>OY039066.1:9625000-10235000 GCA_955850985.1 Elophila nymphaeata
CGCACTGCTAGTTCATTCCATTGCCGTCGACCTCGTTCTCTGGCATTCTAGCTGATGTTCTTAAGAAATCCTTCACCAAGCCAGGGTTTCTTTTCATAAATTCCACCAAAGTCTTAACTTGGGCTGACGATGGTTGAGAGGAACGAGTCTCATTTGAACTGAAACATTTATAAGGATTATATTATTACTTACGTGACTTTAAAATATCGTTTATATCTTTCACATACACAAATAATATACTTACTTCATGATAATTTCACAATTTTCGGTACTAATTGTAACCAAAAGAAAACGTAAACAAACAACAAGTGGGTTTGACATTTTGTTTTGTAAATTTTGTTAGAGGAGCACAGATTACGTTTAAACCATCCATTAGCCATTTCTGTTTTTTACGTAAAATCTGCATTAAGTTGCTTAGATTATGATATTTTAGTTCAAGAAACATATGATAACTTAAATTTTAGTGGCAAAATTTCAATATTTGCGATATAAAACATGAATCTAAAAAACTCGACTAACAATTTGTCGTGTAAGCTCGTCACTAGTACAATCATGGCGCTTCGCAACTCACTTCACTTCGCAAGTGCCTGAGTGATGCTTACAGAATGCAAAATCAAGGTCATTTTGCACCTTAAGCGAAGTGACAGTGAATATCGAAGTGAGATGCGAGTTTTTGTTTGAATTTTATAGAATCGACAGGCTGATCGCTCGTGACCACGGCCGATACAAGGCAGCCGAGACGTCGAGTTAAAGGTACATAGTATTTCGACAATTACTATGTTATGTTGTACGCGTTAAGACCCTACATAATTATCTAAGCAATACAAACAAATCTTGTAATGGGACCAATATCGAAAAGGCGAAAAAAAACAGCTCTTCCATACTAAAGTGCAAAACCTACGCAATCAAAATTTATGAAATAGCTGATTTTTTTCGAGATTTCGATGATTGATATTGATAGTATTGACCTACCTTTTAAAATTTCACACTATAAAAAGGAAAAGTAAGAAAAAATGTTATAAACTTTGATTTCTCCCCTTTAGTTGACAGTGGTTCAGCATCAAATACAGAATATCTAAACATTTATTTGCATGTGTATTAACAGTTTCAGAAGAACTATCCAAGTTCGATAGACTGCTGAACGCATAAAGGTTTTACCGCCAATTCCGTTTATAGACTCGGCCGAGCCCAACTAAATACATAAGTCGTAAAAACTCTGTAGGAACTCGCCGACGAAATAAAATACTTGAATTGTTCCACTGTTTTTCCACTTACAAGCGATTTACGATTTTTGTTTTAGCCACGAAAAGAAACTTGTAGCGAAGCATTTTAATTTTCAATATTTTTCTGTCCTAGGACTTCATTACTCCATTCACAATCCTGCTCTGCTCCTAATTATATATGAGGTCGACGTATATTATAATATAATAATAATAGTTTGATGTATTTTCTTGCTCACACCAATTATCTAGTCCAAATAAAGTATCATTACGAATTGAACTTGTGTTATGGATACAAAGAAACCTAAAGAAATAAATAAACAACCATAACCCGTGAAAAAATGTTCGGCACATAAACATTTGCCGCTACCCGGACTTGAACCCGGACCACTTAATGTGTAGGCAGCGTTACTGACCACTCCACCACGACGGCGGCGGACGTATTGTTTTTTTCCTTCATCCCTGCAAACTTAACAGTAAATACAGTTAAACTTTAGTTTTCAAAAATATTACTTTTTGAGTAATTTCTACAGTGTAAACTTGTTTGCAACGGAAAAATATCTAGAAAAATCTCATTATAGGCGCGGTTTAGTATTCGCGGTTATCTCGTCGGAATCTGCTTACTTCGGAAGCTGGTAAGAAGCTTTAACAGAACGCTATTATCTCAGCGGCCAAAGATTTATTTACGCTTAGAAACTCATTTGCCAGCATACCACGAAATAAAAAGCAACTCAACAGCTTGAAAAATATTATTTGGGTGGTCGGGAGCCGGAGTATTCCGTAATGTCTCCTAATGTGCTCGCATAAAAAACGCTCCACGCCGGCCGGGCCGCGAATTCTCCACAAATGAACTAAATTTTATGTAAATTTCCTTTATGATCTTATGTCGGTATCCCTCGGCATTTGTCGCGAATAATCACCGCGATATTACGTCGTATTTTTCATTTTAAACTTCATTGGTTGCAGCAGATGGAGAGAACTGATATTACTTTAGATTCATATATGTTACATACTTGGATTATTACAATGAGTTTTTTTTTTATTTGACGAGAAAGCTCTTCGGCTCCACGTAGTCATCTCTGCTATTGGAAAATGATCTAAGCAGAACATCACCGGGAACCCACAACGTCTGACCTGCAGTTAATAGCTATCTTATGATATTATGGCGACATACGTTGATAAGCCAGTGCCGCCACTCGAACCGAGCACAAATTTGTGCTCCCCTGGGATCAAACCCGGGACCCCTGAATCTGATTCCACTGAACCACTTGATCATAGACTAGAATAAAACTACGAGACGTGAAATAAAAATATGGAGAATATGAGTATATGGAGAAATATATTATACTATGAACACTTACTTCGAGCATTTCCGTAATTTCCTCTAACCCTCTAACTCAAATACGGAAAGCATGGAAAGTAGGTGTTCCGTACTACAGAAATATTTTATATGAAATTAATATTATCGACGTTTCCCAAGCTCATCAAAATAATGAGTGAAAACTTTTGGTAATACTTTTATATTATGAGATCATTTCTTTTTTACAAATCGTGGTTTAAAGCTTAATTTAGTTAAATTTGTTTTTTTTTCTAATCGTGTTTCTTTATTTTGCAATCACTAGGTATTTAACGTCAACGTGTAATCTGTATTAAATTAATTCAGCGTGCCATCTTTACAGAACCATCAGATGTTGACATCCAGGATTCAGTTTTTATATTTATTATATCCATCAACACTACATAGACAATAGTTTTTTTTATTACAATAGTTGCTTTGTTGTAAAATCGTAATTTAATAATTTACTAATTATAGCTTAGAAATTCACTTAAATAACATAACTATGATTTTTATTTTTATATTAATAAAAAAATCGAAGTTCATCTTTATTTTTTATATTAGTGGCGTTCGCGACATATAAAGATTGAGTATTTCGCTAATGTTAAGTGAAAATGTACTTATAGTAACAGCGATTATACGGTAGATTGAGTTTAAAAAAATGGAGTCTCTTAACACGTGTTTTTACAACAAGAACTCGGGAGATACTTTCGAAGTTCATCTTTTCAAAGTAAAGGATTTTCTCTACCTAACGTCACGCCTGTAAACCCACATTGGTTTTTAATAATTTCGCGAAATATGTAACGGAAAACGGGAACATAGAGCCACGCAGACGGAATTCATTTGAAAACTCATTTCTCATAGCGTCTAAGTAACGTTATAAGCTGTCGAACGCCAACTACTGGCGCATTCCTCGTTTCCCGTGTAGTCCCTGTACGTGAAGTTATATGTAACTACTACGTGACTAACTGCTTTTGCAGATGTAGCTTGATATTGACTGATTGAGTGTTTATTGCCCTGCCTACATAGCATACTCTGGTTTAGAAATATGTGTATGGTAAATTATAACCATAGATTCTTACCAAACAACACTTTAGTTCTAGTAATTGCACGCCTCCTTAATAAAATGTTTATTATATATGGCTTCTTGGGTTACTGAATATTTTTATACCACATTGGTGGCAATCAAGCATAAGTCCGCCTGATGTTAAGCGGTCAGTACAGTACCAGGGGTTTTACACGTGCGTTGCCGACCAAGCAGAAACTTTTTCACAGCTTTCTTGAAGAAAGCCATGTTGTAGTCCTTAGGGATTTCATTCCACAACCGAAGCATACGCGGAAGATTTTTATTCTAAAATGCACAGTACGTGACCAACTGGGCTCCAGTGATGAATAATTGATGTTAGCATTAAAATTTAGATATCACACATTTTAATCAATGGGTGTACTTGGCGCAATATGCAAGGCAACAGACCTCATGATGGCGACTGATGAGGTGGAAATCCCATTATAAAATTCTTAACATCATATTCACCACAAAAACCTTTATTTTAATGATTCCTCATAACTGAATGACAACACGGATGCTTGTGCATCAAAATAACATCACTTTCACTGCACAAATCCGACTACTAAACATTTCTGAATTATCGAAACAAAAACATCAAAACTCTCCATGATACCAACTACATAATGATATGTAAAATTTCAATTGCCACAAAAACTGAAAATAAACTATCACCGATTTTATAATTTAGGTGAAATATTGACATATAAGCTCTCTACGGTATAAATTATACTCAGAAAAAGCTCCTTGTGTATAGCCCACTCCTTTTTCCAATGCTTAGCTACAAAAATACACCATGTAATGATATATCGCCTCGAGGCAGGATACACTCGAGACTGCGACGTTCTGCGCATCAAATCCACAAGTTATTCCCAATATCGGAATATCCGCCGACGCCCGACACTTCGATATGTGGTGCAGTAATAAAATATACTTCTTACGACAACGAGCTAAGAAACAAATGTACTGAGAAGCCTCAAAGCTGGATTTTTCCGTGCGAATATTTACGTCGAACTTCAAAACCTTACAGGAAATGCATAAATAAATAAACAGCCATTTGGGATACAGGCATACTGCTTGCTTGGAGTTCACGAAAGATCGTATTTTGATACAGATGACAACTCCAAAAGGTCAAGCTGGTAGGTAAATAGACTTTTATTAAAATGGCAAAATCTAAAGTTCACTTAGAATTTTTAAGCTTCTTGATTTCAACCGTTTCATGAACAGTCATGTGGAGAGGACTTTGGTAACCATTATCTTTGTCCAATAATTGAATTTTAATCGGAAAGGTAGCTTTAGATTGTCAACATAATGTAATCCTGTGACAGCCAAACGCAAATCGCGATTTCTATGTATTTCTGGTGATAACTTTGATAGTATCAGCACAGCGTAAAAACAAACAGGAGTTCGACGCCTCAACTTCAATTGAGGAAAATGCTGCTTTTAAGTAGACAGCGTGCCGTTGACATACAATGGACCAGCGTCTACCAAACGAGTGTATGGCAGTTAGGTGGCACCACCGCGCCTATCTCGTCCCGCGTCCCCCTCACGGCTGCCCTGTCAAGACGTGCTCGTTGGCTGACAGTAAGAACTTATATAGACAGTGGTATCAGTACTAGAAAAATGCACTGAAAAGAATCGACTTGCCTCAGGCGGGACAAGTCGATTTTTTTAATGCATTTTTCTAGTATTAATATTTACGCGTTTGTAAACGCAAAAATAAAATTATTCCATAGTCGTATCAGTATTATGTATCGTGTGTGGTATGTCGAGTACCTAAATGAGGAACCTGTAGGTATACCTATTGCAAATAATATTGCGATTCTTATGATGTTTATGCATTGCGCGATTTGACGTTTAAATTAATATTTCACCTTACCTTCATACGTAACTGTACGACGCAGTATGTACCTCCAAATGCAGACCAAAAACACTCATGACTTTGTACTGTCTTTGCACCAATGTAACAGGATTTAAAATCTATTAGCAATAAAAAGTTTGATCTATACTGCTTTCTCCCATACCTTACTTAGGTATTAGGTTTCAATGAAAAAAGTTTTGAACAGTAATTGTTCTAGTTCAAACACTCTCTCATAAATAATAGTGCAAATTTTGCGTATAAATTATTACCATTCAAGTAAGTCTCTTTTTTTTAAACATACATACATTCAACCTGATTCCAAAAACAGAAACGGGTTGAACAACCGAAAACATAAAACATAATGCTTCCCGTTTTAACCATTGCTCAAAGAATACATGAAGGTTCTCCTCTCATTCTATTTCGGAGTAACAATGCGAGTATGCGAACTTTGTTACCTCCAACAGATTAGGGCGTTCCATTTCGTAGATCCTCCGCGGAACATATGTAGGGGGGCTCCTCACACCCTCGCAAATCTTATTTGTGCTCGTTCCGACAGGAATTCGTCTCGCGTCTGTATCGGAATTTTTATTACCTACCTGCACGTCCAGTATTGTGCGATAGAACCTGTATATATTTTTGCGAGCTGCGAAAACTAAATCTTGTTGATATGGATAAAAAAGAAAAAATAATAAGCTCTTTTTCATATTTCGTACATAGCTTTTTTAGTTAAAAAAATACTAACAACTTTATGTCTATATTAATAAGTACTGCCCCCTGTGTGAACATTTTATGCAATAAGTTAACATAACTCTAACCTGACTACGGAAAAAAGAAAGGAATGGAATCGGTTAAGCTCGAGTTTACAAGGTAAAATCGACTTCTCCTATTGTTGAAGTCTATTAAAATGTAGCCTATGTTACCCGGAGTATAATAACAAATCGATTGATAACTTAATCATCCAAATCTGAGGAGTCTAAACTACTCCTACGGGCTACGTAGGAACATACGTAAATACAAACATACATACATAGACTACAAACAATTAATACGTACATAGACTTCGCCATGTGATGCCGGCAGAGTGGAATAGCCTCACCCCATATCCTCCAATGGGTGTCGTATAAGGCGACTAATAAATTAGCAAAGGGGTATTGATCACTTTATACTCCGTCCACCAATCCGCATTGGGGTGGTGGACTACTGCCTAAACCTCCTTCGATGACAAGGAGAGGCCTCGTCCCAGCAGTGGGTCGAATTATAAAGGCTGTTATGATGATACATAGACTGCTAAGATCATAACCCTTCCTTTTGACTTCGCCGTAGTCGGGTAAAAATTATTGAAGAACACAGTTTTAGATATAGTATCTATAGTCCAATATGAAGCATGGATGTCAATTACCTGCAATTAATTTTCAACTTCAATCCGCTGACATAAAAAACCGAGAGTCTCCCACTGTTGTACATAGACCATACGCCAAAGATCTCCAGCCCGCTCAAGACTACGCCCATATTCACAAACAATACTTATCATAGTAAAAAAATGATATGAAAAATAAAGCATTTCTCAGTGCGTGCCATATGGCAAGGATTTTGAAGTCTCATAGTGCGCGTGGACGCACAGGGTCGCAAAAACCTATTCATAGACAATACTTAAGTGGGGATCGGAACTATGCGTACTTTAAAATGAACGCACAGCTTAGGTTGAGGCTTAGGTAGCTAGATAGCTATATTATAGGCCCTCCAGACTCACGCGAGAAGTCTCGGCGAGAAGTCTCGCCGAGACTTGACCCGAGAAACGAGAAGGTATCCACACTCACGCGACCTTCTCACTTGCGTTCTCGACCGTCATGCGAAATGGACGACTGACAGTGCAGCGGCTTTGGTATTTACAGTAAACCACAGCAGTTTGTAGGATCGAAAAAGGGAAGGAGTGATATTATAAAAATTTGTACTACATAACATTATAATTATGTCATCCGTTTTTACTAGGATATTGGTTGTTTTAATGTTAACAATGAGCTGTTTAAGAATATTTTATAGAGGATACCAAATTAAATAGAATAGAAAAAAAAACCTGGGATGGAATGGATAAGTGCTGAGTTCTCTTTTCTCGCCCGAGAAACCCTTTGAAGCGGGCCAAAAAACCGACACCGAGCCGAGAACAGGCGAGCCCGAGAACGAGAACGCGAGAAACTAATCACATTCTCGCTTCTCGGGTGTTCTCGGGGGTTCTCGGCGAGAGTATGGAGGGCGCATAACACAACGCCCAGGTCGAGATGTCAAAAGCAACATCCAGATGTCAAAAGTTTAAAGTTTGAAGGAGGTTAGAAGTAATAAAACGTCATTAAATTCAAAATAGGAACTACACAACAAAATCAAACCAATTACAGAGCGCTATTCAATGCAATGCGTTTATTTATCCTAGAGTCGAGAAACCTCATAGTAATGTTTGTGAATACGGGTGTAAAACCCGTATTCACAAACATTACTATGAGAAAAATTCACTCTTATTGACGTTACATTTTTATATTTTTAAGTTTTATAAAAGGAGTAAAGTTAAGCTTCTTTGCCGCTTTATAGAAGTTTTTATTTCGCCCTTAACACTGACCAAATGTGTGTGTACTAATGGCTGTCATTACTGAGGTCATAAAAAAATGTTTACGACTTCTGCATTACGGCGACCATTTACATTGCTAATAATATCTTCTATAGACAACATTGAAGAGAAGACAAGGACTTATTTTGCAAACTCGTTAAAACAAGAGACAATAACTTTGAAGCTGTCAATTTATTATTATTTTTGTTAAAAACTAAGTAGGTAGTACTTAGATTTATATTTCTAAGAAGTAGTTAACGTCGGATGGGTGACTAAAATGTTTCAATTCGATTTTGTTTTGGAAGATAGCAGGTTAAAAAAATAATTTATAGCTAAGAAAGGTCATTTTGACTTTCCCAACTTTATGCGTCGATATCTTCAATACTTGTTAACCAATTTTGATGATCCTTTTTTTGTTTAAAAGAATTTCAGAATTGTTTCCTGAAAATGTTAGTGTTAAGAACTTTGAGTTGTGTTTTTTTTTCTGAAAAATTTAACTTTAATCGTGGATAATTTTGATTTGTAACCCGATTTTGATAACTAACCAAATAAGTAAACAAAAAACAGCCTTCATAACCAAAAAAGGAGAAAAGAAGGTTTTATGTGTAAAAAAAAACTAAACGTAAATATGCCAACGGCTACGTTTTTGAGGTCGGTGCCTTTTCTTTGGCAACGTCCTCAACCTGGTGTCTTTGGCAACGTTCTTGTGTGCCGCGCCGCCTTCTAGAGTTCGCTGTCAAGAACCCCTAAGTGTCGAGACGCCTCCTGGAGGTCGATTGCTCCGGAACTTCAAAAGTGCTCACATATACGCGAAATGACTTAAAATGGTGGCGACCATTGAGGTACTATACAGCGTCACCGGGGTTTCTAAAAAGGTAAGGACCTTAATGGATTGCCTAGCATCCCTAGAGGATCTCTAGTCGGCGAGCCTCTCCCGCATGGGAGTCTTCCAACCAACGAGTCTTTAGGGCCTTCGATCCGGAAGAGGTGCGACTAGCTATCTCAGAACAAGGCCACCTGGTACACTCTTGAACCGATGGCATCAAAATTGACTTTTCATCAGTGTACAATTTGTACCTAAATGAATAAAGTAATTTTGACTTTGAGTTTTAGTTTGAGCTATCAATTAACCGCTACCGAGAGCTATTCCATGGATCCATGTCGAATTTTAAATACATTTACAAAGGCATTAGCTTATCTTTGAATACTTTTCCATGAAATTCGGAAGTGGTCTCCCCTAGACTTTCTCGTATACTGGAAACGACTCAAAGGTTGATAGAAACCTTATATTTTTATGTCATAGATGCATGTTAAATTTTGGTCACCCTTCCGAGTACCGACCGCGCTCTTGTTTGCTTAACTTTCGTGATCGACGGCTCAAAATTTGATAGAAACCTTATATTTTGATGGCATACACGTATGTTAAATTTGGTTGCAATAAGTTAAAGCATGCTCGAGTTATCGTTCTAACGCACAGACACACACACAGACATAATTCCAAAAAAAATATTTTTGGACTTAGGTAGGTCCAAGACGTGTAAATTCGTCAAAATCTCGAGGTCTAATTTTTTGACGATTACAAAACTTCCTCTACACTACGTATACGAGAAAGTAAAAAGGTACAACTACGCTCATAATCCCACAAGAGGTGGAGCAGAATATTATGTAACATTTAGTTACACATAATGCCTCGTCTGGCAGTATGGGCTGAGTCGGTCGCGTATATAACAAGGGATAGCAAACCCAAAAAAAATAACAAACCTTCAGTGAAACAGCAACCAGGACAGATTTTACTCTTTTAATCATCTCAGCAGTCCGTCTATTCAAATTATAGAAAAAGTTTTTATGTCAACACACTTTCTAGCAATATCGAGAGTTAAAAATAATAATAAAAGAAATCTAATACTTTATATTTACAGCTTGATATTTTTAAAAGCCCGCTATAAAAGGGAAGTTAAATAAAAGAGGTTTTATTACTGTTTATAGAGTTCTTCTAAAAAGCGGCTATTCGGCAGCTATTAACCTTTTTTAAAGATTGCCTATCTTTGCCAAGCAGCTAAATCTATGCTTACAAAATATTACTTCATGTTTTTATTTCTGGTCTTTGACAAAATCTCTACATAAAATTTCTCTCTCAGTAACACTATGAAAGACTTTATTTCACTTACATACCTAGTTCATTTTTTGATGTTTGTCATTTCATACGGCCGGTTGCACCAAGTTATATTTAGTTCTTATGTAAAAAATTAATATCATATTTAAAAATGTACCGACCCATTTTAACGTTACTTTTTGCAAAATTGATAACGTTGGAGCAACTGGCCGTTATTGTGTGATAAAAAGTCGGTTTACTGACGATAGTTGAACGTGACAACGTCTTAAGAAAATACTGATGGAATAGTAGCATTTTTCAAAAGAAAAATTTAATTTCATTTGTTTTGCCGGCCTTACACGAGGTAACGCCGCATGCGTCAGGTTTTTTCGTGCGTGCAGCCGGCTCTATCGAATTATAAGACGTTGTCACGTCAAAAAAGTACCTAATAAGTTTTTGGTCTTCTTTACCTTTTACTAATTTAAACACTGCAACTTAACTTAACAATCGAATGGTGTTATAATACAGATTGTGTTTTTTTATTCAAAATCAACGGGTTCGATTCCTGTCTAGTATATTGATTTTTAAAAAATCCATTGATGCAGTTTTAGTTTTCATCAATATCAGGCCCGAGACTCCTTTGAATACTTTTCGCTATTCCTCATAGCATGGGATTTGGCCATCCACGCCCACTTGATGACTTGAAAAATTCACCTTGTTTATTATTCTTTAAAAAATATATGTTTTGTTTTGCTATAGAACCATTTTGGTAAGTTAATGCATATCCTTAGGAACATCGTAGAGGCAAAAGATACAAACAACAAACACGCTATTTAAAGCCATAAAATATTTATTCATCAGATTAAGGCTATATCGCTCCTACCCTATGCAAATGAAATAATTTAAAAAAATCTAAATTTTCAATCGTTATTTTTTAACTTGACGATTTTATGCGATAATTTTGAATGAAACATAATTCTGTTAATTATTTATAATACTTATTAACAACCGGGCAAAAATATTTACTACGTTGCCAATAAAATTAATAACGAAAGAATTTAATTGTCCCGACTATACTTAAAAGCAATATCGAGCCTTTTCTAAATCGAAGAAAATCGGTGTCCGGATACAAGACCACGGAATACAAATCCGAGGCGATAAAACCAATGGGGCAGACCTCTCGTGTAGTCCCAACTTACACCTTAACGTTCAGTTCGACATAAGCATGAGGGTTCAATATAGGCTGGAGTATGTACCAGGCCAGCGTCGACCACCTGAGATTTAAATTTCACGACGGTGAATAAATTTATATGTATTTCACCGTCTTTGTGAAACTCCCGAACATAAAAATATAACCAACCGTTCCCCGTTACGAGTGACAACTAGAAACCTTATTCTATCCAAGCAGACAATAGCGGACAGTTCTGCTTGGCTCTGGCAGGCTGTTACTGAAATAGAACTTTGCATATTTAATGTCAGTGTTAAATCCGACTCGATAGTTTCAGACGTGCTGAATTGAAATAACCGTAAACTTACATGCAATTGACTGATTAGTGTACAAAATTTCAATGCGATTTTAACTAGAAGGCTTGTTTCACAGTTTCCCCTAAGGATTCCCAAGTTCCTGTTGTAATAACATCGTATTTGGATTTTTTTTTAACTCAATCTACTCTATAATTTATTTATTGTTACTTTAAATACATTTTCACTTGACGTTGGCAAAATGTGTAATATTTATGTGTGTTGACGCCGTGTTAATTAAGAATAAATAGATAGTTTCCCTTGACCGATTATTTGACATATGGCCCATACAAATCATGAGATTCCATTTTTAACTCAATCTATCGTTTAATTTATGAATATACTTGAAATATATTTCCATTTGACATTGGGTAAAAGCCATTAATTAAGAATAGAATATAACTTATAATATAGTAGAACTGTCAGATATCTTAATCACAACGTGTGAAACCGGCCTTAAATAAACTATTCATAGTATTAATAATAGAACCTTATCTTAATAGAGGAAATGACATATAATTGCTGTCTTTATCAAGTCAATGAAGAGTGTTTGGCGGGAAACCATGGCGTCTGGATGTCGATCTTTATTTCGATAATTCAAAATTGCTTCGGAGTGGATTTTTTGCAGTGAAAGTGGTGTCGTTTCGTTGTATAAGCATCCAGTGCTGACGAACAATTATGAGGAATCATTTAAATAAAGGTTTTGTGTATATGACGTTGAGAATTGTATAGTGGTTGGAAATCCCACTATACAATTCTCATCAGTCACCATCATGAGGTCTGTACCATGCATTTCTCGCCAAGCACTCCCTAGATGCATTAAAATGTGTGGCACTAACACTTTAATGCAAAAATCAAGAAAGAAGATATGAAACTGAAGACTTGGCTGTATGGGCTAGATCCCTTTGCCGTCCCGTAACAGGGAAAACTTAACAAAAAAAATCAACTCTATGAAAGTCGGTTTGATTTTTGATTAAGACAAAGTTCTACCGTGTGTCAGGGTTTTATTTGCTCGATCGTACAAACTTACTGTATTCAAGTTTGTAATAGAATAGAGAGTTTATTGCCACATTTAAAATATTTTGGTCAAGAAATCAAAGTAAATTAATGATTTTGAGACAATAACTTTTTAATCTATGTAATGTATCCATGTTGCTCTGAGTGTCGAATAAGTATCGAGTATCGAATCTCTATTACGAAATTTCGATCATGAATTCACGCAACCACAAAAATATTGTACATGAATAATGCCATCACGAATGTATAAACCCCGGAAGTCTTTATTAACTTATAGCGAAGACCGTCTTGAAACGCCAAGCGGGACCAAGCATGAACGTATCTGAGATTTTTGTGTACGGTGTTTCTTATTGTTCTCACTGTCAATCGCAAGCCTAAACTGAGGTAATGCCGGTCCACTCCCTAATGTTTCGCAGCCACGATTTTCAATGTATCCCAGCTCATCTCTTTCCCTCCACCCTGCCCATCAGTATCGACTGAAGCAGCCTTTATCTGTCATGTTTGACTTTGCGTTTTTGACGGTTTGTTTCGGGACGTATATACTTATATGTCGTAACCCGATCATATAATTGGCCAGATCATGAAATGCTGGACACTTTTGTCTACCTACCGATCACACAGATACGTAGATTAGACTCTCCCACAAACAGTCCACTCCACTTGGTCATAAAAAAATTATCTTGAACCTACTGATCACTCCTGACCATTAACATTTTTAGATTTAATAGGCTACTCGACCAGTGGTCGAGATTTTTATGGTTCAGTAGCATTTCATGATATGCTGCACATTTCATGATCTAGCCATTATACGATCGGGCCACGACATACACTAAATTCTGACAAATGGAGTGAGTAGTTTTTAAGAGAGGCTAATGACTTATACTTTTTTCATTTTACTAGATTATAATTTAGTGAAACGATATATTACTAAACATGTTTGGTAAGAAGACGTAATAAACAAAAGTATAATAGGTGTCCCTAGGGATATCGTGGAAGCCTTGATTTCCTCATTTCCCTACGTAAGACAAGTGCTTGCTATAAATAACTTTCATTTAGACCGATTACTCTAAACGTTGGCTATAATAGATTTATTAATCATGTGGAAATCGCAAAACGAGCCAAGTATTTTCCAGTGTTTTCAGAAATATTCCATATTGTTGGAGGCACGCCAAGAGCCTGCTATCTCGTGGGCCTTGTCCCCAAAGCGTACACCAGAACAGCTATTTTAATAGGAGCAAAACAAAAAATCCAGTTTTATTACATTTTTTTCTACGAAAACTTCGAGACATTTCCATTACATTACTCCCGGTTCTTTCTTATCTGAATAATTCAACATTCTCAACGTGAATGATAGAGAAAACGATAAAGCAGAAGCCATTAACGTGATTGCAAAATATTCGGTTCTCAAACAAGTTTGGTGGGTTACATTTGCTTTTAATATTCGAATTTACAATCTTCACTTTAAAGATAATCATAAATAAGATGTAAATTCATGAAACATTGGTAGGCTTGACTTTGTCCATTTTTACGCTAGGCAAACTTAAGCGATGTGAACATAAGCAGATAACAAAAAATGCAGTAATGAAAAAATCGACCCGATTGTCGGTCCTACAAAAAGTCTAACGTGGGCTAGCGCCGCTAATTCTGTAAAATATAATGTGTTATGTCACCAGTAATAATACTTAAACAATACTTAGGCAATATATAGAACACCCAAAACGTTTAGGTAATGTATGAAATATTATTTATTTTATACCTACTTTACCCAGGTCCTTTACCTGGAAGAGATTGCTATATAGTGATAAGACCGCCCATTATTCTATGTAGTACATTGTCTTTGTTACTGATTTCTATATGTATTGAATATTTACTGGTGTGCAATAAAGAATATTCTATTTATCTATCTATCTAGCTAGGTATTCTATAGAATGCCGAATGTGCAGCCGTTAATGTGTGTAAAAGACGAAAGCGGGAAGGATATTTTTTAAGGTCATCATCTGCTGCTGAATAGATGATGACCTTAAAAACTGACGTCCACTGCTGAACATAAGCCTCCCCCAAAGATCGCCACAACAAGCGGTCCCGTGCTGCTAGCATCTAGGCGTGTGATGGTTTATTTTCTTAGATACTGAAAAATAACCCTAATCTACCCATCACTCAGTAGTATTTAATAATAATATATTTCTACGCTCACACAAATTATCTCGTCCAAATTAAGTATCATTAAGAACTTATGTTATGGATACTGGATAACGGACAATTTTATTTTATACACATAATATTTTTTTAAATATTTTTATAAATAAATATATAAACAACCATGACTCATCAACAAATATTCGTGTTCGTCACACAAACATTTGCCGCTACTACCAGGACTCGAACCCGGACCGCTTGATGTGTAGGCAGCTGACCACTCCACCAAGACGGCGTCTAGTATAGTATTACTAAGTGATGGGTAGATTAGGGTTATTTTTTATGACCAAGCGGAGTGCACTGTTTTCGACAGAGTCTAATGTTTTATCTCAGAATACAGAACAAACTATGTAATGTACCTACATGTTACTTAGATTATACATACAGGAGGACCAGCATATGTTCTATACAATCCCTGGGCATTGTATACATTACCAGGTAAAGTATGTAATGGACAATAATATTTTTAATATTTCATACATTGCCTACACGCGCCAGGTATTCTATACAATGCCTAAGTTTTGTATAGAATACCTGTATTATGCTGATTGCCGGTAACATACACATTTATAAAACTAAGTATTTATTCTTTTGGAAAAGATATCCATTCGGAAGTATTTCTCGTGTTCAGAACGTTATCTTTTTTTTTTGGCCACGACGTTTCACTCACACGCGATTTAATATTATTGATATATAGAAGTGCAATGTTTAACAATATGCAGGTCTCGATTTTAATACAAAGTAGCTATTAAAAGTATTGTAATCCATACCATCTTAAGCATGGAAATTGACTCGACTAGTTAATCAGATTTTCAACAGATTCAGAGTTTGTCCAATGCTGGTTTAGGAATATTTTTATTTTTTGATTGTGTTTCATTTGAATTTCACTGTTTTGTAATTGTTTCAGCGGCTTTACACCTCTCAATAAATAACATTTAACTTGCATAAACGAAATAAATCAACGTTTTCGTTTAACAATCTACCAAATATTCCACTCTCGTGGAAAAGCTCCGAAGATTCGCGGAGGCAAGTTGAAATGACTTATTGGGATAAACTGTTTGCGGAACGCTCGAAACCAAATTTCCTGTCACTTCACGAGTTAAATTGTGGCTGGTATTTCGGAAAGATTTTCTAGTTTCATATCGACTTTCAGGTAAATTGAAAATTTTATTTAAAGAATTAAAGCATTTGGAGCTATAAAACAGTAATAATTTCACAAATCGATGCCAAATAAAAAGCCTAAAATAACGACCTATTTTCAGTCTTACAAGCTAACTAGGTTATTTGTGGAGCCGATTGAAAATGTAGGTCATTTCAGCCAAATTACTAAAATTATGTTAAATCGTAGGAAAGGAGGTTATTCAGACCTCCATAGGGTAGAGCGCGAGGAACGCGTACGCGTATGTGAAAAATGAACATGTATTCAAAAATGGAACAACCCATTCCTATGGATTAAGTTTACTTTATGATTCTAATTGCAAAATAAATTTGTAAAATGTGACACTTGTTGCAACTTACTACAAAGGCAATTTACAAAACTACATACTCGTAGGTATGTACAATTACTATAAAAGTAACATTAGGTAATAGTAGGTGAAATTGGTGTCTATATAAGAAGATAGGCAGCCCCCTGCACTAACTGCAAGAGAAAGGAGATAGCATTTTTTTTACCTAATAATGCTGGTGGCCGCAGATAATCCTCGCGGCGTCACCGGAGTTTTTATGAAGACAACCACATTGGTGGGTCCTCAGGCCTATAATGCAAACTAATCTCCGAGGGAGTCTCCCTACCGATTAGAGTATCTAGAGCATTCGTGTTGGAAGGGAGAAAACAGGTTCTCGCCTCTCTTAAATATTTACATAAGTATGATTTAGTTATATGTATTTTTTTTTCTTTTACTGCATGTTGCCTGGATTGCTGCTTAGCAATTGTTGGGAAATTATTAAAAAGAGATCGTAGAAAATAAAACGGCCATGCTTGGAGAACATCTGCTAGAGAGTCTAGTGTCAATTTATTACTTATTTTCCTATATGTTATTTACATCGTGTCTATGACACACATCATTGAGTTTATATACTCAACACGCCGCCTTAAACTCAGTGACCAATAGAAAAATAAACATAATCCAAAAAACACTCGTCTAAGATACCTAACCTACTTAACCTACCAGAATAACACTAACATACTAACAAAACCCCATACTATTTACACACCGTTTAAAAACAGAAGTATTTACAGGCTTAGTTAAAAAATCAGCTAGCATCTGGTCAGAGGGAAGGTACTTAACGACAACACTGCCACCTTCCACTAGTTCCCTGACGAAGTGATGTCTGATATCAATATGCTTAGTCCTGGCGTGAAACCTGGCATTCTCACACAACTTTTGTGCCGATTGGTTATCGTTAAACAACACCACAGGTTCACTCCGCTCTATCAGACATTCCTTCAAAAAGGAACTAATAAACAACGCCTCTTTACAAGCGTCGGACAGCGCCATATATTCCGCCTCAGTGCTCGATAGTGTAATGGTTTTCTGTTTACGACTCTCCCAAGAGGTCACAGATTCACCCATCTTAAACAGAAATCCAGTGTAAGACCGCCTATCAGTACTACCGGCCCAATCCGCATCTACATATCCCGAAACTTGTAGACCGGACTTCTTGAAAGTTAGACGATGGTTCAACGTACCCTTCAAATATCGTAGAACTCGTTTCGCCGCCTTCCAGTGAACCTCCGAATAACAGCTGTTGTACTGACTCAGTACTCCGACGGTGTGAGCGATGTCTGGCCTGCTGCACACAGCTACGTACAGGAGACAGCCAATCAGGTTTCTGTAATCCAAATTACATTCTCCGGTAGCTTTGGAAAGTTTATATAGATCAGCTTCCATAGGTGTGCTCACTGGTTTGCACTCTGACATACGATATTTGTCTAGAATTTTCTCGATGTATCTAGACTGTTCTAGGATAAACGTCCCATCCTTTTTGTACACATGCATGCCCAATACATGTTCTACTGGACCTAGATCAGTCATCACAAACTGCTCCATCAGTAAGTCCTTAACCATCTTTTTAGACTTTTGACAACTACTAAAAAGAATTACGTCATCAACATATAATGCAATGATCACCATGGCTCCATTTTGAGACCTCACATAAACGCACGGTTCTGATGTCAAACGCTTGAAGTTCAACTTCTTGATGAGAACAGAATTAATTTTCTCATTCCACGCCCTTGGCGCCTGCTTCAAGCCATACACAGACTTGTGTAACCGATAAACCTTATACCTACTATTTACATTCTCGTACCCCTCTGGAATTTCCATGAAAACAGTTTCCTTTAAGTCACCATTCAGGAATGCCGTCTTCACGTCCATGTGGTCTACGTCCATATTATACTCAGCAGCTAGAGCCAACAACATGCGCAACGTAGAGTACCTCACAACAGGCGAGAACGTCTCAAAGTAGTCCACACCAAATTTTTGTGTGTATCCCTTTGCTACGAGACGAGCTTTATAACGAAGTACTGCCCCATTCAGCCCTCTCTTCTTCTTAAAAACCCATTTGGATTTCACAGTCTTCTTACCTTTTGGCAAGTCCTCAAGTGACCAACACTTGTTATCCACAAACGATTTGTACTCCTCATCCATAGCAGCTTTCCACTGTGCCGCATCTGGTCCACTGAGCGCTTCACGCACTGTCTTTGGGTCATCGTCCTCATCAAGTTTCTTCCCCGCAAGAAAAACTGAAATGAAACTGTCTTCCAAATCACTAAAATTGCGCGAATCTTCGGAGTCAAAGGATGACCTATTCGGAACATACACATCGGAACTATCATTCTCCTCAGATGTGCTTTCATCTGAACTCACAGTTTGCTGAAAACTAACACGCCTTTGGTTCAGCTGCGAACTATCACTAGCTGCTACTGGTTCAACCAAATCAGGGTTTTCCAAAATGCTGTACTGCACAGGTTTACTGCTGGGAAGTACCATGTCCCTTACAAATTTATGTTCAAGGAACACCACATCCTTGGAAATTTTTAGGATACCTGATTCAGGGTCAACAAGGCGATACCCTTTCGACTCTTCACAATAACCTACAAATATGTGCATTTTAGTTTTTAAATCTAACTTACGTCTAATATTTACAACCGAATACGCCAAGCATCCGAATATACGTAAATGGCACAAATTCACCTTACGTCCAATCCACTTCTCTTCAGGAGTAGTGCCACGTACAGCCTTTGTTGGACAGCGGTTTTTCAAGTACACTGCCGTGTTTGCAGCCTCAGCCCAGTACTCATTTCCTAGACCAGCCTCACGAAGCATACATCTTACCGCTTCCACAATGGTACGGTTAGCGCGTTCCGCTACTCCGTTCTGCTGTGGACAGTAAGGCACCGTAACTTCATGCTTTATACCACAAGACTTTAAAAACTCTCTAAAATGTCTATTTACATATTCGCCACCACCATCGCTTCTCAAAGCTTTGATCTTATTGCCCGTTTGGTTCTCCACAAGTGCTTTGAATTCTTTAAAACACTGCAAAACCTGATCCTTCGTTTTAATACAAAAACATACCGTTTTCCTACTACAGTCGTCTATGAATGTTAATAGGTACCTAGCACCGCCTATAGACTTGTCTTGCATAGGCCCGCACAAGTCAGTGTGTACTAACCCTAACAGTTCACTAGCACGACGTAAAGACTTTTTAGGAAAAGGCAATCTTGGACTCTTACCTTCAATGCAGCTTACACAAGGCTCATAATCGTCACCGTAGCTGATCCCATCTGCCATCCCACGCTTGAGCAATCCCATGCTCCTGGCGTTCAGGTGTCCCAGACGTCGATGCCACGTGCTTTGATCCGCATTCCTGCCGTTCGAAACAGGCAGAGCAGAAACACTTTTATTAATATGCGACGCAATCCGACCTGTAGAAGAGTTCAAGTGCACTGTTTCGTCAAGTAACTCGCTCTGACCAGAAAACAATTTTAATCTATACAAACCGTTTTCCTTATTTGCAGTAGATACAATATTATTATCAAAATAAATTTTACAAAAACTTTCCGAAAATATTAATTTGTAACCGTCATTTGTCAATCCGTTGACTGACAACAAATTGCATGACAGATTCGGTACAAACAATACGTCACGTAAACTTTTCAAACCTGCTTTGTCCAAATAATTTGTACTACCACGAGCTACACTACACAGCTTATCACCATTCGCAACTTGTACTTCTATAGTAAAATTTTGTACATTGTCCGTCAAATAGTTTATATATTATTGAACATATGACAACTTGCACCCGAGTCAATGTAGAAAGCTTCTTGCTTCACCGACAATGACAGAGCCGACACCAATGTAGCTCTCGTTGACGATGACGAAGCAGTAAGCTTCTTCTCCACACTCAGACCCTTATCTGCTTTATTGCGACAGTCTTTTGCAATATGCCCAGCTTTCTTGCACTTAAAGCATTTCACGACTCGCTCCTTCTGTGGTCGTTTCGTCACCAAAACTGTCTCTACCTCAGGGTCAACGCAACTGCTCTTGCGTGCACTCTCCTGCAACAGTTTCATCTTGACTATGTCACTTGACAGTTTCACGTCAGAGTTTTCTAGCGCCATTATCAGTGGGTCGTAATGAGCTGTCAGCCCACTCAGCATGACGACTGCCAGAAACTCGTCCTCTAACGGAGATTTTATGTCCGCCAATTGTTGTGCTGTCTCGCAGACTTTGGTCAGGTATTCCTCCATACCTCCAAATTGACTCAGCTTCAATCCAAAAAGCGTCCTCAACAATCCGAGTCTCCGAGTGAGACCCTTGTCCTCGTAAGCTTTTTCCAAATTGCTCCATGCCTCATGTGCCGTAGTCGCGTTCCGCACATGCACGTAAGCCACTGGATTCACGCTGAGGCAGATCCTCGCCAAGGCCTTTAGTTGCTTCTTTGCGTCAGTGTCCGTGCCTTCAACACAGTCCCACATATCCTCGTGAATGAGGGTCATCTTCATGACGAACTTCCATTGCGCATAGTTTTCCAGACCATTTAATTTTTCAACGGTCGGTACTACCGCAACATTTGCCATGATTACCGCGCAACACAAAAAAATAAACACAACTAAATTATTAATTTTTACGTAGCTCTGCTACCATGTTGGGAAATTATTAAAAAGAGATCGTAGAAAATAAAACGGCCATGCTTGGAGAACATCTGCTAGAGAGTCTAGTGTCAATTTATTACTTATTTTCCTATATGTTATTTACATCGTGTCTATGACACACATCATTGAGTTTATATACTCAACAGCAATAAGGCCGCCTATTGTACTGTCCTGTGTGTAAATTTTCTCATACAGTAATTGTTTTATTGAAAGAATATTTGTGTCGTATTGTAGATTTTATGATTCTATAAAGAAAGAACAAATACCAGGCCAGGGCGGCTTTACCTTTGGTGCAAGGAGCACCCGCAAGCAAGCGAGCAAGGAGGTCCCGCTGCACACGGGCGCCGCGGTGGACGTGAAGCCCAGTCCGGTTTTGGGTTTTGATTACTAGAGCTTAGCTAATACTAGAGGGCGCTAGGGTAATTATTTCACATGGGATGAGCTATCTCTAGCCGCTGACAAAAACTTAATCAGTTTTTAAGCTCGTGCTTAAAGCAATAATGATGCAAGAGATTCTCAGTTAATACAATTCAGTTTCTATTAGCCAGACGATAAGCTTATTTTCCGATCAAAGTGGAACTGAAGTTTGTTCTTGTTTACAGTAAAAGTTTATGGACAAAGCCAGCGGCCTTCAAGACTAGCAACTATCTTCTTTAGATGTAGTTTCCGAAGAATTTACGCTTTTATTGTACACGATAATGCTATTGTAGTTTATTGAGTTTCAGTTCACTTGCGCCACCCTTAACCGCCTCTAATCTTTTTTCGCAAAAAGCCTTCGTTCTCACTAGTTCGATGGACAAATTCGATCGTCGAACAAGTGAGATTTTTTTTCTTAGTTGTTGTGTTTAGTAGAAAGAATTAAAAATAAGTAAATGTTGTACCACCATCAAAGTCGTTAGCACCGCGGTATGCGTTCTTCGTAATGATCACGATAGCTAAACTACTAACTGCGCGGTCGATACTCGGATGGGTGACCGAAAAATTTTCAACTCGATTTCCCTCCGTGCTTCAGAAGGTACGTTAAGATAAATAGTACGGCGAGCACCGTCTTCATACAAAATAACACAAATGGAGAAAGCGATTTCCTACCCCTGATTCTCATCCGATCTTTATGATATTTGAGAATATCTTTAACGTACTAAAAAACTATGTACGTTTTCCTTTTTTTGAAATTTTTTTTTTACAAAATAAGTTTAAGATTTTTTTATAAAGTTTTTTTATGAAATAGCAACTAAGAACTAGTGGGACTTTTAACTATTTCCAGCTCGACGGTCGAACAATGAGAAAAAAAACATTTGACTTTTTGTAAAAAAAAAAAGTCGAGCAAATGACTCCATTTCACCTGATGGTAAGAAGAAGTGGAGTCCAAACGCGAAGATAACTAGTGCAAGAGATAAACCGCTGCGCTAGCCACCCTCGCCTTGCAGACATACAACAGTCGTCAAGGAGCTTGACGCCTCTTTTGAATGACCCAGGATTGTAGGCAGAAGGGAACACGTATGCTAGCAGTGAATTCCATTTATTGATTGTGCAACAAAGAAATGAGTTGCCAAATTTCTTAGTTCGCGTTGGAATGGTAGCCACAGTTTGTTTGCCAGCACGTGTAGTCTTTAAAAAGAAGGGAGATGGTGGGATTAGGGAAAAAGTTCCTCAGAGCACTCGCCATGGTACAGTAGATAGAACGCAGTCAAAGACGCAGTGAGGGTTTTTGATAAACAAGATGGCACTACTAAGGAACTTCTAGCTCTAAAATGACAATGAGGATTCATGAATGAAATCTTGACAGGTAGACCTCATTATGGAATAATTTTTGCGTATACAAACGCGTAAATATTTTTAGTCTTGGAAAAAATACGCTGAACAAAATCGACCTACCCCAGGCGGGAATCGAACCCAACATCTTCCGCAATCCGGGCGGCTGCGTTAACCACTACGCCACCAGGGCACTGCTTTCGCTGTCGAAATTTGTCAGTGCTTTGTGCTTATGTTTTTATGGTAAACATTGTTTCATCAAATCTTTGAAATTTGCACTTCTAAGACCCGAACGAAATATTTTTGCAAATATTTGACGCCTAGTTAAGATGAATCTACCTTACATTATGGACATTTTTAATGTTAGAAAAAATACACTGAAAAAATGGCTTCATGTCACTGTGCTGCCTCCTGGCGAATTATATTTTTAAAAAACCCTCATTGGACAGGCTTTAGACGGTTGGTCACCTCTTCGTCACATTAGCTCTTATATACACTCCAGCAGACTAATGTATCTTAAACACTGTACTTAACGAGTACTCTGTTTGAAATACTTTTACTATCATCCGTCTTATATCATGTACTGTGCAAGCGTGGGAAGAAGGAAACTATGAAGCATTCTCTGCATTCGACCATAAATCATAAAGATTTATAACCATGCAAAAGTGTAGAGGAGGTACAAAAAGTCAATGAACAAAGCAAAACTGCAAGTAAACAGTATGAATATAACGCAGTGTAAGTATAATATAATCCACCGCCGAACGTGTGATCGGAGCCATGATTGTGTCAGAAAGCAAACATCTAAAGCTACCCGTGATTACTACACGTATCGTCTGCCTCTACTCTCTTTCGTGTTCATATCTTGAAAACGATCGAATCGTAAAAGTATGAGATTACTCGTACCTAGTAGAAGGAAATCATATTGTCTACTCTGGCACACCATTCGATGAATATTTGAGTAGAACAATGCTATTGAAACTGAAAGCAGTTCGACTGAGTTCACATAGCATATTGTTCCAGCCGTAGAAGAAGGAGAGTAAAAAACTTAGGGAAAGGGACGTAGAGTAAAAATTTTTAAGGGCGCAAAGAAAAGGCGCGGAGAGTCAAGAACTATGCTGCAAGTTCTTCCAAGCTTCAGTACAAATGCCGCAAAACAAACAGGACACGGGTTAGATAGGGTTTTGTCTATAATTCACCTTCGAAGTAGAATGGATAATTATTATTTATTTAATTTTAATAAAATGTTTGCATAGTAATTAAGAAACTCATTTTATTGGAATAACCGCCTCTGTAAAAAAGTTGCTCGCCGGCCGCTTTCAGATCTAAAGGTGCTCGGTATGGTTGGGGGAACAAAACTGATTTAGCTTGTATAAACAGATTTTCTTGTATAATCAACTAACTAGTTAACTCATTGATTAAAGCTTAGCTACTTACTGCTTGCCTACTATCCTATTCTAACCTATCATCATTGATATGAAGGCAAAACGCTGCCGTCATCTATGTAAAAAGCAGGTACGGCAAAACACGCATTTCGAGTTACAATAACGAAACGGCGCTGTTGCCGACGCTTTGCTGTCTTTTTTATTTTACTTTTGTAATATACTATTTTGATTTCACCTTTTGCTTATCATTCATTAGGATATACAGGGTGTAAAAGACATAAACAGTCAAACGAGAACCATGTATTCTGCTCACCATCATAACATTTTTTTTCCTATAAACTATACCTGGGAAATTGATAGTTACGATTTTATTGAAGGTCAAAGTCATATTTTTTTTTCAGTTTTTTTATGAAAACGTATTCTATACGTTATTTCTTAATTATTGTCCAAAGAAACATTATAATTTTTTTTAGTATTTCATAACAAAAAATGGCTTCAAAACGTTAGCGTTCAATGTAGCTCACTCGATGCGCACGGACACTAACGAACGGGGCCACCGTCTGTCAAAGTTATCGCGGTTTTGCGAGTTGTGTGCGAGTTGAGCCCTTTACATTGCGCGGTACAATTTGCAATTTTTTTTAACACCAAAAAATAAAAATCATTTCCCAGCAATAATTTTTTGAAATATGTCTTATTTTGATGTATAGAACACATGGTTCTCGTTTGACTGTTCATGTCTTTTACACCCAGTAGATACACCACAGCTCTAAACATCGCACACGTACGTTTCAGGCCCAATAATTTATTGGACCGTTTCGTCTTTGTAACTCCAAATGAGGGAAAAGATTGTTCCATGGAATACGATTTCAAACTTCTTAGTTGTTTTCACAAGAAATGTGTATATTACTAAGAATGGTTTGAGTATAAACACCCAAACCCCTAGGGCGGCGGGTGAAGTGAAGCCGGAATGCAGAAAATGTGTTCTGTTTTATTAGAGGGCCAATAAATTCCGTACGTGGGCCGTCGACTATCACTATCGAGATCACGTGAAAAAACAAAACACTACGTGTGTTTGCGAATATATCGGCAACGAAGTTAGGATCTGCACAATAATGAAATATGGCGTCAGCAGGAAAAATATGGCATTGATTTTCAGATCCGAGAAAATATATGGTAATAAAGACTGAGTAAAAACGAATTCGAATTCTTGTTTCATTGTACAAAATGACAGACAAGCGTAGAGCCCGCTTGATGGTACCTTAGTGTTGTGTTGCGTTGTGACGCCACAACCTACAAATTTGTCTCTTAAATGCTTCTGGCGTGTGACGACACGTAAGTATGTAAAGTGAATATTGTTTTTTCTTGAAAATTATTACTCTATGAAGTGTTCTATACTTGAAGCTTTAATACACCCAGGGAGCGTTTCAAGAAAACTAATCCATAATCGATATCAAGTAGGATCTGCGACTTACCTAACCTAATATTTACAGTTTTACAGTTTGAAATGTATTTTAGTTTAACATTAATTACATAAGGTTACCCTATAATATTGAATCAATGCTCTTTTTATAAGTTCATATTCATTTAACGTCAAACATATATCAATAGGTGGCGGGGACTTCTTAGAAAATTTAAATACTTAAGTTCAGGGATAAGTAACGCCGTCGTGGTGGAATGGTCAGTATAGCTGCCTACACATCAAGCGGTCCGGGTTTGAATCCTGGTAGCGGCAAATATTTGTGTGACGAACACGAATATTTGTTTGCTAGTCATGGTTGTTTATATATTTATTTAAGTTTATTTATAAAAATATCTAAAACTATTATGTATATTAAAAATTTACGTTATCTAGTATCCATAACACAAGTTCTTAATGATACTTACTTCGGGCTAGATAATTGGTGTGAGCGTGGAAATATATTATATTATTATATTATATTATTAAGTAAACAAGGGAGTAAAAGGAAAGGGGCGACACAAATCTTTCATATATAGGAGGCCACCATTAAAACAGAATTCCATTTCTACCGATAACGGGATTCAGCATTCGCACATACAAACGTGCCAATTCAAAAGTTTTACGGCGTCATACGGTCGATTCCTACGGTATAGCAGCAAACATTTCAAATAAAGAGCACTGCCATCAGAAGCATCGCAGACACGTCTTCTCCATACCGCGGACATATTTTGCAATTTCATATCCCGTAAGTTGCCGCTGGGATTCGTGCATTATTATTTCCTTAAGGAAATTTAATACTTATATAATCTTAAAAAAACAATATAACATAAACATTTTAGTAAAATGTTGAAACGACATATTTTATGTTCATGATTCATAATAATTAATAAATGAATAATTAAAAATAAATGAATCAGAAGAAGGCGATGTGCAGTTACCTGCACAGAAATAAATAGTTTTAATATATTAACTTCATATATTTATATAAATAAAACACATCAATCTCAATACGCAGGCAATAGCTTATACAAAAATATAATTTCTTAAATACACCATATTAATGTTCTGCAATAAAATTGTACATGAGGATATAAATCTTTAAATTACTCCTCAATCTCTTTTTCTATTTTCCGAATAAATATAGCGGCTTTCAAATACCACTCACATACGTGTATCCTCGGTTTTTGTATGTTTCGATATTTCCATAATTTCCATTCAATAGGCACAGGATTCCATCGCATCAGTAAAACGTAACCACTTCAGTATTCCATTCGAATTTCCCGATCCGTGCCCACTTCTATTACAGCTCCCGGAATTTACGTGTACAATTTTTGCCGCGAATTTCCGCGGCCATTTTGAAAATAGTTCTTCATCCACGTAGCGGAGTCAAATTAAAACAGTGAGAATTTAATTAAATGTGTAAATGGGCACTTGTAAAAATTGCGGCGGACTCCGGACCACTCGAGATCTCTGCTTCTGACTTAACTCATTATAGGCAGAGTTAAAGCTAAGTAAGCATCTTATATTGTGTATAAAGGGGAATATTTTAAATTCAATTTAGGTATATCCCTAGACTGCTGACCTTATAGAGTGCGACAGTGCCTGTTTGTTCGTTCACTGAACTAAGGGTTAATAGTTACTTTTTGTGTATGATGCCCGTTTTGGCTGGCAACATGTCATTACTTTGAAGCACTACATAGTTCATACTGCCAGATTGACTTTTTGTGTCCCTAAATGTTATATGAAGGTCTGTTAATTGCAGTCCATACCATTGGGGTTATGGCCGTAAATAGTCAGTTTACCTTTCAGTTGTGACTGCAAAATTTTTATAATATGCATTATAAGGAACTGTTTTCTTATCATGGCTACCAAAGTTTCATATTTTGTTGACTTCATATTTTTCTATTTCTTTTTATTGATTGAATAAGTTATTTTATCTCCAAAAGTGAAAAACAAAGCAATCATACAGTATTAAACTGGAATTTTATTCCCATAACATTTAACTTGCCGCTTAAAATAATTCTGTTCAATTCTAATTTTAAATATAAATAATTAAATTTATATATTCTTTTTTTGTAGAATGAATGAATTATAATTAAAAACCTTTGTAACTATTTATTATAATTATGTAGGTAAATGTTCTCGTTCCAAGTTTAAACAATTTTGTACTAAAAACAACATCTGAATTTGGCACCTTGGCCAAAGGCCACTGATGTGCACATGAACATAAAATATGTCGTTTCAACATTTTACTAAAATGTTTATGTTATATTGTTTTTTTAAGATTATATAAGTATTAAATTTCCTTAAGGAAATAATAATGCACGAATCCCAGCGGCAACTCACGGGATATGAAATTATACCCCTGGACCGGTTCGGAAAAAAATATTTTTCCGAATCGGTCCAGGGGTCTTTGAGTAATCGGGGAACATACTACTTGAAACAAAATCGATTAAATCGATCAACGATTGAATTAAAGACACTTTATTCATCAAAGTCGGATGTTTGGTTTAGGCGCTACGAAGGAACATAAATAAATACAAACATACATACATACATAGACTGCTAAAATCATAACCCTCCCTTTTAGCTTCAAGAAAAATCTTATGAAATAAATATGTAGTTCTTATTTACTGCAACTCCAACTATACAAACAAAATTGAAAAGCAAAATCAAATACTTTTTTCTTACATTTTCGCTTGTTTTATTGTCAATCGTGTGGAAGCTCTTTGAGTAAATCCACCGCCAGACTGAAATGTGACTGCAATAATCAATAAACCAATCTCGACAGAGACTGTTTTCAAAGTCCTTCGTTGAAGTTTTCATTCCAGGCAATCGCCCCAGGTTGCTCATATTTTCTTACATTTTCTATTGAGATCGAGGCAAAGTTTGATTGTAACTAAGGGTTTTATGGTGAACATAAATCTACACTATCTTATCAATATAGACATACTCGTAGATGCTATATGAATTAGATTTTTTTTTTGTTACGAGATGGCAAACAAGCTGGTGTTAAGTGGTTACCGTCGCCTATAGACACTTGCAATATTAAGGGTAAATCCCATAACACTGCAAGTGCGTTGCCATCCTGGGGACACTGGCTACCTGTCCCTTCAAACTGAAACACAGCAAACTGCTTCACGGCCGAAAAAAGAAATATTTATATGTTCAGATTCTTTTTTCTTATATCATTCGTGTAGTACCTACGTTGTACCCACACGTTAATAGTTTTATTTTTTATTTAGTTATTATTACTCAGAATGTTTGATAGACGGTATAACAAAGGACACCTACCGATACTCACATAGCTAGTCATATAAATAGTGTGGTGATATTCAAAAATTTGTATAATTCATTGTGAAATTTAATTTTTATTAACCCAATTATTTGTATGGAGAAATTAGAAAATACTATGGCTATATGGATTTTTATAGCATGTAGGTGAAACAACCTTTTTTTATTCCTAACAGAGAACATCTTTTTATTCTTAACACGATTCCGATAGAATAGTAAAGTAAAATCGTAAATTATTTATTGATAAATGTAAAGTTGAATGTTAATTGAATTACTCAGGCATTGATTTTTTATATTTTGGTAAGTATTGACTGCAGCTGTTCACTCACAAATAGGTAGTTACCAGTTTAGCTATGTGCATATTAATGTTATTAGATTATAAATGTGCATTAAAAATAAAGATAAGCTACGTTGTTGTGAAGAATGTACCTAAGTTTATTTATTTATTTGCATGTCATACGGTTTACAAAAGGTAATATACTCGTACATCATAAACTTTAATATTAAATAAGTCTTGAACAGGCACAGATAAGGTTTACATAAAGTGCCTACTATCGCCCTTAGTTGACTTTCCAATAACTTCAAACAATTGGTAGCACCATGCCAATTTTATGGAAGCTTCATATATAAAATCGCACTATGCCACTTTTTAACTTTTATCGCAGTTACATCGCATTTTGCCACCTTTGTGGAAAATAGTATCTCGCGATAGCTATACTGTCTACTTAGGTATTATAAGTTATTTGTATATTTCTGTTTAATAAACGATTATTATTATTATTATTTTGGCCGTCATCTCACAAGATGGTACCAAAATGAACATAACACCGAAGATGGAATCGACCTTCACCTGGAACCCTCAACAGAGGGACTCGCTATGTGATCGTTTTAAACATACGTGGTCACTATCAATTAAATGTGAGAAAACGGGATTTATACCACGTACCTCTGTTTTGTGAATTTTCCGATATTTCGGCGCAATTTCATGCACCCATGGTCACGGATGAACCGTTCATCCGTGACCATCGCGCATGAAACTGCGCCATGGTCAAAAACATTGAAATGACTATGTGATCATTTGTCGGAACACAATAATGATGTTAACATTATTATTATTGCGACAGATTTTGATAAGAAGGTGGTAGCACTCAAGGCGGACTTAAAAAAAAATCCTACCACCAACCAAATCAAGTGTAAATTAGTACTTCCCTGGCGATCGAACCCGGAACCTCTGGATTTAATTAGGATTTACGAACCACTGGATAACAGAGGTGGTTAAAACCTTTTTTTTTGTTGACGGGTGCTCCAGTTACCAGGATCCGCCCCGAGGAGGCTTCCGGACGTGGACCAGAGGTGGTTAAAACCTGCATATGTTATGTAGGAGTATATGTGATGGTACCAAAAATGACCTTAAAAATCTAGTCGATGAACTCATTTTTAAGCCCTCAAAATCTCTCTCGTGATATTAATTAATAAAATCATTACAGTTTACAATACCTATGCGGCCGAAAATTATTTTAATTCCAACATACCAGGAATTTTAACCAAAATGTAGCGGCCGCTGAACGTGGACTTTTTGCATAACGGCTAACAGCCATGCGTGCGGGTGACACGGCCCAACGTCCGTTGTCCAAAAAAATGTATGCACTAACCGACAAAGCTCTCCGCAAAATAATATCCTAGGACGTTTTTCTACGGTACAATTTAGCAAATGAACATTGGGTTAGGTTTCTGTGAAAAAACATGTCCATCTTTCGTGCTTATGTAATTATAGAATCCATAAAAATGCGGTGCGTAATTGCATTTCTTTCATCCACTCCGATAGTAATTTACTTTATAGTGTTTGGGAACATCGAGCTACATGTTAGCCTTACTTCGTAGAATTTGCAAATTTGAGCAATTAAGTTCTATATTGGCATTAAGTGACCAAAAATTTTTCAACTCCATTTTTGCTGCTGAAAAAACATGTGTAATTATGTAGGCAATGCCACCAAGTATACAAAATATTCTTTTTACGCCACAAGGGTAACAACTACCTAATTACCTACGCCTGTAAATGTATATATTATTGACTTTTTTAGTGTTTCTATCGCTTGACCAGTTTATTTAAAATCTCATCCACAACAAACAAAGCAAGAGGATGAATTAAATAGTTGAACTGTACTTAAATTTTAGAAGTTAATGTAAAATTATGGGAATATTTTTACTATTTAGTACATAATGGTATCAACCTACACACACTAACATTTTCATATAAATAGCATATTGATCTCAATAAAATTGGAAAAGTTATTTTGAAGCCCATATATTTTGGTTTAATGAACTATTTATAAGAAATTAAAAATTTATTTTACTATTTTTAACCCCCGACGCAAAAAAGGGGTGTTATAACTTTGACCTGTCTGTGCACAGATTATTTCTGTGTGTCTGTGTATCTGTATGTCTGTGTCTGTCTGTAGCATCGCAGCTCCTAAACAAATTGACCAATTTTGATGCGGTTTTTTTGGTGGAAAGCAGACGTGATCGAGATGTTTCTTAGCTGACCAATTTTGATGCGGTTTTTTTGTTGGAAAGCTGACGTCATCGAGATGGTTAATTTATGTCGATTATTACATAAAATTTTGAATTTTGTATTTTCTAATTTTTAATTAACATCTATGTATGAGTATGATATCGTGATCGTTGTATCAAACATCCTGTAAATTTTGTTTATGAATTCAATTTTAAGAATAAAAAATAAACATTATAAATATACGTTTAAGTTAGCAAAAACCAAGAACCCGTGTAAATATGCCATAGAGTAGGAAGTACCTACTTAGAACCTGGTTAGAACCCTCTGAAATGTACACAAATAGATCGAATGAAAAAGGACTTGTAAATAATTTGTTTGCTGTACACACAACTCCAAGCGGATGTTTAACGAACGAACGTCCCGAGCAGCGGAAATTTAAAACTTATGTATCAGTTTCTAAAAACGTAATTATATAACGTTCAGTAATTATGCTATACTAGAACAACTACTTATGTAAATCAAACTTATAAATCATTGTGTCTTGAATTGGGAACGTTTGGCGCGAATAAGTATATGACGTCCGTTGAAAATTATAAAATATTAGAGGATTTTGTACAGTGCATTATTATGTCATGTGAAAGTTTATTAATAATTATTAAAAAGAAATACGTATTTCTCTACGCTAGATTTGGATTAATTTTCAAACTACATTTCTCTTTGTAATTCAAAATTATTAAAACTAAACACAATAAAACAATTCCAAAAATATATTGATTTCTGATTTAATTTTCGAACTATTACGGGCTAGTTGTTCCTGTAATCAATATGTAAGCACTTACACAGATAATATACTTATTTAAAGTTACTTTCAATTAAATTACAAATAAAATTTTCACGTAAATACGTGAATATTTTTTTTTTAATTTCCCTTCTGCCCTTAATTTCCAATAACACCTATGAGCCATCGAATTAACGGACTGAAAAAAGAAAAAAAGGCAGAATGAGTTATAAAGCCGACGCTAACTTTTCAAAAAGCCATAACCCGCGCCATCTATCTGGCTCGGTTCAATTCAAAAGAATAATTTTTGGGTGTATTTTTTGCTGCGGCCGGTGGCCGGTCTCGCTCGCTTTTTATTGCGCACTATTCCTGCGAATAAACGCGCGATGGGGGGTTAATGGGCGGGCCTGGGGGCCACCCCACCCGCCATCCAGTGTATTGGCTGGCGGTAAATATTCAATATATTTTTGCTAACTAAAGCCGACCAGAACCGCTAATCAGCGGTTGGATGATGTACGATCCTTGACCGCACAGTTTGTTGTGTATTTGTGCTTTTCTTTTATTAAACTCGCACGCTTTATAACTCGACATACTACGAAGTACCTTTAAATAAGTCTTAAAGCTATTGATTTGAATTATCTAGTGTATCTACCTTCGATACAAATCTGCAGATTGCTAAGATTTAAGGAGAATTTTATCTTGTTGCTGTTTCTGTTTTGTTACTCCCTTGGCTCATTTTCTACATTTGCAAACATACAATATATACATTATAATCACGTTCGCGATTAGTTACATATAGCCACAATTTGGCAGTATGGGCCATGTAGTGTCTCAAATAATGACTAACCCAACATAGAATTCTACATTTCTTTATAATAAATTCGACATATTCTACATTCTAATCGCCATGTAATCATGCGTGAACAAAAAACCTCGATTGTACCATTTCGAAGCTTTTTGCAATATATTACTCTTTCATACTATATACGTACAACGTTGAGAAATGTTATATTGAAATCTATATTATTTTGCAGAAACTTTTTTTTTAATACCTAAAGTTCTGTTTAACTGACTTCGTAGTAAGTCGTAGCGTCTGCTACGAGCTACGAGATATTTTCGTAGCATTTACATTATTTTCCAGATTCTATTACTGGAAATTATGTACAGCCATATCTATGTTCTGTGGTACAGCCGTTATCACAAACGTCAATGTTACCAATTTTGTTGAATTGTCAATTCAACTAGCGATTCTATATTGACTTAATAGTACAAACCATTACAAAATTTTGATGATATTTTTGAAATCTACAATTGATTACTTGCATTATACTCGTAGACATTCTCCAATCCAATTTTATTGAAAAACAAGAATAAAATGTGTTACGATAAGTGCCTGAGACGGGGCTCAAACCCGCGACCATTCTCTATCCGGACAAGTGCTCTTCAAACAGAGTTACACAGGACCGTGAGATCACGACGAATTTTTGAGGGTGAGCAATGAGGCACATAGAGTCAATATGCATAATATCTTCACAAATAGTCATGGCTCACCTGCGGTCGTGAGATAAAAAATACTATTCTTGATTAATTTTCTTTAATTTAATATTTATATGGTCCTTCGAGCCGGATAACTAGTGCCTATGCGTGAAGATTTTGGTAAAATATAATATTATTTTCAGAGACATATCTAAGTTATGAAAAGGTGACTAAAACTAGATACAAAATACTTATAAGCTACTTAATTAAAGATAAAAAAAATACTTGGCCTAGGTTCTCTGAAACAATGTACCATTAACACTGGCGGCATTACCTCTATTTTTTTATGAGATTTTTTTTTTTTTGTGTGTAATACAAACGTAATTAGAATCAGTTATATGTATTATAAGTCTTAAAATAAACCTTATTTAACACTCGTTGTCTGGACCGATTTCCTTTCCAAATTAATATTGACCGAAGCGTCGGTGGCGTAGTGCGTAAGAGCGTTGTCTCCCACCCGGGAGGCACCGGTTCGAACCCCGCTACATACCAATGTGTTTTCAAAGTTTGAATTCTTTTTTTTTTTTTTTTTTTATTTATTTGGGTAAAAAAACAATGTTGAATACAGTGTTAGCTTAGAATATTAGATAGCTATGTAGTATTAATTTCAACACCAGCATCAATTACCACAGATTAAATTTACATTTTAGGCGTTAAGAGTGATATAAATTACTGCAAAATAAACTGAGTAGGTACCTATCTAAACGTCATTAACATATAACATTAGGACTATATCAAAAATATACTATATTAAAATATTTAAGCTATTCAAATGAGGATACACTCGAAAGGGAAAAAAAAAATTATTAACATTCAAAAAACGTAAAAACTTAAACTAAACATGGCTACTAAAAACTTCTTAATTAATTAAATAATAATACGCTCACACCACTTATCTAGCCCAAAGTAAGTATCATTAAGAACTTGTTATGGATACTAGATAAGGGACATTTTTTTTTAATACAGGTAGGTACATAATGTTTTTAAATATTTTTATAAATAAACTTAAATAAATATATAAACAGCCATGACTCGTCAACAAATACTCGTGTTCATCACACAAATATTTGCCGCTACCAGGACTCGAACCCGGACCGCTTGATGTGTAGGCAGCTATACTGACCACTCCACCAAGACGGCGTCAAATGAAACTTAACTAAGAATAACTACTGCGCAATGTCTCCAACAATATTTTTTTAAAGGTAAAAGGCGTCGTCGCCAAAATGTCAATTTTGTTAAAGTATGTATTATATGAGTGTACTATACGATGCATTGGCGACCGTTTTCCCGCGTTTGTACGACATCGGGCGGTGGAAAATAATCGGCAAATATTTCGGCTGTGAGTTTTGGTAGGAACACTGTAACACAATCTGTTCACAATGGGGATGCAATCGTATCGGTTATGGCATATGTCGTATAACATCATTGCCTCGAGTTGCTTACGTCTGTCCTCAAATTTAAGAGTTTTATATTTTTTTAATAGTTGTAGATAGGGCAAACGATTGTGAAAACATCTGTAGTGCATTGTACGCAGAAATTTCTTTTGTACCATTTCCAGACTTTCAACGTATTTATTATAAAAAGGGTTCCAAATCGGCAAGGCATGTTCTAGTTGAGATCTAACTAGGGCGTTATAGAGGCTTAAAAATGTATAGGGTTGTGTGAAATTTTTACTCGATCTCATAACAAATCCGTACATCTTATATGCTTTATTTATTATATTATCCACGTGTAAATCAAGATGCAGTTTACTGTCTAGCGTTATAGAATTCATATGTACCTTTAACCGACGCTTTTACGGTGAAGGAAAACATCGCGAGGAAACCTGCACACACCTATGAAGAAATTCTTAGGTTGTGTGTGAAGTCGACCAACCCGCACTTGGCCAGCGTGGTTGACTAAGGTCTAATTGCCCCCTAATGTGGGGTAGGCTCGAGCCCCTCGGTGGGGACATTATATGAGCTGTTGATGATGATGATGATTATTAATATTGACCTACTCCAAGAACTCTGTATCAAGCGGCGGCTATCTAATATAGTTTAGACTCGTATTTTAAAATACTTCGGACGTTTCTAGACACGATGCAGAGTTCATTGAGTATCGAGTCTTGCAAGGCAGAGTGGAGGGCACTAGGCCTCGTGGAAGTTCACTCATGCGATGGACCGATCAAATTAAGGCTGCAGTGAGTCCACTGCATGAATGTACCAGGAACGCCACAAGAAGAGATAGATGGCGGGACCTCGTGAGGCAAGCAACATCAGCCCCCAAACTACCTACATCTCGACGACGACCACTCTGGCAAGTGTGACATGAAAGAGAAGAATATACGTCACTTACAGTTACTAATATTAAGACGTTAAACTCTTTAAAATATAAAATGTTGGAAATTGATACCAAATTGAACAGAAAACCTTTCATGATAAAGCCTGAGACGTTTTAAAATTATATTCTCGATTTTATTACGTTTATATGCGTCCATTGTCAAAGTAGCTATGTATTCAGGAAGCAATTCTGTGGAAAACTTTAAAAGTTAACGACTTGTCTTCAACTTTAGGAGCCCAATTGTGGCCAAGTTCAGAATTTCATAACCCTGGTCGTAGTCTATGTTTTTGCTAGTTATTGCAAAGTTCCTTCGCTACATTGACTCTGCATGGTTTGCTAAATACGTTTATGACATAGACTTAATCCATCGCTACTAAATATAAATGCGAAAGTATCTTTATCTGTCTGTTATCCTTTAACTCCTAAACCACTAACACGATTGTGATGAAATTTGGTATGGAGATAGTTTGAGACCATGGATATATAGGATACTTTTGGCGCGATAACCAACATTGACGCGAGCAAAGCCGCAGGCGTCGAATAGTTCTAAATAATATAAATTCGAAAATAACTTACCTTTTCAATCTCTGAACCGATTCACTGTGTGTAATGCTAATTGTCTGTGTATGCGTCAGTGCCGACACACAGTCGTGACGTACCTCACCCGCGTTCTAGATATAAAAATACCTATCTCCAAATCAAATTTCAACTAAATTGGTCAATTTAAGCTCATTCTCTCTATGTGCAAGACACAAACAATCGTAGTTCCCGTATTGAAAATAAATACTGAAAATTGAGGAAATAATCACATGGTAGATACTAGGAAAAATCGCCTTTAGTAATAAAATCTCCCTTTTTACAAATATTTAAGTATATTGAGTGTTTTCGATTGTCTATGTAATTTGTACATAATTGGTTAATGTAATTAAGCTATATTCTATTCTAATCTGAGAGTAATAAATTGAATTAAATGTTAATAAGTGGAGAAAAAAGTGACTGTAAGAGAAATGTACCAGATTGTGTGAGAAATGATATGAAGAAAAGACTTAGGACCGGCTCTAAAAGACCTACGAAGCGGGAAGTATTAAAAATAACTATGTCCGTATTTGACCCACTTGGCTTCCTTCTATACATCACCGTAAAAGCCTGCATACTACTACAAGATATCTGGGGTACCTAGTAAAATTGGCTGGGATGACGAAATTGAAGTTCATCTGTTTACATCTTGGCAGTTATGGCTCGCCGAGCTTCAGACAGTACACGAGATGATAATATATTACGTTAACATTTCATAAAGAATATAAGGAATAGAATAGAAGGAAAAGATACTAAGTACTTCACTGACTCCAAAGAAATTGCGACGAGGTAGTTAGAAGATAAGTTGTTAAGCAATTGTACGATTTAATTTTCATTGAAACTTATCATGTATTTAAAAGAACATTAAACTAGAATGTATTATATTAGAGATTCAGTGGAGCATTTAGGTACAGTCTGTAAATAGTTAAAGGTAATAAAATGTCGTTTGATATATCTAACGTAAAATGACAACTTTTCCTGTAACCTTTTCAAAATAATCTCATCCTTCCCCAAAAATCCTACCCTCTTAGAGTAGACTTGGTTTTTCTCGATAATCGAGGATTTGATCGAAATACAAATCAAAGACTTTGACTAAGGGTCTGTACCCAAACTATTCCTTTTCTAAAAACTATTGTATGTGTGTGTATACATCCGTAAACAATAGAGGCTACTTTACATTTTACTTACTTACATACCTATAAATATATCGTTTTTAAGTAGAGGATGAAGTACGATGCAACTGCAGGAGTATGTGGGACTCAGCGGTAAAGGCGTTCCCTCCACTACCCACGTAACATCCCCTCCAGTCATCTTGCCAAGGCACACTACGACTGCGACAATAGTGACAAATAAAGCCACATCTAGCAATATGGGTCATACAGTACCACCAAAATAGTGGGAAGTTGTCAGCCTGTCGCCTATCACAAACATGCACAAGCATCCCAAAAGCAACTAAACCTTCACTAAACCAAGAAACAAAACCCAACAACCAGTACCTAGGCCTATTCGCTAACTTTTTTGGACAGATGAAATTTCTAATCACCGAGTGTGCTATAATAGCATGTCGTGTACTAAAGCAACGGATATGTAATACACTCGGTGATTATACTTTCATCTGTTAACATGGCACTCACACATAAATATGGTCATTGCTAGAATTAGAAAGGTCATGTGGATATTCAGCAAACTCAGACTGGTTACATGTCTGTAAAGAGTTACTTAAAAATATCTACCTTGCACTTGCTCAATCAATCCTATGTTATTGCATTCCTATTTGGGGTGGAGCAACTAAAACAAAGTTCTTGGAATTGGAAAGAACACAAAGATTATCGCTAAAAGTTATGCACTTTCTGCCCTATGGGACATCGACTGACGTTTTATATTCCCATAGTGACGTACTGACTTAGGAAATTATATATCTTAAATTCGATATTGAAAATACATATTATAAATCGCTTACATATGACCCTAGTATCACAAATAAGAGGAGAAAAGATATTGTTGTACCTACTAAACTTTTGAATTTTTGCATTCAAACAGTATATATCTACTTAAGACACACACACACATACACACACATACACACACACACACACACACACACACACACACACACACACACACACACACACAGACAAATTTAATTTTATATTCTGTATTGCTCTGATTTGTTTTTTTGTATTTTGTTAGATATTTCATTTAAGTACCTTGGTGATAATACGAACTGGAAGAGCGGTGACTTCCTGATACAGATATCTTTGTACTTACTAGGAATGTCACCACAACATTGTTAATACCTGGTTTTGTGATGAAATAAAATATTGTGATTTTTTTTTTTATCTGTCAAAAAAAGTTTTAACGAATTAGCCGGCGAGACAGATATTATAGGCTTAAAATTACTCAGCCAGTAATCGGAGGGGACTGCTGGGTATAGTATTACAGTTCGTTTTTAAATAAGTTAGAAAAATATACGTGTATATAAAAAAAAAAATATTTCTCTTCAAAAATCATCCGTCACCACGAAGGCTACAAAGTGTTGCGTAACGTCGTCGGTCAGTAATAATGAAACCTTATTACAAGCGAGTTAATTCCGTAAAATTCCTTTATTACTAAAATAAAAAACCGCCACAAAGAAATAAAAATATTATGTTTAAAAAAATCTAAATGTTTTTGAGGTAGGTCCCAAATACAATTGACTTTTTCCAAAAAAATACGTTTAGATTTTTCTAAACATAATTCTTTTTCTCCGTTTTTTTTGCTTTTTAGTGTTGTATGTACCTAAGTGTAGTAGTAGAAATTTTCAGGAAACTATCTCGAGATTTTTTAGACTCTGGGTTTTAGACACACAAGTAATAAAATGATTACATTATGTCAATTAAATAGGCTATTAAATGGGACTACATGACAAGCACCAACTTCCAAACATTAAACGAATCTTTAAAATCGGTATATCCAGTAAAAAATAATGAGATTACACACAAACAAATATGCAGTCGAATTGAGAACCTCCTTCATTTTTTGAAGTTGGTTAAAAACTTGAAAATAAGTCGGATGCAGCTGGGCGCCATTCGTTATTTCACTTACTCAATTTCCAGTCCATGATTTTGCTCTCAATGCAGAGCGCCCATCCCGTTCATGCTCTTTGTAGACATCTGTATGAGCCGATATAGACCGTATTTCAGTTGCGTAAAGTCTATAGAATATGTTATTGTATGCTGTGTGCAGGGCTGTATCGACTTTATGAAATGAATAAAAATGGAGAGTAAAGTTGTTGAAGCCGATTATCATGTCTCATTGTTCAATAAGCTATTGAGAAATGTGAACATACGAGTATTAAAATTAATACATGTAGTTCGAGAGTTTTGCATATTTTCTGTAATTAACTAAGGCGCCCTCGTGGTGGAGTGGCTATAGGTACCTACACCAAGCGGTCCGGGTTCAAATCCTGCATGGTAGCGGCAAATATTTGTGCGAACACGAATTTTGTTTGCGAGTCATGGTTGTTTATATATTTATTTAAGTATATCTTTGATAACTATGATTATTATCTATCAATCACAACTTTTTTTTTCCACGCTCACACCGATTATCTAGCCGAAAGTAAGTATCTGTTGACTATGCAAAGCTGGCAAGATATAGTATATACTCTTTTATATTGTCTATTATTTTCTATGGTTTTTTACGAGTGTATTTTGTTACTTTTTCATATTACATTGTCACTGAGAGCAAACAAGAAGAAAGTTTTATTTTCAGCTTTTCACAATTTCCAACAAACACATGTTGACTATGCTAAGCTGGCAACATACATTATATACTCTTTTATATTGTCTATTATTTTCTATGGTTTTTTACGAGTGTATTTTGTTACCTTTTCTTTTTACATTGTCACTGAGAGCAAACAAGAAGAAAGTTTTATTTTTTAGCTTTTCACAATTTGCAACAAAGTGGTGTCAGAAGCGGGATAAAACATGCCCACAAGATCAAAAAAAGCTATGGATGCTCAGAATGCCATTAAAAACAAAAATAATAGTGGTAAGTCTTCAACAAAACTTTCATCTTCTTTGGTACGGCTCCAAGTAGAAGCAGCGTATGCCAAGCGCATGGCTATAGCGGAGCGGGAGCTAGCTGCCGCTGAGGTCGCCGCTGCTATGGCTGAGGCCCAGCTTGCCGCTGCTGTGGCTGAGGCCCAGCTTGCCGCTGCTGCTCGGGTGGTCGCAGCGGAGCGCGCCGCAGCTGAGGCGGAACGCCTCGCCCAGCTAGCTAATTTAAGTTCTGGTAGCCGTACCGCCTCTCAGTGTTCATCCAGCAACGACAGCCGCCTACAGACGCGGGGTAATTCTCGCAGCAGCTCGCAGTCGGGTGCCTCTGCGCATGAAGCGCTACTAGAGGGCCCGTCCGCGGAACTCTCTGTGCACGCAGTGCCTATCGAGGGTCTTGTCCCGGAGCCCCTAGCGCACAGAGCGCTCATTGAGGGGCCCGTGTTCACCGCGTCGACTGCTGCGCAATCACCTTGCGCGTCATTTTCTACCGGCCATATGTTGGAAGCCTCACGCCACCACCTTGTGGCCACACGCCACCATCTTGTGGCCTCATGCCACCTACTTGTGGCCTCTTACAGTTCCGCGGAGCCCCTGTCGCATCCAGCGCTTTTCTGGGGGCCCGTGCTAACCCCGCTGGTCTTACGCTTTTCTGCTGTGGTGCATTGCCGTGTGCCAGCGGACTGTAGTCTCATGACTACTTCGTTTCATCACGTTTATTCAATTCATTCACACTATACATTAGGTACACGCACTCAAAATTATAACATTAATAAAAATAGTCTTTGTTCAAACACTTCACACATTACTAAGTTGACCGCTAGCGTGGCCTATACCGCCACTACTGCTACGGCTGTGAAGGTAAGACCTATTTCTCTGCCTATTTTCGGTGGGCGTCCAACCGATCGGTTCGTTTTTATGAGACCCTACAATGTCACGAGCCTATCTTTCTGGGCCCCTGAAGGTATGTTAAGGGTTAGTGCTGCATTTCACGGGGTTGCTTGCGAGTCCGCTGGGGTCATTCAAGCTCGCAAGGTTCCGTTTGCCCGTCCAGACCATATGGGTTGGAAGGAGCGTTTGATGGTACGCGGTTTTTATAGGTTTTGTAACGTTGAGAGCTTGAAGGACTTCACCAGTATCCATTGTATGTATAGTGTACAGGCAGTTCGCCCGTTGAAGCAGTCGGAGTGCTTAGTGACTTTGGTGTTGCGTTACGACTTTTTACGCGAGCTTACTCCGCTGCTACGAACTGGCTCAGCGGGCTTTAAGTTTACATTTTATTATAATTTTTTCAAGCTTTTACTATTTTTATTTCATGAGAGGTATCATCGCTTCATTTTCATATTCATCGTGCCTTCAAAGTATTTTCATTTTATTACCAATTTATTTGACAAGAGTATGTCATTCAAATACGTGACATATTTCTTTGTGGCTAGTAAGGTAGTAAAAAAGTTCATATCATTTTTATTTTGGAAAAATTTGTTCATCATATTTTGTGTAGAACTCATCTCTCACTACATTACTGTTTTATGTGTACAGTCAGTACCAGAGATTTCGGTTCACGCCGACATCAACTCTCTGGTTACCATGGCAACTGGTGTCACTTAGTTTTTTAGTTTATTTTTATCTTTCATACTTTTTCAAAGACATCTTCACAGTTAGTTTGAATGATTTTATTTAGGTTTTTTTTTTAACGATTTAGCTAGTTTCGGTTCAGTTCGTTCATTTCATTTTCGCAGTTTAGTTTTCAAAGGTGCATTAACTGGGACCAACAGCTGTTTTTTCCTTTGTTGGGCGCTATTTTAGATGCATGAGCGTCACGCTTTGGCTTTCATCTTACATTGCTCATTAGATTTTTGCCCTGACCGAAGTATGATGCTCTCGCTTATGCCCTACCGGTGAGCCTCACAACTCGCCCTGTTTTCCTTACGTTTTACCGCGGTTATCGCTGAATATTTTTGCAATATCAAAGCACAAGCTTTTGACGTTTCAGTCTACTGTCTTTCGACTGTTCTTTGATACAGCGTAGCGACGTCCGCTCATTTAATTTTATTTTTTTTAATGATTATATGTTCTTTGACTGTTGTGGGTGACGACGCTATGCGTAGGTAGGTAATTATCGGGGTTTTCTTGGCGATTTTTGTGGTTCCTACTGCTTTCGATTTAACTTTTTTACACAAACGGTCACAAGAGTTGTCAAGCCTACTACCTACTACTTTTAAACTCTTCAGTTCAGTTGTAAATGTTTTTATTTTAGGTAGACAGATTGTTTCGCTTGGCAAAACTAAATTAATCTTGTTGTTTTTTTATATAATTTTGGTTTTTATTAATTTATAGAAGATTGTTTAGTTTGTAACTGGGCTCCTATGGGGACGAGTACGATTACCCAGCTTTACTACACACGGAAGAATTGCTTTCAAGAAGTCATCGTATGTTAAAGATGGCTACCTGCGAGGCTGCTTGATGATACGTGATGGATCGAGGGACTGTTGTGCGGTTGCTCTTTCTTCGGTGTGCAAGACGACGCCTACCGTGTACCAGCGGACTATAGTCTCATGACTACTTCGTTTCATCGCATCGCAATTCATTCACACTATACATTAGGTACACGCACTCAAAATTATAACATTAATAAAAATAGCCATTGTTCAAACGCTTCACACATTACTAAGTTAACCGCTAGCGTGGCCGATACCGCCACTACTGCTACGGCTGTGAAGGTAAGACCTATTTCTCTGCCTATTTTCGGTGGGCGTCCAACCGATCGGTTCGTTTTTATGAGACCCTACAAAGTCACGAACCTTTCTTTCTGGGCCCCTGTCGATATTTTAAGGATTAGTGCTGCATTTCACGGGGTTGCTTGCGACCCCGCTGGGGTCATTCAAGCTCGCAAGGTTCTGTTTGCCCGTCTAGACCAAATGGGTTGGAAGGAGCGTTTGATGGTACGCGGTTTTTATAGGTTTTGTAACGTTGAGAGCTTGAAGGACTTCACCAGTATCCCTTGTACTATGTGTGTACAGGCAGTTCGCCCGTTGAAGCAGTCGGAGTACTTAGTGACTTTGATTTTACGTCACGAGTTCTTAGGCGAGCTTACTCCGCTGCTACGAACTGGTTCAGCGGGCTTTATATTTACATTTTATTATCGTTTTTTGAAGCTTTTATTATTCTTAGTTCATGAAAGATATCATCGCTTCATTTTCAAATACGTCGTGCCATCAGAATATTTTCATTTTATTTTCAATTTATTTGACAAGCATAGTCACTCCTAAGTTTTTGTGTTGCCACACCGGGGGGACCATGTTGACTATGCAAAGCTGGCAAGATATAGTATATACTCTTTTATATTGTCTATTATTTTCTATGGTTTTTTACGAGTGTATTTTGTTACTTTTTCATATTACATTGTCACTGAGAGCAAACAAGAAGAAAGTTTTATTTTCAGCTTTTCACAATTTCCAAAACAGTATCATTATGAACTTGTGTTATGGATACAGATAACGGACATTTTTTTTAATATATCTGATAATTTTAGATATTTTTATAAATAAATATATAAGTATAAAGAACCATGACTCACAAAAAAAATTCGTATTTGTATTCGTCACACAAATATTTGCCGCTACCAGGATTCGAACCCGGACAGCTTGATGTGTACCTACTGACAACTCCACCACGACGGCGTCATTTATTAATTGAAACTTGAGTGACATTTTGAGTTGCACAAAATACCAGCGGTTATATACGCGACATTAAAACGCAAAATGCCTTAAAAGGAAAATGCCTAAAATCAATATCTAAAAATTTGCCTAAATAGCAAAATGCTTAAAACTCAAATACCAAAGAGAAGAGAAAAGACTTAGATTACCTAAAAGACGCAATGCATGAAAAGTAATTAGTTATAATATTGTCTATATTTTAATTTACTGGCTGCTGAAACATAATGTGTCGTTTATAAAATCCATTCCATCTGTAATTTGTTTTTATTTAAAGTTATCAGACGAAACAGTAGTTTTATTTTTAACCGCACATGAAATTGTTTTTTCTTTAATTGATCTTGTATCGATCGAATGGAGGTTTAAAAAAAATTAAAGGTATTCTAAAAAAGATGGCAAAGAAAGTAAAGTTATTACGGCAACCTATTTAAGAAGGTATTTTAAGTAAGTAGTTGATCTTGTACAAAGTTCTCCCCTGAGGATCGAATCCAGGACCTTTCGATTAAATTCTAGTGCACGAACCACTCGACCATGGAGGCAGTTAAAACCATAAAGGGGTCGTCCATTAATCACGTGAGGCTTCAAAAGGGGGGGAGGGGTTCGGCAAAATGCTAAACACAGTCGCGCGAGTGTCATTCTGCTGTAGTACTGGAAACGTCTACAGGCAGAAGTAGATTAACACCAGTACTATGAGCTACGACTATGTCACAATAAGCCAGTGCTTGTACGCCGCGCCGTTGCCACATTATGTATGGATGATTAAGATAAGGTTTTTAATAGGACTAGATGACAAACAAGTTGATGGCCCACGTGGTGTTAAGTGGATATGGTCGCCTATAAACACCTGCAATAACAAGGAAAAAAATTACTTGGTATTGCAGGTGCGTTGTCATCCTGGGGCCTGAGATGAAATGCCTTCCATGCCCAGTAATTACACTGGCTAACTTTCCATTCAATCTGAAACACAGTAAACTGTTCAGCTGCTGAAATAGGAAAGGCGGTGGTACCTACCCAGACGACCCTACATACAGCCACTTAGCGCTAAAGTGTTAATCTAATTTTAACCAACCGTACCATAAGGTCCTATTTTACTTTACTTATCTAACCCAATCAGTTAAGTGTCCATTCGCAACCCTACATAACACGTATGATAAATCTATTTCTATACACCCCATTACAGAGAATTCTATCTCGCGATAGCTAGGTAGGTACTAACTTTTCGAACTGCATTGGCTATTATACGGAATAACACTCACGTTGCATGAATTCAATGTTCCAATACCAATTCTCTTCTTATCTGACGGCGTACACTTTTCTGTATTGAAAACTGTTTCCTATCGAGTCAGCCAACAGCTCCGTTATAAGAAAAAAGTAGATACTTATAGTATATAGATAAATAGAAATACTCTTTATTATGCCTAGGTGGTACTGGAAGCGTCAAAAATACATAAATTCATTAATATTAAATACATAGTTGTAGGTACAATTGGCGGTGTTATCTCTAAGAGCGATCTATTCCGACCAACCTTTGAATGGACAAGACTGAATAAGTAGATATTAACGCATTAACATGGCTAATTAAAGTACCTAATTTTAAAAACATAACTTCACCACTGTAATTTATTTGATTAATAACTAAAAAGGTACAAACGTAAATAAGTAAAATATAAAATAATGCCAACATGATAGGAACTATAAAAGAACTATTTTTTTCTTGTCGGTTCAGTCGGATGCGAATGGAGTGGGTAATGCAACTCTAGGGATTAGTTGATGCAGCAAAATAAACCACTTATAAAAAATTACGTAACGTAAATTTTACCTGCCACTGCGAACGTAGGTAACTCAAACAACCTAAAAACAGTGAACGCATATAATTCACTGCCTAAAAAGAATATTCTTAAGCACATTAATGGAAAAACAAAAGTCTCTTCAATATCTATAGCATAAGAACTATAGATCGCAGTCGCAGAAGTTTTAATAAACAGGTGGCGAACAAAAGCAGAGGATGGTCGTTTGCTACAAACGAAACGTTCATTTCACGGCAAAAGGATTTCAGTTTGTACTTTGAAACATCGTCGAATAGCGATTTCGATACAGCTGGCTATTGTTTGTTTACTGAATGATTAAATGGCTACTCTTGGGTTTGGTTGTTTCAGGCTGTCAACATGTCGCTTCCTACTGGAGGCACTGCATGGCCCATACTGCCAGATGTGGTTTTATGTGTAACGTAATGTTACCTAAGGCTCTGCTCAACCCCTCTTGAGCTGCGCTTAATACTGCCTGGTAAGTCAGTAGAGATATATACCTAGATAGGTTAGGTAGCTGTTAAAACTCATTTTTTCTTGACTTTGAATGTATAGACTATACAAAATCAGGAAATATGTGTGCTGTCATATAACTCAATAATAAATTATTTTAATATCCTTAAAATCTAATTCTGGAGATAATTTCCCACTCCCATTCAACTTGGCAGTCTTCTCGCCCACAGGTTCTCGTAGAAGATTTTGAGCTGTATTAGAAACAGGATCGATTGGCATTATTTTTTTTTTGTGTAAGAACACCATTTATTTGATAATTGCACATTTTCTTTAAATCTGTGAATGGGATCTAATTTTCACAAAAAAAATCTTAATAGTTTCTTAAGGACATTTTCGTGTAGCTGCTATGGTTAAGGTACTTCCCTTAATTGTACCTATAGTTTTTATCCTAATATCTATTAGGAACTTACAAATAACAATTTAGGTACCTATCTTAAGTAGGTAACTTGTAGGTAACCTATAAAGGATCTTAATTGAATTGAGGTATAAAGACGAAAATCGCTTTCGTGACACGATACCATCGAAATCGCCGATCAAAGACACTGAATTTGACAAAACAGTTTACCTGGCTTTATGAAAACATCAACATAAATAATCTAGAAAAATCATTTCTGATAAGTATGCACCAAAATAATGGCGTACCTGCTATTAAGTAGCACAAGTGTTGTGCGCTAATTAATTACGTACTAAAAAACAATAAATAAATACAAAGTAAAAAGCAGGGACTAAATCTCAGAGTACCCATTTGTTAGCACGGGGATGGGTGACCAAAAATGTCTCAATTGTAACATGTTTCATACACGTCCATCGCATCGCATCACTTATACAAACGCCAAAATTGAAAAAAAATCGGGAGTGGTCTCCCCTTTACTCTCTGATATACCGGAAACGACTCAAAAGTTGATAGAAACCTTATATTTAGATGTCATACATGCATGTTAAATTTTGGTCACCCATCCCAGTACCGAACACGCACTTGGTTGCTTAACTTTCGTGATCGACGACTCAAAAGTTGATAGAAACCTTATATTTTGATGTTATACATGCATGTTAAATTTGGTTGCAATAAGTTAAAGCATACTCGAGTTATCGTGCTAACACACAGACATAATTCCAAAAAAATATATTTTTAGACTCAGGTAGAAAACGTGTAAATCCGTCTAAATCCGCAATTTTTCTAAAATCGAATTTTTTGACGATTACAAGACTTCCTCTATTGTACTTCACTGCACAGTCTCTTCATGATAATTTTTACTAGTGTAGTATTCGCATCCTGCAGCCTCAAACCACGAATGTCCAGAGCTATATATCTTGTTTAAAAAATTCAAAATTGTTGATTTCCGAACGCCGTCCACCAATCAGCGCTCTCTTCCGGATCTGTCATTCTCGTTTTCGTGCGGCCAACAGAATCACGCGTAAAAGTTTACTTTTCCAAAATGGGTCCAGAAAGATCTTTAAAAAAGTTAAAGAAAAAGCTAGAAAAACTAGAAAAGAAGATGGAAGAAAAAGCAGACAGATCGCTCGCGTTCTCGGTCATTCTTATTAGAATCGGCTGAGGATTCAATGGAGGATCCTGAAAAAGAAAACATTATAGATTTATCTTTAGAGGAGGCAGGTATGTACTTAAAAGTATATGCGATTATCTAATGATGGGATAATCCTTTACTACGCAATAAACATTTTGTTTTGTCGGCGTTCTACTATTAGGGTAGTTCCCAACTAAGTAATAGGGCTGGCGTTCTACTATTAGGGTAGATCCCTGACTTCCCTGTCCTTTTTTTCTAGATTGTGGTACGTTTAAAATTATTGAACATGTTTATGTTTTTTCTTTTATTCCTTGCGTTCTACTTAATGGGTAGATCCTTGGTCTCAATATTAAAGTATAAACCATTTTGCAGTCACAACAGAAGATGTTGACTCGGAGGTAATGGCCTTACTGGGCAATTTTCCCCAGGAAAAAGCATATGGCCCTGAACTATTACCAAGCATAACAACAAGATGGGAGGCCATAATTAAGAAGGGCTTGGATAAGGATGAAAGAAAAGATCTTCTTAAAAAATATCCAGCCCCAGCTAATTTTAAAATTTTAGACGCATCGAAACTTAATCCTGAAGCCCAGGCGGCAGCAGGTGAAAATGTGTTAAAGCGCGACAAGGCCATAGAAGCTAAACAACACCAAGTGTCATGTGCCATTTCAGCACTGGGCCTTGCTCTGAACAATCTTTGTAAATCTGGAGTGGCTCATAAAGAGAACATAGCACTGCTAAGTGATGCTGCCCGCCTGTTATGTGATTACCATCACACCGAATCTCTAACAAGGAAGAGTTTTATTATAACCGGCTTAGAAAAATCCACTAAAGATTGTATCAAAGATACAAATATTGATGAGTGGCTTTTTGGTGCAGATTTTGCTGAAAAGCTAAAGGCCAGCAAAGCTATCAAGAAATCTGTACAAGAACTAAAAGCAAAACCAAGTCATACACAAAATAAAAATCTACAAAATAACAATAATTTAAACTTCCGAGGCACAACAAACAACTATTTCAAGCCAAAAACACACAAGACCAATGCGAGACTGCCCAGACAGTACAACAACCCTGTCAAGACCTCTCAGTATCAACAAGCCCCTGCTCAACAAACCAACTATCGCAGCAGACAGCAACAGCAGAACCACAACCGTCGTCGATGAATCCTGAGGTTAGTTATTGTGGCCAATTAAAATATTTTACAACGGAGTGGTCAAAAATCACTAAGGATCCAAGGATTCTCTCCTGGATCAATGGCTATGTGATTCCATTTAGCTGTAGCCCAATTCAGCATATTATTCCTAAGAATAATAATTTCTCCTTTGAGGAAAGCTTAAAAATTGATGTCTGTTTAGAGAGACTTATAACAAAGGGTGCAATAATTAATTGCACACCATGTCAAAATCAATATTTTTCAAAAATATTTACTGTTCCAAAACCGAATGGGAAGGATAGATTTATTTTAAATTTAAAGGAATTAAATAAGTTCATTACAACAGTACATTTTAAGCTAGAGGATATTAGAACAGCTATAAAACTTATGACACCAGATTGTTTTATGGCCACAATTGATTTACAGGATGCCTACTTTTGTGTACCTATTCATCCTGAACATAAAAAGTACCTTCGTTTCATGTGGAAATCAAAAATATATGAATTTCAAGTACTCCCCTTTGGTTTAAACACAGCCCCGTATGTTTTCACCAAATTAATGAAACCAGTAGTTCAATACTTAAGATCCCAAGGTCATATTTTAACAATATATTTAGATGACATTCTCCAACTTGGACGTTCTAACTCTGAGTGTAATAATAGTTTACAGTCTACACTTACTATACTTAACAAGCTTGGTTTTATTGTAAATTTGGACAAGAGCTGTCTTAAGCCAACAAAATCTATAAAATATTTAGGTTTTATTCTTAACTCTGAAAATTTTTATCTGTCACTTCCAAATGAAAAGATCTCAAAAATTCAATTAGAAATTAACAATTTTTTTAAAATAAACTCTTGTAAAATTAGATATTTTGCACATTTAACTGGTCTTCTTGTCTCAGCTTGTCCAGCTGTTGAATATGGTTGGATGTATACAAAGGAATTAGAGAGACAAAAATTTTTACACTTACAAAAGAATAAAGATAACTATGAAAAGATTATGCCAATATCTAATAGTGTTAAAAAAGAATTAATATGGTGGTCAAAAAATATAACAAAACCAAGAAACAAGATTAAATGCCATCAATTTAAAAAAGAGATTTTTTCTGATGCATCATTGACTGGTTGGGGAGCTTCTTGTGGAAATGAAACAGCATCTGGATTATGGAATGACATTGAAAGAAAATATCATATTAATTTGCTTGAACTATTAGCCGCATATCTAGCACTTAAGACATTTTGTCATAACACATATAATTGTGAAATACTCATACGTATAGATAACACTACAGCCATGTCCTATATTAATAGAATGGGTGGCATAAAATATGTTCACCTAAATTCTATTGCCCAAAAAATCTGGAGATGGTGTGAAAATCATCAAATATACCTTTTTGCATCTTACATTAGATCAGAAAATAATGTTATTGCTGACCATGAATCCAGAAGAACACATTCAGAAATAGAATGGGAACTAAATGATCATTATTTTAACAAAATTAAAGAACACTTTGGGTGTCCCGAAATTGATTTATTCGCTAGTCGAGCAAATAATAAATGTCAAAGGTATGTATCTTGGAAAAGCGATCCAGATGCATACAAGATTGATGCTTTCACTTTTTCATGGTCTGGGTATTTTTTCTATGCATTTCCCCCTTTCTCATTAATTTCAAAAATATTACAAAAAATTATAACTGAACAATCTCAAGGTATTATAGTGGTGCCTAAATGGCATGCACAGCCATGGTATCCTATTTTTGAGAAACTAGTGTGTTCCACGTATCTATATTTGGGGCCTAGTACTGATTTGTTGAAGTTCTATTCCAGCAACCAAATGCTTCAAGAACGTCTTATCCTGGTTGCCGCGGTGCTGTCAGGGAAGCGCTATCACGAAGAGGTGTCTCCAGTGCAGCCATCAATATAATGCTGGCGTCGTTATCGAACAGCACCGCTAAACAGTATGATACGTACCTGAAGCAATGGTACCAATATTGTACTATATTTAATATTAACTTCTTTCAAGCATCAGTTCCTCAAATACTTACCTTTTTAACCAAAACTGTTGAACAAGGAGCGGCATATGGAAGTGTCAATTGTGCAAAATCTGCTTTGTCTCTTATAATAGGCCAAAAATTGTCATCTGATGACAGAATAAAGAGATTTATGAAAGGTGTATTTCGCTTAAATCCACCTCAACCAAAATATAATGTTACTTGGGACCCGCAAACTGTACTAAATTTTTTATCCTCGTGGTACCCAAATGAAAATCTAAAACTAGAATATCTTAACAAGAAATTGATTACACTGTTAGCAATTGCAACAGGTCAAAGGGTACAAACATTATCATTGATAAACATTAAAAATATTCAGATATTTAAAGAAAAAGTTTTGATAAAAATACCAGACTTAATAAAAACTTCTAGACCAGGTTCTAATCAACCAATTCTTACATTACCTTTTTTCTTAGAGAAGCCTGCAATTTGTCCGGCTAGTACCCTAATAACATACATAAATGAAACAAAAACAAAGCGTAATGTTAATTGTCAAAATCTCTTTATTTCTTATCAAAAACCATACAACAAAGTCACCTCACAAACATTAAGTAGATGGATTAAAAATACCATGTCACTAAGTGGAATTGATACTTCCATATTTACAGCTCACAGCACAAGACACGCATCAACTTCAGCTGCGAAACGTTTTGGTGTTAACATTGATACTATACTCAAAACTGCAGGCTGGAGTGAGTCATCAAAGACTTTTGCTAAATTCTATGATAGGAATATTCTAGAATCACCTGACTTTGCCAGCTCTATTTTTCTTTAATATTGTGTTTTATATCTATAATACTTATCATTACTTAAATAAGTAGTTATTACTTATATGATTCCTAATTCTTGACCAAATATAAAAATGATTATAAGACTGAATGATTATTATAAATTAGTTTTTAATTTCCTTTATAGGAAAGTTTGTTTTATGTTACCTTTAAAGTTTAATATGTGTACCTACCTATGATAAATGTTAACTTTGTAAGTTTATAATAGTATGGTCATTATGACTACTAAATAAACGATTACTGTCTAATTTGTTTTTATTTCACGAATGCTCTGAACATCTACACTAGTAAAAATTATCATGAAGAGACTGTGCAGTGAAGTACAATTAGTAATTAAACGAACTTACCTGAAGTGAAGTTCTATTATAATTGTACGAACTGCACAGTCTCGAAATGATATACAACCCACCCTATACCCATGTAGGTTTAACACTACCCATAAAATATTATTCGTGAAATAAATTACAAATTAAATAATATTAATTTTTTGTTTTGGCTCTAAACTTAATGACAGATCCGGAAGAGAGCGCTGATTGGTGGACGGCGTTCGGAAATCAACAATTTTGAATTTTTTAAACAAGATATATAGCTCTGGACATTCGTGGTTTGAGGCTGCAGGATGCGAATACTACACTAGTAAAAATTATCATTTCGAGACTGTGCAGTTCGTACAATTATAATAGAACTTCACTTCAGGTAAGTTCGTTTAATTACTAATTATACCTACTACCTATGTATAGGTACCTACAAGAAAGTAAAAATTGGTATTATTTTCTTCATTAGTTAGTACTTACACCCGTGAAAAGTTTGGGCGGATAGCTAGTTAAATACAAACTTAACGGCATCGAACATTACGCCAACGACAGTCGTAAAACAGGCATTTAGGTATATGTGGGATAGGACCATGTTAAATACAAACTGAAAACGAAGGGCAAGGAAGCAAAATAAAAAGAAACTGCCACTTTTATAGTCACCACCATTATTCAGGACCATCTCAAGAGGTTTTGTGAAAAACGCACGCGTTAGCCGTATCGTTTCGCTAATGGTTAGTTTCTATTTTCTTGTTTTACATTTTATATCTACTTGTGTGTTTTAGCTTTCCCAGTGGACTGTGTTTAATTTGAAAATTATATACAGCTTTATAACATACTTACCTACTTAGGTATCTACTCTATATGTATATTAAGTGAACTTATTGTTTGACTTTATATGGGAATGGTAAACAGTACCTATCTATTCCCAGCATATCAAAAAAAACCCTAGTTCAAAATTCAAAAAGTAATTTAGATAAAATTTTAGCTAAATTACTTTTTTAGGTAGTAAACCAACACAAGATTTTGGTAAATAGGTACATAGTTAAAACTAAATCAGGAGCCCATCAATTTTATCGCAGTTATTAGATGGGTTGATTTTTATTTCCATTTACAATGAGTAGGTAAATGTTTAATTATTTGAATTTGGTTTTAAATACCTAAATCTGTAAATAAATTTCAAGTTGTTCGAGTACTAGTAAAGTCGCCCCTGCGCGCACACCGTGTAGGGGCACACAGTGTAGGGGATAGAACCACAGTATACCAAGAACAGTAATACGTCTTCATACAAACTGGCCGCTATCCATTAGAATGTGAGTCCATTAGAAGGCTCATAACTCGCCGACAGCCCGCAGATAAACTACTGTTCTTGGTATACTGCGATAGAACGGAGCCCTGGAGAACACTGGCATTCACTAACATGAACCACGAACTGCATCTGTCAGAGAGGACACGAATTCTTCGCTTCATGCAGGAAGTCGACCACCAGGTACAGAACTAAACAGGCAGACCATACGTCGGAAGCTTAGAAAGAACGATCGACAGGGGACCTTCTAGCGTAGGTACCCACATACGCTAGGTCACCCGTCGATCGTTCAGTCTAAAGCCGTAGGTACTGTCGATCGTTAATTACAGAGTGATCTTCTAGGTAACGGATCAGGGCCCCGATCGCGGTAAATCATTTCAAGTCGAACGCAGATGAAACACACACGCTGTCAAAGTTACGTTTCTGTTAGGCCCTGTCACGAAGTTATATTAAGAATAAAATATAAGCTCCTTGGGCCCTGTCCGCACAGCGATAAAATATTCGCGCGGAAATAATATCGCGTTCAATTTGCATCAAACCACAGATTTTTTCGTCAAACCTTATATTTTGATGTCATACATGCATGTTAAATTTTCGGTCACCCATCCGAGTACCGACCGCGTACTTGGTTGCTTAACTTTCGTGATCGACGAATCAAAAGTTGATAGAAACCTTATATTTTGATGTCATACATGCATGTTAAATTTTCGGTCACCCATCCGAGTACCGACCGCGCACTTAGTTGCTTAACTTTCGTGATTAAAGATACAAAAGTTGATAGAACCTTATATTTTGATGCCATGCATGCATGTTAAATTTTCGGTCACCTATCCGAGTACCGACCGCGCACTTAGTTGCTTAACTTTCGTGATCGACGACTCAATTAGCTTGTGCTTGATTAATAAATAATGCAGTAAAAACCCACCAAAATACAAATATACAAAATTCCACTGTTAACTCATGAGCGAAGTCCTTCGATAGCCTATATCTTTTATTGAACATTCTCTCATTTTAAAATAAAATTTTAAGTAAAGCAACAAAAATCCTCTAACATTCGTGTAACGTTTGAGAAAAAGTAGCGTCATTTGAAATGTAACAACTTTGACAGCGTTTGTGTTTCATCTGCGTTCGACATGCGTTCGCTCCTACGTCATTGGTTCGCAGCAGGCTAAGGTTCGCAGCATCTGTCAAATCAACGTCGCGATACGAAAACATCGTAAAGTTGCATGCCTCTCATTGGTCTGAGTTGCATGCTGTGTTCCATTTGCGCTTCATCTTGAAATGATTTACCGCGATCGAGGCCCTGATTTGTTAAGAATCCTTTCCATAACTTTGCACAGTATAGTAGGTATTGCTTTGCATAGTACTGAGGTGTCCTCTATCTGCCGATAGTTGGCCGGTTCTGAGCGATCCCCTTTTTTGGGTACAGGTTACACATTATTCTCAAGTAATTGCAGTTCCGCACGAACTTCACGCTGCCTAATTTTAATGTCAGGCATCGTGGAGCCACAATAAGGTAGTAATGGTGGTTGTGCGTTGCAATCATCGACTAGGGAATTAGCCGCAGTCTTACCAGAAGATCAGCCTTTTCCTGCGTCTTGTGAGGTACTGACCCATACGGACATCTCAGGAGTGGCAGCAAAAGCGGGCAGAAATTACTTTGCACATCTTTGGTCAGACGCCAGTAACTACTGGACGTGCGACGCGCTGGGCATCCGCTCTTATGTAAGCCTTCTAACAGGACTTGGAAATCTTATTGTAGGCTGCTTTCAGTGACTAGACACCAAGAGCTTTAAGAGCCCGATCTCTGAGCTAAGCGGCCGCCTGTTTATGTATACAATCTACAATCTCCTCAGTAATGTACATAAGTAATAAAATAATCAGTAATATTGTCGCCGTGGCTACATGGATCATCGTCGTGTGCCTCCATCGCTCCATTATAGGTATGTCTTAATGGTTGGGGTCCACGTCTGGAAGCCTCCTCTTGGCGGACCCTGGTAACGTAGTGGGGAAACTTTCTCGGCGGGTGTGTGACTTTTGATGTCAAGTGTGTCATTCGGCATTCGAAGTCACATGTCATCGTCGAGTTGTTTTTGTTTTTCTACCGCGGCTAGTTCCGAACGGCCCTTTTCAGGGCCACCACCGCGCCCGAAGTCCCCCGGGTGCAGTCCGATGACTGCTCCCGGTGTCCTCGTCAGGAGGACGCGCCAGGACGAGCAGCCGTCGATGGAGAAGAAGCTGCTGGCCACCAATTGGTGCAAGGAGTGCCTAGACGGGCAGCATTGGGACGGTCTCGGTGGAGATCCCAAGCCGTCCCGTACCTAATAGCGCACTGAAAGTCAGACAAGTTAGTGAGATCACAGCGGACGATCTATAAGAAAGAATCAACACAGTTAGTGGAAACAGTTTAATTCATGTAAAATTATATTATTAATATATAACATGTAATTTAAATAACCAACACCCTGAATACAGGTGGGTTGGGATCGGCTTCTGAGTTGATTTCAATAAAAAAAATATACAAAAAAAAAATCTGAGCACTTTTTGTTTTTTTGAAAATAACTTTTTTTTATATACATATATATTTTTTAAATCAACTCAAAAACCGATCCCATCCCACCTGTATTCAGGGTGTTGGTTATTTAAATTACATGTTGTATACTTTTGTTTTGTGAAACAGCAATAAAAAACCAAAACTTTAAATAAAATTATATATTAATAAAATTAACAGTCTCAGAATCATACACAGCTTACAGATTAAACTCAATTTATATAGTAACCTAACTATATATCAAATTATATCACAAACTTAACAAACACACTCTGACATAGTCAAACATCACCATCACGAACTAGGTGAAAATGTCAATTCAAGACCAACTTCCCAAAGGCCTTCGGTGCCTGTCAATCATTGTGTATCTTCAGTGGATCCGTGAATTGAGCTGTCAGAATATAAAATAGGGCTGGAGCAGGTACCAAGGAAAGATACCATAATTCTTTAAAACCTGTTAGCGATATTATCCCGTATGCATGGACCAACCAATGGCCCAATAAAATTATCAAGTTCCTTGTATTAGTTATTGAAGAAATCAACAAGGCTGGAGCAGATTGATCAATCTTTATTGAGAAGTGCGAAGCTGATGTCATCATTGATATTATTATGATTATGTATGGAAATGAAGCATCTGCAAATAAAAATTAACACTGTACATTCCTATATTTCAACAATTGCATATTCTCAGTTGTTTGTGATATATGTAATAATAATACAATATATTTCCACACTTACACCAATTATCTAGCCCAGAGTAAGTATCATTAAGAACTTGTGTTATGGATACTAGATAACGGACATTTATTAATATACATAATAATTCTAGATATTTTTCTATAAAGAAACTTAAATAAATATATAACAACCATGACTCACAAAAAATATTTGTGTTCATCACACAATCGTTTGCCAGTACCAGAATTCGATCCCGGACCGCTTGATATGTAGGTAGCATTCAGCACCCCTCCACCACATTGGCAATATAATTACGAGATTATGTTTTTGGTGCTATGTTACTGTTGCAATTTCTTGGTTATTTAACTGTTATATTCTCCGTTATTTACCATTTTAACTAGCGAATAACTTCACCTCACAGAAGACCACAGTCAAATAATATAATAATCCACTGCAGGATCGCTTACAGTAATTTCAGTAAATTTTCAATTTTAAGGTCCCAAGTTCAAAGTTTTGTTAAACTTTAAATGAGATAGTAACTTCATCTACATCTGTATGTAATGTCTTTTTTTTTGGTGGCACCACTGACCCACTGATTTTGTACATAAGATTCAAGACATATCTGTGTTAGATACCTAGTGCATTAATGTAATTTAATGTGTTAGTAATTAGATACTTACAAATTAATCCAGCTGCAACTGTATGTATCAGTACAAGTATCGGATAAAAGTACAGAGCGCAGTATATAGCCTTTTTGCCAGGACTTGGTGTGAGCCAGGTCAGCAACCAAGGTCGTACTGATATTGTCATCAATAAACTGAAGGCATATATCAAAAGTACTAAGGTATATCTGCAAATAAGATTTATAATTGGTTTTATTATATTGCAAAAACTTATAAGATATTTTACTACCTAGCACTCAGCAGCGGAAATTTAATAAACAATATTCTATTCTTTAGCAATAGTCAAAATACATACTAAGTTAAATAAAGGAATTTTAATTATATAGCTAGTTGTAATTATGACAATTCTAATAATGAAATAAAGTGGGGAACTCCCAATTACTCCATTTCCATCACTCGGCGCAATGTGGATGTCACCAAAAATTGAGCTAACACATGATCACTCAATTTGCGTCACTCCTATTATACACTTACATTTTACTCAGCAACTTCTGACATGTCAAGAAATGGCTGTGGGATCCACAACACACGCAAACTCGTGGATTTAGAGTTTGGAGCCATGGAGTAATAGATTTCAGATTGTTTGGACATAAAAAATTTTTTGGGACTACAGCCAAGTGAGATTCCGAACACATGGAACAATTTTCGCATGACGGCATAGCATGATGTGGCTTGGAGCAATGGTGAGTTACCCACTTAAGAAAATAAATACCACCAAATTTGCAAAGAGAAATTTAAAAAATCTGTGATCTCTCAATGGGTATGACATTGCCATAATAATATCATAATTTTCCTTCCATGCTCCCAATTTATTTGGGGTTGGTGCAGTATGCCGTGATATTGACAATACTTAGGATTCAGCATTAAATTTTTATGGCTGGCCGCCTGCCTGACACCAAGCCTCCTTGGGAACAATTGCTTAGAGAGATTATTAGAGAATATTTTGATAGATTGCTTCACTTACAATGGATACACAGCTTCTTGAGTACAATGTAAAGTTTCCTTGTAGTCTGGCTGTGGATTATGCAGTAATGTGTACCAGTCAGAGAGAGCCTTCGGGGAACAAACATTGAGATCTATGGAGCCTGTTGGTGGCAATACTAGGAGAGCTGCAAGTGTACCCGAAACTACTTCCACAAATGCACACAGATGTTGAATTATTACACCTTCTTTCCTGCAAAAAAATAGCTAAAGATTAGCAGAAGATACGGATCTAAACATTCATCCAGTTTAGATCTAGCAGTTTTTATTAAGAATTTTTTTTTAGAATAAAGTATGGACTGTAAACTTCAGCTATTTAATTTGTACTCACCCTTTTATAATAGCTACCATATCTATGAAAAACCAGTGAAGAACCAAAGGGAGTAACACCATAAAGCCGAGATACTGCCAATCATACAAAGTTGGTTCATCTGCACAAGGCATGCAGTAACTGGAATCATTTGTGCGAAATCCTCGAGGGCAAGCCCCACACTCACTCCAAACACCATTCTCCTCTGTCCGCCCACAATACAATCCTGGACAAGTTCTTACTGCAGCCATTCCTCTCAGGATACCTCACAATAAAGAGGAAATAAAAGGTTTATGTAAGTAATTAGTAGGCAATTTTAGTGTGCACAGGTGCACTGAGTTAGAGATACTACGGTTAGGTCACTTTTCTAAAAAACGATTCAAGAAAGAAAATAAGGGTTCCTTTTAAATTTTATTGTTTGATTTATTTCTCAAAAAACTTTATTTTGGTAAGGTTGTCATTGTCAACTTGTCAATGTCATTTTTTTTGTTAGGGTTTTTGGCTTGGTATCTAAGACCTTTGAGCCATATCTTCATTTCATTATGTCTTCTTTCTTGATGTTTGCATTAAAATATGGGTATCACACATTTTAATGCATCTAGGGAGTGCTTGAAAAGAAATGCATGGCAACAGATCTCATGATTGTGACTGATGAGAATTGTATAGTGGGATTTCCAATCATTATACAATTCTCAACGCCACATACACAAAACTTTTATATCAATGATTCCTCATAATATTTCGTCAACACAAATGCTTAGGCAACTAAACGACACCACATTCACTGCACAAAATCCACTCCGAATCAATTTTGAATTATTGAAATAAAGATGGACATCCAGACACCGTGGTTTCCCGCCATACATCTGCCCATCTAAAAATCAAATAGGTAAGTAGTATACAGGGGGAATTGGCTACAGCTCCGGCTACAGGGGCTTGGCGTTCTGTCATGGCTTGAGGGAATTTTTTATTTCAACAATTCTTAAATTGTTTCTATATGAATTTGGTGCTGCGAAAGTGGTGTTATTTTGATACACAAGCATCGGTATTACGTTCAATCACGAGGAACCATTGAAATAAAAGTTAAGTGGTACGTTAATAATTTTACAGTGGGAATTACCATCTCACCAGTCTCCATCATGAGGTCTGCTGCCATTAACTTATTGCTAAGCACTCCCTATATGCATTATAATGTGTGACATCCACCTTTTAATACTAACATCAAGAAAGAAGATAAATATTGAAGACACTGCTGTATGGGCTACATCCTTTTGCCTTCCCGGGGAATTTAAAAAATAAACATTTATGGGAGCGGGAATTTCAAAAGTTTGTGTCTCAGACTAGCCCACTAGCTGAGCTTCTTCCTTCAGACATATTCTTTCTAAACCCATTTCTTTCGTTCTAAACTGTGCTGGCTGGCTGTGCTGGCTGGCTTTCCATTCTCACATTATAGTGGGATATTATGCCATGAAGAGAGATAATAAAGACAACGATAATTTTCGAAAATATTTTATTTTAAATAACATTTTATTACAACGACTATTTAGTTAACAAAGTCTTATATTTGAGTAACTATTTACAAAATTTTAAATTTACTCTCCGATTCAGCTTTACCAAATCGAACGCGCAGTTTTCTCACAATCAGACGTATTATTATGATAGTCAGGAAAATCGTGAGGGAGCAACCGACGGTGACATAAAATATGATGTCCAGCATGAAGTACTTGATGAAACCAACCCCGACCGCGGGAGAGCGTAAGTGTTTTGCGTCTTTATGCCTCAGAAGGTATTCCACCCACCACGCTGCATTCTCAGGACCTGATATCATTGGGTCAAACACCTTTTCCTTCAAACTTGATATGGACTTTTTGTAACTGGAAACAGTATAAAAAAACTGAAAATAGTAAAAAAATAAAACGGTGTTTGGCGGGAAACAATGGCGTCTGGATGTCGATCTTTATTTCGATAATTCAAAATTGCTTCCGAGTGAATTTTGTGCAGTGAAAGTGGTGTCGTTTCGTTGCATACGCATCCGTGTTGACGAACAGTTATGAGAAATCATTGAAATAAAGGTTTTGTGTATGTGGCGTTGAGAATTGTATAGTGGTAGGAAATCCCGCTATACTTAATCCCGCTATACTAATTCTCATCAGTCACAGTCATGAGGTCTGTTGCCATGCATTTCTTTCCAAGCACTCCCTAGATGCATTAAAATGTGCGACACCCATATTTTAATGCAAAACATCAAGAAAGAAGACATAAATACAGAATGGGGTTTATGGACTTGATATCCTTTGCCCGTCCAAAAAAAAAACAGAAAAAATTAAATTTCTCTCTCGACCACGAAGAGCGATTTTTACTAGCGACCCGCCCCGGCTTCGCACGGGTGCAATGCTTATGTATATATGCATGTATTATACATATAAACCTTCCTTATGAATCACTCTATCTATTAAAAAAAACTGCATCAAAATTCGTTGCGTAGTTTTAAATATCTAAGCATACATAGCATACAAAGTCGCTTTCGCCGTCTGTCGGTCCCTACCGACAGACGGCGAAAGCGACTTTGTTTTATACTATGTAGTGAAGATAAACGTCGCCGAGTCGGGGGACTGCTCCATCCATTACTTTATCGTTATCATAAGCATGATTTTTATTATGATTATTGTTATTTAGAGGCGTGTGATATCACCCCAATCCTCCAATGGGTGTCGTAGAAGCGATTAATGGATCAGCAAAAAGGGGTATTAACTATTGATCACCCTTATACCTACTTACTCCGCATAAATCCGCGTGGACTACTGCCTAAACCTCCTTAGATGACAAGGAGAGGCCTTATTGTGTCCAGCAGTGGGTCGAATTAGAAAGGCTGTTATGATGATAATTTTTATTTGTATTCTAGCTTTATTTTATTTACTTAGCGGTGCCAGTGCCTGACTCATCTTAAATATATTAATAATTTCTTTTAATGAAGTTTTTTTTTTACTTTATTGAGTTTTTTTTTGTCAAGTACAATTTTTTTTTTAATTACTCGCGGATCATTTACGATAATACTAAACTGAGATATAACTATATTATTCAAGAGAGAGCTGATGACACACCTGAACAGATTTCTATGATTTGTAGCTAAGAACCATCTTGATCACGTCAGCTTTAAAAAACGGATTAAAATTCGTTTAGTAAACGAAACGACCTATTTTGACACACACATATTTACAGACACAAGACACGTCTAACTTATAACACCCCTCTTTTTTCGTCGTCGGGGCAGAAGACCCATTAATGTAAGTTGGTAGTCTTGTAGGTAGGAGGTATGGTAGTCGTAAGTGCCACAGAGTGCCGACACTCAGCGCTCTCACTCTAATGCACACATAAAACAGAGTGGTTAGTGTAAGTTTTTTAGTATACAAAACGCACCGATTCTAGTTGCGTTAAGAGCTCAATTTGTATAGGAAACGTGAACAGCGCCCCTAGCGGAGAGAAGTGTAAATCATGTTTCCCATACAAATTGAGCTCTTAACGCAACTAGAATCGGTTCGTTTTGTATACGAAAAAACTTACACTAACCACTCAGACATGCATGTCATGGTTCACTCACGTTAGTGAGATAAAAATAATTTATTACACGTTGCGTCTTTATGGAAGAGGTTGATAGTAAAGTCAATTGAGATCAAGACTGTAGGTAACAATCGGAAAGGAAACCCAATATTTTCCCGCAACTTTGGTTTGCCTAAACCAATATCAGATCTAAAGGGTCCCTTTCTCATTCATCCATCATTCCATCAGGGGTAGGTACATATTTCTGCTGATCTTAGTTATTGCTATGGCTTATTTTGAGTCCGGCTGACTAGATAAAGCTACATATCGTATCAAAGTTTATCGGCTATCTATATCCTATTGCTAATGCCTCAAAGGTTAAGGTTTTCGAGGAAACTCGCGTCCACCTTCAGCATTATCATCTTACCATGAGGACCAAGAATTCTCAATTAAAAATTATTTTCAACTTACGTTTCATTGGTAGCTACTTGAATAATAGTTGATTTTAACGTATTTCTGTCCAATTGGTACGGGTCCACTATTTCGCCACAACCAAACTTTGTAATCTGCGCTATAAAGTTCTTTCTCGGCTTTAATATTGGGAAGCCGATTATTGGTACTTTGAAGTACACAGCTTCTTCCAAAGATCTAGGTCCACCACTCGTTATAATTGCTTTAATATTTGGATGTGCTGAAAAAACAAATCAATTGGGCATTATTTCGATCATTTAGGCAATTGATAAAAATGAAAATCTGACAAGTAAAATTCGACATGATCAATAAAAATCGATTTATTTGACACATTGGTATTCTTAAAGAGAAAAGAAGAAACGTGTTTGTCAATCGATTATATAATATAGAATACCCTATACATCGACAACTTGTTTGCAATGCAGGTCATGTTTCTAATAGGTTCTGGATGATTGCATTGCAGCTGTATGCTCACCAAATACAAGCCATATGGAACAGATGTAACGTGAGAACGATGTAAATATTTGGAGCGGCATGCTTAAAAATGAAGTCGAGCAGGAATCAGGACCCTGAAGTTATCATCGCACTCTTGTTTGCCTCGTCTCTTTACTCAGACTTGCGGTTTCGGCTTAAGTCTGCCTATGTTACCACGCATTATAAACCTCAGGAATGCCCAGTGAAGATCCAACAATAAGCAAGCACGATAAAGTATTTAAGCAAATGGTTATCGAAATAGAGTGGATTTAGAAAATAAGAAAGATAACAAAAAAATATTATCATACCTAAGAGATCCTGTTGTGGAAACCAGGACTTAGCGATGACATTGTCTGGTACATTAATTGCACTGGCGTTTCCGACCCTCCAGAAAACAGTGTAAGGCAATTCGCTCAAGGTGTCTGTTATAGTCTTCAAAAGTGCTGGTGACAGTTGCTCTGGATCTTGCAGCGCTCCCAAACTAAAGTATATTGCTCCCTTCTTAGCTGCGTCCAAATCAGCTTGCAAGCTCTATATACAGAAGAATTAGGTTAAGGCTAGGTTCCAGTAAGGTACCTGGGTAGATTAAGTCTGCAACTAAAAGGACATAGAATACCTATCCTCTAGAAAATTAACGACATAATTCCGCAATGAAGTAGCAAGAATCATTTGAACCATCACCAACCCAACCCGCACTTGGCCAGCGTGGTCGACTAAGGCCTAATCGCCCCTAGTGTGGGGTAGGCTCGAGCCCCTCGGTGGGGACATTATATGAGCTGTCGATGAATCATCTGAACTGAAACTAACTAAACATCATTTTGAGCTGGAGATAATACTGATTGCAAGAACATAATTTGCAATAATGCTGAAGAACTAAACGCAATTGTTAGTGATTCGAAAGTAATAACTATCCTAGGCTCGCTCACTCAAATAGGTATCTATGCTAAACTTGATGCTGTGACTGAATTAAAGATGATGAATTTCAAAATAAAAATTTATTAAAACTTACCTGTGGCAAATGTCCCAATGGGTTAATATGCATACGATCAACATGAATGACTGCTGGAACCTTCGGTCTATTGCCATCTAAAATTGGATTCGTGGCTATAAACAGCAAATCTATATCATACTCCACGTCTTGAAGGCTACGCTGAAGTCCAAAAAACTTTTGAGCGGCCAACTCATTCAGTGGTAAATAATTGTAATAATACTCGTTTCTTAACCGGAATAGCCGAAAAAACTCTGTAATTTTCTGCCATCGAGTCATGCCTCTGCCAGTATTCAGTGAATTAACATCAAGATAGAGTACAGGATGAATTGGATTCCCTTTGGATTCGTGTTGGTGAATTCTGCCACTTGACGTAGATAGTGCAATATGGGGCACTTTATATTTATCCGCCACCGCATAAAATGCTGGTATATCAGCTTCCGTGATTAGCAGATCGAATTTAAGTTGACTATTTACTAACAAAGACATCATCTGTTTCGATTTGAGCTGTGAAATCGCAATTTTCAATAGGAGCTCGTCAATAGCTCTCTGCCTTGGAAAATAATCATCAGTGTTTGTCATCATCGCCTTGTATTCATCCCAGAACACCGCAGATTCGCCACCAACGTCCAGCTCTATTATATTCTCAACTTCAGGGTATTGGAACTGTCCTGGATACGGCGTCATCATAACCACGGAGTGGCCTTTCTTCGTAAGAAGTGATACAAATCCTCTATACACTGCATGGTCGGAGAAGGACAGTGAAGAGAACAGAGCAAGGATAGACGCACCATTCGTTGGTCGGCATGAATATATTACTAACAACACACCGAAAAGTCTGTGCAATCTCATCGTAGAGCTAGTTTCACGTGGTATTGGTACGAACGTGGGACATTGAAAGACACCTTGTTATCAAATCCGTTGCGACAGTCACCTACGAGACCAATTGTGTAAATATTAACTTCATAACTAAGTAAACAGCGCTCATTATTATAATACGTGCTCTCGCAATAAATTACGATTCGTCAAATACTAAGACTAGTTTATTGTAACAAACACTTGTTACAGAAAATATATATTGCCTAGTTTATGTTAAAACTGCTTACATTGTTATGAATTATACGCTCTTATTATAATTATTGTGGAATCAACACAAGACAATATAAGTATTTTTAAATAATACCTATCAATTCAATATGATCTAGTTTTTATTAAAAAGCTTAATATATCCATGTCTAGTCATTTAAATAATTATGTAAGACACATACATAGATCAGTGGTTCACTTGACTGATAGATATAAAATATATATCGGTAATATTATCGGTCAAATGAGTCACTGGCCTAAAATACCCTAAGCTCGCTCATCAGCAGTATCTCCGTCCAGTTGCATAGCGTTGAGCAAAGCTCAAGCAACAGCACCAAGTACAGGAATCAGGTTCACAGGAACTTAGAAGCGCGTCATAATTATTGAAATTAAAATTTTAAGATACCTTTAATTAACATTAATATGATAACGCGTTGCGGTACATACAATTTCACAGACGAATTTTCGAAGAGAAACCGCTAAAAATGATTACGAATTTATTTATTTTTTTATTTCAATTATTTTATCTAAGTAGGATCTTCTTACATTGATTCTCCGATATCCGTATCCGATTCGATTACCTACGAATTTTCGCTATAAACTCTGGGGATAAAGAATAATGAGGATAAAGGTAAGTTAGTATTTACCTAAGTATTTATTAGAGAAATGGCCATGGGTAAAGATCTTTGTGTGCAGCGGTATTGTTAGATGGTTTCTGTGGTTTTCACCTTTATCTAGGTACCCACAGCACAGAACACATGTATCTAACCTATATCTAGTGCCGAATTAACTCTTTGAAACTATGAAATTATTTTTGCGTTTACAAACGTGTAAATATTTTTAAAACTAGGAACTACACTGAAAATGTCGACCTGCCCCAGCATCTTCCGCAATCGTCCGGATTGCTGCGTTAATGCAGCCGCCCGGATTGCGGAAGATCCTGGGTTCGATTCCCGCCTGGGGCAGGTCGATTATTTTTTTCAGTGTATTTTCTAGTTCTTAGTAACTAATTAATTTCACAAAAAAAAATTCGACCCGGCGGCGCTATCTTGCTACTGAAAATGTTAAAGTAAAGAATGATAACAAAAAAGTTTCTAAAGAAATAAATATTAATTGTAATGTAAGTAATTTAAAAGTACTATTTCCAAAACCTACAATCTGTAATAATCTGTGTGGATTAGGGACTTTGTAGGAAATGCCATAGGTGTATGTCATAGCTGTCGAAGCGAAAGGTTACCATGGCAACCAGATTGTAACAAACACGTTAGAAACTATGAAAATAAACAACAGCGTTTGTAAATTTGTAATTAATTGAAACAAATGAATTATGGATAGTGACGTTACGAATTATTCGGTGGTTGGTCGAATCGGCGAGGGAGCTCATGGCTTGGTGTTCAAAGCGAAGCATTTGCCGACGGGCAGAGAGGTGGCGCTGAAGAAAATACTCATAAAAAACTTGGAAGACGGCATACCCGTAAACGTGATGAGGGAAATAAAAGCGCTGCAGCTGCTGAGATGTAAATATGTCAGTATTATATTATTTCTTAAAGGTAATGTCGAATCAAGGTACAGCGGACTAGCGGAGCGCTCAAACTGGGGTAGTCCACCTTGCAGAAGACCACAATCAAATAACACTACATTTTTGTAGTGTTGTGTTTCTGTTGTGAGTCTGCCAGCGCTCCTTTTTTGTTGACGGAGAGGTCAAATGCATTTACGCATCGTCCCTGCGGGGTGGTGCCAACCGCAGGGGATATGTGGGACTCGAGGTAAAGGCGTTCCCTCCATACCCCCTTAACATCCTCCCCGGCCTGGCCTCCAGTGCGCTATTGCGGGACGGCTCGGGATCTGCGCACGTGAGCGCAACTATACCGAGACCGTCCCAACGCTGCCCGTCTAGGCACTACTTGTGCACTAATTGGTGGCCAGCAGCCCACAGGGGCTACCGATTAACGCCAGCCCCTGTGGGCCGCTGGCCGACGCCGGCTTTATAGGCCGCCTCCTCCCCGACGGCTGCTCGACCTGGCGTGTCCTCCTGACGAGGATACCGGGAGCAGCCATCGGACCGCACCCGAGGTCATCAGGCGCGGTCGTGGCCCTGAAAAGGGCCGTCCGGAATTAGCCGTGGTGGGAAAACAAAAACAACTCGACGATGACATGTGATTTCGAATACCAAGGGACAACACTTGATATCAAAAGCCACACACCCGCCGAGAAAGTTTCCCGACTACGTTACTACGGTCCGCCACGAGGAGGCTTCCAAACGTGGGCCCCAAGTCTGCCAGAGCTCCTGAGGTGGGGCAGGGGACTAGGGTTGGCAGCACGCGAGTGTCACGTCATTGTTGCAAGCGTCTATAGGCTACGGCGGTTGTTTACCACCAGGCAGGTCGTATGCTTGTCTGCCAACCAAATAAAATTACACAAAAAAACTCTAATGTAAAAAAAAGGAAATAAAAAACCGAGCAACTAAAAAATCCAAAATGAGCGACTAAAAATACTAAACGGGCGACTAATCATTTGTTAGTCGCCCTTTACTTTTTTTTGCCCACTTAGTATTTGCTTAAGTTTAGGTTAGGTTAATCTGCTGACCGATGAAATACGATAAAAAAAATCTCTCGGACGTTTAACTTCATTAAAAGAACCTATTAATATTTTTAAGATTAACGTCGCCACGTCAGGGAACCGCTAATGCATAGGTAGGTACTTTACTTTATTATTTTCAATAAAATTAGTCTTTTATTTGTATTCTAATTTCATTTTATTTACTTAGCAGTCCGGATTCCGGTGACGTTCATCTACGGTTCGTTTTGCGTTCGTTCGTGATGCCATTTTTGTTGTTATCTACGTCATTGGTTATTACACGGTAATATAGATAATATTACCGTGGTTATTATGATCATGCAGCGCTACTTGCGGTGATAATTGGAACTAAAACTTTCAAAGGGGCGTTTCGCGCAAAACGCCCGTTTGTATATAAGCGCCAATTTAATAGGTACTTACGCCGCTTTGACGAACGCGAAATGCTCATACAATACGGCGTACTTTATTTCAGTCAAATCGTAATCCGGTTGAAAGTGAGGTCGCCATAATAGGTACCTACATAGCGGCGGCGTTTTACAATCCGGCGCGCCGTTTTGTAAAACAGCTTGTTAAACGATCCGCCTGCGACCCCTGCGACATATGTATACTCAACATAACCTCTTTTACCTCCAAGATTGCTCTCACATTACACCTAATGCGAGTATATATTCCTACTTAAGCATAAACAACTAATTTGGAATTTATCGGAACCCCAATTAATTAAATATTCTTTATTACAACCACTAAGTTATCAGTAGATACTATATTGTTTCCGATATAGATAATAAATGTATAGGTACAAATATTTACAAAACCATGTGACATCACATCATTCTAAAAATACAACTAAAATAGGCCGAATTATAGTCGGCAGTAGGTAGGGAAAAAAGTATTTTAATGAAGGTATGACTTACTTTAAAACATCTTCAAAACACTCTCTACACTAAACTGTCTACGATAGTACGATAGGATGTGGAATTTGATGTTTGTGCTGCGATTTATACCAATCGACGTGCAAAGTAAATGCATAAACGGAACTGTCTTCACAGTTTTTGTAAAACAGATTACAATCCTGTCGATTTTATACGCACTTCGCAGTAATAAGTAAATAAATATTACATAGGTAATAATAGTCTTTATTCTTTGTAACGAAATGAAAGATCGACGACGAGACGAATTTGAATTTAATTTCTCATCTTTAAAATGCGCGACCGAACGTTCGGTGTAAATCGTCCCTATGAGATAAACAACATTTGTGAGTTTAATATTATGCTATGACCTTCATAAAATTTTGACGACAGATAATAGTGAGAGGTAGCCTAATCCACGGATCACTTATCATTAACCTAAATATTAAATAGAACTTTTTGGCTCTCTCTACGAGGTTTAGTTTAGGAGTAGGTAATGCGTGGGCGCGCAGTTCTCCGCGTTCTAACAGCACGGCCACGACTTTCAAGTTCAGTATTTTCTAAAATATTTAGGCTTTGAATTTTTTTGTACCTCCACATTTTTTTTCAAAATAAAACCCTGTAATTTACAAAAGAAAATAGACTTCTACGACCTTTAATGGCTTCAGTTTAAAAGTAATGGACCTCCGCGTTCTAATGGCGCGGCCACGACTTTGGAGTTCAGTATTTTCTAAAATTTTAAGCCAGCGAAGGTATTATTACCTCCACATTTTTTTTCCAAAATAAGACCTATTTACAAAAATTATTTAGTCGTGCAGTTCTTCGCGTTTCAACGGCAGCACGGCCACGTTTATACCCTTGTAACTTAGGAACAGTCACGACCACATTTTTTTGCTTTTCAGCGTTAGAGTTTCACATTTTTTCACAAAAACTTAATGAAGTCGTTTTTCTTATTCTCCGTCGTGGCCGAGCAATAGAACGCACACCGAAAACGAAGGTGGTGACTACCGATGGCCCATTTGCGCGGAGCCTTACATAATTTTAAGAAGCTCCTATAAAAAGATATTAATCAAAATATTAAAACTCCAATTATTTAGGTAGGTACGCCCTGGGTTTTATTTTGTATAGTGGCTAGTAGAATGCTTGTAGACAACTCGTTTCGGGACATTCATGATTAACTAAGATGTAGGTATTACTCATATTCTTAAGAATAATGTGACATGAATATACCTAATTACAAATTTTGATAAACAGGTATGCCGTTACGAGTTGTCCACAAGCCACTATGTGCCTACAAAAACATTATTAGCAATTATCCTGAGAAGGTAAACGTGGCGAAATAATTTAGGCGTTTTAATATTTTTGTTAATAACTTTATGTAGGAGCTCCTTCAAATTATGTAAAAAATATATGTTAAGGTAGCAAATAGGTAGATAATAAATATTTACTATAGTAGCAAATAGTAAAAGTGCACATTGTGTCAATTCCTTAGCTCGTTTGGTCCAACCAACTTGACGATCACCCAATCCGAACACCTAGGGTTTGAACCTTATCTAGTAAATTTGATGACTGAAGTAATTACAATCCATAAAAGGGTGGTCTTGTTCAATGTTCCTTATTTTCTTCCAGATTATAAAACTCTATGACATGTTCCCCCGAGGGATGAGCCTAGTCCTGGTCCTCGAGTACATGTGTTCAGGACTGTGGGAGATGCTGCACCATAACCAGCCTGAGATGACCTTGTCAAGGGTGAAGAGTTACGCTCAGATGCTGCTGAAGGGCACACGGTATATGCACGCGCATTACGTCATGCATAGGGTAAGAAATTTAAGCCGTGTGATGGCCTTAGTGTCAGACGATCTAAGGAAATATATAATAGACATTAAATATCGAAAGAGAAGACAAGTAGGGTTTTATATGGGCAATCTGCATCTTGATATCGACGACAGTACTGCTATAAACTCTTGTGATTAGCTTTTTTGATCGTTAAGAGGAAATCACGACCGCGGTGCCATAGACCTCCCATCGACGACCTATATCACCCATCGGAATTTTTTGTCCTTTTTTCATAACTTTAAAGGACACAGGTAAGAGTTGAAATACTACAGATAAGCCTATCTACCACAGAACACAGAAAGAGAGTATCTACTTTATCTAATTTAAGTTTTTTCAGTGCATTTTGTAAACGCAAAAATAAAATTATTCCATAATTTAAGTTGTCGACTCCGCAATACTAAACCGATTAGCTTATAAAAAACTTAAATGTAAGGAATTGTGCCTACTTCTTCTTCTTTTAAATTAATGGCGATCGCGACAAAAGGATTTGCATTTCCCAATGTCAAGCGAAAATGTGTACTAGTAACAAAGTCATTTTTACCACTTTTACGGGAGATTGAGTTAAAAAACATTGTTTGCCGTAGGTAACTACCTAATTTTATTTGTATTTATTTTAATAATAATGTTTTTATTGCCAGGACTTAAAACCAGCCAATCTGCTAATAAACCATGCGGGCATCCTGAAAATAGCGGATCTTGGATTGGCTAGACTGTATTGGCCAGACGGTGGACGACCATATTCACACCAAGTTGCCACGAGGTGATTACTTTACAATCATTAGTTTAATTTCCATTAGGTGTTTGGCACATGGGGTATCAATAGCGCACCTACCCATGTTAACATAGTAACCTTGATATTTATATAAAGAAATATTTTTTCTACAATTTATGTTAACATAGATAATCCATGTCGGCTGTGCTCAACCCTTTTTGTATAGCTTGATTGTATAGCTTTTGCCTGCATCTTATCTGCTATGAAAATAAAGCCTCGTATCAGTGGCTTAACTATAGGGTGGCATGGCTGGAAAATGCCACGGACCCCGCGAGGAACAGGGGCCCCGGTTGTGTCGCGGACATTTTTAAATATAGAACGAAATATTTCAAAACTAGGGGCGCTAGTGGGCAATGTATGAAAAGAGACGATACGTTTGATCGAGCTCGAAAACTATCAAAACTCATACTAGGGGTACTGCCTATCGTAAGGGGTCACTCACGCGGTGGCGAGTAAAGGTCACTTATCAGCTCGGAAAGGGGATGCTTTTTTTACTGTGAATGCTAGAAACAGCTATGAAACGCAGCAATTTTTACAATGAAAAATACTACAAAAAATACCCACAACAGCATTCTCAAGTAAGGTTGGTGTCAGTCAGGCGGCCGCCCATAAACCGGATGATAACATGTTGCACCGACCCCGAAGAATGTGTAACCAGGGAAGGTCGAAGAAGAGTAATTTCCTCTAAAACTTCATATTTTTTCCAGATGGTACCGCGCCCCAGAGCTTCTGTACGGAGCGAGATATTACACAGAGAAAGTAGATCTCTGGGCAGTTGGATGCATCATTGCAGAAATGATTACAAAACAACCGCTGTTTGCAGTAAGAAAATAGGGATTTATTTATTTTTTATAAAAATGGAGTAGGTTAGCGCAGTCATTCGGGTACACCATAGATTACCTCCTGGGTACACGCTCAAACGTCATAGGTACCTATTACTCAAATCATTTACCTTATGTAAGGAATTAACAAAAAAAAAACAGAAAATTGAAAGAGAAGTTCATGGCTTTCTTTCATCATAAGTAATGGGTAAGACCGAAAATGAAAGCAAGACTCACATCACGACTACTTTGCATGTGCAACCAAAAACGTACATAGGCGGAAAGGCGTGTTTCCTATTTGCGTTTGCGTTAGGGCCGCCGGCCGTCACGCACTGACGGCATGGCACGCCACACTTCGGCATACTGAAGGATCCCGTGGCATGCCACGTCAAGACGTCGGCACGCGCAATCTGGTGCTCGCACGAATTCAGTTGAGTACAGTGCTAGTTCAACCTTACTCACTTTCATTTAACATGAAGTAGGTACCTAACCTATAGGTACGTCTCACGTGTTGCAGCGGCGGCCGTGGCATCTTGTAGATTGTCGCGTCATCATGCGAGACATTTCGGCCTATTTACGTCAAAATAAAAGAATATCAGTGCTAATAGCATTGACACATGGTCGAAAATCATTTGTCCACGAAAAAAATCGTTTGCCACGCCCTGTGCCGTGCCATGCCGTTATTGAGTGGCGGCCCTAAAGAGATACCTATGCGAAATCTAGTTTTAATAAATAATTTGCGCTTTTATCTACAGGGTGAATCAGATATAGAGCAACTGGCTATCGTATTGGAGAATCTCGGGACTCCAACAGAAGAGTCCTGGCCAGGCCACAAAGACCTTCCAGACTACCACAAGATTACTTTTCCCGAGTCCTCGCCTACTCCTTGGCAAGACCTACTGCCGGGAGTAGAGCCAGATGCCATACATTTAGTGAAGTCCTTCATCTGCTATGATGATAACAAGAGAATATCAGCGAAAGAGGTAAGCACTTACTATTTTATGATAAAAGATGACCTAGATTAATGGTTTGTTTTTAACAGACGAGAAGGGCGGGCGTTTCCTTGCTTTTGACTTTAAGGTCTCACTTCAGATTAGGTACCTCCTTCTTTTTCTCAACGATAAATTTTTGTTTTTACGAAATTTACAATTAAAATGTCATATAAATAATTAAAACTTTTCTTTAATTTGACCTCAGGCTATTAAGACGTTTTAGTGTTGTTGGTGGATGACTTTGGTCCGCGGACTTTTTAGTCCGTATTAATATACAGCTGATAACAAATTGTTCGTCAAGAGCCATACTGTAATACATGAATACACGCCCCCTCTTGATCAAATTAAGAAACCGAATTAAAGAAATCCAGTGCGATGCGTGCGGGGCGGAAACGACTGCGGTGACTGTGCTGCGAGCGGTGCGGCTAGGTCTGCATTCACCTTTACGTGTAGGTATCCGAATTTTTTATGAGCGTATTGTATGTATGATTTCTTTAATTTACATTTTACAGGCACTGAGACACCAATGGTTTCAAAACCGACCTACGCCAGCCAGTTTAGATGACATGCCCAAGCCAAAAATAAATAAAACTAAATAATTTATTAACTTTCCAAATAAAACAATTTTTATCATAAAATGCATTTTATTCATTTCCAATTACTTATTCATTTTAAACTAAATAACTAGTTAATTATATTATACAATTTTAATTACAGCAAGGAATTGTACTTTTTTCTTCTATGTACACTTTGAGCCAAAACAAGACCAACCTTGATAAAGATTGTAACATTATATTGATTAGATAATATACCGTTTTTACGGTATAAGACGATATTCAGGGAAGTCTTAAGAACTAGAATACCATTTTATTTAGTTTGATAGTAAAGGTACTCAAAAATAACTATTCAAGCGCTCACAACTGGCGCCTTTACCCTATACATTCATTCGAGACTCAAAATCAACCCTAAAACGAAATAACTATAAAAAGCTTGGCTTAACACCAATATAATCCAAGCGATTCCATAAAATAATTTATCTAACCACACATTTTTGGAATAGCGATATTGGAGAATCTATAACGTAATAAATAAGGTCTATTTGGTAGAGAAATGCAGACCAAACTAGAATTATAAAAGAGATCAAATTATAAACATCCCGACAGTCGATTTTTCTAACGTTTTTCTCTTGGAAACAGAGTCGTAGAGCTATTAAATGTGACAGTTGCTTTATAAAAGCCACTAATGGTATCACCATCACAATAATATTGCTACTTATTTTAAGAAATAAATAGTTGGGACATTTTTATTTGAGGTTTTTAATAATTTTAATTTAAAAATTCAAAGAGTTTAAATCTATTGCAACAAACGTTTTTATCCCCTTAACTAAACGAACTACACTCATGTTTGCCTGGGAGTCGCGTCGGTGGTCAAAAACCGTTCCGACTAAGAATTACTACAATATAGTCTACGGTTATAATAGGGTTTAAAGCGTCGGTACTCAAGTAATGAGAGATATTGCACGACTACCGACGCTTTCAACCCTTAGAGAGATATTATAGAAAGAGCCTAGTGAAAATTTATGGCGAAAGAGCGCGCGACCGTAACGCAAAGTATTTTCTTTCGTTGGGAGGCCATCGGCCACACATTTAAAACTTCACTTTGCACCCCAGGCGCGGCTGAGGCGCTTTCTATAATATCTCCCTTACTCCCAGTTAAATAACACAATAAAAAGATAAAAATTGGTTATGCTTTTACACTCATAAATAAATCAATAAAACGCTCAGGGCCACTTTCACAAGCTTTCCACTATTAAAATAGTGTTACTAGATTTAAAAGTTGAAATAAAAAAACACTTACATATTCTAAACAAATTTTAATGTCGAGTTCAAAAAGAGTTCAAAAAATAAAGCCTTTCCTTAACACTTTTTGTTGTTGTGGTCGCCCGCGGCTTCACTTGCGTTAATATGACTCTTGATAAATGGACTATACAACACAAGAATTTTTCAATTTGAATATAGCGTTCAACCAGACAATAATTAGAAATTACACTTGTGAAACTGACCCGTTTCCCATCTTTCATTTACATAAATAGTTCTTAAAATCATTATTTAAGTTGTACCTGTGTGCTTCTACTGCTATCTACATCTATTTTGGAGCTAAAATAGAATTAGCACAGCCTTTGTTACTAGTGCTACAAGTTAAGTAACATTGGGCATCGGTGACGTGTTACTAGATTGGGTTTAATAGATACCGATATATACAGACTCTTTGGCAAATGTTTGTTAAACACAAGCGAACCAGCACCTTCCCATACTAAAGTAATGTAAATAGTATGGTATAATCAAAAATAACTAAATTTTATATTTTCCATACATTTCGTTTTACTGATCAAACTATTTGTATGAAGAAATATTAAAAATTATTTTACAATTTTTAATTTTTGAAACACCATAATATACGACTATATTAGCATGAGTCTGCTTGTAATACCATGGACCAAACAATCTGTATGGATCTATCTATCGCTGTTATAAGTTGCCCGACTAACGCCGCGTTTCAACTTATCTATAGAGGGTTTAGTACACAGATTTTGTGTGCAAAATTTTTACGTCTTGATGCCCTCTAATTAAGTTAAAGATATTACAAAGCGTTAGAAATTAAATATCTTTTCATTGCAGCCGAATTTCATTCGTTACATTCACTCGTCCGTTCGTTCAGTCCAGTCATTCATTCATTGCCCAATTACCTGTTATTGCTCGCGACAATCGATATGGAAATATTGAAATGGACCACAATTTAGATAACACCTATAAAGCCACCGATAAGTAGGTATACTACATGAAACAATAATTAATATTCCCAACCTAACTGAAGGTCGATAATTGATTTAATTATTTTGATATTTTTTTTTATATTAGTGTTCAAAAGGACACCACTATATAATACATACATAACCACAGAGCTTGTGGTATTTACATAGTATGATTACATTTTAATACAATGTTTCCTGCTTACTATTATGTTAATACTCGAAGCTAACTACATCAATATGCACTTCACAGAGTACATGGATTTGATTTCCTTTGATTTTAATCAATTTGATGATGTATTTAAAATTTGATTTGTAAAACTGAATTAATCAAATCTACCCTCTAGCGTTTTATTAAAATTAAATTAGTTAAAAAGACGAATCTACACAATAATAATTTGAAGATATACATGTGTCAAATGTCTTTGACATGACCACACATTTACTTGAATTTAAAATTACTCTGTTATCTCCTACCCTGCTCCCAATTTATTTGGGGTCGGTGCAGGGTGTGTATAATATTACTATCAAGTGAAATATTAATATTACACAATAGCAAGGAATATTATGAAAAATCCCAGTCTATTTACTATTATTATAACTTCAGGTACTAAAATATATTACCCGATAAATTGGTCATTTTAATATTACTGACTGCTGTTGAAGTAAATCAATATATAACCAACTTTATGTATAAAGAAATTAAGGTTTATTATCCTTTAAATATAATTAAAATTTCAGTTCCATTAAACATTTAAATAATGAAGAAATTTCAATAATTTACTACTACTCAATGTAGTGACTTGACAGCGTAGACATAAAGTTGATTTTAGTTTGTCAACAAATATATTTTTATAGCTGTGGAGACCATTTGGCATCCAACTTGCGCTACTAGCTAGCTGTACAAATACCCCTTGGTAAATTGCCTATATCTAAAATTCAACTAAAATCGTGAGTGTGCGGTAAATGAAACTACATAGAAGATGTTACTTATATTTACAAATGAATGAGCTATTTTCCTTTTACAATTTCGAAGCTATATTTTTAAGATTTTATTTCTAATGTGATATTAACACATTAGTTGATGCCGATTAAACCTTACACGAGTTAATACGCTTGTGCTAAAGTTCTAGGTTGCGATGTCATGTTGGTATTATAAAATTATGTTCCGAGACATTAACGAAATAAACTTCAAAAGATTTTCAACTTTATGAGAATAAGGTTAAATACTAATTGCATAAGTACGATTATTGGATAACCGCTCAACTTCTTTCTAAACAAATTAAATCTTTATATTTGAAACCATAAGTTTTATCAGATCACAGCTTCTACAAAATGGAACTGGCTAACTTCGTCTTATGACCACAAATAAGTAATTGTCTTACTAAATTATAGTTTTAATTAACATTTTCCTACGTAATTTATTTACCGCACGAGCTTACTAAATTCATAAACGATAAAAACTAATCAACGCCGAACAGCACCTACGACCTATTAACTATATTTACAATTGGGCAGAAGTGGACGCACTAAGAGTAATTTCTTCATACTGTAGTGTTGACACAAAATTTAATTTGTCAAATTAAACTGATTGGGCCATATTGCCAGATGTTGCATTGTATATAACCAAATGTTATTTAAGTTTTGCTAAATTCTATTTGGGATTTTAAGCATGATAATATGTATGTAAGACAAGTATTTGACCATTTCTAAGTTAGGCAGTGTCTATACTACTTTTTAAAAAAAGTATGAGAGAATACTTCCTAGCGCTAACATCCACCATCTAGTTCAATAGGTACCTTTATATAATATTTTGCGACACAACCTTTCAACGTTTAATAGACACGTAACAGCAAAAATAAATAGTTCTTCAAGTATGTTAATTTTAAAACAAGCAAAACATTTAGTATTACCTCTAGATATACACTACATACACTGATTAAAAATGTTTAAATTTGATAATTATATTTTTTGAAATTATATGAAACTAAAAATGAAGTATGCTAAACATTAAGAATCCAATTGCCACTTTAATAAAATATGTTTAAAACTTTCTTATTTTAAGATTGCTTGTCATACTTTTTGTACATCTATTGTCCGCGGTTTTTATTTATAATTAATTAGAGATGACCGTGAAACGCTTAAGCATTAGTTTCAAATTACAGAAAAATCTTGTTAGAAATGGCGTGCAATTTTCGCACCTATGTGTATTTTTAATATAGAGGCGGTGATAGCTCTAAAACAAAATGTATTGATTTCGAAAACCTTAATTCTCCTGTATACAGGGTGATAATTCTCCTGTATACAGAGTGATAATTCTCCTGTATACAGGGTGACTGGGTGAGTGGCGGACCCGTTACGGCAAAATAGAAGAGGACAATACTAGTCGATTTCACTATGGGATGTAATAGCCGAAAGCGAACCGTTTCTGAGATATAGATTATTTTAGAATTTTATAAAAAAATCCCTTAAACACATCCGAACGCAATAAATCGCAGGAGCGGACTGAGGGGGGTTTGCCAGCCCCTCGTTTCTGCTAACGCTATAGCGTGCTCGCTCACACCTCTAGTTGGTATGAGCAAGAGTTAGCAGAAACGGCTCCTGCGATTTATTGCTTGCGGATTTATACTGTATGAATTAGGTATAAATGTTGTGCGGACGCGAGCGGGCGGCAAGCGGTGCTGCCATTAGCTGGGCCATTAGCCCCGCGCAAGCGACTAGAAGCGGTGTCATAGTTTTAATTTTAATCTATTATAACTTTGTAAATACGTATCGTATCGAAGTGAAATAAAAACTGTTCATTATTTATTAAAGAGATCTATAATAATATGAAATTAAAAGAATATATTTCCCAAGCTCAATGTCAAATGAGGATTTCAGAATTAAATCTTGACAGGTGGAACTCATGAAACAGTGGTGCCACATGGCGAAAACTATTGTTTAGAAAACCCTCATTAATTTGCTCATATTAGGGTAAGCACTGTGAATAAAATTCTTATTTTAAAAGGATGCCAGTCTTCCCAGTCCTGTTATGTATGTAATGAACTGTCAGTAATACAAATGCTAGTTACGTATCCAGCCCGCTGTTCGTAGGTAGTGCCTGATGGTGAGGTCGAGGTCACTGTCGGGGGCAGGCGGCCTTCTTAGAAGAACACCTTTCATGGTCACATACTGAGCGGGCGCCAGGCTCAACGCTGAACATAGCTGGAAAGATTAATTGAAGCGTTGAAAAGAAAATTTTCTCTTGCCTCAGGCGGGACTCGAACCCGCATCTTCCACAATCCGGGCGGACGCGTTGACCATTACGCCACCGAGACACTGCTTTTCGCGCTGCATGGTCAACGCGTCCGCCCGGATTGTGGAAGATGCGGGTTCGAGTCCCGCCTGAGGCAAGTCGATTTTTTTTTCAGTGCATTTTTCTAGTATTAATATTTACGCGTTTGTAAACGCAAAAATAAAATTATTCCATAATGTAAGATAGTTTCATCTTAATTGAGCGTCAAATATTTGCAAAAATATTTCGTTCGGGTCTTAGAAGTGCAAATTTCAAAGATCAATGTTTCCCGTAAAAACGTAAGCACCAAGCACTGACAAATTCCGACAGCGAAAAGCAGTGTCTCGGTGGCGTAATGGTCAACGCGTCCGCCCGGATTGTGGAAGATGCGGGTTCGAGTCCTGCCTGAGGCAAGTCGATTTTTTTTAGTGCATTTTTCTAGTATTAATATTCATCATCATCATCATCATTTCAGCCGAGAGACGCCCACTGTTGGACATAGGCCTCCCCCAAGGATCTCCAAACCGGTCGGTCCTGCGCTGCCCGCATCCAGCGGCTTCCCGCGACCTTTACCAGATCGTCAGTCCACCTTGTGGGGGGCCTACCAACGCTGCGTTTCCCGGTACGTGGTCGCCACTCAAGGACCTTTCCGCCCCAGCGGCCGTCAGTCCTCCTCGCAATGTGCCCTGCCCACTGCCACTTAAGGTTCGCAATTCTTTGGGCTATATCGGTGACCTTGGTTCTCCTGCGGATCTCATCATTTCTGATGTGATCGCGCAGAGAAACTCCGAGCATAGCCCTCTCCATTGCCCTTTGGGTGACTTTGAGACTTCTTATGAGGCCCATTGTAAGCGGCCACGTTTCGGTTCCATAGGTCATCACTGGCAACACACACGAGTCAAAGACTTTCGTCTTAAGACACTGCGGTAGATGGGCCGAGAATATGCCGCGTAGCTTCCCGAACGCTGCCCAGCCGAGTTGGATTAATATTTACGCGTTTGTAAACGCAAAAATAAAATTATTCCAGAAAAAAATCTGTTTTATAAATTATGATTAAATATTATTTTTTTTTAAATCTAAATGTTTTTTAAGGTCGGCTCCAGAAACAAGTGACTACGTTTATTTCAAATATTGAGGTTGAGGCACCTCTCAAACACATTTTGATTTTTTAATTACTAAACTTTCTTTCTTCGTTTTGAGTTTTGAAGGCGGTTTTTTTAGTAATTTATCCTTTGATTTTTAGTGTTGTAAGTATAGCAATTTACAGCAAACTATCTAGAGATCTTTTACACAAACAGCCCGGCTAGCATGACACCGAAACACGATATGATATAGCCATTTATCGCGTTGAACTGTCAAAAATTATTGGATATAACTGTAATCTTGAAAATTTATCGAAACTACGAACATGTATAAGCCTTATAAATGTTCGCAGTTTCGATAAAATTGCAAGTTGGCGGTTATATCCAATAATTTTTGACAATTCAACGCGATAAATGGCTATATCATATCGCGTTTCGGTGGTCATGCTAGGCGGGCAGGTAATAAAATGAGAACGATATCATCGATAGTTGTTTGCCCGGATACCGGATATCCGGCGAGCTGCGAGGCCAGATATCCGGCGGTGGGATATTCGGCCAATTGTCTGGTTGCATATCGTGACGAGTTAAGCGCCGCAAAGGTGCGGTGAACGCATTCAGATTAATTCAGACGGTTTCGCTAAGTTTTTATTAAAAGTTTTCAGTTTTATTATTTATGTATTTATCATTAGAGTGAATATCTCAGAAGAAAAATTTAGGTTTTTGGAAGGCCTTATGGCTTTTTTGTAACTTTTAGACTTTAAATAAAATCCGTCATAATTATAAGCCACTTTATTGATATTTACGTCACATAGTTTATAAATATCCGGAATCCTAACTGATATTGATTACTATCCGGTATCCGGTCGGATAGTAATTATATGACGGATACCGGATAATTACCGGATATCGGTTTCATCTCTAATAATACTTATCATTTTAATAACACATAACATACTTCATCGTTTTGTTTCTATACTAAAAATATATCTTTCACTTTTTAGTCCGATTCTTATCGAATTATTGTAATGTCATCGGTCTTTGATAATGTCTATATAGTTCAAATGAAATTTGACCGTTTAAAGTGGGTCAGAATTGCGTCTAAAAGAGTCGGTTACAAACAGCTAAAAACGGCTGCCCTGCACCAAGCCCCACCTACTTTTTACTCCAGCCAATAGAATATTAACGTAATATGGCGCAGCCAATAAGGCACAGCGTCTTTACTCCCTCCGCGCAGTCGCTCTAGCGTGGCCGACGACATTGTCCACTCTTATTGGCTCAAACCGGTTTCTAGGCGACCCGCCCCACCAATAGGGTGACTGTCAATCAGGCACGTCACTGTCACGCGATTATCGCGAAGCAGTACACCGGGAAATTTGTCGATTGTACATAGGTGATGAATTGTGATGAAGTAAGTAAGGTTTACCTGTATTTCGTTATTGGTCAGCAGATGCTTCGAGCAAGCGCCGCTGCATGAGCTCTTTTTGGAGCATCCACATGCGGTACTTCCGTCCCGTGTGCACTTTGGGCTGGTGGAACTTGAGCCGTTTTCGCCGTCTCTGCAAGCAACATATACAATTTGATTCAAAACGAATACCATAGGTACTTGGATAATGGATAATGGATACTGGTACTTGGATTTCTTTGCAAATTTCCAGGTAGAGTTAAGATGCTTCTGTCGTACATTTTAAGACTTTTTGGTTGCTTATTTGGACACTGAGAGCGCTGTTGGTCCTATAACCCATAAGGGTTGTGCAAAGTCGGCAACTGCTCAACAAAAAGCTTTTATTTTATACGGCAGAAATAAATTGATGTGGTTGGTTTTTCGCGCAATTTTCTGCCGTACCACAAGACTGTGAGACCAACTTTAGGCAGCAGAATTCCCGAACCGATACGACGTTTGATATTTAAAAAAGAACGTATTCCTTCTTTAAAGGTCGGTAACGCAGTTGAGGTCTATGGACGGCGGTAATCATCAGGTGAACCGTCTGCTCGTTTGTCTTCCTGACAAAGACTTCCTGATTGGTAATGTTTCAAACGTTGCTATAAACAATTTAAAGAGAAAGGATATTTGTGCAAATGTGAAAATTACGAGCAGTCACCAGTGAAGAAAAAGTTGACCATAAATGCTCACAGTCCAAGAAATAGAAAGAAAAGACAAAACTTCAGTCTTTTTTTTTGCTCCTTCCTATTTTCATAACATATGCTAACGTAGTGTTTTCATTGCCTAATTGATAATGGAAATAAACGGCATCCATTTACAAAAGAAAACATTTAATCTCCAATTTACCTTGGCAGCTCAAGCTACGAAAACCTGTCAAATTCCAATAGAATTTCAACCTTATTTCATAACCATAGAGTTCGAAGTCGATTGATTGAAATCGCCAGTTTATGGTACCATTGCTGACTCTACGAACACGGTCATAAAAATTCTAACGTCCTTACCTTTTTTTTAGCTGCTGCGTGCTGGTCTGAGTTAGCTCTTTTGTCTGATTGTTGTCCAGGCACCCACTGCTGCCCTGGCGAATACAACCGTTATACGGGATCAAAGCCAAAACCACACAACATCTCGCTATGTCACATCATTGACAATTTAGTACCATATAGCGTTGCACGGACATTCAGTCAGTATTTTACCTAACATCGGTAGCAATCGAAATAATATCATCTAACTATTAGTAATAGAAAGTGATTTAATTATTATTTACGATTAAAAAAGCACTATGAATAGGTTATTTTAAATTAAAAAAAAACACAAAGTACTCTCCCTCTGTCACCTTCTTCTTCCGACGATATTTCTAAGCGTGTGAGAACGAACACGTCTGTTCTCGACGCTAGGAAGTGTGAAATTGTGTATCCGACAATTCTGCACATCGTCCGATTTAGGCTGCTTGAGAAGGTTCAAGCAATACAAAATAAAGTTATCTGATAATATGACAAGATATTTTTGGGAAATAAAGTATGATTTAGCAGGTTTACATACAAGAGTAACGGTAGCCACCATAATGCGGTCGCTAGACGTTTCTATCCTATACTAATATCGGATGAAGTCGGATAATGTGTTTCACCGAATTCCTAACTTTTACGTAATAGGACATACGACCGTCCTTTTCTAAAATCGGATCCTAAATCGGACGATGTGTACAATTGTCGGAAACACAACTTTACACTTTCTAGCGCAAAAGCGGCGAGAACAGACGTGTTCGATCTCATACGCTAAGAAATGTCGTCGGAAGAAGAAGACTCGACGAGCGAGAGTACTTTGAGCTTAAATAGTGCAGATGCTTATCGATCACCGCATCCTTACATTAGGACGTAGTTATGCAAAAACGTTCCAACCCACGCATAGGTCAAGCTGAGAAAAACGCATTTATGTGTTTTAGCGATACGCTTTTTTGTTGTAACGAGTTGAGCTGAGTAGTATGGACAACTTAAACTATTGATTTAAATATTATTTTATTACATATATTTCATTAACATTTAATAATAATAATCATACAATTTTTCGGAAATTGTACTTGGAACGTTTTAAAAAAAAGCTTTTTTGTACGAAGGTGTCTCATATCTTAATTTGCAAAAACGATCCACAATGTCAAAGTTGGTGTATTTTGAGAAATTGTAGCATTTATATTAAAAATACGTATATTAAAAAAAGAAACAATATTACCAAAAAGAATTGTAACATATTTTTTAATCAAAACATGTTTTAACCCGGCGTCATTGTGGCGGAAAAAAGGTACATACATGATCGTTGAAGAGGGTCATTACGACCATGTAATGATTTTACCTTATATAACAGAAAATATTTATTTCATATGAATAATTGTTTAGAATTTTTAAACCTACCAATAGAATAGTTTGAAATTAAAACAATGTATTTCATATTTAATCAGTTTTATTCAAATATTAACGAAGTTGAAGTTAGTAACAACAATTTGTTATAATCTTAAACTTAGAAAAACGTCAATGCAATTTAATTTTTTAAATCTAAGATATGCTAATTTTAATCTTTAATAAGGAACTTTTGAAATTAAATAATAGCAACATTATATAAAATAACAACTTTCTTATAATCAGTTGTTTTTTTTAGGGTTTTCACTACAGTTATTACAGTAGGAAATTAGATGTTCGCTACATACAAACTTATGACATGCCTTAAAAATATGACTAATCTTCCTGTCTTTTAGGTATAAGGACCGTCTTGGATCTTTTGTTGCCTTCCAGATATGTTTAGGTAACAGAGGGTTTCTAGATGTTTCTCCCGTAAATTCAATAGATCTGCATAAGCAGCCATTTTATATCTTACTAGGTCATTCAAATAACTAAAAGCTCTTAAGTAATAAAAATAATTTGTGGCACAAACTAGCAACGGCGCCGTTGAGCAGGATTATATTGACCCTGTTGCAGCTTTGCGCAAGTTTTACTTGTTACACGAGTATCGGGCAACTCAAGCCAGGTGTGCAATGAGGCGGGGTGATTCTTACCTCCATCTACTGAGATTCACGTCGGTGTGCAATAATTGTTTCATAAAAATATTTCAAATCCAAAACGTGCAGGGTCATATTGACCCTGCCTCAATGACGCCGGGTTATGCTTAAATATCGTCATAGTTCATTATCCTGAACGAAATACATCCCCCCACAAAATCCATCAGCTTCGTAATTGTAACTTCTTCAGACGCTTTCATTTTTTTATAATAAATTTATAGATGGATTATAAATCAGCCAATTTAGCTGGAGCAATTGGTTTTCCGTTACGCCACAGGTGCTGAAAATCAGATTTATTTATTGGTAAAATTAATTATTTTTTTATCTTTTAATGTTAACTTCCATAAAATCCTCATCAAAAGATGTTCTCATAAAAATCAAATATAACTTAGCTTTTTCAAACTTTATATTTTACTTACCGATAAAATAGTTCAAAGGAACTTGGAGCACATAAGAGAAATAAGAATCACTAAATTAATTTTTTTCATAATGTTCCACTAGTCATGAGTCACAGGGTAAGCTGTATAATCTTTATTCGTTAATCGTTTCAAATGTAATGGAACATTTACTACATTAACACAAGGACATTATTTTTACAACATTATTTTTGTTAGAACGTTCCAGACTTCATAACATTATACATTTTTATAAGTATGTTATTCAATAATCGGCTCAAATATAATTGGAACATTGAAAAGAAGTTACATTAAACCAAACAAAGTGTAATATTGTTTTCTGACCACACATGTGTATGATGATAATAATATTTTTGTGAATGTTTTGGTACTATCAGTGTCTATATTTAGTAATTTATTTCATTAACATTAACAAAGATAGTATAATTTCTTATGCAAAAAGACATTTCCTCGAATTTTGCAAGTAGATTTATTTATACTGGCTCTAATATTAGCTTAAAGTTGATAGCTAGCTAATTAATTATTTATTTCAAGATGCCTAAGCATTTTGTTACCTAATAAATTAAATAATATGTTGTATTGAAGTCAAATCTTTACCTTGTTGAAAACAAAAAAAACGTGATGGATCGTTTCAGGAATAGATAAATTTATATTCCCGCAACTATATGCGATTTGAATCATTTATATTTGCCGCTATGACCTATCTTAAACATTACAAATAACATGGAACGTTTTAAAGAAATAGATATTTCAAATGACAGTTTTTTTTCAAAATGTTCCAAGATGATTGAGTCATTATTTTGATTTTTTGGGTAAAGGACAGTTTTTTTCAAAATGTTCCAAGATGACTGAGCCATTCTTTTCATTTTTTTGGGTATAAAATGAATTAAAACAGTACGATCCAAGATAATTGGCACTGTATTAAAATATGATTAGGTTGTTTGGTTCGTTTCATCACTTGGACCTATTTATTATTTCGAAGATTTTTGTCTTAAGAGAGTCAATGTCTTGAGCACTTGATAGAACGACCCAAAATACCTAGCTTGGGCACAGAAACTCAATTTTGACAACTTTGTGGATTGGAACGTTTTTGCATAACTACGTCCATTATAAAGACAGAGACATGCGTAAAATAACTCATATGAAAAACTTGCCATGACAAACACGATACAAGTCTATACTGCGTTACTGCTGCACGAAATCTAATTTTAGGAAACACTTGTCGGAAAGTGTGGACAGAACGCCTCCGATGTAGGATGTCCGACAAATCGGATAGGATAGAAAGGTGAAGCGAAGGCTTAATATATTATTATGTCTTCGGCGTTCTTAAATAGCGTACAACAGACAGTTTACTATCTAGTACCTAACGTCACAAACTAAAAAAATATCACTCGCTTTCGCGCGGCTTTAAAAACATTTTATCGGTGAAAATATGTTTTAATAATGGTGAATGATATTTTAAAAGTACTAAATTGTCAATAATTGGTTAACTGTACACCTAAATTATGTTTAAACTACGTTGGATAAAGGGGGAATACTACGGTACAATAGATACAGTATTGTTTTCATGTTTTCTAAGAACAAACATATAAAAAATATTTTTTTTAAATCTAATTTAAACTAAATACTAAAATTATTAACACAATGTTTGTGCTTTTTTTCGACATGTTAAACAATTTCTAATTATTTCGGATCACGAAATAGGTTATTGTAATTTGGATCACATATTTGAATTTTCATTTAATTAATTAAAAATGGGACACTGTGGTCGTTATTGTTCTGTTATGCAACTTTATTTTATTCATCGACTTCCACTAATGCCCTTTTTCTCTGAATTATATCAGTCAGTATAGACTTAAAAAATGATCTAATAGTGAATAATCTATTACATATGTATAAAGAGATTACGTAAATTAGTAAACTGAAAGAAGGTCTAAGAATTTTTTATATAATTTTGAATGTATTATACTTTTCATCTAGTGATTGGATAGTCAATTATTCATTATGAAAATAGAACTAAAACATCTTTATACCTACGAACTACTTTATGCTAAATACTTACACATTATGACAAATTAATCATTCAAAAAAATAGTTTTCAAATATTACATTATATTATAATTAAAAAGGTAGTTTTTATCATGAAAACAATACCACACCTGTACCCTTAGTATGAGTTTTGATAGTTTTCGAGCTCGATCAAACGTGTCGTCTCTTTTCATACATTGCTTACTGATTCTGATAGTTTACGCTAGAGGCGTTAGTGGGCAATGTATGAAAGATACGATACGTTTGATCGAGTTCGAAAACTAACAAAACTCGTACTAGGGGTACTGTTCACTAACACCATGCACAAAGTATTGTATCTCACTGAACTCCTACGCGAAGCGTAAGCATGAATGATCGAAGCATGAACTTGTATGACGCCATGCACCGAAATGTACAGTGGAGAACAAGAGAGGTTACATACATAAGTTTTATTTGTTCATATATAATTTACCTATATATGTGAAAAAGAAATTAAATTATTAAAAAAAGAATTCATAAATAGTAAAGTAACAGTCAATATGAATTTTATGAAATGTATGGCACGCCACGCAAAACGCCAATTAAATGTCAGTAAAATAGTTTTAACATGTTTATTCCAACTCACATAACGGAAGTATCAGTTAATTTTTTCAATATTAAAAGCTCTAGCAAATGACTCTATGCCGCCTGATAATAAATGGAAGTGGAGTCCAAATGTATAGATAAATTAAATGATTTTCATACGTTTAGAAATTTAATGCATAATGCCCTCACGTGTTCCCTCCTCTGCAATCCTGAGTCATTCAAAAGCGGCGTGTGGAGACATCAGGCAGGTTGGCAAGGCGAGGGTAGCTAGCGTGACGGTTTATCTTTGAGTCATTTGGTAGATCTTTTTAACATCCGACGCAAAAAGAGGGGTGTTCTAAGTTTGAAAAGTAGCTCCTAAAGGAATGGACCAATTTTGATGCTTTTCTTTTATTTGAAAACTGACCTAATCGGGTTCTTAGCTGGGTATTCATGTCAGATTAAGTAAAATTTTAAAAAATATTTTTTTATTGAAATAAAGTAAAAAAATTGGCGTGATGCGCGTGCGCAGCGGCTCGCTAAAAGCGCTAAGTACCACGGTGCGAGGTCTCACGTCGAAGTGCTGCGGCTGCGCGTTAGGATGCTTCCTGTGTGCCGCGTGTTGTTCGTAGTGCGCACACTCCTCTAGCCTAGTGACGCCCGCGAGACGGTACCGATGCAGCTCGGCGAGGCGTACGCGCAACTCTCTCTCCCTCCATAGCCCGGCGACTACCGCTGATTGCTCTGAACGCCCGTAAAATTGGGCTGACCAACGGAGCCGTTCCGTGAACTCCCTGAAAACGTAATCGGGGTGTTGCCAGTCAAGTCAGTTGCGATACTTTTAATTAGCTGTCAAAACATTATTATTATTTAAAAAGGTTAGCAGTTGAAACAACTGATGTTGACCTGCATCATGTTACTCTTTTTCTATGGATTTGTCCAATCTATTTTTAAATGAGTTAACTGACCCTGCTGATATAACTTCTGCAGTATTCATCCATACATTTTGTATGGAATTACGAATTTCTGAAGTCAATAAACTCTTATAGTCAACTGACTGAATAATATAAATGATTTTGATATTCTTAAAAATCAAATTCTTGAGTTAATTTGAAACGGTGAAGTTTTTCTGGCATAAAAGGCAATCAAATTTTACGAATTTAACATCTTGTAATTATTTGTGAATGATTTCAATATCCCTATTATCGTTATAATTTAGTTAGACCTTCCTGACCGGATCGGAACTTCCACCATTATTAACGTGGGTAGTTAAAGATAGCCCACAATTATTATTTTTTATGCTATTTGCTTGGTAGACAAGCATACGGTCTGCCTGGTGATAAGAAGTTACCGCAGCATTATACGCTCTCGCAACACTGAAGTAACACTCGTGTGCTGCAAACACTAGTTCTCTTCCTTCCACAGTCGTATAACACACAGAAATGTAGTGTCATATGACTGTGGGCTTCTGTAAGATGGAGGTACTACCCGTTTGGGCGTAAGCTACAAGTCCACTGTGCCTATCCCTCGAATTATATTTATAGTGACCATAATATTCTATCTGGTAGAGAATACTTACTTCTTTTCTTTGGCAAGTTTTCCAAGCGTCTTCTGCTTATTTCTCTGGTTGTTAAAGAACACAGACACAAGCTGGAAGTCTCTAACTAGTCTTTTTCTCCTCGTCCTCTCACGTAAACGGCGCACATATATATCCACTTGAGACAGCTTCAGTGCTAAAAAGTGATATGTTTTTATAAATGGTTAGCAACTACTTGTATAGAATGCAATACAGGAAGGATATAGCATAGAAAAGTTACTTTTTATTCTATATTAAATTACAAGTTACAATTGAAGACTGGCTTCTATGATGGCGCATTAAAGTTAGCGCAACAAAGACAATACATGTTACATTCTCACTCAAAAAAGGCAATTGTAGTTCTGTCACTCATAATGGGGAGGTGCTGCCAGCTCACAACTGTGTAAAATATCTTGGAATACACTTAGATAGAAGAAGCGGACCATGTCAAGGCAAGACAAATGAAGCAAACACTGAACTTAAAAGCTTATACTGGCTTATAGGACGAAACTACTTGTTTACAAGTGCATTATTAAACCAATCTGGACCTAAAGTATTAAACTTTGGGGATCAGGTAGTAACTCGACCCTAGACGTGCTGCAGAGGCTACAGAATAATGCATTGAGTGCAATAACAAATGCACCATGGTTTACAAGAACATACAGAAATACGCGATTTCAACAGTTATTGAGGTAGTCAAAAAGAGCTGTATAAAATATAAGGGAAATTCAAACGAGCTGGCTAGAGATCTTCAGAACGAATAAAATCAGACACAAAGACTCAAGTGATAGCAAATAGTAAATGTAGACCAGAGAAACTGAATTGTTTCTTTTAGACTAACTTCGATGGCTAATGGACCTTCAGCTAACAAAATCTTTAAGCACTCCAATTCTGATAATGGCTATAAGACGAGGCCGATGATTGAAGAAAGTAATAAATAAAATATATACATATATTAACGAGGAAATGCCCGTGGGATTCGCCAATGGCTTTTTCCTCGTTAGTACAACACAAAAATAAGTTGTCAAGGATATTCGGCCAGGAAAGTTTGTGAAACTATTACTAATCTTTAATTGAAATTAAATTATTCTTTAATTCTTTGTGAATTACACAATAAACTTAGTTCCAATTCCCAACAACAGAAATGCAATAATATAAAAACTAATGAAAAGTTATATTTATGACCTATAATGATTTGTTGAAATCATTACGAAATTGTAAGCTGTGCAGTTTCTTTCGCCGTTTCTGCTGCATCTCCGCATTTAAATAATTAGGTAAGTAAGTAAAAAAAAAAATTTCGCCACAAAAAGGTGGTAGGGTTTTTGACAATTCAAAAGTACTTAACCTAGTCCATTTAAATAAAGAACTTTTCAATTCTGATTATTATAATCTTCGATCATCTATTATAATAAGGGTCGGTTATAACTCAATTCTTTCTCCTACCCTGATCCAAATTTATTTGGGATTGGTGCAGTATGTCTTGTTATGGACGTACTGCTTTAGGTTTTGGCATTCAATATTAATATTAGATTAAATTTTTATTTGTGACCAAATGTTTGTGTGATGAACACTAACATTTGTTCACGAGTCATGGTTGTTTATGTATTTATTAATGTTTACTTATAAAAATATCTATACTTATTATGTATGTTAAATAAGTCCGTTATCTAGTATACATAACACAAGTTTTTAATGATACTTAATTTGGGCTAGATAATTGGTGTGAACACGAAATAAATATTCCGGCTCTCCTTGGAAATCACTATAACTCAGTCATTAAATATTAATTTACAATTCAACAGTGACGAACAGGCTCAAAAACAAATGGCCCAATTAAAAAATACATTCAAGGCTATATTGAGAAACAAAATAAATATTTTACTGTTAAAAAAGAATAATGGGCAAAATATATTTTCTTTAACACATAATCTGTAAACAATCATGACTCATGAATTAATGATGAGTAATCACTAATCAATCACACAACAATTTGCACATACTGCAATTTGTAGGCAATGAACTTAGATATTATAAGTACACACAATTTACAACTGTCAATTGGTTTTTATAGTGTGGTTGTGGGCTGTCTCTCATGTTCAAAAATTCTATTAAATTATTATCTATCACTTACCAACATCTAACTCATCATCTTCAGAATTCAAAGATAATGCTGAAACTAACTGCTCTGCCTCATGATCATGTTCCTAAAACAGAAAATATTATCAGAAATAATGGAAAAACAATTACTTGATTTAGTCTAGTTATAACAATTTCTTATTCATCATTATTATAGTTACAGTGACTTTGGTTATATTCTGTTTATTCTGTATTGTTACTGTCGTCTTTTTATTGATTGTTTGTATAAAATTAACGTATTCTTAAAGGCATCCGCATAATACCAGCGTCGAGGCTTTTAGCCCCGACATTTTGCTGAGCGGAGACCTTTTTGGTACTAATTTTAAGTGACCATTTGAATGTCATAAAAATGTATTTATAGTTTTAGTGCCAAATAAACAGTTTCTCTTTCTTTTCTTACAAATAAATCATAAAATTCCAGTTATAATTATAACACCCCTCTTTTTGCATTGGGGGTTAATAAGACACTGTGGTCTGCGATGCGAAAACACTATGAACATTACCAACAGTACAACTGCCTTGGACCAAATTGAATATGGTGCTATATGCACTGTTTGCATGCAATCAATTCTGTCCACGTTATCTTTGTAAATGTCAAACATTCAAGAAGAAATTATGTAAAAACTGTTTAAACACTAAAATAATACTCTAGGATTTTCAATAGAATAAAAGAAAGTTATTGTAGTCAATAAAGTAGCTATATAACGAGTCTTCAACAATTCAAAACTTGAATGTTTACTCTCATAATTCACAGACTTAAATGTGACATTTGAGTTAGACATTTGTGCACACAGTGCACTACAACTTTTTGTGTGCTGTAAGCATGGCCTAATGATGTCACTCATGACGTCACTGTTTTGTTGATGCAAATACATTCAATTTGGTTCACTGCTTATACACTTATGGGTGCCAGAAGCGCGATATTGCATGTCTCGAACCTCAGGGATATACACATTATAAACATATATTTATGGTCATGACAAATTACCCTTTCAAAATCATCCCTATTGGGCATATAACCCAATTGAGAAGCTTCATCCGAGGATACAGCAAGGTGAGGTAGTCTTGACACTGCATTTGGACCCAGAGGTCCGTCATCTTTGTCTGCACAATGCAAGGAAGGTCTAGAAGTGCTCTCTACATTACCCCATGTAGCTCGGCCAATGCTGCCTTCTAGATACCTTGTGATATACTCATCTTTTGCCTCTGTAACAAAAATATGTCATGAGAATAAAGTATATTTTTAATGCAGCAGTGAACATAATGATAATTACAATGTAACTTAGGTACAAACCTTCAGGTGTTCTTGTTTCTATGTGCTTTGCTATATCTTCCCAATTTCCAAATCCAAACTGTTCTATTGCATCTAGTAATCTAACTTCTTCATTTGCAGACCAGTTACTACGCCCCAGAAATATACCAAACGCACCAGAATCCTAAAATATAATAAAAATTAGAAATCGTTTCTTGACAATATTATAAACAGAAACTTGAAAAATACATACCATATATTGATAGCAATGGTCATTTTTATGTGATCCGATTTCTGCACCCAGTGAAAAACACTGTAAAAAAGCCACGAATTAAAATAATTCCCCTAGAGTCAAAACTAAGTTCAACCATTTCAAAATTTGCGCCAAAAGTATAAACAAAAATGGCATCGATGCTACTTTACCTGCAAACAAATATCAAAGTCTGTACACTCCACGCATCTTACGCGAATCCCGTTTATTTCTTCTTGACAATAAGTACAATTATATTTTGCATATAAATCTGAAAACGACATGATTACGAAAACACTACAAGATATAAATTATTACAATCGTTGGCAATATCCGCGCAACAACTCACCGCCAGCCATTTTGGTCATAGATAATACGTTTTTTTTTTATATTTCATTGCAGTGCTGCCCTTACAAATATATTATCGGGTATGTATACACGATGTATTTATAATAAGCTTCTTGGAGTAGTCTCTATAGCTTCATGTGCAGAATATATTTCAATCATCAATATGATAGGAAACTATAGATGGGCAATGTGAAAGAGAAAGAGCATACTAACGAATGCGTATAATAGAACGACATCCATAGACGAGACCATTTTCACATTCAGTCACGTAGGAAAGACAGCAACTGTCTTGCAGACTGCCTGCAGTACTATTTTTCACGCACACTTTCGCATTACTCACAATGATTTGACTAGGGTGATACCAAAAAATGCACTATTAAGTGTTTTTTTATAGGCTCGCCTTGTATGCCTATTCGCTAACTTTTTTTGACACATGAAAGTGATGATCACCAAGTGCTTTACATATCCATTGCTTTTTTACGCGTCAAGTGCCATAATAGCGTGTCATGTAAATCAGCAAGGGATATGTAATTCACTCGGTGATTATCACTTGCATCTGTTAAAAAAAGTTAGCGAATAAATCAATTGGTCGCTTAGTGGTCGATTCATTGCCAGTCTATAAATGTCAATTATATTGTATGGTATCAAGAAATATGTAAAACTGGAAGCCACACTAACATTTAAAAACTGTAGACAACTTTTTCGACTCCAAGTAACTTTTGTTTGAATGTTTCCGTTGCCTAACTGTCTCTTTCTAACTCTCCGCACAAGTAAAATGATGACGTACGCGTATGACGTAAAACGTGTGCTTTAGTGGTTAGAAAGAGACAAATAGGAAATAAGAAGATTCAAAGACAAATTTTTGGTCTTACTTTTTTATTTTTAGTGTGGCTTCCAGTCTTACCTATTTTCTTGTACGGTATCAATTAATATCAAGTGATTAAAGTATCGTGGAAGCGGATTTGTAGACTAGTAGAAAAGTCAAAAGTCAAGTTTTCTCTTTCTCTGTTGTTAAAATTTTTTGATGGGTAGATAGTGGTTTATTTTGCATTAAGATAATCAATCATATGTGCAATAAAAACAGATATTTCATGTCCAGGCTGTTGTGTTTTAAATTAATATTTGGTGTTATGTGATAGATAATTGTCCAGCATTTTATTGCCCGTTGTGTGCTGCGACCATGAAATCTAGTAAACGACGACTTCAAGCGCTTACAGAAGGATCTGATGGCTTATCTAATTATCTTAAAATGGAAGAATCAGAAACATCTATTCCACCAATATTTAGATCGAAACTGCATGAGTTGTTCTCCCAGATTGAAAAAGAATTTGACCTTCTGTACACAGAAAATTTAAATCGTAAGTAAACATTAAAAACATTAATACCTAAATTTTTTAATTCCTCCTATGAATATTGAAAATGAATCAAAAAGACACGTACAGTATGGTTATTAATCCGTGGATCATTCATAAAATCCAGGCACAGTTTTTGTCTTGTGGTAGATATCTACTGAGCAAAGGTTAATTTATATTAAACTTTTTCAGTTCAAGAAAAAATTGATATCCTGAGTGAGAAGTTGGAAAGAGAGAGCTATGTGGGCGACAAACAGAATTTGGATTATATTGAATATGAAACTTCAGGCAAAAACTCTAAAGTAAAATGTAAGTTATTAGTAAAGATGGATTAACATAAAAAGCCCAAAATAGGCTTGCAATTGTGCAATAAAAATAGTAAAAATATGCATGATAATCCATAACAAGGGCCAAAATATGCAACAAAATAAATAATAAAAGTTGTATTTTTAAATGTTTTTACTTTAAAAAGTATTATATGCATAAATATTCTCTCACATTCATGGGTTGACTGGAAGAGATCCCTTTTAGTGATAAGTTCGCCTTTGCTAACAATTGTACTTTTAAATTTCGTAACATATTTTACAAATGCAATAAGGAGTATATATGCATATTTTGACTCAACGATGACAATAGTACCTAATTGCGAAAATATAAACTATAAAATATAATTTAACATTATTTTTTTTAATGTTAAATTATATTTTATAGTTTATATTATTTATATATTTATACCTTTAGAAATTTATATGTACTGTTCTAAATCTCAGTCGCTCTCTTAGCAAACAGATGTGTCTTGAATCTTCAGATGAACGACTTGTGATTAAATATGCATAATTTAAAAAATGTTTGCTAAACTATGCAACAATTGCCAAAAAGGGATTAAAGTTGTAAATGCATAATGTCTTTAGTTATTAGCTAGTTATTGAATTTTTTAAATTAAGTGGCTCTGATATTTTTTGTGCATGTTTTAGAGATGAAACAGATAGTTGCGCCGCACAGGTGCGCCGAATGCAATCAGATCAATTCAGGCAGTTTCGCTAAGTTTTATTTATGTATTTATCATTAGAGTGAATATCCCTGTTTCCTTACATACAAAAGTCGTAGCTGTGCCCGTGGTGCTGATTATAATCCTAGATGTATATGCTTTAAAATGACTTCTTTAGAAAACAGTCGAAAACTTTTTGATCTCATGACACTGTATAAACTCCTCAACGGTAATTTAAACTGTCCCAATCTACTTCAACAGACTAGTTTAACTGTTCCATATCAAACTCCTAGATATCCTGACTAATCTCTTAAATTTTCCCTTATTGTAGAACTAATATGGGCAAGTGCGCTCCTTTGTACCGATGTATGCTTACTTACAATAAGAGATAGTGACATTGACATCTTTCTAGATTCAGTCCACTCATTTAAAGGGAAGTGTTTGGGTTTACTAGACTCAGCCCACAGCATTTTTTTATTGGCATTATGGCTTTTTTGTTACTTTTTCGACTTTAAATAAAAGCCGTCATAATTATAAGCCATTGTATTGATATTTACCTCACAAAAATTTATGTGTTGCATTTTATTATAGGAATATTTTGTAGTTTTTTAATATCCGGTATCCGGCCAAATATCGAGTTACTATCGCCGGATATCTGTTTCATCTCTAGTATGTTTCATTGTAATAAAATTTTAAAGTCGTAAAATCAAAAAATTTAAAGTTTTATGTATTCCAACATATAAGCTTCACACACTACAACATCAGCCAATTTATTATAAGATTTTCATGAAGATTTCTAGGTTATTTTTTTTATTCTAATCCATAACTGTACATAATTTTTATGTTAGTGTCCCAAAGTAACTCTCAGAAAGTAAAGGCAAGCCATAAACTAAGAGTTCAAACCAGCAAAATTGTATCAAGTTTCAAAGCACCAACATACAACTGCCAGCTGGTGAGAGAGTTCACAGGACACAAGGACGGCATTTGGGATGTTACAACAGCACGACCGGGACAATCACTTGTCGCAACTGCCTCAGCTGGTAAGCTCCAATACATAATAATAATAAATGTATTTATGTAAGCCTTAATAGACATTACAGTCGGTACTTAAAACTACGGGACTGATTAGTCCCCTGACTTACATGCTAGGTCAAGCCTGTGTTACGAAAGTCAGTGGTTCGGTGATAATTTAACATTTTTATAAGCTCTTACAGGGTGAGTGAGTCTCCCTCTTTTCCTCACCACCCCAAAAAACGATAAATTTGGTACCTACTTCTTTCTAAAGTGCTTCCAAACTTGCATCTTTAAATAGTACATGACAAAGCAAAAAGTTTTAATTTATATTTTAAAGGTAACAGAAAACACTTTTTTATTAGGTATATATTTTTATTACTTAACAGATATTGATTCAACATATTGATTACTTCTTTATTTAGGACTTTAAGTACAACACTCTAGACTAATATTAGTACTTCCTAATGTTTCTAAATAAAGACTTTGACATTTAGACGAAAAAATATCTTCTTCTTAGATCACACAGCCTGTGTCTGGAGTGTGGAATGGGGGAAATGCCTTCTGCAATACACAGGACATCTGGGATCTGTTAATTCTGTCAGATTTCACCCATCCCGAGATATTGCTCTCACAAGTAGTGGGGACAATACAGCTCATGTTTGGCAGGCTGCTGTCAACTGGGACATACCAGTAAGTCAATTGCGTTAGAATACTTTCTTTCAACTGCGTTAGAATACTTTCTAGTTTTGCATAAAATAGTAATATCTAGAAATCCAACCATGTAAAAGAAGCAATTCACTTGTATAACACAAGCCATTTGTATATTGATTTTTTTAATGTTCTTTGTTTGTCTGCTAGACACGGCCTGCCTGGTTGTAAGCACCCAGTGTAGATAGATGTTTGCAACACTGATGTGACACTTGCAAACTGGCAACCCTAGTCCCTTCCCTACCCCATGGATCTTTGGCATGGCAACCACAAAAAAATTGTGTTTTTTGACTGTGGTCTTCTGTAAGGTGGAGGTACCACCTCAGTTCGGCCTGCTCCAGATTCGAGAGACTGTGTCTTGCCCTCACTAAAATTCTTATTATTGTATAGGCCCACATAACCTAGCAAGTAATAATAATAGGTTCGAATCTAGTCTCATTTGAAAACTGTTATTATTGCATGTAAATTAGGGACTGTTTATGTTACAGGTCGCTGTGACACAAATAGCCCCAAATCTTCATGATACAAGATCTATTGTGCATAGCCTCTAAGTAAATCCTATTGAGGCCTTTCATGTTCTCTTTAGCTGGGCACTGTCTAACAATAAAAAAGATATGGAATAATTTTATTTTTGCGTTTACAAACGCGTAAATATAATACTAGAAAAATGCACTGAAAAAAATCGACTTGCCTCAGGCGGGACTCGAACCCGCACCTTCCACAATCCGGGTGGACGCGTTGACCAATTTCGCCACCGAGGCACTGCTTTTCGCTGTCGAAATTTGTCAGTGCTTGGTGCTTATGTTTTTATGGTAAACATCGTTTCATCAAATCTTTGAAATTTTCACTTCCAAGACCCGAACGAAATATTTTTGCAAATATTTGACGCCCAGCTAAGATGAAACTACCTTACACTATGGAATAATTTTATTTTTGCGTTTACAAACGCGTAAATATAATACTAGAAAAATGCACTGAAAAAAATCGACTTGCCTCAGGCGGGACTCGAACCCGCACCTTCCACAATCCGGGTGGACGCGTTGACCAATTTCGCCACCGAGGCACTGCTTTTCGCTGTCGAAATTTGTCAGTGCTTGGTGCTTATGTTTTTATGGTAAACATCGTTTCATCAAATCTTTGAAATTTTCACTTCCAAGACCCGAACGAAATATTTTTGCAAATATTTGACGCCCAGCTAAGATGAAACTACCTTACATTATGGAATAATTTTATTTTTGCGTTTACAAACGCGTAAATATAATACTAGAAAAATGCACTGAAAAAAAAAATCGACTTGCCTCAGGCGGGACTCGAACCCGCACCTTCCACAATCCGGGTGGACGCGTTGACCAATTTCGCCACCGAGGCACTGCTTTTCGCTGTCGAAATTTGTCAGTGCTTGGTGCTTATGTTTTTATGGTAAACATCGTTTCATCAAATCTTTGAAATTTTCACTTCCAAGACCCGAACGAAATATTTTTGCAAATATTTGACGCCCAGCTAAGATGAAACTACCTTACATTATGGAATAATTTTATTTTTGCGTTTACAAACGCGTAAATATAATACTAGAAAAATGCACTGAAAAAAATCGACTCCACCCGGATTGTGGAAGGTGCGGGTTCGAGTCCCGCCTGAGGCAAGTCGATTTTTTTCAGTGCATTTTTCTAGTATTATATTTACGCGTTTGTAAACGCAAAAATAAAATTATTCCATAATGTAAGGTAGTTTCATCTTAGCTGGGCGTCAAATATTTGCAAAAATATTTCGTTCGGGTCTTGGAAGTGAAAATTTCAAAGATTTGATGAAACGATGTTTACCATAAAAACATAAGCACCAAGCACTGACAAATTTCGACAGCGAAAAGCAGTGCCTCGGTGGCGAAATTGGTCAACGCGTCCACCCGGATTGTGGAAGGTGCGGGTTCGAGTCCCGCCTGAGGCAAGTCGATTTTTTTCAGTGCATTTTTCTAATAAAAAAAAAATATCCCAGCTAGAATGGTTTTGATGTCGGCTGGATCGAGAAACCTACATTTGGGAAGACATATTTATAATCATATTGTCTATTGCTTTTCTAAATTGTGCAAATAACAGTTACATTCACAAAACTGTCACAAATTTTGCCTATCGACATTTAAGTTGAAAATTGATTGGAGCATTGCCATTGCCTGTGCAATCAGCAACAGAATAATTAACACTTAAAATAAACACTTAGAGCCCCATCACAGTAATGTAACACTTGTAAATGACGCCGCAGCATTCAATTTACTGCAAAAGAAATGCCGCGTCAACGTGACGCCGAAGTCGCGTAACATGTGTTTTTGTAAAAGATCATAAATGCAGTATTTCAAAAAACGTATGGAAAGTAGTTCTAGACATACAAGAGCCCAATATTCGCGTAACACGCATGAGCGTGAAGGGCCGGGGCGTTGCTTGCTTAGTGGCGTTAACAAGACATGGAACTAAGTGCCTCTACTTCCTCTTCAATCGGGCGGTCTCCGCAAATCGACGACTGTTGCGCCTGTTTTGCGTCGGAGAGTGTGGGGCCGTTGACGTCACCAAATGCCTTCCGGAGGGTACGCGAAGATCCCAGTTATTTTGCCCGGTAGTTGCCACTCCACTGCATTCCAACAGAACGTGTGTAGCTGTCTCTTCTGTCACCACGCAGGCTCTGCATAATAGACTGTCCGGGATACCTAGAATAAAAGGTGTCTGTTAAAATTGCTATGTCCAGGTAGGGCCCCAGTAATTAGTCTGAGTCGAGATCTACTTGGCTGTAATAGAGCTTTGGATAGATGAGGCTGGATGTTCGGTAAGGCGAGTCTCGCCTGTTTACAGTCCTTTAATTGCTCCAGTATTGCACATGTAAATGTTTGGTGTGTTGACTCATTCTACCTTTGAACCAGCTCGGAGGAAGGGGGACGGATGGTTCGGGACCTACCGGTTCATGCCTGACCCCCAACTGGCTAGTTCATCCGCAGCATCGTCTACTAGTGCACCACTGTGCCGTTTGACCCAATGAAAGGTGATAGAGTTCGTTGTTCCTACCGTGTTTAGTCCCAAATGGCATTCGTGAATGGTTGCTAAAATGAGGCCCATACATTCAGCCTGGAAGACTGTGCTATAAGCTCCTAAGGCCATTGTGATTTCTATCAACAAGTACCTCTACTTAGTTCCATGTCTTGTTGAGGCCAGTGCTTGTGCAGTAATAGTTGCCACCATTATGTATAACTGATTCTATGCTGACTATCTACTTCTGATGCTGATCATACATTACTGATCACTATTTAATGGTCTCTACCATATCAGATATTTCAGGCATAATTTAGTTTACTTTGATTTATTTGTTAGCGAGGTCAATCATCTGAGGAAGAATTAGAAGGTGGTGGTGAAGAAAGTTTAGGGGAAGGCGGTGAGAGGCCAGAAGTTCTCCGCACACCACTTACTGAGCTCACAGGCCACCAGGGAGTGGTAGTGGCCGCTGATTGGCTGACCGGAGGAGACCATGTCATAACAGCCTCATGGGACAGAACAGCCAACTTGTATGATGTTGAGACAGGAGATTGCTTGCAAGTACTTACAGGTAAGTGTTCAACCTTTGCACCCTAATTGTTTATAAGATTAAAAGTAAATGCAGATGCATATTAAATTTTTATTAAAGTATAACAAACATATACTTACATAATTTATTCGTCTGTATTTCAGATTTTCAGCTATAGTTTGCCCTAATATTGTTAAAGTACTTTTACTTAATAATATATGTTCTATGTGTCTTCTTTTGATTGTTACATAATTTATAAAACTTATACTTAATTTAATTTTTAACAATTATGAATATTTTAATCTCTTCCATGGTGTAGTAGTGCACTCACCAGAATTAGATCAAGAGGTTACGGGTTCAATCCCAAAGAGATGACTATTTTGTATTTGGTTTGGTCCATCTTCTCCTTTATATTCGTTACCATTAAGTTAGACAAAAGCTAAGAGATTCCCCTTCAGAAACAGAAGAACGTTAATACTTCCAGAAGTAATCCTTGATTAAAAAAGGTTTATAATTAAAATAACTTCAGTGCCATACCTATTTAGCAAATTTTTACTATCCTCTAAGCTAAGTGCATCCAAAAGATTTCTTTCTTTTAAACTTCCCGAATACTTATACTAATTATAATTCCGCAATGTTTGTTTATTTATATAAACATAAATAATAAAAACAAAAGTAGTTGGCAAAGTCCATTTAAATAAAGAGTTTTGTCATTTTCAAATAGGTACATACATTTCCAGTTCATGTTTAGCACAAACATCAGCTTAACCTTTAACATTATAATCAAGTTTTTAAATTTAAATATACCTAATTTGCATACCAATATTAAAATATGACCATTTGGACATAAATAAAATTGCATAATTACATACATAAGAGCTTAAGGAAAAAATAATGTCAATAACAAAATGAAATATTGGTTACTAGCTGGCCCAAATCGATATGAGTCAAACATTTTAACGCGCCTACCGGTTTGTATCGAAATTTATTGACAAATATTGTTAATTCTCATTAAAAAATATTATAACCACAATCAAATATAGAATAAATCATCCAGAAATAATGTAACTCCAGAGATTACTTCCTACAAACAAACTCACAACCTTACACACTTTACCTCTTTATAATATTAGCATTTTACCACATAAGTATCTATAAAGTCGCTCTTTCTGTATGTAAGTACGCTTAGAACTTTAGAACTACGGTTTTCAACAATAGATAGAGTGATTTAAGAGAAAGGTTTAGTTTAGAAGCACCAGTATTATATTATCTATGGAAGCACTAACTACTGAGGTTATACAAAAATGCAAAAATTTAGATTTTATTATTTAAATCACTACATAGTATAAAACAAAGTCGCTATCCGCCGTCTGTCTGTCCCTATGTATGCTTAGATCTTTAAAACTACGCAACGGATTTTGATGCGGTTTTTTTAAATAGATAGAGTGATTCTTAAGGAAGGTTTATATGTATACATATAAACATACACATAGACATGCATATTTACATAAGCATTGCACCCGTGCGAAGGCGGGGCGAGTCGCTTGTTTGGAAAATAAAAAATTGAAAGATTTCTGGTTTCTGACGTGACTTGTTTTTTAAGACTGCTATCTTTCAATAGCAGCCGAGATCTCTAGCTTATCGTGTTTTTCGAAGCAAGGAGAAGGAGAGAAACAATTTTGGTCACCCATCCGAGTACCGCCCTCGCACTTAGCAGCTTAACTTCTGCGATCGTTATTAAGAATGCACGATCCAGCGCCAACAACCTTTTCAATTGGCGACATGTATGAATATTTATAATTTTATATTTTGTTTTGTTCATCTTCTAGGTCACGACCATGAATTGACGCATGCGTCTGCGCACCACAGTAGCCGTCTCGTAGTCACTGCATCACGAGATACAACATTCCGCTTATGGGACTTTCGCGAGCCAATACATTCGGTATCCGTTTTCCAGGGCCACACTGAGTGAGTATACTTTTTAAAAGGTGGGGCACAACGGAATAGCCACTTTTTTTATTTTAACAAATGAACTAACAAAAAATCGCTAGTGGTCTCCCCTTGACTTTCTCGTATACCGGAAACGACTCAAAGGTTGATAGAAACCTTATATTTTGATGTCATACATTTTGGTCACCCATCCGAGTGCCGACCACGCACTTGGTTGCTTAACTTTCGTGATCGACGGTTAAAAATTTGATAGAAACCTTATATTTTGATGTCATACACGTATGTTAAATTTGGTTGCAATAAGTTAAAGCATGCTCGAGTTATCGTGCTAACGCACAGACACATACACAGACATCATTAAAAAAAAAATTTTTGGACTCAGGGAAGTCCAAAACGTGTAAATCCGTCAAAATCTCGAGGTCGAATTTTTTGACGATTACAAGACTTCCTCTATACTACGTACGAGAAAGTAAAAATGGCTACATCGTTGGTTTGTATGCAGTAGACGTCGAGGTGAAGGGTACTCCAGCTAAATCACTCGTAATTCTGTTTGTGTAGAACTTCCATAAGTTCCATACTGGAAAGCTTATCTCGGGGAATTTTACTACAGCGATCCTTGACCACCGAAGACGCCTATCGATCTTTTATCAGATGCATTTAGGAGTGTGTGGAAATTCTTCAAAACTTGATCCCCTTGCCCGTTGCCACCACCGTTAGACCAGGTGCGGCGAAGATTTTCACCATTATGTTGTGGATATACGGTCGCGGTCAGAAAATATTGACCAGTTTTGAAATTCGATTCTGCAGCTTTTTTTACTGAAGTTTAAAATGCCACATCAACTTACGTTATTATGCAAAATGACGCATTGAGAATGACATCAAACAGCAACTGTCAGACTGCAGTGCTTTTCGTGCACACATGCCCTAATCGTTCATTACCAATCTATAAACATCAGTAATTTTAAATCTATGGTTTTTTCAAAGATGGTATTCTATATATCAAAAATTTATAGTAGTCAGTCCATCTCCTATTTTTTTGACGGTGGGAAATCCACTTAAGGACCATATCGCACACTGGCTAGGCGTACGGCGTGTGCGGGACTGACCGGCACGGAACAGCGCCGGTCCTCCTCCGCTAAAACCCACCGGTACCTTCCTAAGCCCTGAGGGGCGTTTTGGGATCGGCGCACTAGTGTGCGCCATTAAACCAAAACTATGAGTCCATCTCCTAGAGCGATTGATCGTCATATCATTAGAAAAAAGATAACCCATGGTATAGACATTTAGAACTTGTCACCTAAATGTGTGCATCGGTAAACATTTTCTGATCGCGACTTTACCGAAGCGCTTTGCTTTCTCTTTCATTATACGAACAGCTAAGGAGAGGAACTCCGAGGTCTGTTTTCCCGGATAATTTGGATATCTTTAACACCAGAGTGAACAAGCATCTTCTAGGCAAGCGTGTACCATCTTAGGCCTCATCTTTGCTTTCCATCAGGCTTGATTGTGGTCGAACGCTCAGCCTATCAAACTTACAAATACGGCTGGGCAGAGAGAAAAGCTCTTTATTTAAATGAACTTTGCTTAGTACTTTTGATTATTGAGAGAAGTCGTGTAGTTGTTATGTACCTAAACTTGGTCACAAGTCCCAAGCACTGCTTCTGGCACCGCGTACTGGTTCCGGGTGGTTAATGTTGCAGAGAGTTGTCTCTGCATCATTAACCACATGTGACGGGTGAATCCAAGGAATGCTAAGAATTTTCGTCTCCACATCCCGGGGATACGCACATTATAACTTTTTAGACTAAATAAAGCCATGTATACTACATGTACACTTTGATAACCTACTTTATTGAAAGAAGTAACATTGATAAATAATCAAAAGAGTAATTAAAAAAAACACTATATCAAATAACAGAACCGTGGTTTAAAACAATTCCGCCAGTTGAAATTAGCTTCAAGACAAGACTTTCTTTTTGTGAAAAATACATTAATAATATATTTATGATTATTATTTCCAGGAGTGTAACTTCGGCAGTGTTCACGCGAGAAGACAAAGTAGTCTCGGGATCAGACGACCGTTCTGTTAAGGTAATTAGTAAATAAGACTCTATAAACTCGCCGAATATGCGGTTTAAGACCCTTTACACACTGCGACTTTTAGTAGCGATGCAGAAGCTGGCCATTGAACTGTAGCGATGCATTATCCATGCAGAAGCTGGCCATTGAACTGTAGCGATGCAGTATCGATGCAATCGCGATGCAGTATCGATGCAGCATCGATGCAGAAGCTGGCCATTGAACTGTAGCGATGCAGTATCGATGCAATCGCGATGCAGCATCGATGCAGAAGCTGGCCATTGAACTGTAGCGATGCAGTATCGATGAAATCGCGATGCAGAAGCTGGCCATTGAACTGTAGCGATGCAGTATCGATGAAATCGCGATGCAGCATCGATGCAGAAGCTGACCATGGAACTGTAGCGATGCAGTATCGATGAAATCGCGATGCAGCATCGATGCAGAAGCTGGCCATTGAACTGTAGCGATGCAGTATCGATGAAATCGCGATGCAGCATCGATGCAGAAGCTGGCCATTGAACTGTAGCGATGCAGTATCGATGCAATCTAGATGCAGCATCGATGCAGAAGCTGGCCATTGAACTGTAGCGATGCAGTATTGATGCAATCGAGAAGCAGCATCGATGCAGAAGCTGGCCATTGAACTGTAGTGATGCAGTATCGATGCAATCGAGATGCAGCATCGATGCAGAAGCTGGCCATTGAACTGTAGCGATGCAGCATCGATGCAGAAGCTGGCCATTGAACTGTAGCGATGCAGCATCGATGCAATCGCGATGCAGCATCGAAGCTGTATCGCGTTAGCATCGCGACTGTATCGATGCTAACGTGAGCCACGACGCGAAACTTATTTTGATCAGTCATTCGTTGACTACCACAGCGCCATGAATTCGATATTAACTGTTTTTATTGGAATAGTTGGGTAGATGTGAATTCCAAATTACGGGTCTATTTTCGATTGCAGAGATAAAAAGTTCTGTGTCAAACGGCTCCATTATGAAAAAGTAAGAAAAAAATACGCATCGGACGAACGTCAACAGGGCGCGTGCGGCGTGACGTGAGTGATGACGGCAAGTGGCAAAGTCATGCCCCCACTATCCCGCGTCTGCAATTCTGCATCGATGCTAACGCGCGTCTGCATCGATGCTGTCGCGCGTGTGTATAGATGCTAACGGCCAACTGTATCGATACTAACGCGCGACAGTATCCGGAAGGTGTCGCGATGCTGCATCGATGCAAAAAATCGCAGTGTGTAAAGGGTCTAAAAAAGGTGTTTTATTTTATTACGTGCTAGAGATCATTGCCACATGAGTAGATAAACGGAATAGAGTAAAAGCTTCTTAAGAACGTGTAGAATTGTCAACTATTTTGGTAGGGTTGTCACAATAGGTCAAGAAAAATCAAACAAAGCATTTGTTAAATAGTTTTGTTATTCAGTATTATAGATTTACTCTAATAATTTATTGTCTCTTTTAATGGTGTGGTAAATTCTGAATCTAATATATAGTTTTTTCAAATAATTTAACGGGAAACACTCGCATGGCATATCAAATTTACGCTATTTTATACGTTTAAGTATTTCATTGTCAACATTGACAATATTTATTTTAAAATCGACATATTCTCGAAACTTTTGCTCGTGCATCTCAACAAATGTGGTAAATTAATCAGGAGGTATAAATAAACAGCTAAAAATGCACCGTGTAGTCTACGAAAGGTACTTACTCAAAAAAAGTAATAATCAAATATTTACTTACCTATTGTACTCAAACTCAAATTTCTTTATTCATTTAGGTATTATTTGTACACTTATGAAAGTCAAGTTTGATGCCATCGGTTTAAGAGTACTTCTTGGGATAGTTAAAGTCTGATATATTTTTATTTTTTCTAGTATTATTTATACACGCCGTACAATAAACAACCATTATTCAATATAAAATAATACCACGTTTTAACATTATATGATTCAAACTGTCAACTGACAAAACAAAGAACGCGTGTCGCGCTAACCCTGCGATTGTCAACTGGCTGTGCGAGAGTAAACCGGTTTTTTTCCAGTCTCGACGCATGCTTGACAAGCGGCCAGTGGTCACGCACACATGCCCCGCGTGCTTGTAGTAGTGCAACCGATTCGCACGGTTGTATGAAGCTTATTCTCTGTTCCGTTTATTTACTCATGTGTCATTGCTAAGCCATGTCCAAAGAATCTGTAATTGTCTTTGCGAAACGAATTAAAGCACGACCTTCAGGTGTTGCGTCAGAGATGACTCTTCACAACGATTGAGTTATTAAGTTATCTGTTTAACGTAATAAATATTATAAAATTTTACTTTAGTCAATCCATTCGCCTTAAGATGAAAACCTTAATGAATGAACGGAAACTAGTGTAGGTACAGTCATAAAATAAATATAAAGATGTCTTCTACGTGGTTGCGACCGTTTTTTTAATTAATATGTTTTATGCCCTCCGCAGACGACGGGGGGCGGGTTATTTGACCGCGGTATACAAGTGACAACATTAGATTTTTTTTTAAACATTTTTTTATATATACAGGGTGTAAAAGACATGAGCAGTCAAACGAAAACCATGTATTCTGCTCACCATCATAACATTTTTCTTCCTTTAGACTATACCTGGGAAATTGATAGTTACGATTTTATTGAAGGTCAAAGTCATAATTTATTTTTTATTTTTAATGAAAACGTATTCTAAACATTATTTCTCAATTATTGTCCAAAGAAACATTATATTTTTTTTTAGTATTTCATAACAAAAAATGGCTTTAAAACGTAAGCGTTCTATGTAGCTCACTCGATGCGCACGGACACTAACGAACGGGGCCGCCGTCTGGCGAAATTATCGCGGTTTTGCGAGTTGCGTGCGAGTTGAGCCCTTTACATTGCGCGGTACAATTTGCAATTTTTTTTAACACCAAAAAATAAAAATCATTTCCCAGCAATATTTTTTTTGAAATATGTCTTATTTTGATGTATAGAATACATGGTTTGACTGTTCATGTCTTTTACACCCAGTATATTTGCATGCTCATTTTCCTATGGTTCCTTACAATAAATATCCAATTTCGTCACTAAAGGTATGGGATGTCCGCAACATGCGTTCAGCGTTGGCTACCATCAGATCTGACTCGTCCGTAAACCGCGTCGGAGTGAGCAGCGGCGGGTTGATCGCTATCCCACACGACAACAGACAAGTGCGGCTGTTCGATCTACAGGGACAGCGGCTCGCACGGCTGCCGCGTTCCAGTAGACAGGCAAGTAGAATTGCAGGAAACGGAACACATGCAAGTCGAATAACAGGAGACAACACATTTTTTTTCTAAATACCGTTGTGTACTATCAGAGTTTTCCTAATCTTTACAGTTTAAATTTTTACTTTCTCGTATACGTAGTATAGAGGAAGACTTGTAATCGTCAAAAACTTCGACCTCGAGATTTTGACGGATTTACACGTTTTGGAACTCCCTGGAAATACCATTTTTGAAATTATGTCTGTTTGTGTGTCTGTGCGTTAGAACGAGAACTCGAGTCGATATGCTTTAACTTATTGCAACCAAATTTACATCTAAATATAAGGTTTCTATCAACTTATGAGTCGTCGATCATGAAAGTTAAACAACCAAGTGCGCGGTCGGTACTCGGATGGGTGAACTAAAATTTAACATGAATGTATGACATCAAAATACAAGGATTCTATCAACTTAGGATTCTATTAACTAGATGTCTCTACGGCAATATTTTCTACGGCAATTGTAGTCCATCACTCTGGGATCTTCACTCCGAATTCTATTGGTCAACAGGCTAAGGGTAGTCGTCGACAGTGTAATGCAAACACGACCCTTAAGGTGGAAGATTAGGGAGATGCTGATAGTACCTTAACTCATAAACAGTGGTGGAAAATAATTCTACGAGCTTTATTGTTTTGGACGAATTGTGGCCTCGCTCTTGGCCCTGGCTTGGTGCGTTTTCGTTTCTTTAGGTACCAAGTAGATATCCTCCTGGCGACAGTGGGTTTCACAGTCTTGAGGTTCGCGGCAGAAAGTTGTGCGTGGTTGTGGATAATCAGAAATCCAGCTAGACGGTGGGGATAGATTCTCTCGACTCTGTACCGCGTCAATCGATTCGTCCGTCTACTCTCCGCGCCGATCACGATAAACCGAAACGACACCGCACCGTAACCGAGCTAGTCAAGAGTGATTCTCGGTAAAGAATCTGTATCTACAGTGCCACAAACTTAGCTGAGCCGGTGGCAAAAATTAGAACTACAATTTACCCATGGATATTTTGACATTTCTATGACACATTTGTTCACCACTAGCGACACCACAATCGGGTCAGATAAGTTTGTAAACAAAAATCTAACGAGTTGATCTGGAGCCTTATCGCGCTATTTACAACGTTTTTACCAAAACCAAATCGTTATCGTTTTCATACATTTTGACAGTTGTCAACTGTTAAAGCGTATGAAAACGATAACGATTTGGTTTTGGTAAAAACGTGGCAAATAGCGCGATCGGAAGGGGGACGGGGGGACAGGAATGGAAGTCTCGAGCCGCGTCTAAATCTTCCTTCATAAAAAACCCGTCCGTCTGCTCTCAACAGTTACGTATATAAGTTCATTTTTATTTGCTACAGGGTCATCGCCGTATGGTGACGTCAGTGTCGTGGGCAGAAGACATATCATCTAGCATTAACTTCTTCAGCTGCGGCTTCGACCGCCGCATTCTCGGCTGGTCTATCCAGCCCTCCAAGGAAAATTAAACCTTATCGCATCTGTCCAAGGCACATATTACTATAATAACTGTACAGGTATTCTATGATTCTCGACTTTAGCAGTGTATTATCCACTTATATAGTATTGTTATTGTGGATTTGAGTGTGTATGTGAGATTAGTACCTACTGATGTATATTATTAGAATTTTTAGTTAGATATTGGTGGAATGTTTTACTATTGAACACTTTGGTCTTCAAATGTGTTACTAAAGTTAATGTAGTTTATTCTTTAAGTTTGATATTTACTTACAAAAATTTTAAAAATATTATTTCTTTGCAAATAATATTAAAAAAACCTTTCAAATTAAGTATAAATATTTTATCGATACTTATTGCGTTATTGTGTATTGAATATTCTCTCCTATCGCCAAGTATTAACGTTTTATTTAGTACAGTAAATTAGATCAAAAATTGTTCTTAGTGCTTTAATAAGCTCCTAGATTGTTTTATTCGTCCATATAATTATGATAGTAATATTTATGTGGGTTGTTGGTCAATATGGTATTAATTTAAGTCTGAAATCGGGCCGTTTAGATTTATTAACGTTAACAGAACACAACTTTTAGTTTATAAAACTGTAATAATTTTAAAATGTATAGGAATTCTTAAAAAATTATAACACCTAAGTAACATAGACAATAAATCTTAATTCTGGTTTAGGCATTCTGAATCGAAGTTAGTCTTAAATCGATATCAATCGTCTGACAATGATTTCTTTCAAATATTAAAATTGTTACATTTAAATCCATGAATCAACCGATATTGCACATGAAGAAAAGAAACAATCACGGTACCACGTGCAAGACGACGATGTCGGACTCTGAAATGTCTATGGTTTTCCGATTCTCCTAGATCGAAAGATAGTAATTTCGATTAATCGGTAACCAAAAACGGATTTTACAAATATTCCATGCATCTGCAAAACATTTTTAATATAGCTTTATCATTCCCATTTTAACATAATGCACAGTTGGAATGAGTGGTTCCATCCAACACTCAAGATATTATATTGTGGTTTGAAATATGTTTTACGGATTTTAAATACCAATTTTCAAAATATTAGAGATAAGGTCTAAAATGTCGTATCATCACATCCTTAATTTTTTTTTAATTCTCTGTTTACCCTAAAACAACTTAGATTTAAGGGAAAGTCCATGTTATTTTTCCGTCAACAAGTGTGGTAAAAATGTATGTAGTCTTCGTTTTGTTGTGGTTAAAATATAGTTTTATAATTACGATATTTAATTTTAAGGATTATACGGATTATTGTGAATTTTTTGTTTACTTAGCACTTAGCAAGGCTTGCCTTAAGGACTTACGACTATTTGAAAATCTTGAATGACATCAGTCTTGAACGTATGCAGGATGACTGGGAAGACATTGCGCTCGTTTTCAAAAAAGATTACTAATCATTCATAGTGCTTAGGTACCCCAAAATAATGATTCATAGTGCTTACTTCAAAAATGAGACAAATCAATTGACAACGTTAAGTATATTTTTTATTGTATGTATTAATAGTAAAACACTTTTTTTTTCATTTTGATTCTTACTTAGCACAAGCACTTTTTTTTTCATTTTGGTCACAAACGTCGCTCTTCATTGGTCGCCTCGGTGTTATGGCTGTGCAAGGCAACTTATCATGTCCGTCCGTATCGTGTCCGTACCATGAACTTTTGTGCGAGAGAGAAGGCATTTGGAAAATCACAATACATTTCGTATACTTTAAAACGCTCTGCATTTTTAAAGGCATGAGCAGCAATGGATATGAAGTTTTATGTTAATAACGTATAAACCAAATATTTCATAATGAAAGCTTTTCTCAAGGTGTATTTTGATAAAAACAGCATTATTACATTAAAATAATACATACCAATGAAATGTGATCCCCTTGTTACAGTATTTACACACGCTGCAAAACACCATTTTAAAGCATTTATATCACACCGACGCTTCGAGCAGCACTGAGCCAGTCGCGCGCTTGTGTGCTACGAGACACAAGTGCGGCACCAAGGTCACGCGACTATGGCACTTCTATCCTCTTTATTATTATTTCTGTGCGCATTACTCTACATTTTTTTGGTCTCGCTTTACTCGTTCATTGCCAATCTATGAACGTCACTAATTCTAAATCTATGAGTCTTATTTTAAAAGGATGCCAATATCTTCCCGTCAACCTGTATAAGTTAGTTATACATATTATGGTAGGGGAGCCTTTGAAGAAATTTGTAGTGACTCCAGCGGTTAGAAGATCTATTGGATTGCAAAGATTAGATGCTAAATAATAAAAAAGCTCCTATGAAGTTAACCATTTTAGTGGTGGGGAGAGCGTGTATGAATTTTCAAAAATGTAAAAAAAAGTGATGAAAAAAAAATGTTCGAGCGCGTCAGATTTTGGAAAGGTAGAGAGCCCACAAACTTGGGTCCACTGAGAAATATTAATCTGCCGGATCGCTCGTAACGAATAGCGATATAAGCAAAAAAAAAAAAAACAATGTATTTTCTCCAGCGTGTCAGTAATTATAGGGACTTATTATTTAAGCCGTCACAAGTGTCCTCTTACTTAATCTGACGATTTGGACGTGACTAAAAGTCCGTAATAAATTTTTGCAAATGCAAAAAAAAAATGTGACTTTGCAATACTCGCGCGTGTCAGATTTTCATACAGATGGTTCAACTCGACAAACTAGTAGTACCCAGCCTTAATCTGACAATTTTGTGAAGGGATTTGTTAAATCTGACAATTTGAAAGAATTAAAAAAAAGTTCATAGCACAGGCCATTGCTGTAATTTTCTGCAAATTCCGAACGCTCTAAATTTTGCTTATTACACTATTATTGAGCTTTTTTAATCTCAAAAAGAAAGCCCGTCTATACTTATGAGTTTATTGAGCAAAAAAGCTCGATACAAGTTGGATAAAACACAATTTATTGAAATTTTAAACTGTCTTAACTTTTGAATAAATCAACAGATTTTCACGCAGTTGACGGTAATTGATGTTTTTTGAGTTGTATAGAGCATATTGAGAATACTATGTGATCAGATTCAAAATTTCATACAAATTTTCAATAAAATTTTAGGTTTTTTTTATTTTTATAATTAGTTTCTTTATTTATTCAAATTACAAACAGTGAAAAAAAAATTGTTATAAAAGAATATTAAAATTTATTCGTCTTCGTCAGTAGTCCAGTCAACAAGTTCAAAAACGTGAAAAATAGAGATAAAGCTCCTAAAAATATGAGCAATAGCTCATTGGATTCGGAACGACCTCTAGAAAAATGAGTTTTGAGGATTTTACTGCACGTAAAAAATTGCAATTGTTATTAACAAAATAAGATGAAAAAAAAGAGGTATTTACGTTTTTGTTAATAACTCATAAACTATTAATATTTAAGATATTTGGAAAAAAGGTGCTTAAAAAGGAGGAAATTTCCGAAAAAAAAGTCCCAGCTCCCGTAACTCTACCTCTATTATTTATAATTTTAATTTAACGCTGAAAATAGGGCTCCGCGCAGCCATTACGGCATGGGCGCACTGCCGTTAAAGACAGTTTCTTACATAAAATTATTTTTTTATAGTAACAAATATGAATTTAAAAATTTAAATAAATTATGGTGTCATCCAGATACTTAAAAGAATATATTCCCGTTGGAAAAAATTTTTTAAATTAATTTTTCAAAAAGTTATGCAATTGTTAATTAACGAAATTTTTTCCTATCTCCGTTTTCATAAATGACGACATAAAAATTTAAATAATAAACCTATAAATTTTTGGCTCTGTGGAGCTCTTCTTATATATATACTTAACAAGATCCCGCGATAAAAGTTTATTAAAGTTAATTATTTTGTTTATTACAATTTTTTAAAGTTAACAAAAAATGAAAAGTCTAAGAAATGTTATTAAAAATTTTTTTTTAAACAAATGTTATATTATTGCTGCTTTCTTATCCAACAATGGCATTAAGTAACATCGAAAAAAATTTTTTTACATCATTTTTTAAGAAATTGTTTATAAACAAATAGACAAGTTTAATATTTAAAGAAATTTTTTTTTACCATTATGTTGTCTTGGCAAAATAATGATTTTTAAAAAAAAAATTTTGATTAAATAAATTTTTTTATTGTTTATAATCGTTTTTTTTATATTTCGATTGTTTAAATAATTAGTTAAGGAATTATTTTCTCCTTAAAAATCATAATTGGCATTTCTTCATAGGTAAATAGAAAAAAATTTTTTTTTTATCAATAATTTCATTGTTTGTTAACTTAACAATTTGTTATAAACAAATTCTAACTACCGTTATATTTTTTTTCTAGAGCTAAAAAAAATAACAAAAACAGCCATATATATAACAAAATACTAAAAAAATTTTTAATATAAAAGCGTTATAAAAAATAGAAAAAATTTTTTTTTAGTATTTTGATATATATGGCTGTTTTTGTTATTTTTTTTAGCTCTAGAAAAAAAATATAACGGTAGTTAGAATTTGTTTATAACAAATTGTTAAGTTAACAAACAATGAAATTATTGATTAAAAATTTTTTTTTTCTATTTACCTATGAAGAAATGCCAATTATGATTTTTAAGGAGAAAATCATTCCTTAATTAATTATTTAAACAATCGAAATATAAAAAAAACGATTATAAACAATAAAAAAATTTATTTAAGAAAATTTTTTTTTTTTAAATCATTATTTTGCCAAGACAACATAATGGTAAAAAAAAAATTCTTTAAATATTAAACTTGTCTATTTGTTTATAAACAATTTCTTAAAAAATGATGTAAAAAAATTTTTTCCGATGTTACTTAATGCCATTGTTGGATAAGAAAGCAGCAATAATATAACATTTGTTTAAAAAAAAATTTTTAATAACATTTCTTAGACTTTTCATTTTTTGTTAACTTTAAAAAATTGTAATAAACAAAATAATTAACTTTAATAAACTTTTATCGCGGGATCTTGTTAAGTATACTGGGTGTAAAAGACATGAACAGTCAAACGAAAACCACGTATTCTATACATCAAAATAAGACATATTTCAAAAAAAATATTGCTGGGAAATGATTTTTATTTTTTGGTGTTACAAAAAATTGCAAATTGTACCGCGCAATGTAAAGGGCTCAACTCGCACGCAACTCGCAATACCGCGATAATTTTGCTTGACGGCGGCCCCGTTCGTTAGTGTCCGTGCGCATCGAGTGAGCTACATTGAACGCTAACGTTTTGAAGCCATTTTTTGTTATGAAATACTAAAAAAAATGATAATGTTTCTTTAGACAATAATTAAGAAATAACGTATAGAATACGTTTTCAGAAAAAAATTAAAAAAAAAATTTTGACTTTGACCTTCAATAAAATCGTAACTATCAATTTCCCAGGTATAGTTTAAAGGAAGAAAAATGTTATGACGGTGAGCAGAATACATGGTTTTCGTTTGACTGCTCATGTCTTTTACACCCTGTATATATAAGAAGAGCTCCACAGAGCCAAAAATTTATAGGTTTATTATTTAAATTTTCATGTCGTCATTTATGAAAACGGAGATACGAAAAAATTTCGTTAATTAACAATTGCATAACTTTTTGAAAAATTAATTTAAAATTTTTTTTCCAACGGGAATATATTCTTTCAAGTATCTGGATGACACCATAATTTATTTAAATTTTTAAATTCATATTTGTTACTATAAAAAAATAATTTTATGTAAGAAACTGTCTTTAACGGCAGTGCGCCCATGCATAATGGCTGCGCGGAGCCCTATTGTCAGCGTTAAATTAAAATTATAAATAATAGAGGTAGAGTTCCGGGAGCTGGGACTTTTTTTTCGGAAATTTCCTCCTCTTTAAGCACCTTTTTTCCAAATATCTTAAATATTAATAGTTTATGAGTTATTAACAAAAACGTAAATACCTCTTTTTTTTCATCTTATTTTGTTAATAACAATTGCAATTTTTTACGTGCAGTAAAATCCTCAAAACTCATTTTTCTAGAGGTCGTTCCGAATCCAATGAGCTATTGCTCATATTTTTAGGAGCTTTATCTCTATTTTTCACGTTTTTGAACTTGTTGACTGGACTACAGAGGATTCCTCTTCGACCTGTAAATTCAAGTCCGACACATCGTTTTCATCAAAATTTTGGGAATCTGCGGCTGGAAACAATAATGATATTTAATAACAATTTTTATTCACGCACTGTTGTGATCAGCTGTCCAAGGCATCATGGCAGCCGAGAGTAGTGTATAGAAGTGCGAGAGAGAAAGACAATAAAAAAGAGTGAGAAAGAAAGAGTCGTAGAGCGGGAAATACATAATGCATAGACAACACTTTATTTATTATTTTGGCTTGTCGAAATCGTCAGATTATAATATTTTTATAATTTTTAAGTAATTTCCTTTGAAAAAAGAAAAAAAAGAACCGCGCTCGAACATTTCAAGGTTACGATTTTTTTTTGCAACTTTGAAATTCTCTCGATCTCTTCCGTCACGGTCAAATCGTCAGATTATTATAATAATATCATTTTCTGTATATTATAAACCTAAATTGTTTTAATCTGACGCGCTCGAGCAGTTCTGAGGTTCGATTTTTTTTTACTAATCTGATCAATGGCTCAGAACATACGACACTATATTGAGAGCTCATACCTGCTGAAAGTACCTAACAAGGTACAAGGATTCTCCCTTACTATTAAACTGCCACGCTTGAACCAATCCCAAAATCCCCTCTTGGGCCCCCCTACTATTAGTTAGTCAGCTGTGTAGGGTGTTTGCCTCATCCTACATTCTTGTATTTTTTGCTTGTAAAATAGGTGGTTATGGCAACAATTAGTAAAATTAAAAGTAATTTGCGTTAATTATCTTACGAGCTCAGAGTTAATATGATGTTATTGTGCTAGGATATATATTTTTGCTGGTTTTAACATTTTCTAAATAACTAAAGGCTCTAATGTTGCTTAGAGATATCTGGAGGACAGTTACTCGCAAAATTAGTCCACACACTTATGAATTGGGTTGCTGTTTGGGTAATGAAAAAAAAGATATTCAGATATACTCTTTATTGCACACCAAAGAAAAAGCACAAACAAAATGAACTTAATACTACTACTATCATTATAGTGCAATTAGCGGTCTTATCGCTAAGAGCTATCTCTTCCAGACAACCTCAAAAGGCTTCATTGAACTAGCCATTTAAAGTCTTTTGATATTGATAATTATAAAGTCACTATTATAATTAGCAATTGCCCGTTTTTACATGATTTGTTGTGTATAATCACCGTTTTATGGCTAATTATAAACGTCACTAGGCCATCACAATCTTTGTTTTATCTTTCCTATAAGTTTTTAATTGTACTTAGTAATCAAATTGTGTAGAACTTTTAAATTCTTAATTGTTTACCTATTTATAATGGTAAAACATATCGTTAGGTATGCTAATGTGTTACATAACAACTAGAATATTCTACCTAGTCAATATGCGATTGATTGTTAGCCAAAGAACTCCTTAATACAATCTTCCTTCCAACATTGCCCGTGACTAAAATGTCGCTGACCGCTGATATAATACTTATACGGCACACCGCGAGTCGGATAGTCAAAAAGGAATTGAAGGTTTTCACGCAAATTCTCTACAAGCGTTCTCTTCTACTACGATTTTATTTCGTTCCATATCAGTCTGATGCAGTGGATTAACGCCCGTATTAACAAACAATAATTGTCTAAATAAACAACAAGGCAAAAATTCATAAACAATACTCAAACGACTTTGCGTTGAATAGCGCTGTGATTGGTTCGTTACTGTTGCGTAGTTCACTTCGTTGAATCGACTGACGTTTTATTACTTCAAACTTTAATCTGTTGACATCTGGGACGTTGCTTTTGACATCTCAACCTGTGCGTTGCGTATCTTAAAGCTAGCTAGCTACCTTAGCTGTGCGTTCATTTAGTTCATCAAAGTACGCATAGTGCCGATCCCGACTCAAGTAGGTAATGCCTATGAATAGATTTTTATTGTGCGTCCACGCGCACAGTCAGACCTCTATTCTATTCTATTCTTAATTAATGGCGTCGTGTCGCATTAAGCGTACGCATTTTGCCAATGTCAAGTGAAAATGTAACTAAAGTAACAAAAATTGTACGGTTAATTGAGGTTAAAAATGGAGTCTCTCAACACGTGTTTTTACAATAAGAACTCGGGAGAAACGTTTGTAAACAAGGGTGTAAATGAGACAGACATAATCGAAGGCTTTCCCAGAATCGTAAAAAGGCGTTGGGCTCGGGTTTAATTTATAAATGTATTATTATTTAATTTCATTAAATTGTTTCGATTATTTTAATAATGTAATGTAAGTTCAGCACAAATAGGTAGGCAGTACTGAAATATATATCTAGGACGACGATGTTTCTGACGAAAATTAGATGATTAGAAAGTATTTTTTTAAGTAATTATGTTAATGTTGTCTGCGTGTTTCTTTTTCCTGATTATAACAGCTGTTGGATATTTTAAGATAACATCATTTTTTTTATTGTAAAATAATTTGTTATGTATATTTAAAATTTAATATTTTTTGAGGGAGTCATCTATCATGTTTTGACACATCAACGTACACAGGTAGATGGCTCGCTCAAAAAATATAAACAATATCTAAAACAAATTATTCTACAATAAAAAAATGATGGTACATGGTATGATTCATTTGTATTTCCCACCATAAATTATCTTTTGCACCTGTAGGTCTTTTGCAATGGAAATTGTCAAATGTTTTACGTAATTGGCTTTTCTAATGGTTGTGCCAAATGTAAGTGATTCGGAGGAAGTATAATAATGTAATAGTGCCACACAGCAATAGAGAAGTGAATTATGTAGGTAGTATTTAAAATGAGAATAACAATCATTCCTTTTGAAAAAAATGTTATGATGTTTTGTTAGTTTTTGTATATTTTCCTATAGTAACACAGTTTTTAATTACTAGAACTAAACAGTAGTTGCCTATTTATCATCTACTAATTTGAGAAATTAAGTATAAATAATATTTTTGATGCTTCATTTTGCAAAACTGGCACAAGAGTTTAGTTTATGATGATGTTATTGCGTTTAGGTTAATCACAAATAATAGCACGTTGACGGGCGTAAAGATATACTTCACATTGGTCGCTGCTCTGAAGATAAAATAATCATCTAAAAATATTTTTCCGATTATACGGTACTTTTATTTCAAGTACGCGGGTGAGCCATAAATATGAGATATAGGTACATGCACATTGTCTGTGTCTGTGTTAGGCTCTCAGCGTCATGTTTTTAAACTTCGTAGTAATATTCATCTCTATTTTCGTTCAATAACGTGGGCACGTCGAATTTTTAATTAGACGAAGTAAACTGACAGCAGCTAATGTCACTTTGTGAAATAATGTTGCCATCTTTTATGTAATAGTGATGGGTTTAGTTTTCGTTCACTCTCAGGAATGAATGATGATATGAATGAGTACATTGTTAATCTTATCTTACTATACGAAAAAAAGAAACTATTTATATTTTACTGTTTAAAAGTAGGTCGATATCTGCTGGTATTTAATTATAATCACTTTTTTACTATCTTCTTAAAAATAAGACAAATTCGGACGTTTCGGTCGCCATTTTATCTGTGTCATGCTTGTTCTAACCTCTGGTCTGACTGCTCGAATATTATTTTTCTCTGCGCATACGGTGTTTACTTGTTGTTTTTGTTAAGTTTTTTTGGCTATAAATGCACCAGCGTGTAAACACCTCGCAAGCGCTTACCGCACGCTTCCTTTGATCTGTGTTAAGAAACCGACACTAGTCCAGATCGGCGCAAGCCGAGCCAACCACAGCCAAACACCCCTGGCACTTGTGGAGGCTTGCGAAGCTTCGGCAAGCGTGTAAATGTAGCATTAGAGCACTCGGTAATGGTAAATGTAGGTAAATGTAGGTACCTACTATACACAGTCGTCGAAAAGTACGAAAACTCTTTCGTACCTACTTACATGGCACGACTAGGATTGTAATCGGATCGGATCTAGGATCGGTAACCGATATCGGCAGCGCGGCGTTCTAACCACTTACTAGGCTATTTTGTGCATACATACATAATGTTCTCTTAGATTTGCGCGAGCACTACACATTATAAATAAAATTATTGCCCGACGTTTCGTAACACTTTTCAGCGTTCGTGGTCACGGGATGACCGTGATCCCCTGACCACGAACGCTGAAAAGTGTTACGAAACATCGGGCAATAATAATAACATGTAAAATCTAATTACACGCGTGTTAAATCCCTAAAAGTTGTTTTACTTATAAATGTACATACATACATGTTATTATTTCTTTATTTGCATAATGCATAATTGCATTGCAATGCTATGTTTTACAAAACATTACCTACACATGTACCCTGTTAGGGCATAGCAAAGGATAAAATATAGAATTATAATTAAAATCGTTAATAGTTATAAATATTAGTCATTAAGTGAACAATTTTATACCGAGTTGCGATTTTTTCATTCATTCACTTTGTCACAACACTATTTTTGTTTTATCAAAACCTGACAACCCAGTAAACGTCACTTGACTTCGTCTAATTATAAATACGACTTTAGTTTGTGTTATGAAACCGCTCGACTCCAACGGTTAAACCATCAATGTTTGCTGTCATCGCGTTACGTGCGCCCGTTGATGCCATGTCACCAAGCCTTTATTTTACCGAGTGCTATTAATGTGTTCTCCGTCCCTGGAGAAGACCTATTGCGTCGCTAAAGAGAAAAAATATAGATACGTTACAAAAGTTGTAATTAGTAAAGCTAATGTCAAATTACTGTAGTTTTTCTCTTTCACAATTGCGATATCGAATACATATTTTAAATGATCTTGTTTTCAGAAGCAGAAGTATCTTGATGTCTAGTCAAATTTAACTTGTACCAGGCAATAATGAGTGGTCATTTGGTTAGGACCTACTACAAATTTTCCTACTTTATTCAATCATGGTAAATTTTTATCACTTGATATCTGTCTCCTATTATAGTTGATATGTTCATATTATGTAGTAGATATAACGGGTGTAAAAGACATGAACAGTCAAACGAAAACCATGTATTCTGCTCACCATCATAACATTTTTCTTCGTTTAGACTATACCTGGGAAATTGATAGTTACGATTTTATTGAAGGTCAAAATTTCATAATTCAAGAGAAGGAGAGAGAAGAGAGAAGTCATAATTTTTTTTTCTTCATATTTTTATGAAAACATATTCTAAACATTATTTCTTAATTATTGTCCAAAGAAACATTATAATTTTTTTTAGTATTTCATAACAAAAAATGGCTTCAAAACGTTAACGTTCAATGTAGCTCACTCGATGCGCACGGACACAAACGAACGGCGCCGCCGTCAAAACTATCAAAAATATGTGTATATCAAAAATATCGTGGCAAAAATATCACGGTTTTGCGATTTGCGTGCGAGTTGAGAGCTTCACGTTGCGCAGTACAATTTGCAATATTTTTTAACACGAAAAAATAAAAATCATTTCCCAGCAATTAGTTTTTTGAAATGTGTCTTATTTTGATGTATAGAATACATGGTTCTCGTTTGACTGTTCATGTCTTTTACACCCTGTATAAGTAAACCATTATTGGAATATGATACGCATATTTAATTATGTATAAGTGATTAAAAATATAATTATTAAAGAAACTATGAGTTGTTGAGTATCCTCTAAAGTGATCTGAATATTTTTGTTATGCCGATTGTGGTACGAAATATATAAATAGTGAAGAATTTTATTGTTTTATTTTCTAGCTATAGTATAATCCAAAATGCAACTGAATAAATAACATAACATCTATATTAACACGTTCCGCCGCGATAACGGCATGGACAACAACGGTCATACCCGTACTCTCTTTAAGAAATCCACTTAATTTGAAAACGCATTGGGTAGTAGCGGGGTTCGAACCGGTGCCTCCCGGGTGGAAGACAACGCCCTTACGCACTACGCCACGTACGCCACCGATCCGAAGTGTAGTAGGTCAAGTAAACGTCAGTACTTATAAATCTGTGCGTGCCTCTGTAAAAAATTAAAATGTTTTACAGATGTACGCATTTTATATGCAATGAAAGAGGGGTTTTTCAATTCTCATCGCATCCATCCGTGATGACCGTCATCAGCTATCAGGAATCATAAGGGCGCGATTCCATTGGGCAAGTTTTGTACGCAAGTATGACGTCACATTTGCGTACATTGCTCGCATTGGAAACATGTTTCGAGTGTGCAAATTGCATGCAGGTTTTACTTGCATACTGTTGGAGATTAGGACGTCATGGGTGGAAGGACGTGCTGCTTGCAAAGTCATTTCCGATTTGTGTTATGAAAATCGATTTTATGATCGAATTAGAGCGGGTTCACATTAGGTCGTGTCGCGAATACCGCGAAGTTTTATAATCTGTAGAAATATTATTTTCGATTGGCGGTAGCCGTCAACGGTGCGAGCGGACTTTTTTGCGTTCGTGACTCAGACACAGTCGATTAACCGAGACGAACGGTGCATTTCAAGGAACCGTGAGTTTATACAATTTAGTGTTTTACGAATGTACTTTAATTCTATGTTTTTGCATTGCATATACCTAAGGTGAATTTATCGGTCGATAAATACATACCTACCTACCGTTATCTCAATGTCATAACTCAACACACAATATGGTGATAATTATGTGTTCTCAGGTGGTTCTCAGTTTTAAGACTCAGATAAATTGTTCAGGTCCAGACAGGGACATACTCAGAATAATAGCTCAGTAATGTTGAGTGGAAAGGGGTTGCTATAAGGGGTGGCGGAGGCGACTACCGGGCTGCGGTCCTTTTTGACGTGTGTATCAACAATGTTGATAGCACAGAACTGCTCAGAATTTCAATCTCAACTCAGTAAAGTCCGATCTCTTAACAGATGTGAGACTTTGTTTAGTTATCATCAGGTTATCATCACATATACAACAGAAACTACAGTAATCGCCTTGCGTGGCTGAAGCAGATATAATTTTACAGGCCACGTTTCGCGACATGGTGGAGGTGCTGGGATGGTGTTTATTCCCTTTACGTAAGGTTTATTAATGTGAAACAAAAGTGAAAAAAAAATAAAATATGTGTTATTTTGTTGAAATTATAATTTGTGCAGTGATACGAGATAACGTCGGCGCAGGCGCCAGAACGGCGCGCCAGCCAGTCTGGCCGCGGCGGCGCCGGCGGCGGCGCAGTGCCTAGTTACAATGTTAAAGCGTTTTCAGATTTAGAATAAAAGTCTTTATGTTATGGAGATAACGATGATTTCAGATTTTCATCTTTATGTTGATGTGCAGTTGCATATCTTGAATGATATAATAAGTACCTAATTTAAAAAAAGAACAGATGCCTAAGTAACTCCACCTTATTGCGAGTGCCTTATGGTCTAATTTTCCATATTTTTGACCTTTTAGTCTTTGCATCTTTTTGACGTGACCCTCAGACCAATGAAAGTAAGTACAGAAAATTTATAACAAAGAAATCCACTATAAAAAGACACATTGATAATTTCTTTGAAAAAATGGACATGCTTTTATATACATGTTTTTTTTTACTCTAAAAAGAGAATTATAGTTGCTGGTGACTTTAATGTAAACATGCTTGAAAATAAACAAAATACTGTATTGTTTAGAGATCTTTTAAAGAAATATAAGTAATTTAAATTTACATAATCATAAATGTGCCCACTAGAGGAACAGCTTGCTCAGACCATTTTTAGTAATATCAATGGTGCAATTAGATATACTCTACCGTTATGTTTATCTGACCATGACATGACCGTACAGATACTACAATTTAATGTTACACATAAAAAAAGAAACCCCATGCACTGTGTTTGTTTATAGAAGATGTTATTCTCAGGACAATATAGAAAAAATAAATAAAAAACATCTTAGGTGTCTTTCTTTTTCAGAAGTTTACAAGCAAACGGAAATAAATAATGCTTTTGAGAAGCGTTATTTAGGTGTAAGTACAACAATTTGAAATTTTGAAGAACTTGCTTCATGAATATTTGTGAAAGACATTAGGTATCTAGTATCTACTCATTACTGCGCTTGAAACAACATTTGTCATAAGATACCTATGCACAATACGTGAGCGAGCAAGGGTGGACTTGCAAATCTCAGATATTTTACATATCAAGTGAATTGAGGTTTTACACAATTTAAAGAAATTCTTTAGTCTTGATACCTAATGATGTGATGTATTGCTCAGAGGAATATTCTGTGACTAATCCCTATAATGTTTTGTTACCAATGACAGACCATTATTATTATGATATATATAGTTTGTATATAGTCATAGTCAGAGAGATGAACCCATAAGAGATTTTTGATGTGTTCTTAAACAGATTGCTCAGAATTTTATCAACCTTTTACTAACTAGATAAGTTAGTACCTACCTATTTAGTAATACCTATTGTCCTAGGGCAACATAGGTACAATGTCTATTTTAATTGTTGCAGTCGGAATCAACGGAGTTGTTTGATTCGATTGTGTCTCAGCATATTTTAGTAAGTATAATTGGAATATTATATTATGCAAAGGGAAAGTGCTCTTTTCTTTAACATGGAAGAAATAGTCTAAACTTTATAGAAAATGTTGAAAGTCTCACAAGTGGTAGATTCAATTGTGGGGTAGTCTGGGTGCGTACCATGCCCTTTCTTGTTTCTACCGTGAAGCAGGCCGCTGTTTCGGATTGAGGGGAAAGGTGGCCACTGTGATTGCTGGGCATGGAAAACATTTTATCTCAGTCCTCAGGATGGCAACGCAGTGTTAAGTGATTTACCCTTAATTTTGCAACTGTGTCTATAGATTGGTGACAGTAACCACTTCACACCAGGTGGGCCACAAGCTTGTTTGCTATCTCGTAATGTAAAAAAAAAAAGTACAGCTTAGAAAACTCTATTGGCCATTAAGCAAAACTCTGAATGAGAGATTTACAGCAGTGTAGTGTTTACTACATACTTTTTCAGCTACTAATAAAGATGCGTACCTACTCAATACTTAGGCCCTCACACATATGTGAAAGATGTCGAAAAAGGGGTACAAACGGATAACAAGCAATATAGGACATCTGTAGATTCTACAACTACTAATTTCTGCATTATAAAGGAAGAATTGTATGTGATAATCTCTGAGCACGTGAAATAGTTTGTGTTTAGATAATTATGTCTATACAGTTGTGAGAAAAGTTTCTAGAGGGAACAACTATCGTTGCAAACTTGAAGCAACGTCAAAGGAGTGTTTTAATAAAATAATATTTAAAAAGAAAAACAATTACGGCTTGTGACGCAGTCTGAATTGAATGGTTTGAATAATATTCGAATCATTTGTCGTGCATGATCTCATAGTCCTGTGTGGCTCATTTGGCAAACCACACGCACGGATTGCGGCGAGTCGCCGGTGCGGGCCCCGTCTCACCACTTGTCATGACGGGAGGTTATTTTTCGTTTTCTATTTAATTTGTTTAATATTCAGAAATTTTAATACATGCCAAGTTAGTCAATAACTTGCTCTTTATTTTAATGATGTCTAGTTTTTGATATTTAAAAAATGCAAAATTCGATTTGTTATGTGATTTTCTATTAAACGTATAAAAGTGTTCTACCTTAAAAAACCTTGTTGAAGGTTGTAAACAAGCACTGATACACGACGTTTACTCATACTATGCTGCTATGCTTTTATTTTTTTTAAAAAAAGAGCTTACATTTTTGCAATGTCAATTCAATGAGGATCTCTTTTTATGTACAGCAGTTGGAACCAAAAGAGTAGTTGAAAATGATGAATGTCACTAAAGTAAACATTGAAGTCAATAAAAATGCTGTGACCAGGAGGTATTTTTGGTGATGTTCTTGCAATTGGACACTTGATGCTTGGGCCACCCAAACATAAAGTTAATAACGAAGAGGTTCTTTTTTTTCGGCCGGGAGGGCTTCTAAGGGTTATAAGGAAATGGCAGAGTTGATAAGAAATGTTTGAGTGTGTGCCGTAAGTGGGCCTATGAGTGATAAGAGTCATATTTGCTAGAACGTTACCCGTTCTAGCAAATATGGTGGGAACTTGACGGTTGGTATTATTTCACAATCGTGATGTGAAGTCATGTGTGGAGTCTCATCTGTGGAGACGGTGAGTGGAGTCTCATGCGTAGAATCCCATTAGTGGAGTCTCTCGTGGAGTCCCTGGAGGGTCTCTTGTGGGTCTCATGGGAGTCTCTTGTGAGTCTCATGAGGGTCTCTTGTGGGTCTCATGAGGGTCTCTTGCTGGTCTCTTGAGAGTTTCTTGGGAGTCGCTTGTAGGGTAATGTAGAGAGCGTTGAGGCAAATGCCAGAAGGTTGTGTACCAGTCGGAAGTTGACGTCGAAGTCTATTGTGGACCAAGTGATAAATAATGAGTAAGCTTCAGTTGTTGTGTGGACTCAAGTAGTGCTCTAATGGTCGTAGTTGACCGTAGTGTGTAGTCAGTGGATGATGCACACGTGCGCAGGGTTCCACAGTGTTGGACGCGGGTAAGAGTGAGAGCGATTGTGATCGCCGTTCCCGTCAGCTACCAGTCATGTAGTCAAATCAAAGGGGGAATCAAGGAATAGGAACTACTGGAAGGTAGTGCAGATATCAGCTCTTATTGAAGGCAGGATGAGAAAACCTGTGTTTTAAAGGTGAAAGTGGGTGACTAAAAATATACTAGGTCCGTGTGATTTTATAGAGATTTTTCTATTTATAGAGATTCAAGAACCGCGTGAATCGGGTGTTATGGGCACTGAGACATCGAGCGAGACATACTGATACACCAACCAATTCAAAGAATCAGCTGTCTACTGACTCAGACGGGTCACGAGATAAACGAAGCTTCCAAATTTTCTTTCCATTGAGCCGACTAGTCAGTGATCTTCGAGAAGCAAAGCGAACATCGGCTTAGAAAGCGCACGAGAAGGTTCGGCAATGTAGAGATCAGCTAATTAGTATTTTTAACTAACTAGCTGTAAGTTTTTTCTTCATTATGATTTTTGTAAACTAGATTATTCAGTTAATACTCAATATATCCTTATAACATGATGATGTTTCCTATTTTATAATTACTCAACATAAGTTACTTCTCGTGGGGAGTGTCGCGAATACCGCGAAGTTTTATAATCTGTAGAAATATTATTTTCGGAATAATTTTATTTTTGCGTTTACAAACGCGTAAATATAATACTAGAAAAATGCACTGAAAAAAATCGACTTGCCTCAGGCGGGACTCGAACCCGCACCTTCCACAATCCGGGTGGATTTTTTTCAGTGCATTTTTCTAATATTATTTTCGATTGGCGGTAGCCGTCAACGGTGCGAGCGGACTTTTTTGCGTTCGTGACTCAGACACAGTCGATTAACCGAGACGAACGGTGCATTTCAAGGAACCGTGAGTTTATACAATTTAGTGTTTTACGAATGTACTTTAATTCTATGTTTTTGCATTGCATATACCTAAGGTGAATTTATCGGTCGATAAATACATACCTACCTACCGTTATCTCAATGTCATAACTCAACACACAATATGGTGATAATTATGTGTTCTCAGGTGGTTCTCAGTTTTAAGACTCAGATAAATTGTTCAGGTCCAGACAGGGACATACTCAGAATAATAGCTCAGTAATGTTGAGTGGAAAGGGGTTGCTATAAGGGGTGGCGGAGGCGACTACCGGGCTGCGGTCCTTTTTGACGTGTGTATCAACAATGTTGATAGCACAGAACTGCTCAGAATTTCAATCTCAACTCAGTAAAGTCCGATCTCTTAACAGATGTGAGACTTTGTTTAGTTATCATCAGGTTATCATCACATATACAACAGAAACTACAGTAATCGCCTTGCGTGGCTGAAGCAGATATAATTTTACAGGCCACGTTTCGCGACAGGTCGTATGGACAAACTGATAATATCAGTTATCGGATGCATATTGGCATAGTAATGTAGGTATTTCAATAGCACTGTTCCCAATAGGGCCAACCGATAAAACTGTCAGCGACCACACATTTACCTACCGAATGTTCAGCCACGAGTTGAGTCGTGTCGTGACCGACAATATTGGCATACCACGCTTTGCATGGTGGGGAAAACACTCGCCCGATGTGGACCCAACTGCGCTTTTATTGCTCTTGAGACCAGTTTGTATACATTTCTGGCGACGATTCAGGGAAGACTTGTTTAAATATAAAGGGCGAAAACAACAGAAGCCAACCCATAACTACGATCGCAAATCGACGGTGATGTTCACATCTTCGGAGTGGCAGCTTATAGTGTCATCGACAGCAAAACCCGACAGTCTGCCAATGCTAAAACTGTAGAATCCGCCGATCTATTATGTCAACAGCTCTTTCTTAGTTAGGTAGGTATTTGTATTTTCTTCTACTGGCGCAAGATTATTTAGTAGGTATGTATACATACCTATCCAAAGAAAGGCAAGTGTGAAGTTCATTATGTTACTGTCCCTATGTCCAACACAATATACCTACCTACCTACACGAAGATAGAGTAAAATATAAGTTTCTTGCTGTTAATAATTTAACAGTGCATGTGTCGTGGCCCGACCCGACCGTATATTGGCCAGTAGGCCTATTCGCTAACTTTTTTGTCAGTTGAAAGTGATGATCACCGAGTGAATTACATATCCATTGTTGTTTTACACTACAAGTGCCATAATAGCGTGTCGTGTAAAACTTTCATCTGTCAAAAAAAGCTAGCGAATATTCCCCCCCCAGATCTTGAAATGTGAGGCATATCATGAAATGCTACTGAGAGGGTTTGAAGTGATAATTATCTTTGTAAGAATAAGGTAATATACAGGGTGTAAAAGACATAAACAGTCAAACGAGAAGCATGTATTCTGCTCATCAATATAACATTTTTTTTCCTTTAGACTATACCTGGGAAATTGATAGTTACGATTTTATTGAAGGTCAGTCATATATTTTTTTTAAGCTATTGCATAGCTTCTATCGCGGGCCTTGAGCGCGGGGACCGAATCCAGAAATTCCGTAACGAAAAAACCTCACGCTCCCCACTCCGATGGGCAAGGAGGTGTGGCTTGAAGGCCGTGCATCGTCTAACGTCGTTTCAGTTCGGCAGTCTTCGACACGGCGTTGTGTGCGTGCGATTAGACGTATTGTACGACTCTACGAAACTCGCACGAATCGAGACAAGCTGCTCCGAAATCGGACGAATACATAAGCAGCTGTTTATGAGAAAGTATATAGGTGTATAGGTATTTATGTACAACAGTGAATAGCTGTACTTGTAAAGTTTGTGTATAAAGTGTTTTGAATATGAATGTTAATTATTTCAGTTAATTATTTCAATTATAAAATTAATATCAAAGAAAAAGAAATACTGCATGAATAAAATAAATAAATAAAATTATAATTGCATAAGTTGATACAAAATGCTATGCAATAGCTTTATTTCACTTCTTTATGAAAACTTATTCTAAACGTTATTTCTTAATTATTGTCCAAAGAAACATTATAATTTTTTTTTAGTATTTCATAACAAAAAATGGCTTCAAAACGTTAGCGTTCAATGTAGCTCACTCGATGCGCACGGACACTAACGAACGGGGCCGCCGTCTGACAAAATTATCGCGGTTTTGCGAGTTGCGTGCGAGTTGAGCCCTTTACATTACGCGGTACAATTTGCAATTTTTTTTAACACCTAAAAATAAAAATCATTTCCCAGCAATTAGTTTTTTGAAATGTGTCTTCTTTTAATGTATAGAATACATGGTTTTCGTTTGACTGTTCATGTCTTTTACACCCAGTAGGTTGATAATTATCTTGATAAGAATAATCGAAAATATTAGCCACTTGTTATTTGTCGCATTCAATAAATGCGTGTATCGGAATGCACCACTTAACGTCAATAGCGGGGATTCCCTGCGGCGTCAGGTTTTCGCACGAATCTATACGTTTTACTCAGACCAATAAAAAAGTCGCGTTTTCGTATCTGAACTGTCACTTACCTATTCATTATTTTCTTCGTTCATTTGTTTTGTTTGTGGTCGAAACAAAGAAATTGAGGTTAGTTTTTTAAATTCTTAGCGTAACTTGAGTCATAAACAAAAATATGGAATAGACTGTTTCCTCAACATTACGTAATGCCAGGAAATAGGGCTTATATCTGTTTGATAATTATCGGATAATTATCGCGATAATTATCAAAGGGCATATTTATCTTGATAATTTCAAACCTACTGGACCATAAAAATCTCGACCACTGGTCGAGTACCTAGCCCATTATCCAAAAATGGTAGTGGTCAGGCTCAGACCAATTATTGGTGTGAGTGGTCAGGCAGAAGTGATCGGTAGGTTCAATGTTACTTTTTTATGACTAAGCGGAGCAAGCTGTTTGTGGGAGAGTCTAATCTACCTACGTATCTGTGTAATCGGTAGGTAGACGATATATGCCCAAGCATTTCATGATCTGGGGCCTTATCGCGCTATTTACAACGTTTTTACGAGATTTTTACCCTTACTTAAATTGACGTACATTTTACATAAGAAAGAAAAGACGAATGTGGTGCCACCACAGTAGGCTTTTTATTTTTCTGGTGGGGCTTTAGAACAAAACTCAAAATTGATTAATTCCTATTTTACGATTGCAATTACATTAAAACATCAATCGATTAATCGAATATTGTAAAACTTGTATTGTATGTACATCACTAGTTCTCACAAATGAATGAATCCCTGCGGTCCATAATGCGCAAACATTACGAACGTTACCAACAGTGCAAACGCCTTGGACCGAATTGAATTTGCGTGCAATCAATTTGATCCACGCTTTGTGTATAAATGCCAAAACGTCGTAAGAAGAGGTTATGTAAAAACCATTTAAACACTAAAATAGCACGCTAGGATTATTAATAGAATAAAATAAAATTATTGTAGCAAATAAAGTAGCTATAACGAGTCTTTATTAATTCAAAACTCAAATGTTTACTCTAATAATTCATACACACACCCTGCGGACCAATATGCGCAAACACTACCACCGCGGTCCAAATTGCGCAAATGTGCGCTATCGGCACCGATAGCGCGCACACGGAGTGGTTCAAATTGAACGTATTCGTACCAACGAAAATATGTGACGTCATGAGTGACGTCATTAAGCAGTGCTAACGGTGCTCACGAAAAAGAGGTAGTGCAGTGTGTGCGCAAATGTCAAACTCGAATTTGACGTTTAAGTGTGTGAAATAATAGAGCAAACATTTGAGTTTTGAATTAATAAAGACTCGTTATAGCTACTTTATTTACTACAATTATTTTATTTTACGCTATTAATAATCCTAGAGTGCTATTTTAGTGTTTAAATGGTTTTTACATAACCTCTTCTTAGTCGTTTGACATTTACACACAAATCGTGGATCAAATTGATTGCACGCAAATAGTGCACATAGCACCGTATTCAATTCGGTCCAAGGCGTTTGCACTGTTGGTAACGTTCGTAATGTTTGCGCATTATGGACCGCAGGGTACGAACGTTATCAACAGTGCAAACGCCTTGGACCGAATTGAATACGGTGCTATGTGCACTATTTGCGTGCAATCAATTTGATCCTCGATTTTTGTGTAAATGTCAAAATGTCAAACGTCCAATAAGAGGTTATGTAAAAATTATTATTTAAAACACTACAATAGCACTCCAGGGTTATTAAAAGAGTAAAAGAAAATGATTGTAGTAAAAAAGTAGCTATAATGAGTCTTTATTAATTCAAAAGTCAAATGTTTCCTCTAATAATTCACACACTTAAACGTCAAATTCGAGTTTGACATTTGCGCACACACTGCACTACCTCTTATTCGTGTGCACCGTTAGCACTGCTTAATGACGTCACTCATAACGTCACATATTTTCGTTAGTGCGAATACGTTTAATTTGATTCACTACGTGTGCGCGCTATCGGTGCCGATAGCGCACATATACGCAATTTGGACCGCGGTGAATGTCTGTAGGACATTAGGGATGCGACTTACATTTAAAAAATAGATCTTCTATTTATCTATTTTTATATTAATTAAAAAAAATATTATTAGAAATAATCGATTTCTGTGAAAAATCGATAGACAATTTTTCCCATTTTTCTCCATAGAAAACAACGCATTTATTTCGAGACGCGTATGCATCCGTTTAGATTTCCTTAGCTGAACGGATGCATACTGATGCGACACAACAGAAGTCATCACAACATATCGCGTCACGCTAATATAAATCTCACCGTACTAAATGTATGAAACCCATACCGTTCTGACGCATCACAACACGACACGTCAGACAAATATAAATCCGGCTCCTTGGCTACAATCAAACAAATAAAATTCTGAGTGAGTGAACTGAACTTTTTGTTCATGAAGGCGGAACAGACGGAACCATATTCTTTCTAGGGATGTAACTTACATATTTATAAAAAATCGATTGTTTAATAATCGATTATTTCTAAGAAATTACGTCCAAAACGTACTGTAAATCTAGAAAACTATTACTGGGTAACGAGCTAAACGTACAGTCAACGGTAAAAGCATAGATGATCAAAATCAAAACTAAGTTGACTAAAATGAAAGCTCTTTCTCCTACCCTGCTCCTAATTTATTTGGCGTTGGTTCAGTAGGTCTTAATATTGACAATTCTTCTAAAGATGCTGCTAACATTTTACGACCGGCCTCCTGCCTATCACCAACCCCCCTTGGGAACGACTGCTATCTTTCGACAGCAGCTGGGACCACCAGCTTAACTTCCGAAGCTCGGAGGACAATCGAATTGAAGAATTTTGAGTTACCCATCCGAATGCCGATCGCGCACTTGGTAGCTTAACTTTCGTGATTGTTACTAAGAAAGCACGACCGCAGCGCCATCGACCTCCTCGGTGAAAGCTATGGATGTATAACAAAATTTAGGTAATGTTAATGATGTTTTAGGGACTAACCACTTTTATCAACTTTTCTCTCATTTTTCGAGACGCGTACGCATCCGTTAATTTTTCATAGCAAAAGAAATAGCGTAGGGGATAGTTCACAGCCTTTTGTGACACGACAATTCACGATTTGCATTTTTAATTTTTTTATTTATTAGGACAATGTAACCAACAAGATTAACACTGATACAAGTAAACATTTTAGGAGTAAAACTTAAAGTTAAAGGCCATCTTAATTAAAGGTTGCCACGGCATGCAATGTGGACAAGGATTTATTTTTAAAAAGCAGGACTACTTATATTATTCCAGTAATTAACTAACTTCATTTAACTCAACGTTACTTTAGGTGCTTACAAAACTGTTTAATTAATTAATTACGGGTTATTTAATGCTTCCATTACAAGGCAAACTTATTCAACAAAAAGATATATACTTAATCCGGCGACATGGGGGTTGGGTCTGTGAGACCTTTACCCTAATGACTACTTACACCCACAGGATGAATGATACTTTTAGGAATTTAACATTTCTGTGTTTATTTTGCTTTTAATGAATTTAAAAGTTTGGTTTTTGAACATCTATTTCTGTTGTTGACTGTAGGTAATATAAAAAAACAAACATTTGTATAAAAATAGCTATGGTTAATTTTTCATCACAGTCGTAAGAGTTTTATAATAAAGTAATTGACGCTTATGCTAGGGCCGCACTTGCGCCTATCGTCACGAAGCTTCGTGCTAGGACACGATACACGCAGATGTGACCGGCCGTTATCGGCTATCGTCACGAATATTCGGGTTGCTTGTGCGTTATCGGGTTCCACAGTGTTGGACGCGGGTAAGAGTGAGAGCGATTGTGATCGCCGTTCCCGTCAGCTACCAGTCATGTAGTCAAATCAAAGGGGGAATCAAGGAATAGGAACTACTGGAAGGTAGTGCAGATATCAGCTCTTATTGAAGGCAGGATGAGAAAACCTGTGTTTTAAAGGTGAAAGTGGGTGACTAAAAATATACTAGGTCCGTGTGATTTTATAGAGATTTTTCTATTTATAGAGATTCAAGAACCGCGTGAATCGGGTGTTATGGGCACTGAGACATCGAGCGAGACATACTGATACACCAACCAATTCAAAGAATCAGCTGTCTACTGACTCAGACGGGTCACGAGATAAACGAAGCTTCCAAATTTTCTTTCCATTGAGCCGACTAGTCAGTGATCTTCGAGAAGCAAAGCGAACATCGGCTTAGAAAGCGCACGAGAAGGTTCGGCAATGTAGAGATCAGCTAATTAGTATTTTTAACTAACTAGCTGTAAGTTTTTTCTTCATTATGATTTTTGTAAACTAGATTATTCAGTTAATACTCAATATATCCTTATAACATGATGATGTTTCCTATTTTATAATTACTCAACATAAGTTACTTCTCGTGGGGAGTGTCGCGAATACCGCGAAGTTTTATAATCTGTAGAAATATTATTTTCGATTGGCGGTAGCCGTCAACGGTGCGAGCGGACTTTTTTGCGTTCGTGACTCAGACCATGAATCTATACTACAACTGGATTGCGCACTATGAGCTTGAAAACGAGCCGAAAGAGAGGCATAAAAGTAGTAGTGCGTCTCTTTCTAAAGAGTGTCTGTTTCTTAATAATTTCTACGGACACAGAAAAAAATAATATTAGATGAATAATTAGATGATTTATTTTCTGGTATAAAAACTAAAGTCCAACGCGTATGTTGCGCTTTCATAGATTTGAAAAAGGCTTGTGACTGGGCGTATAATCGTGATAACCGATATGGTCTAAGTCACAGTTTCTTTATTCATTTAGGTACAATTTGTACACTAATAAAATTCAATTTTGATGCAATCTGTTCAAAAGTCTACCAGGAGGCTTTGTTCTATGGTGAGCAGCTTCTGATATGATTATTGAAATCTCTCTATAGTAGGCTCCAATGCTTCTGTTACCTTAAATGGTCCGTACACTGAACCGTTTAACATTGGAAAAGGTAATTATTTCGGATTAGAACGTGCACATTAACATAGAAATTTCGGCTACCTAGTCGCGGCTGAGGCCTTAGGTACTATCTATGTTTATGTGCACGTCATGACATGAAATCTAGTTTAACCGGTAAGCTAGTTTGAAATGAAAGAAGGGTTGTATCAGGTATTTATATTTATTGATTCTACTTCTGTAACCTTATTATAATATCCTTATAATATGTAAGACAATAATTGCTTTCTATGTTCATAATTCGCAAATCATGTTATACATTGCTAAATAAAATAGTCTTATGTAGTCTTTGACGCATTGTCATGCGATTACCCATAATTTTGAGGGTCTCTTCTTTCGCGTACGTTTTGAGTCTCATGTTAAGATAATTGTTTGCTACACATTTAATTACTTCTATTTCATGATTTCAAATTAAGTACTGTAATGTTAAGTCTTTTCAGGCGCTGAGACAGTACTTTTATTTCCCGCTTTAATTTTCTTTTACGGGGTGTATTTGCACATAGGTCTTCGGTTTGAATATATTTCTATTCTATTCTTAATTAATGGCATCGCGTTGCATTAAGCGTACGCATTTTGCCAATGTCAAGTGAAAATGTAACTAAAGTAATAAAAATTGTACGGTTGATTGAGGTTAAAAATGGAGTCTCTCAACACGTGTTTTTACAACAAGAACTCGGGAGAAACTCCTTGAATATATTTCTCTGATTTGTTCTGCAGTTTACGTTTTTTGCTTATTGTGTCTATTGTTGATGGTCCTTGAAGCGGTTCAACCAATGTTAAACTATTGAGCACTTGAATTTTCTTGTCAGGTATAACAATCTGTAAGCATTATTTAATATGTTACTTTCATAAGGGCATACAAATAAATAATGGTTTTCAACCATAGAAATAAAAACTGAAATATCTTCATACCTTTGCAAATATTGAGGGGAGAGCTGTGTATTTTAACCGTTTTCTTGATTTGTTCATAAAGTCTAAATCCTTAAAATGTAAACCACAAATGACTGATGTCTTGTTCACTTTTCCATGAATACTTTGCTTCCATCTTTCGGCCATTACATTGTCCTTAGGAATCCTATAAAATATTATCATATTATAAAGTAATAACCATTACATAACATTTGTACTTTACAGACAATCAGACTATACAGACCGTTTGCCCAACAGAGCCCATTACTATGAGAATTATTACTGCAGGTATGATCATTAGTACAACAAGTGAAAATTAAACTTATTTCATTATCATGATATGAAAATTAATTCTGGCCATAACGCGCCAGTAATATTAGCTCAATGATAGGTATCTGAAGACTATAAACTTGTAACAATGTCAATTTTGTAATTATTGTAGTAGGTAGATACATACATTATTTTGTTTAGTTTTACAAATTTTCTCACATTGTACACATGTATAGATTTGTTTTAAAGAGCCCAGGTCAGATTTTAGATACTTACTACCTACACTCAAAATCAACGCAGCAGTCCGGGTTAGTAAATAATGTTAATTAGGTCACCCTACATCGCTACACTTAAAAATATACTATATTAGCTTACCTGTGGAAAGATAAGCCGCAACCGGGATACCATTCGGTTTTACATCCGTTTATACAACAAAAATAAACCATTTTCACTAACACTTTCGTAAGCTTATTACAACAAAACTGAAAATAAGATAATGTGGAAGTGAAGACGAAAACAACAGCAGCCATATTGAAATTTCAATCCTACCACAACAACAGTACCACCTACGTAAATTACAAAAAACTACTAAAATTTTAAAATATAAAATCATGTCATTTCAAATTAATTATATTGTTTTGTAATTTTATGGTAGCGAAATAATTATCATTGCTTATGAACTACTTTCAAGTAAGGTCCTAAGCAAAATAACTAGTATTTCTTCCATTCCACATACCAATAATTACCAAAGAATATTTTATTCAATACTGGCAGGTAGGCTAGACAAGGACAGACTACTACTTTTGTGCTATCTCACTGAGCTCGGATTTTCTACTTTGCGTAGGATACAGGAAAATCTACTTTATTGTAACTACATAAGGTTTAAACTTTTAAAAGTGTCATTTTGAAGTACGCAATCCAGTTGTAGTATAGATTCGTGACTCAGACACAGTCGATTAACCGAGACGAACGGTGCATTTCAAGGAACCGTGAGTTTATACAATTTAGTGTTTTACGAATGTACTTTAATTCTATGTTTTTGCATTGCATATACCTAAGGTGAATTTATCGGTCGATAAATACATACCTACCTACCGTTATCTCAATGTCATAACTCAACACACAATATGGTGATAATTATGTGTTCTCAGGTGGTTCTCAGTTTTAAGACTCAGATAAATTGTTCAGGTCCAGACAGGGACATACTCAGAATAATAGCTCAGTAATGTTGAGTGGAAAGGGGTTGCTATAAGGGGTGGCGGAGGCGACTACCGGGCTGCGGTCCTTTTTGACGTGTGTATCAACAATGTTGATAGCACAGAACTGCTCAGAATTTCAATCTCAACTCTTAACTTCCGAAGCTCGGAGGACAATCGAATTGAAGAATTTTGAGTTACCCATCCGAATGCCGATCGCGCACTTGGTAGCTTAACTTTCGTGATTGTTACTAAGAAAGCACGACCGCAGCGCCATCGACCTCCTCGGTGAAAGCTATGGATGTATAACAAAATTTAGGTAATGTTAATGATGTTTTAGGGACTAACCACTTTTATCAACTTTTCTCTCATTTTTCGAGACGCGTACGCATCCGTTAATTTTTCATAGCAAAAGAAATAGCGTAGGGGATAGTTCACAGCCTTTTGTGACACGACAATTCACGATTTGCATTTTTAATTTTTTTATTTATTAGGACAATGTAACCAACAAGATTAACACTGATACAAGTAAACATTTTAGGAGTAAAACTTAAAGTTAAAGGCCATCTTAATTAAAGGTTGCCACGGCATGCAATGTGGACAAGGATTTATTTTTAAAAAGCAGGACTACTTATATTATTCCAGTAATTAACCAACTTCATTTAACTCAACGTTACTTTAGGTGCTTACAAAACTGTTTAATTAATTAATTACGGGTTATTTAATGCTTCCATTACAAGGCAAACTTATTCAACAAAAAGATATATACTTAATCCGGCGACATGGGGGTTGGGTCTGTGAGACCTTTACCCTAATGACTACTTACACCCACAGGATGAATGATACTTTTAGGAATTTAACATTTCTGTGTTTATTTTGCTTTTAATGAATTTAAAAGTTTGGTTTTTGAACATCTATTTCTGTTGTTGACTGTAGGTAATATAAAAAAACAAACATTTGTATAAAAATAGCTATGGTTAATTTTTCATCACAGTCGTAAGAGTTTTATAATAAAGTAATTGACGCTTATGCTAGGGCCGCACTTGCGCCTATCGTCACGAAGCTTCGTGCTAGGACACGATACACGCAGATGTGACCGGCCGTTATCGGCTATCGTCACGAATATTCGGGTTGCTTGTGCGTTATCGGCCGGGAGGCGGTACGTCAGGGTTTTAGCGCGCTAACCTATCGCGCTGCGTGGTCAGACATGCGTTGTTCATTTCGAAGGTTGTTCTCCATTAGTTCAGACGCGTACGGGTGACTAAGTATACGATACAGCAGAGTTATTTTTTTATAATAAATGCAAATTAGAAGTAAACACAATTTAGAAGTAAAGAAAGTGATTATGCATAGTTAAACGCAAAGAAGGATAATAATACTACGCAATTTACACGTCTGGAAATGATTTCGGCCATCTTGGATTATTGCACGATAGTTCGTGGAAATAAAGAAATGATACATGCTTTATCGCGTTATCTTTGCTCGGGCCGCACTTGCGTGTATTTTACGAAGTATCGCCACGCATTACTTCGGCACGATAGGTGCAAGTGCGGCCCCAGCATTAGAGGTGTTTGATGCTTACAACCGGAAATGATATGTGGCGGTGAGCAGCTCAACACAAAAATCGATTTTTGTTGTTGGAAATCAAAGAAAAAAAATGATTAATAAAAAATCGATTAATCCTAATTTGAAAATAGATTTTTAAAAATCGTTTTTTTTACGAAAAATGTTCCATTTTTTTAATAATCGATTACTTTTTCACATCCCTAATTCTTTCTCATCTGTGGACGGAACGGAAGTGTCGGTCGATCGAGAGGAGAGAAGAACAACAAATTGTTTGTTTGCATTTTTGCAAGTTTTTTTTAATATTGTTTCCTTTGCATTTATTGTAGGTAGACTTTTATTGTTGATACGATTTTGTTCATATTCTGCCCGTCCTCGAATAATGGACGAATTACGAGCATTTTTCAACAATCCCCGGCCATCAGGTTCACAAGTTATAAAACTTCGTGGACCCATGACCGGCGGTATGAGAATTACCAAAGAAGATTCTATAAATGTGATGAATCGTCGTGAGGAGCATCGGCATTCCGTACTTCCAAGCGGAATCGACTATGCAAGTGAAGTAAAGAAAAGAGAAATTGAGATCTACCTCAAGGTATTTGTTATTATTGCTAAGTTGCTAAATAATTATGTACCTACTTAAGTTTTTTATGTAATTGATAGTTCTTCTTAGTCATTTGTACTTCTTTTCAATTCCCTTAATCTTAATTTGTACACCTTTTGTTGTCTAGAAATTATTTTTTAATATGAATACATAAATAGGTAAATAGAATAGTGTGTGCTATGATAATAGAAAATTGTGCAAATATACTTACTAAATATCTCGCACAAAGTTGAATTACTCCTCAAACTTACAGCCTCTTCCTGGAAAGGACTTCCATAATACAGTCAAATAATGCAACTCATTTATCATCATTAATCTGTGGTAAATAAGGTTTTCTTAGCTTCATGGGCAGGTGGTAAATTAGGGCTGGTAGCACACAATTGGTGTTGCAAATCTGTCAACTAAAGGAGCCTTGTATGAAATATAAATAACATCTTGTTTGTGTTTACTCTAGAACGAAACGGATCGCCAGAAGTGGGAAAGTGTGTCATGTGGCTTGGAATCAATGGAGCAACTGTCACTGGCCACTTCTATGCCAACTCTTAGAGAGCTTACGGAGGAAGGCATGACTCAAGTCTACAGCAAATATTCATTCCAAATTAAAGAAAACACTGAAAATTTAGCTATAAACAAATATAAAGCAAAGGTATGTAAAGTTTGTTAATAAAGTAATTTATTAAAGTTTTATTGATAATGATGTTACATACATAATTATCAATAAAACTTTTTATAAATTAACATATTATATTAAAAACCTTGACATAATAATATTACTAATTTATCTTTCACAATTTCAATATCTCAATATTATGGGAGTTTCTTATGTTTGTTAAGTTTGACCTACGACACCTTCATCTTGGCTTCAACTTTAATTTATATGCATCTCAGGCGCAAAAATATTGGGATTTGATAAGGTTTGTCAGACATGGGCCATACATCTCTTAAGGGTTAATTATTGGGTTAGTCTTTAGAGGCACACACAGGTGTATATCACTCCCTTCTTCCTCAAAAGCCCTAGAGATACGAGACCCTCTAGTTGGAGAGGGAATCACCTACTAGAATTCCACTTAGGAGATACATCTTACCGGCTTAGAGAAAAAGTCCTTGCCTTTTTAAAATTCAAGTGACACTATGAAGGCCTACCTATTCTTAATTAATGGCTGGGTTCATGACAATTAAATATATTGAACATTTAGCCAATGTCAAGTGAAAATATATTTAATAAATCATATAGAAGATTGGTTTAAAAATGGAGTCTCATAACATAGCTAGCAAGAACAAGTTTTATCAGAATAAAACTCCAGAAATAGATAGTATAAAAAAGTTTTTGGTTAAGCCTTCAAACATTTAGAAATTTAAATAGATTAATAAACATTAAGTAGATTAATAAACATAAGTTAAAGGAATCTTTATGCAATTGTAAACACAAAAATTATTCCATTATGTAGTTTTGTCCTATTTGTTGAGTTTGATTTTACTTATATTTACCTATATGGAAAAAAATCATTAACATACTATTTATAAATTTCATTATAACGCTGATTTATTTTCAATGTACATTTGTTTTACAATGTGTACTTATACAAACAAAATCATCATTCTAGATTTTGGAAACCATTCGGAGTTTTCCAGTGGTAATAATTGAGGGTCCTACTGGGTGCGGTAAAACTACACAAGTACCGCAATGGATATTAGATGATTGCTATACAAATCGAAAGCAGTGCAAGGTCATAGTAACACAGCCTAGACGAATTGCAGCAATGTCTATTGCTAAGAGAGTTGCACAAGAACGGGGATGGGATGTTGGTGGACTTGTGGGTTACCAGGTGAGGAAATAATCTGAGATATCTTTTATAAACTTAATTTGTTTGACACTTATTGCAGGGGTGGTTAGTATGTTAGTAATATGGTCCACTGCACTAAAGGTTTGATTCCTGGCAGACAAACAATTGTACAGAAGTCATGCAAGCTTAAACTATTCATTTTGCATTTATTTGAAACAAAACAAAACTCACAAATACTTTGCTAAGTAGATATCTTAGTGAAAAGGAGAATGCCCAATTTAGTATGGGACTTGGGCCATGATTGTGCTTTAAAGAAATGAGTGCCATAGACTGGGAAAAATCTATAATTTACTAGCTGACCCGGCATACATTAAACAAACAAAAAAAGATTGATGTTTGTTTAAACTTTCCTGCTAATAGTAATTGTATTTTTGAGCGAGTTGGACACTGTAAAATTAACTACAAACCAATAGATAGAAACTCATGCACACATTGACCCCATGAGAACTCTTTTTATTATAAAAATATTACATATGGCTGCCTGAAAGGTAAAAGTTTTCACGAATGGCTTACCATTTTTTTTTTATCTTGTTAATATTCCCATGCAAGCATCAAAAAAATCCACATGATAATATACGTATTTAAATCAATTTTTTTTTATATAAAAATTAAAGGAATTCATTAATTTAAAAAGGTGTAAGTTAAATAAATATTTTAAGTTCTATTAAGGTGCTTTTTTCTTCAAAAATACGATTTTTTTGCCTGAAACCATATATTGCGACGACCTTGAGATTTTTAAATTTTAGACCTAAGTGGACCATACCTACGCACGTTTGCGCTTATGGCATGCATTATTGTATTCATTTGCTAATTATTTGACTTAACTTTCACAATAATAAAACATGTGTATATAATAACTAGTTTAAATTATAACAGAAACATAGACGACAAGGTTTTTTTTTTGAACTGATAAAGAGTTCCTTTATTGTATTTTGTATTTAAAAGTTCGTTTTGCGAGATAACAACAGGGTAAAACAACATTATTAAGCTTAGGATAGCCTTGTGGCCAATAATTAAAACAAGATCGTTTTTTAATGATACTTAACTAAACATGCAGCTGTATACACATAGATTCTTTTGCCTTCCAAGTAAAGGGTAAGTAACGCTGTAGTAGGAAGTTAGTGCAGAATTTAATTAAAAATATAACTTTTTAACACCATCCTGATTTGTAAAAAATAAAAAATACTTAAGCAACCATAATTCGTTAGATAATTTTTGAAGTATATTTGGTTATTGGGCATTGCTGACAGAATGTATAATTTATTATTTCCTTCATTGGCTTAGATAATTTCTGTGAGTGTGAGAATATATACTGGCGCTCCGCCCGCAACTTCGTAGATTTTTTTTCTAATCAAATATAGCCTATCTATGTCACTCAGGAATAATGTAGTTTTCTAAAGGTGATAGAATTTTGAAATACGTCCAGTAGTTTTTCAGCTTCATAGTTAAAAACATACAAACATCCTCTTTATTTTGTTTCTAAGTTTCGCGGGTTCAAGTACCGTCTCGGTACTCTTCATGACAGGATTTTTTCATTATTTTTCGTTTTCTATTAAAATAACTGCATAGAAAAAAATTCCAGGTTGGTCTTGACAACAAAACTTCAATGGACACTAGAATTCATTATGTAACCACTGGAGTGTTGCTGCAAAAATTAGGTGAGTATCAGTTTAATAAGTATTTCTAATATGTATATATAGTCTTTATTGCATTTGTAAAATATGTTACAACATGTAAAAAAAAAGTACAGAGCAAAGGCGGTAACAAGTGAGCAAAGTGAAAAAATATTTGTTCAACATTTGAGCAAAGTTATTTTTTGCTGCCAGAGCCGATGTTAAATCACGAACCCGCGAAGTAGATTCATAAATAGACTACTGAGCGCAGTGAGTGATTTAAAGGCATGAGACAAAAAAATTTGCTCTTGTGTGAGACATACAAATTTTCACCTCTTCAGCAAGAAAATTGTTTTAGGTGAAAAAAACAAGACAGTACTTTTATACATGTTTAATATCTTTAAATTAATTATAAAGAATAAAGGTAACATTACTACAAATACTTAGATTGAATGTTACAGTCTTATTCGGAGCTCGTAGCAAAAAGCGTTTTTGCTTCGAGATTTTATGAAGAAAAAGAGGTCTTATGGTGCTGGAGAAGTGAAAATCTTTTTTCTGAATCATCTGTTCTTCAGAACAAAGTACATATCTACTTTTTTATGAGTTAAACGTTGTATAGACAACAGCAGGCCATATTACAAACCGAAAAATATCTACAATCGATTTTCAACCTAAATACAATAGGTATAAAGTGAAAATTGATTGGCATAACTTTACATTTAGTTTTAAACACCTGGCATAGGTACTGTTGTCTGTACCTACACGGAAATAATTATATTAGATTTAAAATTATATTATATTGCCAAAACTAACAGATCATGCAACAAAATTATCTACAAATGTTTTTTTAAGTATTACTTTTATGTATGGCTGATATGATTACAGGCTTTTATACTGGGTGTAAAAGACATGAACAGTCAAACGAGAACCATATATTCTATACATCAAAATAAGACATATTTCAAAAAATATTGCTGGGAAATGATTTTTATTTTTTGGTGTTAAAAAAAATTGCAAATTGTACCGCGCAATGTAAAGGGCTCAACTCGCGCGCAACTCGCAAAACCGCGATAATTTTTTCAGACGGCGGGCGGCCTCGTTCGTTAGTGTCCTGGCGCACCGAGTGAGCTACATTGAACGCTAACGTTTTGAAGCCATTTTTAGTTATGAAATACTAAAAAAAATGATATTGTTTCTTTGGGCAATAACTAAGAAATAACGTATAGAATACGTTTTCATAAAAAAAAATATGCCTTTGACCTTCAATAAAATCGTAACTATCAATTTCCCAGGTACACTCTAAAGGAAGAAAAATGTGATGGTGAGCAGAATACATGGTTCTCGTTTGACTGTTCATGTCTTTTGCACCCTGTATAGAAAATCATCAGGAATGAGGGATGTTACGATAATACCTAAATGTTATAACCTTATTTATTTAATTATTTAAAAATATTAGTTATCAGTGCTAAAATTTCATATGGTGTTTTACAGTTTCCACAAAAAACATGAATGAGTACACTCACATAATATTGGACGAAGTCCACGAAAGAGGCCAAGAAATGGATTTCTTACTGGTTGTTGTAAAACGACTCTTATACACCGTGTCTCCAGGGGTGAAAGTGGTTTTGATGTCTGCTACATTCAACAGCAAAGCCTTTGCTGACTATTTCCTTATACCTACGCCCGTGGGCCAACAAATGGCGGCATGCATAAATGTAGAGAAAGAAGATTCAATGTTCTTAGTCAAAACTTTTTATCTAAACCACTTAAACAAATTTGGATCGGTGAGTTGATTTTTTAACTAGTTAATGTGGTTCTACCTAACGATTAATATGCAGATGTTGGCTTTAAAACCAATGAAAAATCGGCGTGTATTTAACTTCCAGACCAGACCACACTTATATTTAGTGTTCTTTTATTTAGAATTTCAGCTTTCATATGTTTGTTTCCAAGGACGCCAATTCGGAACGGCGGCGAGTGCAGCGGAATGTTGCTTTGAGCGTGCATGCTAGGTTACTGAATGTATATGCTTATATAGGTACTTGAGTCTTCCTAGCAGCGTTTACAGCGTTCAAATGGGCGGCGTGATTAGTGAAAGCCTGACGAACCTTAAGGTTGTACAAGCCGAATCACGGGCTCGTTTGACAGCGCATCTCCCTAAGGCCGCGGATTCTCAGCGACGAGCGGAGCGACGGACACAGACCCGGCCTCGAAGCCAGCGGGCAGATCGCGCGGCGTTAGAGTGGCATAGTGTTGTGCTATGAGAAATTAGTGTTTCTTTCCTATCATAATCATTAATAATTTGCTCCACGAACGTCGTCGGCGGGCTTTTTGAAACGTTGGTCGATAAAAATCAATAAATAAAATGCACAACACTACGTTTAAACAGACGCGCTGGCGCCGCTTGACTGGAACGCATCGCTCGTGCGTCGCTCCCCACGCCTTTGAGGCCAGTTCAATTAGAATCTATCGCGTCTCCGTCTCCGTCGCCCCGCTCGTCGCCGACTTCGATCCCGTGGCCTAAGGCCTTGTTCTGGGAGACGCGGGGCGTGAAAAGGGCCGGCTGCTGGGCGTTAAGCGTTTTCTCCGTTTATGGTACCCGGCGCTGTGCCTACCGATTTGTCCAGCTCCTGCAGCTTTCTTGCAACCTAGTTTTGTTCAAATAGTAACAAAGGACAATTGACAATACACTCGCATTCCCAAATGGGGTCGAACAGAGCTTCAGGTAACATTCGGTTACACACAAAGCCACAAACTGGCAGTATGAGCTATACAGTACCCCAAAATAGTGACAGGCTACCATCCTATCGCCTACACAAAAAGGGCACCAAACCCAAAAATTAACAATCCTTCTGTAAACAAACTAACTAAAGTCAACAACAAACCAGTAAGAAAGGACAACCGTGTTTAATAAGAAATCCCGCCGCGTGACGCAGCGGGGGACGCGGCGTCGCCCGTCGCTTCATCCGCCACATGCGACGCGACAATTCAAAGAAACTCGTGCTTCTTTTGCCTTCTTCTTTGCGGCGTCTTTTCTCTTCACCTTTCTCTCTCTTACCCTCCTAATCTTCTGCTATTGTTTCGAAGCAGCTTGAAGTACGCCTCCGTTTCATAATGAACAGGACCTACTTCCGATTGGTAATATATAATACACTAGCGTAAATTAAGTGTGGACGTTGCACGTGACAATGCACGCTGGAACGATTCGTTGCACACGCTTTCCGAACTTACGGCCTTAGTCTCTAAAAGTAGTGGATGGAGTGACTTAATTGATCAATGACCACCAGCTTAAGGTGACTGCTCACTGAAACATAAAACAAAGATAGTTGTTTTTATTTAATCATCCAAGTATCTTAACATGACTTTGAAAACACAAAATATAATGATAAGTTTAAGTATTTAATATAACTTTTTCTTTGTTAGATTCTCCAACATGCTACAGTAAAAGATGGAACACCATCTATTATGCCAGAGATGTATCACCTTGTAATAAAATTAATAAATGCCTTTGAGCAAATTGATACACAAGAAGACTGTATAGAAAGAGCTACGTCTGACTTACCATCCGTTTTAATATTTCTGCCTGGTATAAATGAGATTGAAGAATTATACAACTGTTTGTTAGATACCAGCTTGAGGTATGTATACTGTTAGGACGTGCACTCGATTTACGTCAAAATTGTCACATTTTGTAGATGTTTCAGACCTAATTTTGAAGCCATGTCAACAGATTTTGCAATGATATTGTATTTTATAGGAAGATTAATTCTATATAGCCTTAATAAGTAAAAAAATTAGATAATATATCAAAAAGGGATACCAAAAAAAATTATAAAATGGTAAATTTTAATGATATTTTTTAACGAGAAATTATACGCATTGAATATACTTCCTATATTATAATACATATAATGCTACACATAACGATATTTTAATATTGTTAAATGCAACCAGGTACATATTTTTAATAATTATTTGAAAAATGGTCTAAATCGTATCTCGCGGCCATTTTTCGATCGTACACCCCTGTCTTCCCTTATCAGCTAGCGGACCAATCGCTCTGCGAGCAATCTCTATGTGTGCATGGGGTCACATAGACTGCATCTAACAACAATACAACGACAAAAATATTATTAGTACTTCGATGAATGCACGCTCTTAAGTCAGTAATATAGTAGTATTGGTTGACGGTACGTCAAACTATCAACATCGCGTAGCGTAAACATTATTTATTTTCAATATAATTGACGTTGTTTTGTGTACATTTAGTGATTAAAGGGATAAATACATAGTGTGTAATCTGTGTGAATGTTTGTGGCTTATATAATTATAGGAATAATTAAAAAACAAACATCTGGTTTTCACTCAGTACAATATAAAACAAAACTACCCTATAGTTTGGACATAAATTTAAATAAGTCGCTAAAATAAACAAAAACAAAATTAAAAACATATAGTGATCAAAAATACGTGTAAATAACAATATTGTACAGGAAAAATGGTGAATTGTGGCGCTTGCGGAAAGTTTCTTTCGCCGGCGGGAGCGGCAACTTGCAGCGCCTGCCCAATGAAATACCACCGTGCTTGTCTGGCTATTGCAGATAAGGCGCAAATCAGCAAGGACTGGGTCTGTCCTAACTGTAAGAGGCATGTGCGCCGGGGCGACAACAGCCAGACGCCAGTGAAGTGTATCGGCGAGGACGGCGACTGCGGTGCGCCCCTGCCGGTGTCGTCTCCGCCCGCGTCGCCCCGCGCCGTCTGTGCGGGGCCGGCCGTGAACGGCGCCACTTTGGGGACCACTGCTTCGGCGGGATCGGAGGGCGTGGCAGGCATTTCGGAGTTCCGTCGTGAGTTTGCCGAGTGCATTAGCGAGATGCGCGAGTTCCGCAGGGAGATGGTACTCCTGCGAGAGTCTTTCGCCGCCTTCACCGTTCGACTCGACAGCGTCGAACAACGACTGGAGGCCCTCGAGCGCGGACAGTCTGGGGGAGACGCGGCCAAAGTGATAGAGCTCGAGCAGTCCGTCACCGCCCTCAGGCAGGAGCTGAACGAGCGCGACCAAGACGCGCTCCTGTCCGATCTGGAGGTGGGCCATCTCCCAGAGGAGAAGGGGGAAAATGTGGTGCACGCAGTGATGGTGCTGGCGGGGCGACTGGGCGTGCCCCTGGAGGAGCGTGACGTGGTGTTCGCGGAGCGCGTGGGCGTGCGGCCGGCGGAGGCGGCGGGCCGGCCGCGCCGCGTCGTGGTGCGGCTGGCGAGCCGGCGCCTGCGCGACGACCTGCTGCAGGCCGCACGCGTGCGCCGCGCCGGGCTGGCCGCCACCTCGGGGCCGCGCGTCTACGTCAACGAGCGCCTCACTCGCCACAACCGCCAGCTCTTTCATCGCGTCCGCGAGGAGTGTCGCCGGCTGCAGTGGCGGTACTCGTGGACGAGGCGGGGCCGCATATTCGCCCGGCAAGGGGATGGTAAACCTGTTGTCCATTTTCGTGTGGAGGATGACATCGTGCGGACCTTCGGACCGGGGACGCTGGACCGACAAGGACCTGTCAAACATTAAACAGGTGTTACTTTTGACATACGGTTTTTCAATAATTTTAACCAATTACTGTTCTTTTTTGTTTATTTATGCATTAAGTCTTTTAAATTTACCTTTTATTGAGATTGTCTGTGTCCACACCATCATCTTCATATTGCGTCTTGTGTCTTCGCGTCTTGTGTTTTATTTAGTGTTCTTTGAAAATAATAGTCCTTGTGCGAGGTCATACATTAGCCATGCATTTCAAAATTACAGTTCGTATTTCTCAGGGCCTGGTTTCGCTGTGATCTACAACATATTTACCTACATAAATTACTTATTCATATATTATATATTATTTTTATACATTGTCACTCATATATACTCACCTAAATGTTTTATTATTATTAATTGCATGTGGATATATTATTATATAGAAAGACAGAGAGTATGTGTGTATGCATTATATTGCAAAACTAATATTGTTGTAGCATTACAAATACAATTTACTATTTACAATTGCTCTCAAAAATACCTAATTCAAATTATCAAAATATAATAGCTCTAAAAGGTTTAAAGTTGGACTTTTCAATGCTGGTTCTCTTTGCACAAAGCACGATGAATTCATTGTTGCAATGGAAGAGCTATCACCAGATATAATAGCAATTAATGAAACTTGGTTGAGATCAGGACAGGATGACAGTGCTCCGAGGGTAAACGGATATCGTCTAATACACATTCCAAGACCTAGTCATATTCGTGGGGGACGCGGAGGGGGTGTAGGGTTTTATGTGCGTAAGAATATAAACGCCCGCAAATGTCAACATCCATCTACAGCAGTGATTGAGCAGATGTGGCTCAAGGTGCGCCTCCAAAACCGAATAATAATATTAGGGACTGCATACAGACCACCATGGCAGGATGTAAATTTATTCCTAGATGCCCTTACAAAATCAATTACTTCTTTTGGTAAAGTTGACGGGTTGATCATAGTTGGTGATTTTAATATAAACATGCTTGATTGTACTAGCAGCAAATACAAAATTTTTGAGCAATTTCTATATAGTATAAATTTAACTCAGATTGTGGAACAGCCGACACATTTCACAGATCGCAGTGGCAGCTTAATAGATGTTATGTGCACTGACATTGAGTATCTCCATGTGGAGGTCAAACACTCTCCTGACCTAGGTGGACATGCAATGGTGGCAGCCGAGCTTAAAATAAAAAAAGAAAAAGTTTTGCCTCGCTACGTTACCTACAGACCTCTAAAAAATATTATCTTAGAGAATTTTAATAGGGATCTTGATGCAATTAACTGGAAATCCTTAAATAAAATTGATAACATTGATTCTCTAGTCCAAGCTTTCACTTTTTGTATTACTGAATTATTTGACCTGCATGCCCCAACAATAACAAAAAAATTTAAACATCCATCTCACCCTTGGATCACAGATACAATAAAAACTATGATAAATATTAGGGATAAATATCACAAGAAGCTAAAAAAACATAGCACCGAAGTCTTTAAGGAGTGTTATAAAAATATGAGGCATCTTGTGATTACTGCCATAGAGAATGAAAAAAGATGCTTTTTTGAGAAACACATCAACTCAAACATTAGTAACCCCAAGAAACTGTGGCAGAACTTGCATACATCAGTGCTACCAAATAAAAAAGGTGTGTCAGACTTGCCTCCCCATTTTGATAACCCTAGTGTGATCAACACACATTTTCTTGATACACCAGGTGAGAGTAACGTGTCAATTTCACAACTAACATATCTAGAATACCATAGATTTACTTCAGCAACTTTTGAGCTGCATACTGTATCTGAGGATGTTGTCTTGAAGACTATCAAAAGTTTTAAGTCCAATGCCCAAGGGCATGATGGTCTCTCCCTTGACATGCTGCTATTGACATTACCACAGTCACTAAATACAGTCACCACTATGATCAACCAGTCAATAAAAGAATGCATTTTCCCTGCAACCTGGAAAGTAGCTGTGGTTAAGCCTCTGCCTAAAAACAGCCCGCCGGCCACAGTACGTGATCTTAGACCGATCAGTTTGCTTCCCTGCATTTCAAAAGTTTTGGAGAAAATAGTCTGCAGCCAGCTTACAAAATACCTTGAACAACAAAATATACTTCCCCGTTTTCAATCAGGATTTCGAAAGAGCCACAGTACTGCAACTGCTCTCACTGATGTAGTGGATAATATTTTTACAGGACAGGATGAGGGTAAAGTAACAGCTATGCTGTTATTGGACTTCTCACGGGCATTTGATACAATAAACACTACACTACTGTTATCTAAACTCAAATACTATGGCCTGGAAAGTAGCACTATAAAATGGTTCAATAGCTATCTTACACACAGGCAGCAATACGTTGATCTAGCACAAGTAAATGGAACCAGCCTACAATCCCCTCCGCTTCCAGTCACAAGAGGCGTACCGCAGGTCTCGATCCTAGGTCCTATTCTATACATCTTATATAGTGCAGATATCACTACATGTATACAAAACTGCAAATATCATCTATATGCCGATGACTTACAGCTTTATCTACCTTTCAATCCCTTAGAGAGTGCTAACTCAGCAATAAAAATAACTGACGACTTGACCCGAATATCAGACTGGTGTAAGAAGAACTGTCTTGTCCTGAACCCAAGCAAGTCTAAACTCATTCTATTGGGTACAAGAAAAGGTCTGCACAAGGTAAAAAACTCAAATACTCCTTTCAATATATATATAGATGGAGAGATCATTGAATGTGTGGACTCAGTAAGAAATCTAGGACTTATCTTTGACAATCACCTCAACTTTGAGAAACATGTAATGGAATGTGCTCGAAACTGTTTTTACCGCTTAAAGGTAATGTATAGCATACGCCCCTACTTAAGCGAGGAACTAAGAATTAGATTAACTGAATCCTTAATCTTGTCAAAATTAAACTATTGTGACACAGTTTATGGGCCTTGTCTGTTGTCCAGGACAGCAAAACTCGTCCAAAGGGTGCAAAATGCTTGTGCACGTTTTGCGTTTCATATTCCTCCTCGATCACATGTAACACCATTTCATAACGCTGCTGGTATATTGAGGATGGAAGCCCGAAGGAAGCTCCATCTTGCGTGTCTCATGTTTGGTGTAGTGAATACAAGTAAGCCACAGTATCTTTACTTAAAATTGACGTGGGCACAAGCTCACCGGGCTCAGAAGAGAACTTGCACAAGCGTTTTCGCGACACCCAGGCATCGGACTAGTGCTTTTCGGGGATCTTTCAAATTTGCTGCCTCTCGTTGTTGGAATGATATCCCGCCGCCAATGCGTGACCTGAAATCAAAACGTTTATTTAGAAAACATTATAAAGCCTACCTACTTAATGTGCAAAAATCCATTTAGCACGTACTCACCCGTAAATTCACGTAACGATTAAAAAGGAGATGATCAAACCAACCAAAAACGAGTAATGAGAAGGCAGTGTATATTTTATGCACTATTTTATTTTTCGCACCATTTTGTTATCGCGACGCGTGACCCGTGTGCGCGTGCGATGCTTCAATTTGTTGCAGGGTGCACATATTTTCTTGTTTCTCTCTGTTGGAGTAAACATTTGAATTTGGTTTACGTGGCAGAAGTGGCTGAACATATAGGTACGTGGCAGGAAATAACGCAAAAGAATATTAATACATAAAAAACCATTCAAGTACCGGAATCACAGACAAAAAGTTGGACCACAGAGTCACAGATTAGCACAGACTAGTTAGAGATATGCAGATTAGAGAGTATATGACAGAGTAGAAAGAATATGTCTAAACTATAATTTTAACTAGTTCGACTGTTAATAACATCTGGCCATACATCCGTAATTCTTTATAATACCATAGTAGGTATACATTTCATCCATTTTTATCCAGTTTTACTTTATTCATTGCTTCTTACCTTTCCTTTTGTTAAATATTACTTTAATAGTTTAAAAATAATTTTATTTATTTGTTTGTTTGTTATTATTATTATGTATTATTACAGTTAGACGTTCTACATAGTATATATTTTAAAGTATTCGAAATTTTATCTTTATTATTTCTGAAATATTAGTAAAAATTCGTAGGATTATATTTATTTCATTAGTATTTTATTATATTTGTTGGACACCGTACGTCACAGCGGGGGAGGCCCTGCCAGAAAAACAGCGCTCCTGTGGCACTAAGTCGAAGGAGCAGATGCTGAGGCAGGAACCTTTTGGCCTCGCACAGAACATTATGTGTACATACCTATTATCTAAGTTATATGTATATTGTTATTTTAGTAGGATATAATTGTTATGTTATTTTTCTTTTGTTTTTGTTCTGTCGAGGCCAATAAATGTTTTTTCTTTCTTTCTTTCTTTCTTTCTAATATCCTTATAGATATTTCCAAGTTTAAAAAAAAATATCAATATAGAAAGATTATAGAAAGTTATGTCTTTTTTATACCACAAGGTGGTAAATAAGGCTTTGTCCGATGATAAGTGATTACTGTAGTCTAGGGAAGGTAAGGTTAGGACGTCAAGATACATCGCATCCATATTAAACTTTCGAAATTATTTATATACATTAGGGTGTCCCAAGACATAAGGGGAAATTTTTTTTTCGTGAATTTAAATACGCATACCCTCTTATTTTTTTCCATTTGATCCCAATAGATCATATAATAAATATTATTGTGATTGGACACCGGCAACCCGTGCCGACTTGACGTCAAACATACGAATTCTTTTTGTATGGAGTTTAATAAGAAAATATTTAAGACCAGGATATTTGTTGGATAAATAAAATTAAAACTACCCAAAAAATCTATTATGCACTTATTTATTTATTTAAAACGGTTCATTTATTAAATTTTCCCTTTAAAGTTTATTTTTTATAGTCAGAAAAATCTTCCGGTATTCGTAAACACATTGTGACAAAACTTGTATATTGTTCCTTCTCGACTGTGATGGAAATCATGCATTATCTTAACTACTCTTTCAGTTGTATCGTTCACTACCCTCAGAGACGACGTCTTCTTTCTAGCTTTTTGAAAATAGGCATTATTTGGCACTCAGAAGACATTCGTTAAGAAAAGTGGCATAGTTTTTAGACGATCAAACAGAGACTTGCTGTTGACAGCAAGGAAGTTGTAATTTTTTCCCTCTGAAAAAAAACACTAAAATAAGACACAATTATCATTGAAACAATCCATATTTGAACCTGTTGGTTGTCACAACACAGAATTTATAATTTATCTTCTAGATTTCAGTCTACAATCATATTCATAAAGCAGCCACTTGTTGTCTTCCTGAAGAGCTTTCCATTCATAGCCCCGCAATAATTTGTTCTTTATTCCCATAAGATATAACTATTGAAAATTGGAAGATATTCTTCTTTTGATTTCCGAGGATCTGAAGCAGGCAACAGTTTGCCGTTCCAGTGAAGACTCACAACATCGGGTACCTCGTTTTGAAAATAAACTTTTATGACTTTCGCGGGATTCTTCTGTTTCTCCTTTCAAATTCTTGGAATCGTAGCCTTACTTATTGGAAACTTAGCAATATTTCATCCCAGCGCCTCAAAAGTAGCTTCAAGAATGAATACTGAGTCGTCTCATACTTAACTGGCACCTGTCTTTTAGTAGTCGCAGCGACTAACTTAAGAGTATTAAAGTCTTTTCGCATCGACGTTTTCTGGTGACTGGTTTCTACTCCGTAGTGGTTCTGGCAAATCTTCTAAATTTGTAATCAGTCGTTTTGTAATGGTTTATAAGATAATCTGAAAGAAGGTGGCACAGAGAAATACGTTTTTGAGAAGTAATAGGTTTTTTTCCCACCCCAGCTAAGAGGCCACGACGACCTGGCTCTCTTTGCTACTGAAAGAAGATTTTTTTTTTTTTTTGTGTACTTATATGGGTATGTAAACATAGAAGGGCGCTTTCGGTCTACGCCCAATCTATATTCCATGATTTTGTATGTTCTCTATAATCTGTGTTTGTATATTTGGTTAGTTTGAAATGTTTCTGATATTTGATACTTTTGGGGTAATATAAAGTTTGGGATTAGGAATTGTTGAAATTTTTAAGATTTTTGACTATGTGTTTTATGTAAATAATAAATGAGTTCTTTGTTGTATCTTTCTTAATAATGTTTTCCAAGGAATGTGGGTCAGTTGCGTGAAAGTTACAGTTGTTAAAGTGCGAATTCCCGCCACTTGAAAATCGGATGCATGATGAGTAGAGATGATCAAATGTCTGTATGGTTTGGTTGTCACATGGGCAGAAAGGGTCAGGGGCCCTTTTGAATCGATGCAAATATTGCTTAGTGTATCCATGTCCTGTAAGAAATTGTGTGATTTCGAAGTCTGGTTGAATGTTTTTAATGAATATAGAAATGTCATTGTATGTAGGTGCTAGTTGCTTCGTATATAGGCAGTGTCCTGTCTGGTTATAATATTTTTCTTTAGATGCCTCCAATTTTTCTTTGATTATTGATTTAACATAGCTTATTGGAAAATATTTGTAATATATTTTAGATTGAGATAAGGCTGCTGATTTTGCTGCTTCGTCAGCGAGCTCATTTCCAGTAATTCCGACATGCGCTTTAACCCACACGAAAATAATGCTGTGCCCATTTTGTTCTATTTTGTTTATTAGTTTTAGGGTTTTAACTGTATGAGAATTGTGATTGAAGATATTTTGCAAGTCAGTCAACGTGGATCGGCTATCAGATATTATTATTGCGGAGGAATTTAATGAATCAGCCCATGTGCAAGCTTCCACAATAGCGAGCTGTGTTCGGCCTGGTAAATAGAGCAGGAATGATGCAACTTGAATGTCCTTACTTCGGTAGCAACGTCATGACCCTGTAACGCGACAGCAGCACCCACGGACCCGTCCTGCTTACTGCCGTCAGTGTAGAAGTGATGTTTAATGTTCCTTTGCCTTTGAAATATGCGGTTCAGTTCTTCCTGGGTGGCTGCTTCAAAGAATGCAATAGGTTTTCTTTTTGCGGGATGTAAAAGATCTTTTGTTCTCATTGGGATCTCCAATTTTATGTTATCTGCAAGATGATCTGTATGTTTTAAGAATTTTGTTGTTTCTATTTCATGTATTGCTAAAATTTTGTCCGGTAGTGGCGGTAGGTCAGCGAGGATTATTGATATCGGTGTGTTTACGGTTTTAAAACTACGGTTTATGTTTATACAAAAGGATCTTTGTAAGGATAGAAATTTGTTACGTATATATTTATATTTTAAGGCTGAGCACCATATTGATGCCCCATAGCAAATAATTGGTTCTATGACCTGGTTGTAAATTATTCTTATATTTTGTGAATGTACTCCCCAAGTGGCTCTAACGAATACTTGCAGTTTATTATATATAGATTTAACTTTTTCTATTGTTTTCAAGCAGTGTGTGGTGAAGCGAAGCTTGTTATCTATTTGTATTCCAAGATATCTGATGTGTTTAGTGAATTTTATCGGTAAGTTATTCATGTTTAAATTTAGCTTAGACGATTTTTTAGTGAAACCTATAGCATTGGTTTTAGAGGGGCTGAAAGTAAGTTTAGATCTTTCTCCCCAAGCATGGATGAAATTTAATGTCCTGTTTATTTTTGCTTCCAAATTAATAGGGGTGGAGTCTTCGGCGATCAAGAGGATGTCATCGGCGTACGCTTGCAGGTAAGTGCCTTCAGGCAGAGGGCTAGTCAAAAGATCGTCAAGTATGAGGTTCCACATAATTGGTCCGCATACCGAACCCTGTATGCATCCTCTGGTCAGTATTTTAGACTGTTCACTGTCCGCGAATCTGATGACTACCTCTCTGTCTGTTAAGTAGTTTTGTAAAATTGTGTATATATTTTTCGGGCAGTTTGTTTTATGGAGGCGGTGTAGGATAAAGGGCCACCATGCATTGTCAAAAGCAGCTTTGATATCAAGTGACACCGCAGCTACTTGCCTATGTTTGCTTTTTGCTTCAGTTATGATTTTAATGGCATGTGCTATTGCATGTGTGGTGGAAGTTTGTTCCTTGAACCCGTATTGGTTATTGGACATTTTGTCGTTTGAATGTAGGTGATATGTTAGTCTATTTGTTATTAATTTTTCAAGCAGTTTTCCAAACACTGGTATAAGTCCTATAGGGCGGAAGGAGGATAACTCATCATACACGAGTTTTCCGGGTTTGGGTATGATTTTGGAAACAGTTTTCTTCCATGTTTTGGGGAAGTAGCTAATTTGGAGGCATCGGTTAATTATGTTTAATATTATGTCTGGGAATAATTCGGCAAAACGGAGGCAGATGTCAGAAGTTAGATGGTCATGTCCAGGAGCTTTCTTAGGGTTCATGTTTTTCAGGTTTTCCAGTACTTCATCAATGGTGAATGGTGGTTCATGCGCTGTATTTGGAGGTGAGTGAGTTTTTTCTCTTATTTGTACATGTATTTGCATATCAGGTGTATCGTCTGGAAAAAGTCTTTTAATAAGTAGCTGAGAGGTTTCTGTAGCATCAGCAGTGTGGTTACCGTTATCTAGCTTTAAAGTTGATGGTGGTTGTGTAATTGGGTGTGTCTTGATTATTCTGTTTGTAATGGACCATACGTTTTCTTTGGTTTGTTTATTGCAGAACTCCCTGAAGTGCGTCGATGAGGTCTCTTGTATGGCGTCAGCATATTTCTTTTTTAAGTTTTCTTTCTCTGCTAGGATTTCATCAAGTGGTAAGTTTCTGTGAACCGCTTTACTCAACTTTCTATGGTTAGTAATTACTTTCCGTTTTAGTTCATCAAGTTGGGGACTCCACCATGGTGGGCGACATGGTGGACCCTTGGATCTAGGTAAGATTTTATCGCATGTTTTTTGTATGTATGAAGTTATTTTTAGTATGTAGTTTTCTATTTCATCGGAGTTCATGGTACTTATATTTATATTTCTGTTTATGTGTTTACTGAGTTCATTTTTAAAGTCATTTTTCGTCCCTTCCCAGGCCAATTTGTTTGAGATATTATATTTCCATGTGGATAATTTTATATTTTTAGTAAGTTTGGTTTTTCCCAATAATATATTAAATGTGATTGGGTTGTGGTCAGATGCGGTAATGATTTCTGGGTCGACCTTCCAGTTGGTGATTTCAACATAATTATTGTTGCTAATGAGGGTGATGTCTACTCTAGATCTTTTGATACCATGTCTACCGATGACTTCAAATGTAGGAGTGTTTCCTTGGTTACATATAACAAGGTTATTTGCAATGATCATATTAGACATAATTTCTCCTCTTTGGTCATTACGGGCAGATCCCCATGTTGTGTGCCATGCATTGGCATCCCCGCAGATTAGATGTGTTTCTGTTGGATGTTCTTGAAGAAACTGTCTTAGTTTTTGCAGAGTATTGAAAGTGTCATTTTTGGGTTCGATGTAAATAGAGATGAGATTGATTTTTTTATTATTTTTATCACGGATTTGGACTATTGAAATATTTGCATCAGAGTGAGAATTTTTGCCTATTGCACTAAATTTATTATCTTTAATTAAAATGACAGCTTTTACCGTTCTTTCGGCTGATATTTGAAAGGTTGTATATCCAGGGATAGTTTTTGAAGTTTTTGTGTTACCAGTGTATGGTTCTGTAAGGAAAAGTATATCAAACTTTATTTCGTCATTTAATTTTATTAATTCTTGTCGAGCATTTCTGCCACGTCCTAAATTTACTTGTATGCAAGATAGTTGATTTAGATTTTGTGTGGTTGTTGATCTATCTGTGTTAGGCTTATCCGTAGTCAATACGATTACGAATATTATTGAACATTATTGTGGCTTTAGGACAGCTTTTCGACGTGGCACTATGTTTTGTGGGGTTATTTATTTTATATTTGTTATTGTTTTCTGTGCAGTTGAAGCATTGCGCTTTCTCTGCATTATTTTTGTTGGGACAGTCTTTGAAGAGGTGTTCGTTCGAGGCGCAGTGGGAACATGCTATCGTCCCGCTGCTACAGCGCTTACGCGTATGTCCATATTGAAGACAACTATAGCACTGCAACAGAGGTACATAGTCCTCCACTGCTACTTTTTGATGATCAATATTAATCTTTTTCATTTTCGTTATTATCTTCCAAAGAGTGGGATTAGTTATAATTATTGCATTGTATAAATTTTTATTTTTATTGTTTCTTATGAATTTTAGTGTAATGTCTGATTGGTCTTTAATGTTTTCTAAAATGGATTCATTTTGATTAATAATTGTTTGACAGAGTTCGTCAGTTGTGATATTCCGTGATATTCCTTTTATAATTACCATTGGCTTGAGAAGCTTGGATTCCTCTGCCTGTATTGGGCTATTAGGTTTATTTACTTTGGTTAGAGTGGTTTGTCTTTGTTCGTCAGTTTCGAATTCCACTCGGATTTTATTATTTGAAATGTATTTTACTGTAGAGGGAGCAAATTTTGTATCTTTGAAAGAAACGGCTTGTTTCCATATTTGTAGCGTCTCCGCAGAGCTTTTAACATTGTTTTTTGGAATGATTATTAAAGATGGTTTGGTCTTAGAAGGCGAAGGAGGTGTATGGTTTTTAGTGAGGCTTTTTGTAGTTTTTGCTATGCTTGAAAATGTTGGTGTTGGAGGGCTAATTTTTGCATCTTGAATAGCAGAATTGACTGTTTCTTTTATAGCATTAATTGTATTCGGGCAAAGTTGGATGATCTTCGGCGTAACAGCATTTCCGGAATCGGTTTCAATACGGCTTATTAAAGTTTCTGCAATATTTTTAATAGTTTCAGAGTATGTTATAACTTCCTGTTTATTATTTTTAGTGACGGTTCTTCCTTCATTCAATTTATGAGGTATTGCTAATGCATGGGTAATGATTTTACGTAGAGCATCTACTGTAGAGGTATTATTGTCTGGCTCTAGTACTGTTTCGAGTAAAAAGTCTTGTGTATCGTCTTTGTCGTTACTATCTATATTCTTTGTGTGCTCAGTTTCAGTGTCCGTTGTACTTGCTTGAGGTCGGTTGTAGAAAAGGGTTAAAAGCGTTTGTGTTTTTGGGTTTTTACTATCAATGTCCATGTAAGTCCCACGAGTAGGGCCGATATATTGGGTAACGCTCTCGGGTGACGCCCATTCCAAGAGAGTGGCTATATACTGTAAAGGTCGCCAGATATTCACAGGGTTTCACGAGTTTTCTCTCGGGTTTTATAGATTTTTCCTTATCACGAGTCGGCTGGTTAAGGCAAGCTCTCCGTTCTATTCATGACCAACGACGTATCCCCATAGACACCTCGGATGGGGGTCTTTGACGAAGGTAGAATAGGTTACGGACTGAAGGACTGGTGTAAGGCCCTTTGAGAGTAACTCTTTCAAGTCACCGTAAAGAGGGTGTGGAGCTGTTGGTAAGAGGAAGGAAACGCCGTTGTTGTTGGCAGCCGGCTGTTATTGGCAACTAAGTGTGGTCCTTCCTCCGCAAGCCCCCCCACCGCGACAAGGTCGCTCCACCTGGGGGGGCTGAAAGAAGATTAGGTCTTCATTTATTACTTCAAGGGCATTGGCATATGCAATATCAAATTAATTATCTTAGTTTTTGACAAACTTTTGATGACGTTCTAAAATCTTGTGTTTTATGACCATTTTTTTGGTAGTCCCTCCAAACTTGTCATAAATTTACATGTTACTTCACAGAATTAGGCGAAGTTTTAGTATTTTTATGCGCCTTATACCATTGGAATAATAAACTCGCAAAATTGTAAGATTTACACTTTAATTGACTGTTGAATTCACTTACCGAGGATATTGTAGAACATAACTTCCAGAATTTCCATTAAAGGACTGTTTAGAACCCGATATTTTTGTGTTATACGACTCCTATTACAAGTATACTCTTTCGATAACTGCGTGATACTAACGCCCTCATGATTGAATGAGAAATAATTGCATTTGCACGTTATTATATACGTCTCAACACGTTAGCTCACTGACGTCTTTATAGATAAGTACTAACATGTTTCGATGCAAGTCGGCACGGGTTCCCGTGGTCCTATGTCAATGAAATTTTATTTATAAGTGTTTTGTCATCATTGAAACAAAATTAGAGGGTATGCGTTAAAAAATAACTACTTTGATTTTTTTGGGACACCCTAATATACATAAATAGATTTCTTATTTCGTGAATTTTTATTCACCAGAACTAAGATAGTGGACGCCGAATGTGCCAAATATAGTTGGCAAGTATTGCCTTTACATTCGACGATAACCGCGGACGAACAAGTACGAGTGTTCCACCGAGCTCCACCTGGTACTCGCAAGATTATACTGTCGACCAACATCGCTGAGAGTTCCATCACTGTACCGGATATTAAATATGGTAAGTTGTACTGCCAATTATAATTGAATTGCCCACAGTTCTAGCAAAGTGCTCCACAGTATGCTAAAGCCGCGTACATTTTTTTACATGGCTACGAGCGGCACTTCAAATTTGACATTTCTAGTGATGTCTCCCAATCAAACCTCATCGATTTTTGTTGAAATCGATAAGATGTTGCAACATAATTTAATCTCTTTCAATTTAAAAAAAATTGTACTGCTACTGGTGCTGCTGGCTGTGTGATGTCGGCAGAGTAGAATATCATCACCCCATATCCGCCAATGGGTGTCGTAGATGGCGACTAATGGGTCATCAAAGGGGTATTGATCACCTTATACTCCGTCCACCAATCCGCATGGGGCAACCGTGGTGGACTACTGTCTAAACCTCCTTCGATAACAAGGTGGTGCCTTGTGTCCCAGCAGTGGGTCGAATAAAAAGGCTTTTATAATGATGACTGGTGCTGCTCCTATACTTTGTTCCCAATGATAACCAATAGAAAAAAATATCCCATTCGATATCAGTGGGAACAATACCAGTGGCGAGCGGTAATTTTTTAAATAACATGCCGAATAATTCCACTAGTAATCGACTTCTGCCTCATGAAGATCTTAGTAGCGGAGGACCACACCAATTTCACGTCGCTACAAATGACCTGGGCGTCCAAGAGTAACTGCGAGCAGAGGGCTGGTCGTGCTGGCCGAGTAAGGGACGGAAGGGTCTATAGACTGGTCACTGATAAGTTCTATGTGAGTATTGATTCTGTAGGGCCCATATAACCAGACACTGCCTAACATTTCTCTCTGTCAACTTTCAGTCTTGTACCGTATGCATTAAGTTCAAATTCCATTGAAGGGGTGGTGGTTCTTCAATAAAGAGGCTATCCCGTAAAAGTAAATTCATTATCATTAAAAAAAGTTAAGTTGTAGGATTCTTAACAATGGTTTTTACTTCTCAAATCTATAGGCAAAATATTTGAATACATTCAGGATTTATTTTCCTCTAAAAAGAGATATTCATCATCCAATCCAATATGTATACAACATTTATTTTTTATTATTTTGTGTACATATTTTGTCTGATATGTTTTAAACTACAGACATATAAAATTGCACATTTTAATATTACAATTTTCAAGAAAACTTATAATGAATTGCAGTAAGATCCACTAGATCAGTATTTAATGTCTATTCGTTTGACAATCAATATTCAAAACTTACTTTTCCTTTGTTCAAATATAGGAATCGTTGCCACAAGAATGCCCGCCAGAAATCGTCCGTTGCCCCCTCGAACGTCTGGTACTCCTAGCAAAAATGTTGGACATGGGCCCACCGAGTGACATCTTAGCGCTGGCCATGAATCCACCAGATATGTCCAATATTCATCGAACCACACTGGTCCTAAAAGAGGTATTACTTGTATTAAGAGATAGGAGAAGACAACAAATATTCAATAGCTAACAAAATTCTATTTGGCTATGAGTCAAATTAATATGAAAACTCGATATTGGTTTGCGATTTTTCTGATATCAGAAAAGACATTTTTACAAACTATTTACACCTTTATGTGTATACGATCATCTTATTTTTCTATTTTTTTTTAGATGGGTGCTTTAAAGAAAACTCTCGACGGAGAATGGTCTTCAGCAGATGGTGATATCACATACCTTGGCAGGATTATGGCGAAACTGCCTATAGACGTGCGGCTCTCTAAACTGATTGTGCTAGGGTACATCTATGGGTGTCTTGATGAGTGCATTATTATGGGTAAATAATCTTACAATTATGTGATACAGTAATATGTATGCTTTCTACAAGAATAAGGGCTTGTCTCACAGGTTTCAGATAAGTTCCCATTAACGTAACGTTTATCTAACAGTCCATACAAAACTATTTTTTTTTACTCTCCTTTTGACGCAATTCTGTAACATTTACCGTGGAAGACGGCGCTGATCTTATCAGATATAGGCAAGAAATTTATACTTACATAGGTAAAACTAAAAGCCACACTACCAATAAAAAAAGCGAAGACAAAAAAATGTCCTTGAAACAGCTTACTTGCTCTTTGCCCCTTTCTAACCTCTAGAGCATGTACGTATTAGATAGTCACGTGACCGTCATGATCACGTGACGTACGTTCGTCATCATATTACTTCTGCGGAGAGTTAGACAGGTAGGAAACGGAAACATTCAAAGGTTACTTGGGGTCAAAAAAATTGTCTTCACTCTTTTATTAGTTGTGTGGCTTCCAGTTTTATCTATAAATTCCTTGAATATGGGTGTCTTATACCTGGTTTAGAGATCAGAGACTTCATGATTATGTATGTACCGTTTTTTCAAATAAATTATTATTATTGCCAGATCTATCCAAAACTTGTGATACGCAGCCATAAGACTGTCAAAGAAAGCCTTCGGAGCTTATCTCAAAGTAGTAAAGTTTAAAATTAGGTAGCAATTTTTATGGTTTACTTTATAAAGACACGTTCCCTTATTTCGTCATTTAAACTTTATAAATGTTCAAAATTTAAAAGTATGTTCGAATTTTTTTTTATTTTTTATTTGATTTAATTAAATCATTTGTTTTATAGCGGCTGCAATGTCCGTGAAGAATTTGTTCAACAGTCCATTCAGGGAGAGATTAAACGCTTACAACTCTAAGTTGACTTGGGCCGATGGCTCAACAAGCGATTGTATAGCATTCCTCAATGTGTATAAGGTATAACATAATCATCAAATACTTTTTAATTTCATATAGTCTATAACGCGACTTATGCATATTGTTTTTTTAATTCATCCTATCATTATCTTCCTATGGTGCGATCAGCAATAATAACTTTGATATCTTCTCTGGCTCTTTGAGACATTTTAAATGAGGTTTCTAGGGTGCTGAGTAGAAAGTGATATTATATTATTTTCTTTATTTTTTATTTTATAAAGTCCAACTTTGATTAGTTTTAAATTTAATTAATTTACTGTTTTTTTTTAAATTTGAGTAGTTACACCTGTAATTGGCCCACATATCAGAATGTAACCCTTTATTTTGTTTTTGTATACATTTAATATGTGATCTATTGGTGTGCCTAAATAAATAAATTAAATTCATATTAATTAAAATTTTGAAAAATATATCTAAACATAACCAAAAATCTTACTGGTTTTTAATTTATAAAGTCCAGTAAGATTTTTAGTTTTATTAGGCGTTCATTATGTTGATAATGCAACATACTTTTTTATGTTTTGTACTTATTCGTCTTAATTTTAGGCGTTTTCTATCGTGAAGATTGAATTATAGACAATTTGCTTTTTAGAGCTTAGTCACATTCCCTTTTTTAAATAACCAGATCACGCGCGTGTTTCAATTGCATTTGTATCGATTCAAATGCAAGCGCCAATTCTAAACGCATTACCATAGACATTACTTTTAAGGACGAAGTATACTGGAATACGTATACGTACTGCGAGCGCAACTCATTGAGCGCGTTCTACCGTCTATACCAAGGCGAGTGCTTTAAGAGGTTTGCCATGTCTCGTACAGTTGCGTACGAACGTTGGTACGTGCACGTCTACGTTTACGTTTACGGATACAGTGTGTTTCGACCTTTAGATGTATTGCTTTGTAGACTTACTGATAATACTGGATACTTAATTTATATGTTAATTGTGTTCATAATTCAATAAAAGCGCCTTGCAATCAAATTCGCATCGTTCTTCCAGTAATCACTTTTACTCTAAATTACCTATTTTGCGCTGCCATTTAAACTAGTTCTGTTATTTTAGGTTTGGAATCACTTAAGACTGCAGCAGTATTTCAAGCAACAAGGGAACAATGAGTTCCAATGGGCTCGAAGGTTTTACGTCCAAGTACGGGCGCTTAGAGATCTTGACGACTTGGTGAGGGAACTACGGCAGCGTTTGTCGAGGGAAGGCATCGACCAGACTAAAGGACAGTCGCCTTGGGTCAAGCATGAGTTGTCCCTTATACTTAAGGTAATGGTAAAAAAAACAAGAAAAATATAGTCTTGTTTTTATTTATCTTGTTAATTAAAACAAAAAAACCGATTACCTTTGAGTGTGACCAAACTTTTTTTTTGTCTTGCTCCTCATTGCCGTATCTACTGTTCGTCCTGAAATGCCTACGTCACGCTGGTTACTAAACTCTTCAATGCACTTCTATCTTCGGCCTGTCTCAGGGCGGTATTGATAAAACTAAAATCTGCGACAGCGAATGAAACACCGTTATGTGTTTAACAAAGATTAAAATCATGCGAGTACGTTTATGGAGTTGAACAAACAAGTCGTAATAAAATAATAACGCCCATTATCTTTTTTTCGATTACATTTTTTGCGATTTACTATTATAAATACATGTAATATGCTTTTTACCCATTTTTATCTCTATTATTAAAATTATTAAAAATACAATAATATTTTTTAGTTTTTTATAATTCTAAGGATTACACGAATAAAATTATAACAGTTTGTATAACAACTTACTTGGTGTCTAAGTATTATATTCATAGCCATATTAATAATATTCACGAAAACACCTTAATGATAATTCTAATAGGAACATTTGCTTAGGGAATCGCGAATTTGAATAAATAATATAAAATCCGATTTATTGATAAACTTGTACCCCCGTAATGAGTAAAATGTAACATAACTCAAATTAGGAAATAAAAACCACAGAATATACCTAATTATTTCAAGTAGTCTCGCAGCAACATAATCATAGAAATATAAACTGAAATATATCGCATTTACATACTTTCAAGTCATTATGAACCTGTTAAAATTAATCAACCATAGTCTAAAGAAGATTTTTTATTTTTTCTCCTATTTTACACAGGTATGTTTTGTCTTTTACAATCCCAACAAACACTCGTTATGTTGCAGGTGTTGCTAGCGGGAGCGTTTTATCCGCAATACTTCGTTCAAGTATCACAAGACGAAGTAAGGGAACGCGAGGCGGTACGCACGCTGGGTGGACTGGACCCTAGGAATACGGTACGGAGATGTTTTTTTGTACTAAGACGGAACCTATATCAATTTAGTAAAATTAATAACAAAACCCCAAACCCAAACCTCTGTGTCTTTCTATCGTTATTCCCCAAGAGGAAGTCCTTAAGATACCTTAAAGGAACTTATAATGGTGGCAAATAGCATGTTAAGGAAGTCTTAACCAAATTGATAACCGGGTTAACTTCGGAGTAGCAACAAGAGTATTTCCAATCGGGGGACCGTAACGTGTAGCTTTTGGTCTGCAACCCGCATAACTCTAAAAAAGCTAAGCTAACATGGTTTAGCTTACCTCTCATAGCGCAAATTGTAAACTATGAAACTAAGCTATGTGTGCTAACTGAAATTTGCGAAGCTAACTTAGTTGTGATGTGAGGTATATTATTTTCAAGGTATAATAAAGTAATGCAACTTAATATGTGTGTCTCCGTGTATATTATATGGTTCCATAAAAGATTTCATAAGATACGATTGTGTATTTGGTCATGGTTGTTTATATATTTATTTAAGTTTATTAATCAATTACGTAGATTATTATTTATATTTGTCCGTTATCTAGTAACCATAACACAAGTTCTTAATGATACTTACTTTGGGCTAGATAATTGGTGTGAGCGTGGAATATTACGGGTGTAAAAAGACCTATGACAAAGCCGAGAACTACGTATTCCGCTCATCATTAGGACCATTTTTTTCTTCTAGACTATACATGGGAAATTAATAGTTATGAAGTTATTGAAGGTCAAAGTTATTTTTTTTTTCTTAATTTTTGTACAAATAAACATTATCAAAATATTAAGTATTTCATACCAGAAATGCCTTTAAAACGTCAGCGCTAAATGTAACCACTCGATATCAGAGCCATTCAACTCAGCCGACCGATCGTCATACACGCTCCAAGTTGCTAAGCGACGCGCGACTAACGTGTTCATCATTGTCGTCGTCGTCATTGAAAGAAGTCGTCATTGCGCGGTATTTTTCCTCCACGACACGGCACGCCTGAGCCCAGGGCCGAGCCACTAGAGGCACACTCTGGCTAGAGGACTCACCTAGGCAATCGCCTTTACCAAAAAAACCCCGGTGACGCAGAATAGGTCATCAGAGACATCCTGCAAAATTATTGCCACTATAAAACAGGACTTGTTTTTTAACATCAAAAAATAAAAAGTCGTTTCCCAGCAATAACTTTTCCATGTGTTTCTTGTTTTGATGTACATAACGCGTAAACTTCGGCTTTGTATTAGGTCTTTTTACACCCTGTATAATGTCATAATTATATTATAGGTGTATCTGAAGTGTTTTCCGGATCGCCAGCCGGGTGAAGTGTATGCCACAGTGATCAAAAACTGCATCCGTCAGCAAATAGGTGACGAGCCACGTGTCAGCTTTGACAAGAATAGCCAGTAAGTTGTATTCGCATCACTCTTGTGATAAATGAGCATCGCCTTATTAGTGATGACTGGCCACTTTGAGATTTGACGTTCTGAGAGAAAGTGGTCTGACTTCGCGTCAACGATGGATAATAGCCCCCCATCCACTGGAGTTTATTCCTGTTGGACTGTTCAATCTATCAGTAATGAATTCTAGTGGATAGGCAAAGCGCGAAAGGACGACGGTTTTAAAATCTTATTGTCCCTTCCGTCGTGCCTGCACGTCGCGACAACCTTTACTTAGTTACATAGAAAGTCGCAGGAAAGCATGTAGACATTAGTTAGTGGCCTCAACGGTTTTATTTATCCCTACGTTGATTCTCTGTAGTTTATCTATGAGGACGAATCAAACGGAATAAACGCTAATGGATGGGGGGCTAATAATATATATTCACTTAACGGAAACCTCTGTCGTGACAATACGTTCCGATAAATCGAACGATTGAGTGTAGACATTTTGTTTATGTATAATTATAAATAGCTCTGTCGTGCTTTGAAAGGCACGTTAAAGCGTTAGTCGCTGTGTTATTGAGCAAATAGAATCCTATGGTAGCACATTATCACAGTAAAAGGAATGTGATATTTGCTGCCTCTGACAATTTAATAAAAGTCAGTTTGATTACAACAAGGTTCTACCATAGGTCAGAATGCTATTCGCAAACTAAAACAGCTGTGGTTACGTCGATCGTAACCACAGCTGTTTTAGTATTCTAGTTGCGATGTTTTACGCGAATGAACAGTATGCTGGAGTTACGATCCTAAACTTTTTATAAGTGATGCCCAAAAATGGTCCTTTTCCGTATTTTAGTAGGAAATTCGGGATTTAAGTCGAATAGGTCGAATATGGGTTACTATCATCTGATGAATAAATAAATTCATAAAATGAACCTATCGCGTAGGTACAAGGTATTCTAGTGAAGTAAACACCAGCATGTATAGACACAATTTTCTGTTTCAGGAAAGTGTATTTGACATTCCATGACAGTCAACTTTATAGCAAGGGCAAGAATAACAGTGGTGTAAGTATTTTCCTGTCGTATTTATCATAGTTTATATTAATTTAATATGTCTTAGTAATTTATAGCATACAAGTGTTTTGTAAGAAACGAAAAGCCCTCTACATTAATCGTCATTTTTACAACTTTAATTAATATTTAAAAATATTATCTTGATATTAATTCAATTCAAACTATTGTCAAAATAGCTTTTCAATTTAAGCTGCTAGCGTAGGAATATATAGGAATATATCTGAAGTTATATTGGAAATGTGGTTTCGTTGTACACTTGTTGTAATTAAAAAAATACTGGGGCAAAAACTGTCATCCTCCTTTTTAATAGTATTAAATTATATTATAATTATCACATGTTGTTAAAGGAAATTCAAATTAAAAATAGCATCGTCATCTTCGTTCTTTAGGATCCCACAATTCCTGGGCAAGTAGTGCTTCCCGTGTACAAAGCGATCAAGGCCCGTCAACTCAAAATGGACGTTAGGATTCCGTTGTTACCGTAAGTTTCTTTTTTATTGTATTAATAATTCAATTTTAAAATTTATAGTTTTGGCAGGGTTTATTTCTACTTGTTGGTAACGCTATGATGGCTATTATAAGGCGTCGTCTTAATTGGCAACGATTATACGATGCGTTTTCATCGCGCGATGAATGTGAACATGCGTGAATTTTTTGAATTTTCTGCCTTTCCATTCCTACTGTCTCTATCCTACCACTTTTATCCAAAAACTCGGGTACTTGGAAATTTCTTTTGGTGACCGCTGTCGAGTGCGTCTGCCATTCCGTTCCGATCGTTGACGGTTTTGAGAGGTGCGCTTTGGTCAGATTGGTCGACTACGTAAAGTCCCAACTACTAGTACTGAGCTCTCAGTCGCGATCGCGATCTAGTGAATCATCCAGGAAAATCACCGAAATATAAACTGGACTACGAGGAAGAAGCCCGCGGCAAATATCATCTGACCCGCTGCAGTACAACCATAGAACCAGCGCAAAGGTACCGTGCTCCTACCCTTATAGCTCCCGGTTTCATATTTTCCACTAAGAGATCGTGCCATATCCCGATCGCATGATGATGACGACCGTCACTTACCGCCCTTGTATGTATATCCCATAATATATTCTGTGAACATGATAGGTAAAACTGGAAGTCATTCTAGCACAGATTTAATAATACAAGGAGATAGGCCAAGCTGGCGTTTAACTTGTGACAAGTGTATGCCCTATGGGCATACATTTCCGCCACTTCGCATTCCGATAAAGTCAAGTGAATACGTAACTCACCGATTTGACCGATCTACTTTGCGGCTGTGCTTAACTTTCATCGCTTCGCAGTCCTTAAGGCGCGCGCAATGAATAGTGTATATTACGGCATGCTCAACTAGAACCATGTTATGTAGTACGGCCGGTGGTTGCGACACTCGGTCTTCCTATGAACTCGGCAATTCGACCGATCTCCTTAGATTGATATATCTGTTCATTCTAGCAATAAAAAGTGTAGACAACTTTTTGACCCCAAGTAACATTTGAATGTTTCTGTTCCCTACCTGTCTCTTTCTAACTCTACCCATAAGTTATATGATGACGTACGTACGTATGACGTATTAGACGGTCACGTGACACGTGCTCTAGTGGTTAGAGCGTGACAAATGGATAAGAAGCTTGAAGGTCAATTTTTTTTATCTTCAATGTTTGAGTTGCGGCTTTTTTACCTAAAAATTTCTTGCATGTGACCAATTAGGACACTCTAAAAACATCTGTAGCATTGATTGCGTGATCCCACGATCAAACCCATCGTACTATTGTTTTTGATCATTTTCTGCGCTTCCGCGATGACTTGCGATCTTTAATTAGGACACACTAAAGAAATCCTGTATGTTGAATTTCATCGTGCGATGAGAATGCATCGTGTCATCGTATGATCATTTGCCAATCAGGACGACGCCTAACGTAAGAGGAATATATATTTTCTAGTTTTATAGCTTCATATTTATAATAATGTAGGTATATTTTTGCGTTATTGCAAAAGCACTTATGTTACTGCAAAGCCAATGTAGGAACATTTTTGGATACCGCCTCATTTATGATATTATTCTAAAGATTTCATAGTATACTATCAATACTTATTATTAATACTTTTGTAGAGTGGAAAAAGCAAATGCATTGGCGGCTGTTTTGGAAACCCGCAAGTCTGAAATGGACATTAACATGATGGTGCCGCGTTTACCCGAAGTAGACGACACACATTTCCCACTCAAGATATGTCATGTAAGTGATATTCTTAATACCGCAATATACAGGGTGTAAAAGACATGAACACTCAAACGAGAATCATGTATTCTGCTCACCATCATAACATTTTTCTTACTATAGACTATACCTGGGAAATTGATAGTTACGATTTTATTGAATCTCAGTCATAATTTTTTTTTTAAATTTTTTGTGAAAACGTATTCTATACGTTATTTATTAATTATTGTCCAAAGAAACATTATAATTTTTTTTAGTATTTCATAACAAAAAATGGCTTCAAAACGTTAGCGTTCAATGTAGCTCACTCGATGCGCACGGACACTAACGAACGGATCCTCCGCCTGGCAAAATTATCTCGATTTTGCGAGTTGCGTGCGAGTTGGGCTTTTTACATTGCGCGGTACAATTTGCAATTTTTTTTAACACCAAAAAATAAAAATCATTTCCCAGCAATATTTTTTTTGAAATATGTCTTATTTTGATGTATAGAATACATGGTTCTCGTTTGACTGTTTATGTCTTTTACACCCAGTATAATAGTTTTAACCGATATTATTACTTTCTGTTTTTCTGTATTCAGGTCACGGTGTTTAAACTTTCAGCTTTATTGTTTAATGTACTGAGTTATGTTAAAACTCGTAGAACAAACGCTATTGTTTATGAGGTTTGCTATACTAGAATAGTCCAGCGAGGTTGCTGGTGTTTTACAAATAAGCCTGATAATAACAAACAAAGAGATATATATTTTTCTCTTGATATAATATCAAAGTAACATGTTTTGGTAAACTGCTCCATTTTCTCTCCACAGAAAGTCAGTCTAAGCAGATTTTGGGTCCAATATGACGATGAATCTACAGGGCAAGAAATCCACTTAATTCACAAGTGTTTGAACACGACAAAGCTGAGAGCCTTTGCCGATACCCCTAAGCCGGGAGATATATTTGCCGCCCCCAAAGCTGAAGCGGCCGCGACCAATTTCTACAGAGTGCGCGTTCAGAAATTATTTCCCAGGGATATGGTCGAGGTGAGTATTAAAAAAAGGGAACAAACTTAGTGCCCACCAATAAAATAGTACATACTCACCAAAATGGTTATTTATGCCACTAAAAACAACTTTTGTTAAAAATTTACACATTTTTATTTGTAGGTTAGCTTAGGTTAGTATGGTTTTAATATAAATACAAGCCTTAAAAAAACTAGCGCTTATTGTGAAGATTCAAGTTTCTCACCAAATTGCGGCAAAATGTTGCGTCGAACAAAGTCACGTCACGCCGTGCAAAACAAGTTCAAGATTATAAATTGTATGTTCCCGAACTAACAAAGAATCTAATTTTTTTATTCAAATTATTTAGAATTATATTAGAATTATTATTGGTTACACATCTCTAACATTATAGAAATTATCAATATTAGTTGAACATTCGTCAAGATATGTTTGGTGTTTTGCCAAATTACTTCAAAGATATTTACTTAGAGTTATGGAATATTGTTTAGGTATAATAAACTACACTATATACTACACTAACAAAAGACGAAATCAAAAGTAGGTAGCAAACAAATTAAGGGCTTATACTATTTTTTTAACTCTGCGCCAACAAAACCTTTGCATTGACGTTAATCTTTACATAAGAGAAATGCTAACATAGACTTAAAAAAATATAATTCTATTAAAAAAAATTCTATCACAAAAGCTACAATAGTGGATGATACAGTTAAGGTTCTCCTAGACATTCAGTTATAAAATGTTGCCATCGTGAGAGAGCGGAACCTGTAGGCCTATTCGCTAACTTTTTTTGACAGTTGAAAGTGATCATCACTGAGTGAATTACATATCCATTGCTGTTTTTACACGGCAAGTGCCATAATAGCGTGTCGTGTAAAACAGCAATGAATATGTTATCCACTCAGTGATGATCACTTTCAACTGTCAAAAAAAGTTAGCGAATAGCCCCCCTGTACTACCCTGTGTTACAGAGTTCCATTCCTAAATTAATTATTAAACTTAATTTGGTACAATTTTTCATGTAAACTGGTTGCAGACAAGCATACGGCCTGCCTGGTGGTAAGCAGCCACCGTAGCCTATAGACGCTCGCAACTCTGCCAACCCTAGTCCCCTTCCCTCCCCATGGAGCTCTAGCGAATGTACTCACCAACAGAAACACAATACAACAAAAATGTAGTATTATTCGACTGTGGTCTTCTGTAAGGTACTACCCCAGTTTGGGCTGCTCCAAATTCGAGTGGCTAATCCCTACCCGAATAAAATTTTCAAACATTTCATATAATCGAAGACAATCTTATCTTTATCAATTAATATTTTAAATTTTAATCAGGTGCTGTATATAGACTGGGGAGTCTACGGACGCGTGAACACTAGCAACTTATTTGATCTTCCAATGGGAATTTGTTGTGAAACCCCGCCGCTCAGCATGCAATGCGTGCTGGCTGAAGTGGCGCCATCTCCAATACTAGAACCACACGCGCAATGGACACGTGCCGCTGAACAATGCTTCTCTGATTTGACATCGCGAGGTCGTTTACTAGCTAAGGTGCGTATAAACTCAAATATTTGTCGGATTAATTCGACAAGTTGTTGATAGATCAGTTGAATAATCACCTTTATTTGCATATTTTAGGTGTATTCGGTGACACACGGCATTGTGTCAATCGAGTTGTTAGCCGATAGCGGCAAGATCAGCGTCAACAAAGAACTACTGAATCGTGGTTATGCTGTACCCTGCGAAGAAAGTTATGATTCTAAAGTAAGTTTACATTGTGTTTAAGGTTACCCGAAAAGAACTGGTCAACATCTTTTAAAAATATATTTTAAAATGTTATTTATTTTCTTTTGCATAAACAAAACATGTAACAGAAATAACGCACACCCTGAAAGCAGTTTGTTTGGAATTGGCTTCTGAATCGTTACAATGAAAAAAAAAATCATTTGTACAAAAAAATATTAAGTTATACCCTATGTTAAATAAATTTGCCAACTGAAATTGAGTTTTATGTATTGGTAATAAAGTTTACAAAAACGGTACGATATAAAAAAATCTACACGGACATCACACAACGACCTATTCTAATATAAAAAATCGGATAAGTGCGAGTCAGACTCGCCCACCGAGGGTTCCGTACAAATTAGTATTTTTGCAACATAAATGGAACGCGTGGAGGTATCGTGTTCAAATTAAAACCATATATTCAAATCTACGGTTCCTTGAAGCTGTGAAAAAATCGAACTTCTAAGTTAACGCAAAAAAAAAGATACGCCCATCTTTTTTTGCGTTAACTTAGAAGTTTGATTTTTTGTAGGTTTGAATTTATATGGTTTTAATTTTGAACACGATACCTCCACGCGTTCCCGAGATAAAGGGTCTTGACCGACGGGACAGACGGACAACAAAGTGATCCTATAAGGGTTCCGTTTTTTCCTTTTGAGATACGGAACCCTAAATGTGACTGAAATTGATTAATTTGCATAATAGTAACAAATTACTTTCAGAGTTTGTTTATTTCTGTTACACATTGTACGTATAATTTGACATTTTGAAAATATTTTGCATTCATTCTTAGTGTAAACTGAGGAGAAGCAACTACATATAAACTAGTTGATAAGGGTAGTATAATAAAAATGTAACTTAGTAAAACATAAGCTTAAGAAAGACCTAAAGTTCACAAAACATTCAAACAAATAGTAGCTTGGAACTAAAAATTCACTTAAATATAAAAAGAAAGAATATACGCATGGTGGCAAAAGAAACGCAATACTGAGAACTATGTTTCCTCTATCTTCCCATATATTAAAAAAAAAGTATGATTAATGATTAAATACTCAAACTCTTCTAAGTTAAGTGGCTACTTATAAACTAATGTTCCATGTGTGTGATACTGGTTATTTACTAGCATTGTTAATCAACAGATGAATCACGACCTTAGGGAGAGTGCAGCAGATTTGAATTTGGCACAAAAACGGGCACTCAACAAGGAGCAGACTGAATATGCATTCTACCAGCTGCAAGAACTGGAACCCCCTAATTCTAAGGATTGCATCACCGATGTCTGTCTTAAAGGACCTTTCAGGTTAGATTATATTGACACATTTCACACAAAAAATACAAAATAAAGTAAAATTTCAAGTCTTATAGAAGGTGGAATTTTTGAATCGTCCTGGAAGTAAGTACTCTAAATAGTGAAAAAATTAAATTTCACAATGTTTGATTGGAATGTTTGAAACCGTCTTCCCGATTGAGTTCAATCTAGTGATTGGTGCCTATTTCGAGAAGATATTCTGCAATCGCCGGTTTAGTAATTTGTCGTTTTTCCCAGCGGCAATGTGTTGTTTGATCCTTTCAGCAATAGTCTGTTGTTACTCATGCTAAGCGCGGTCGCATATTATAAGAAATTTCTAACAGATAAATTCTGATGCTTGCCGGAAGGTAGTTGGTGCATACATTTTGTATTGGATCCTGCACACTGTTAGACAAGAATTTTTTCTAGAAAATTGTTATAATGTGCGGCCGCGCTAATGATGCAACGCGCAAGTTTAAAATAGATTATTGAGTATGTTCTTTTGGTTGTCATAGTCCCTTGGAGACGGTTCTTCACAACCTGATGTACGCGAGTCGCGAGAAGCAAGTCAACATTGAGTGGCACTCAGTCAACTCTGTTTTACTCGACACGGAACCACAAGAGCTATACGAAAGGTATTGTTTTTACTTTTACAAACATAACACCGCGAAACTCACGCGGTAGAAACAATTATTCTAAAAGTCTGTTTTTCAGTTCAAATTTTTGTTTGAACTAAAGTTTAAAATTTATCGTCGGCATTGTAGAATACCACAATACAATTTTCATCTTTTTATTACTTATTACACGGTATAATGTAGCCTGGTGTATAGTTTATACTTGTACCGCAGTGCTTTATATTGGTAAGTTTAATTTCAATTAGTAAAAATAAGTTATAAAAATTTACTGAGTTTTCTTTCTTGTCTCTTTTATTTATTATCATTTACAAGTCATAAAAGTCAAGTCAAGTTTACTGGACTCATATTTAGAGGTTATTGTTCCAGTATTTTTTTGAGGTGATTTCAAAAAAAAATTAAAAAAAAATACAAAAGTACCCAGAACATGTTTTATAATATTTTCTGGGTACTTTTTGTTTTTTTTTGTCTTTTTTTTTTAAAAAAAATCGTTTTTTTGAAATCACCTCAGCAGTCCGGGTGAAATCAACTCTGAAGCCGATCCCAAACCACCTGTATTCAGGGTGTTGGTTATTTAATTTACATGTTGTATACATATAAGCGCGCGTTTGTTTTATCTCGCAAACGTATAACGCATTGCGTATGACGCGCACTATTTTAATAACTATAAAGCAATTAAGGTTGATTGTTTTTAACGTTTGACACAGCAGCAATCGTCGGCTAAATTAAATGGAAAAATAATGGCGCTTGCGGCACGCGTCTACCGCAGCGTTTGCCGCATAAAACAACCATGCATTTTAGAGTCTACATATAATAGGAATTGCCCAGAATTTTGGACTTCAGTACCCAAACTGACCGTATTGCATTTAATATAACAATTATTAATTTTACTAGGTTGTTAGTAGCAGCAGACGTCGGTCAGAACGAGAGTACAAGCCGTCTAACCCTGCGTCATACCACATTGTTGCCGAACATACCAGCATTGCCAGCAATTCTCTCGCTTCTCTTCTGTCCTATGTGAGTATTCCGCTTTTTTTGTGGTTTGAGAGACACTTTTTTTATAGAATAGAATAAAACTATATTGCACGTCTACCCAAATATAAAAGCCTACATACAAAATTGTTAACAGTAAAATGTGAAAATGACGGCCTTATCGCTAAGAGCGATTTTTCCAGGCAGCCTTAGGATGGATAGGATTTGATTTGATTTACATAAAAAGGTCTAAGAAGTCTATCTACCGACCTGCAATGTACCTCCCTATGTATCTTTTGAATGACCCAGGATTGGAGGAAGGAGGGAACACGTGTGCTTGCAGTGAATTCCATTTCTTGATTATGCGACAAAGAAACGAGTTCCCAAAGGAGATTGCCTAATTTAGTATGAGACTTGGGCCATGATTGCGCTTTAATGAAATTAGTGCCAAAGACTGGAAAAATCTATAGTTTATGTGGGGGAAAACTATCATTACATTATTTTGGGGAGTTTGAGAAATCATAATTATTATTAGTCATTTCGAGGTTACAATAAATTCAAATAATTGACAAAATGACAGCTGTAGTTTTCTTAAATTCTTCATTCTTTCTTCTTTTAGGAAGGCAAAGAGGTCTAGCCTATACAGCCACCCCTTCCGTAGTTTTGCTTTTTTGAATTTTGTATTTAAAAATTCGTTTTGCGCGATAACAGCAGGATAAAACAATATAAGCTTAATTAGATAGCCTCGTGGCCAATAATTTAAATAAGTTCGTTTTTTAATAAAACTACCTAAACATGCGGCTGTATACACATACATTCTTTTGCCTTCCAAGTAAAGGGTGAATAAAATGTACAATTAAATGAATTGGAAGTCAGTGTAGCATTAAAATTAAAAATATTTTTTTTAACATCAGGTTGCTTTGACTTAAAAAATAAGGAATAAGAAACCATAATTCGTTAGATTATTTTTGAAGTATACATATTTAGTTATTGCGCATTGTGAGCAGGTTTGGGCATTCTCCTTTCTTAGTCCGCGTTGGAATAGTAGCTTTAGTTTGTTGTTGACACCATAAACCAGCACGCGTAGTCCTTAAAAGAAAGAAATGAAGGAAAATCCGAAAACGTCAAAAGCGGAGGAATGCAAAAAGCACCTTTTTTTGTATATTATAATGCTCGTTTGAAAATAAGTGATTGTTACTCTAGTGCCGAGCTCCGGCGTGATGACGCAGGAACTCGATACGTCAGTTCGCTATGCGGCCTCGGTTCCACAGAAGATGGCACGCCATACTTTCCGGAACATGACATTTTAGTTAACATCGACGCCGACCTCACTGTTGAAGACATCGGTCTTGTAAGTTTGCAGACATATCACATAGTAATATACATACATACATACATATGATTATGCTCGTAGTCCCATGAGTGGTTGAGGTAGCTTAGATACCATTTTCTTAACACACAAAGCCACATCTGGCAATATGGGCCACGCAGTGCCTCCAAATGACATGTTGCCAGCCTGTCGCCTACACAAATAGGACACCTATCTCAAAAAGTAGCCCCTTCAGTAATCCAATAAAGAAATACCAACAACCAGAACAGATTACACTCAAAATCATCTCAACAGTTCGGGTAATAGTAATATAGCTTATAAAAAAAACTCTGAATATGTCCCATATTCAGAGATTTTTTGTTGTATATGAGACCAACCATAGATATAGAAACGGTAGATCAGCAATGAGAAAGAGAAAAGCATACCAGCGCGTATATTAGAACGAGATAAATAGATGAGACCATTTCACGTACGCGCTGGAGTAGTAATTAGAAAAGACAGTAACTATGGAATAATTAATGCGTTTACAAACGCGTAAATAGTTGCACAGAAGCCTGGATTGCGTATGATGCTGGGTTCGATTCCCGCCTGGGGCAGGTAGATTTTTTTCCAGTGTATTTTTTCTAGTTTTTAAGACAGTAACTGTCAGGCTGTGCATAGTGCAGTACTATTTTTCACCCACACATACACATACTCGCACATTGGTGTCAATCTACTAACGTAAGTAATTATACATCTATGGATCAACTGTTCGGTCTTATATTCGGTCCACCGTGTACAGACGGCTGCACGCCAGGTTAACTAAAATTTTCTCAAAAGACTGAACTCTACGACTATGGGATAAGGTTGACATTTTACTTAATAAAAGTTTTGGGTAGCCTGGTCTGCTACCGAATAATTCGGTTCACTTTTGCGCAGTAAATAAATTCTTCGAAAAACAGAAATTCTTCGAGAGCATAATTAACAAAACAAAGATTTAATTAAATTGGTTTAAAAAAATATCTTTATTTAGTTAAGAAATTATATAAAGTATCTAGTGTTTCCTTAATACTCTGGGCAGTTTTCAAATAAAACTTTTTATTCATATTCATAATTTGCTGTAGAATTATATGCCTGAGACTTGCAGTTGCAGGGAGTGAAAAATTTTGGAAAACTTCGAAGGTCTCTTTATTTATTTCTTAATTTAAGTTGAAAGTCGGGTGACACCGACCGTTGTCACAGTGGTCGGTGTAACCCGGCTGAAACGTCAGGCATTTAACAAGGTAATTTAATCGCGTTACTTCCAGTTTTTACTCATGTTAATCATACAACACGAAAGTTTAAAAATAAAATTAGTTTGAACTTAGCATAATTCAAAAACTAACCGGTTTTCTATAACATTTACTTACACATAATAAAATATAAGTATTAAGAGTCTTTAACCACGTAATTATTATGTTATTTATTTCAATATGTAAAAATGGAAACATCCAATACAGATTAATCACATCCGCCATCTGATGGACTACATGATTTACTGCAATGAAGGCCAGGATTGCCCAACGGCCGACGACGAGTTTCGGCCACAAGTACCCTCTCTTATACGTGCTGATATTATGGGGTAAGTCATTTGCACTTTAAATACAGATTCAGCTCTTCAGGAATGACGATGAAGCTGTGTAACATTTTTTTCCACGTGCCCAAGTCATTACTGTCAGTGTGACCGACTGTGACATTAAGTTTTTTTTATAAACGAGGACAGTGGAAAATCGGTATAGTTCCATCCACAACTTATAAAAAAATCATTTCCATGCCTACCTGGGATCTATATAGGTTACAAAACGGTAAGCGCACCACTAGCCCCTACAGGCGAAATACGTACAGTAACAAGCAATAAATTATGTATCCATTTTTGACATTCCAGCATCTTTATTTAATAATAATAATAATAATAATAATATAATAATATATTTTCACGCTCACACCAATTATCTAGCCCGAAGTAAGTATCATTAAGAACTTGTGTTACGGATACTAGATAACGGACATTTTTTTTTTTTTTTTAATATACATAATAATTTTAGATATTTTTGTAAATAAACTTAAATAAATATATAAACAACCATGACTCGCAAACAAACATTCGTGTTTGTCACACAAACATTTGCCGCTACCAGGATTCGAACCCGGACCGCTTGATGTGAAGCCAGCTATACTGACCACTCCACCACGACGGCGTCATCTCTTCTTCGGCGTTATTTCTTCTATTCATAAGTACATAGTATAATACATAGTAGCTCTTTCTGTACGTACGCTTAGACTACGCAACGGATTTCAATGCGGCTTTCATCAACAGTGATTCAAGAGGAAGGTTTAGAAGTATTATTTGTTAAGGTTGGAGTAAGTACTCTAAGTTATATCCGTGCGAAGCCGGGGCGGCGCTAGTATTCAACAAGAGTCACGAAATGTCAAATATGGATACTTGTATGCTCGTGATTACAAGTAGAAGCCATACTGTGTTAGCATAGTAGATTAAGAAACTGTAGCTCGGCAATAGGAAAGAGAAAGAGCATACTGACTGACGCGTATATTAGAGCGAGATAGATAGACGAGACCGTATCACGTCCACGCTGCTGGCCTAGGTCGGGCTGTTAGTAGTTTGAAAAGACAGCAACTGTCAGGCTGTACATAGTTCAGTTCTTTAGATATAAGAACCGTTGATCGGCGATGTGAAAGGGAAAGAGCATACTAACGCGTATATTAGAGCGAGATAGATAGACGAGACCATTTCTTGTACACGCCTGCGGCCTAGGTCGGCCTGTTATTAGTTCGAAAAGATTGCAACTGTTAGGCTGTGCATGGTACACTACAATAGATATAGGAATTATAGATCGGCGATGTGAAAGAGGAAGAGCATACTAAAGCGTATATTAGAGCAAGATAGACGAGACCATTTCTTGTACACGCTGGCGGCCTAGGTCAGCCTGTTATTAGTTTGAAAAGACTGCAACTGTCAGACTGCGCATGCAGTACTATTTGTCACGCACACATGGGCATTACTCGCACATTGGTCCATTTAGTTTTTTTGGTCTCGCCCGATTCATTTCAATGCCAATCTATTAACGTAGGTAATTATCAGTGATCGGAATTGGGTGAGTATATTTACCTATAGTTTGTAGAACAGAGATAAAAATCGGAGACTTCCTCAAAACATTTTTTTTTTACCTTACCGGTAATTTACTGGAATTTTAACTACGTAAATTTCAAACCTCAATTTAATTTAATAGAAAGTTCTATTGCGTAAATATTCTTTCTTAGGTATAGAGTTTTGATATTACAACATAGTCTGAACCATTAAAACAATCCTTTTTTAAGCAGTCGTGTCAAAACGAAAAGCTTTTATAATGTATATATTAATAATGAGATGTTTAAATTCACGTAATTAAAGATCCGCTAAATTTACCGGGGGTGTAAGGGGTTCCGAACAAAATCCTTCGGCACCCAAGTCAACCTCACCTGCACGCGGTACACCCTGCCGAACAACAGACGAGGCTCTGGCGCTCCCCACTGACCCGCACTGGATCAGCGTAGTGGGAGAAGGCCCAAAACCCCCCAAAATGAATTTCAAATCCAACCCAAGGCCCCAAGTGCCCGGCAGTACCGGAGGCCATGCCAGCGGTGAACGCAGCGTTGGTAGGCCACCACAAGGTGGACTGACGATCTGGTGAAGGTCGCGGGAAGCCTCTGGATGCGGGCAGCGCAGGACCGACCGGTTTAGAGATCCTTGGGGAGGCCTGTGTCCAACAGTGGGCGTCTCTCGGCTGAAATGAAGATGATGAAATATACTGGTAAAAAAAATACTAATATGGATTTTTATCTCTGTTCTACAAACCGTAGGTAAGTAATTATACATGTATGGATGGTTAGTGTCGATTAATAAGAACCCTTCTTACAGTCTCCTAATGAAACGTCGCAAGCACCGTGAAGTAAGCTCAGTGAAGAACGCTTGGGAATGGAAGTCAGTGCCGGAGGATGAGTTACTCGAGATCACTATACCTGATATGGTGGAGCGAGCAGTCGTATTCCCGCTGCACTCACCGCTAGAACTGCATCCGCTAAGCCACGAACAACTGCTTCAACTCAAGCGGGATAATGACCAGCTTAAACTGCTAGTCTCCAGGTACTGTATTATTATTTTCACTTCTCATTCTCGGATACGGCTCGGTGGCGTAGTGGTTAACGCAACCGCCCGGTTTGCGGAAGTTGCTGGGTTCGATCCCTGCCTGGCAGGTCGATTTTTTTCACTGTATTTTTTCTAGTATGAAAAATATTTACGCGTTTGTAAACGCAAATATTATTCCATAAATAAACTTAAATCAATATTTTTAATATAAGCGCCGCCGCGTCGGTAATAAATACGCTGCTAACCGCTAATAAATGAAATGAAACCAGAATACACTTATTTTTATTGCGAGCGACGCCCTTAGGGATGTTGCCATTTTTTGCGACTCCCCCGGTCAAAATCTCCAAACAACATTAATTATTTTAGAAAAAATAAGTACCTACAAAATAATATATTTTACTTTGTTGGCTGGCTACTGATGAGAAATATGTGCTTGCTTCTTGGTTTCCTGATCGTAGCTTTTCAAAACGGGGCTCACGTTTGGAAATCGCCACTCTCATCACTTTCTCTACATTTATTTTCGCTCGACTCTCTCGCATCACACAGACAGCCAATCTATGTGGATCACCTCATGATGCCCCAGGGCGTCGCGACACAGCTTGATAACCCTGGATTAGGTATAAATGTTGTGCGCACGTGAGCGGGCGGCAAGCACTGTAGAATCCTCTTACATGAAACGGCCATTAGCCCCGCGCCAGCGACTAGAAGCGGTGTATAGTTTTATACAAACTTAAATGTATTATAACTTGAATACGTATCGTATCGAAGTGAAATAAAAATCGTTTATTATTTAAGTGAAGCGTCGGTGGCGTAGTGCGTAAGAGCGTCGTCTCCTACCCGGGAGGCACTGGTTCGATCCCCGCCACGTACCAATGTGTTTTCAAATTTTGAATTCATATGTACGTTTAATCGACGCTTTTACGGTGAAGGCAAACATCGTGAGGAAACCTGCACACACCTATGAAGAAATGCTTAGGTTGTTGTGAAGTCGACCAACCCGCACTTGGCCAGCGTGGTTGACTAAGGCATAATCGCCCCTAATGTGGGGTAGGTTCGAGCCCCTCGGTGGGGCATTATATGAGCTGTTGATGATGATTATTTTAGTAATGAGATCTATAATTTTATGAAATATTTTTTTTCAGTTTTTCTTAGCTCATTTATATTTCCTCCGTAGCGCCTAAACTATTCATCAGATTTAGACGAATAATGTGTCAATCGATTCGTTATCATTGCCCACGTGACAAAGGCTACATTTTAATCGACTTTGACAATAGAAGGAGTCGGTTTGACTTCGTTGATTTCATTATTTATTTAGTGCGGATTTTTTTTAACTTTTTATTTAATGAAAAGTAACAACATATACGCAAACTAATAATATTGTTCCCAGGACTTCAATATCGTCCAGTCAGGAGGTTAAGTGCACTTTATGCAACACTGGTTTGATGGCCATACATGCTATGCGCATACATCTGTACTCCAACACCCACAGCGAGAGAGAAGAGGAATTCAACATCGTTCAGTCTTAAGGTGACGTTATATTCACCCACAACCTGATTATATTATGTTCATACAAGGGATCGTTTTCTCGTATCTCATATTTCTGCATTGAATTAACTACTTACGTGCAGCAGATTTAAAGTTGATTTTAATGTTAAGTGTAAAGACCCTAGGGTAACCGTAAGGTCCCCTAACCTTTTTTGGCTGTGTCCATATTTTTGTTTTATTGTTTCGTGTTTATGTTATCGTCTTTAGTTGATTTTCTCTTGTATTTCTAGGGCATTAAGTGTTACGACTTTGTCAAGAAACATTTAAAATTATCGATGGCGACAAAGTGTTTTGGGTAATTTCAGTAGATAGCTAAACAAATATAATTAAAAACTATTCGTCTATAGAAAATGTTACCACTTTTTATTTACTATATCTTAACTGTAGTTGTCGCCGGTACTGGCGAAGTTTACTATATTTTAACTGTTTATATAGTCAAATTTAGATCGTTTCTTTAAATAAAAAAATAAATCCAGATTATTATAAGGGTGCCTTCACATTAGTCGCTTAGTGCCGCGCTTCACCTGCCCTGCTTTATAATCCATATAAATTCTGACGAATTTGAAGGCTCCCTAAATGTTGGTGTTAAAAATACATTTAAAAAGTTAGTTTACAAATTTTAGTCCTAAACTATTATAGGATTGTTTATTAAACGAGTTGTCCGTTTATGTAGGATACCTTATGAACAACTGCCATATTCGTACTCACGGTACTCATGTAAACGCCATAGATGTTGCGCCGAATTTTTAAATATAAAGTTAATGTGTCACTATTTTTAAACCAACATGTATTGTGTAAGTACTTACCTAGTTTAAAAATATAAATATAGTTTTTGTCTATAGACGTACACATATTTCAAATCAGTTACATTCATGCAATTAAGTTGAACTTATGTATTTAATCTTCATTGATTTCTTGGCACATTTGCGTTTCTGGTTTATCAATTCGTATGTTAAACTTTTGCACAAAAATACTAGAGCAGATGCCTTCTTAATTTTATGACATTTATTGAAAAAAAAAAAACAATATTAGGTTATTTTTGTTTTGTATTCAGTCACAAAAGTCATTATATAAACGTTACAAACGTTTTCTATTCAGTTACAAACGTAAATTGTATGACCTAAGTGTCGTTAGCACATTTAGGAACTGAATCTCAATATGGGCTTAATATTGTGGCTTCAGATATGTGACAACTTTCTTTAAGCTTCAAAGCTAGATTGTTACGACCCATTGTAAAACTTGTTCATCATTATAAAGATTGGTTTTTGATACCAAGTGAAAAAACTTAGAGTTTATATTGATAAATTGTCGAAAGTGTTCTTAGTCCATATTTTTCAATTTTTTTTCTAAGTGCTAAATTTACTTGTCAGACTAAGTGAATTTAGCACTTAAAACAAAATACTGTGTAGATTGACTGAATCTGTTACTAACAGATTGATCTGATGCTGTCTATTACTCTAATAGTACCCACCTATTAAGAAATAAAAAAATATCTAATAACAATGTGTTTTATTTTCTATGCCTATAACATTTAAAAATGTTAACCAAAAAATTAAATCGCGGTAGGCTTGTGGAATGACAATTGAAATCTTATTTTGATAATTTCAGTGTCACAATAGTAAATTAAATACACATTTTTATACTAATATACTATTTCATATCGCGTATTGAGTGGTTACCCTTTCAAGTAAGAGTACGGTTTCAAGTTACTAAACCACATTGCGTGAAGTAAGACCGGTACCACGGACCGACCATATCAAATTTTATCAGTTTTAATATTCCTGTCTTTTTTATTAAAATCGTGAGTTGAATTTATGGGATTTTAAAAGCGGGGAGCAATTTTGCTATTATCACAGATAATATAATACTATACTACTAGTATTATGTAGTTTTTTTAGTGAAATTTATTTTTAATTTTCTGCTAGAAATTGCACTTCTAAAACTACTTAGGTACTTCAACAAAGTATCAGGACAGGACTACAAATATTTTTTATCAGTCAATGCTGTTTTTCATTTATTACGCAGCCTCTGATTACGAGCTTCTAAAAATTATATCTCGGTGTTATGAATATAACCGGTTTCGCTGGTTTTCACAAGTGATATGCGCCGGTAATCAACATAAGTACAGCGGCCTTCTCAAACTTATATCATTCATTCATATAAACGTATCGCTGTCTCTTTCAAAATTAAGATATGCGACAAAAAAAAATACAACTGTTTTGAATTGTTAATGTTTGTGTGGTTTTTAGCAGCTGTAAGTTACATTGCACACTCACACAGTCAAAGACTTGGAGCATCAGCTGGTGCGATATTTTCTTCAGACAAGTTCGCTTCTCGTAAAAAACGACATGCTGAACTCATCCGAGAATATAGATTCAATTATCGAGTAAGTACCTTTTTCTGTTATGTTTAGAATTAGACCTGTACCAAATAAAAATAAATTATTTCATGATACATACTAATTAATGACAATCAGACTTCTTTTAGTTTTTTTTGTACTAAAAATATTTGGTGTTTTTTTTTCTATAGGCACTCAATATTTTATTTACACATTAGACATAGGTACTTATATATTATTTGGTTACCGTCTTACATTTATTTGAATATTTAAAAATTTATATTACAGAGGTAGATTTATGGACATCAAATGTTATAATTATGTTATCCAATTGCTAATTTAAAACTAAGTGCATACATAATAGAGTTTTGAAATTTGCTCCAAAATTTGCGTAGTAGAACCTTAATTTTACTAGTTGTTTAATTATAACAAGTGATTTCGTTTAGATTCGAACGTTTTGCTAAAACATCTCATAAACAAAACCGTAAACAAACACATATTACACGTTGGTATAATTTTTATTGAAACCGTGGGTAGTTATTTATTTTCTGATTTTAATTGTTTTTACGAAAATCCTAGGAATATTAGACATTTTATTATTATTTAAGGTTTCCTTGAAGATTTTTTTGGTACAGTCAACAATAGACCAAGTTACCACAAACTGTCGAAAGTTTCTCGAAAAGAACTTGAAAATAAATTGAATTCACTTCAAACTAGTTTTTAGAGTAGGTAATACATACGAAGTTATCTTAGCAAAGTTATCGAATGAACTTCAGCAGATCATAATTATTACGACAGTAAACTAAAATTTAGCGCTGACAACTAAATTGGTTATTAAAAAAATATTAGGTAGGTACCTACTTTTTTTTATTAGGCTTAGAAGGCGAAGATTTTAGTTGACTCTCTAAGAAAGAAAGAAAGAAAGAAGTAAAGATCGAGTTGGAGCGGCAGGCCTGAGGGTGCCTCTAAGGCTCGGACTTAAAACGGTCAAATTAGTACTTGGCTGGGGATCGAACCCGGCACCTCTGAAACTAATACCGGGAGTGATTCACTAGGTGCACTACGGATTCATCATCATATCACCCACATATGACGTCCACTGCTGAACATAGGCTTCCCCCAAAGAACGCCACAACGACCGATCCTGTGCTCCTCGCATCCAGGCGTGACCAGCAACCTTACCTGACGCTAATTAACAGTAAGGTAATTAAATATCCAGATATTTTATTCGATATTATTCGTTGGATTACCTAGTCCTCTATAGCTCAAAGGTTCTCGTAAGTAACACAGAACAAAAAAAATGTTCTATTTGAATTGAACATCGATCGCCCGGATCGGATAACGAGGGGTCATGGGTTCAAATACCACGCCTCATGACAAGATATGTTTTCTAGTTTTTTTTGTTATTTAATAGATATTTCAATGTTGTTCGAGTTTCAACATAAAAAGTTGATAATTCAACAGTAAGTAGGTACGTGGGGCGCACTAAAAGTTTCCGGAATGAATAAGAAAAAGATACTATTAAACTACTTGACCGTCACTGGAAGCTTTATATTGAGAGAGCGTTTCCGTTTTCCCGTCGAATTGCTATCAGTTTCCATACTTTTTATCGCTTTGTATCCGGTCCAGTGGCGACACCTGGCGGATGCGCGCCATTTTGTTTTACAAGTTTTCGAGCGCGCCATTTTTCCCTCATTGGCGTTCTGAATCCCGTCGAAGCAACTTGTGCTCATTATAACGATCTGTCTACACAATCGCGAGTACTTAAAACAGTGATATAAAAAGTGAGAACGTGTACACCATCTATATACAGTAAGTTAGTGTTTTTTCATTAAAAAACAGTGTTTGCCATTTGCAATAAATTTTAAATGCAGGTAAATTTTAAATAAATGGTTTTAACGGTTCTACCGTTCGTATGAAGTTTAAGTATTAATAAAATTATATAATTTAACGGTTTTTGCCGTTCGTGTAAAGAAATACAACTTTTATTAGCAGTTTTTAACGCTAATAATGATTTGTATCCATATATGTTAATTTTTATGTTTCCATACTAGTAAATAGCAAATGAGTGTGTACTTGGTTAGCCAAATATAATAATCTTACGATTTATATCATAGAAATGGAACAAGCATCTGACCCGCTAGCTGTGGCTGGCACTAGCGGTGAGGGTCGTAAGCGAGTTCGGAGCAGCTCGTCAAGCAGCGCCAGCAGTAGCAGCTCGTCAAGCTCGTCTTCTGACAGCAAAAGGAAGCGGCATCGCCGCCATAAGAAAAGTAAGCGCTCTCGGCATTCCAAACGTATGTTGGACCAATTAGTTCAGGAAATCGGGGAACTTCGTAAGCACGTTGTGACTACAAATATCGATGTTCCCCGTCATGAGCATGACAATTTTTCAATGATTTCTGGAATCAGTAACGAACTTTACGAACAAAACTTATCTGAAGAACAGTTTTCTAACCCGAACAATTCAAATAATTTTGATTTCACGTTTGATATTGAAACTAAGTTAAAAGAACCTTCTGTTCCAAAAACACCCGATATTTATTTAAAAATGTTAACAGACGTGCAACGTCTTGGCAGCTCGTCATGGTCAGATGTCAGATATGCTGATACACAAAAACAATACAACCATAGCCCAGGTTTTATAGACCTGGAAACAAACGACGAGGTAAAAATCTATGATACTATGCGCTATCATGCTCATGCCGACAAGTCATTTGCAGCCATTACGTATTGCATTTTAAAACAAAAGGAGTCTTTGCAAGAAGGTATTCGTGACCTTCTCTTCTGGGCTAAGAATACAGATGTTGATTTTAACAACCTAAGTGATAAGGTGGAAACATTATTTCTTAAGGGCGAATTTCACAAAACCTCATCAGACCTTTTACAACTAGTTTGTGGACATCGAGCTGAAAGTATAGAAATGCGACGCCAAAGCATTACTAAACAAGTTCGTGATCCCTTTCTGAAAGCCTCATTAAATAAGATACCACCGTCACAGACCCACATATTTGATTCTCAACTTTTAACGGCTTTTCTTGACAAAGCTGGAGGGGTTCGCAAAGTGTTCTGGCCGCCTAAAAATGAAGTGTCTTCTCAAACGAGACACCAACAACTCAATAGCCGCCCCTCGCGGGGGCAAGGCGTACGAAATTTTTTAGTTCCATCGCGTGGAACTCAATGTGCATATTATGACATGCCTGCGCAAGGCTTGCCTACAATCCTAAGCACTTATAATAACCCACCCTCGCGGGGTGGATGTCAGCACGTAAGCTCCTATAAAGATGGTTTGCACGAACACCACAATGCTACGAATAGAGGTGCATTTCACAACCGAGGCTCGCGGCCCCAACGTGGAAATTACCGAGGACGTTCGAATACTGCTTCAAGGGGAAATCCAAGAAAGTTTAAACAATGACTCGAAACAATTTCGAGCCGGTCAGTTGGTAAAATACCAACCATATTGGAAGGAGATGGGAGCACCCGAAATAATTCTAAAATTGATTCAAGGGTATCGCATACCATTTCTTCAAAGACCCCCACTTGTCTATCCAAATGTAACGAACAATTCTTGCCAAACTCCAACCTCAGAAGAAATGTCTATCATTATAAAGAATATGAAGGAGCAGGGTATATTAAAAACAGCTCATCTAGCACCAAGTTTTGTGTCCCCATTGTTCCTAGTGCCGAAGTCCGATGGGACTGCTCGACCCATATTCAACCTCAAAGCGTTAAACCGCTACGTCAGGGCCAAACCATTTCGTTTGATAAATATGTACCGCATTGCAAATTTCCTTCAACCCAAAGACTGGATGTGCAAAGTCGATTTGTCTCAGGCTTATTTTCATTTAAAAATAACAAAAGCACACAGACGGTTCCTACGCATCATTTACAATCAAGAATTGCTAGAAATGACCTGTCTACCATTCGGTTTAAGCACAGCTCCCAAAACCTTCTCTATCCTGACCAACTGGATTGCTCAAGTGCTAAGAGAAAGGTGGAATATGAGGATTGTGGTATATTTAGACGATTTTTTACTGGTACATCAAAATGCCGACACACTTCGCATTCATATAACATTAGCAGTCCAAACATTGCAGAAATTGGGTTGGCAAGTGAACTTCGAAAAGTCTATTCTTTGTCCTCAAAAAGGTCTAGTTTATTTAGGAATAATGTGGCAACCTTGGGACAATCTCAAATCCCTACCAGAGGAAAAGACCACCAAAATAATCAAAACAGTAAGGAAGTTTCTTTATCAAAGAAGGACAACGCTAAAAGAACTCCAAAGGTTAGTAGGATTATTAAATTTTGCCAGTTTTGTAGTCCCAAGAGGTCGTCTCAACCACCGCCAACTGTTAATGTTCATGAAATTCCTACCACAACTGCCATCGATAGCTTACAAACTGCCACAGAGTGCCTTACTCGAACTAACTTGGTGGAGTCAGAATTATCAGTTACGAACCTCACTGCATCACGCCCCGCCAACAACATTTCTGGCCACAGATGCATCGGATCAGGCTTGGGGAGCACAATTGAACAACACAACCCTGTCAGGCACCTGGTCGCGAGAGGAGCAAACGTTCCACTCCAATCAGAAAGAGATGTTAGCAATATTATATGCACTGCAGACACATGCTCGTGTACTAAGTCACAGCTCAATCCTTATACAATGCGACAACAAAACCGCAGTTGCTCATTTACGGAGAGAAGGCGGGACAAAATCGACAGCATTGACGGAAATAACTCGCAGAATTTTGAATCTAGTGGACAAACATCAGATAAACCTCTCAATACATCATATCCCAGGCAAATACAACAGTCACGCAGATCACTTGTCACGTCACCGCAGACCACCGGAGTGGCATCTACTTCCGGGTTGCCTGCAAATTGTATTTTCCAAATGGGGAATTCCAATGATAGATCTGTTCGCTTCAGCCTCTGCTCACGTAGTCCACAATTACGTGACACAGGATTTGAGAGACCCGCAAGCCCTGTTTTACGATGCATTCAGCGTTCCTTGGCACTATCCCCTAGCTTGGGTATTTCCACCTCCATTTCTGATACCCAAAGTGCTGACGCACTTAATCCAGTCGTCAGGGATATTCCTAGTTGTAGTACCACGATGGGAGAAGGTCTTCTGGCGTGCAGACCTGAAATCACGAGCACTCGAACCCCCCTTAACCTTGAGAAACCTAACGAAGTATCTAATCGACACATCAACGGGGCTCCCCCCACCGCAAGTAGAAAATATCATCCTAGAAGTCTGGAAATGTGGGGGTGGACAGAGGCTACAAAGGAATGGAACAATGACCAATTGTCTTTACTCAAGAACTCGTGGCGGAAATCTACTTTGAAAACCTATGAGGTTGCATGGAGACGCTGGCTGGTATGGTCAGAAAAGAATGAGGTTGACCCGATAAGCCCCACAGGTTCTCAGTTAGCACAATTTTTGTCTGATTTATATTTAATTCATAATTTATCATACAATACCATAATTTTACACAAATCTGTAGTTTCCACGTTATGTAACGCTGATAATTCTAGTAATTTAAGTTCACATGTTCTTGTGAAACATATATTAAAATCTATAGCTTTAAAGAAACCTAAAACGTCTAAGCCGCCAGTTTGGAATGTCGATGAATTAACCACTTTTTTAAGAAACTACACTATAAACGATAATAAACTGTTTGATATATCACGTCATACTGCAGTGTTATTACTGCTTTGCTCGGGACGTCGTATACACGACTTGACCTTACTGCAAATTGACCCTAATCATTGCATAAGGAGTAACGAAAGTATAATTTTTTGGCCACAGTTTGGTTCGAAAACAGACTGCAGTAATTATAGGCAATCCGGCTGGAAACTTCTTTCGAACCCTAATGATCGTAAACTTGATCCTGTTTTTTGGTTAGAAAAACTAATAACATCGTTAGATGAAAGACGTAATGCTGCAAAATCATTTAATCTTTTTGTTACTCTTAGAGGTGTGGCTAAACCTGCCTCGCGCACAGTAATAGCGAGTTGGGTAAAAACACTGTTTAAAGAAGCTGAAATTAAAGCTACACCAGGAAGTGTCCGGTCAGCAGTAGCTTCCAAAAGCTGGCTTGAAAATCATTCTCTTGATGAAATTTTAGCTCGTGGAAATTGGCGATCAGCTAATACTTTTCGGCGGTTTTATAAACGCGAAGTAATGAAAAATAGCGAGTCCAATAATGTAATTCGATTATTTAGTCCAATCGATTAGAATATACTTATTTTGTTTGTTTGATCAATACTGAAATGCACGTTTATTTGGTTCATTTTTAAAATATTGATTAAAATGTTTTTCTCTATAAATGTGTGTTTATTTCACTTTTAACGGAACTTTTTAAAGATCACATTGGCGTATATTTATCATCAGTGGCGATCACCAGGCGATAACAAACAGGTCTCAATATAAAGCTTCCAGTGACGGTCAAGTAGTTTAATAGCCGCGTTTTACCTGAAATAAAACGCATATTAAAATACTTACCTCACTGGAAGCTTTCCTTTTTAATTCTGCCTGGTGAAATTGAGCCAATGAGGGAAAAATGGCGCGCTCGAAAACTTGTAAAACAAAATGGCGCGCATCCGCCAGGTGTCGCCACTGGACCGGATACAAAGCGATAAAAAGTATGGAAACTGATAGCAATTCGACGGGAAAACGGAAACGCTCTCTCAATATAAAGCTTCCAGTGAGGTAAGTATTTTAATATGCGTTTTATTTCAGGTAAAACGCGGCTATTAAAGGTCAAAAATTAATAATATTGTTTCTCAAAATATCTCTCTCTCCCTTTGCGTAAATGCACTTTTTCATTCGATTAAACCAATTTTGAAAACTTGTGCCACTCTTTCGTGGTGACGTCAGAAACGTGTTTTTCATACGCTTCGACAGCCTCTTCTCGTTGACCGCGTAATTAGTTCTTAATTTTTGTGAACAGAAAAAAGTCACAAGGTGCCAGGTCGGGACTGTATGCAGGATTGTTCACAAGTTCTACGTTTTTCACCTTCAAAAATTCGTCTGTCTGTCTGGCCGTATGGGACTACCGGCCGACTAGCATTGTCGTCAAATTGTCGTGGTGCAAGATGATACGGCCCTTACGGTTATTTTTACGGAGTTCGTCAATAATTGCCGGCAAACAAATGTTCGTGTAGGTACCAGCAACTATTCACGGTACGACGATTCTCTAAAGCAACAGGAGCCACGTGTCCAGTTTTATTAAAAAAAGAAGCAATCATCCGCTTTGATGCACGTTTCATGCGCGCCGCTTTTGGTCGGTTTCGGCTCATCTTGAAAGATCCATACGCTCGATTGTTCCATTGAATCCATGTTTTGTGAACCTCGGTCAAATTGGGTGGGATCCACCGCGAGCACTGCTTTCTCACACCTAAATGTTTGTGTAGGATTGATTGTATTTGAGTCATGCCTATGTCTAAAGATGCGCGAATCTCATGGTAGGTTAGATCACATGCCCGTCTGTTTCAATCATACGGCCCACAGCATCGATGTTTTTGTTGTTCTCAGCGGTTGCGGGCGACCATCGCGAGATTCGTCAATGACATTGACACGACCGCGCTTGAATTCTGCAAACCAGCTATAAATAGTCGTCTTGCATGGTGCTTCATCGCCAAAAGCAGATTGAAGCCGAGCGTTGCTCTGTTGAGCTGTCAAATTACACTTAAAATCGTAGAAAATCATGCTACGAAAATTTTCCATGTTAATGTCATGACACACAATTATTAAAATAGCGCCACAATGTAAAAAAATATGTCAGTCACATGAAACAAATTACATTTTACAGCCAAAGAGTTACATTTTCAAATGTTGTAATTACTTTTTAAATATTGTTTATGTAAGTGGCCAATTCCGGAAACATTTAGTGTGACCTATGTATTATCGTAGGGGCAATAAGTTCACCAAACACTTCGTCATAACTGCAACGTTCTGGATCATTATCGGCTTAAATAAAGAAATTAAGTTCAATTAACTTTTGGTAAGATTTGTCTAAATAAACCCTTTTGTTAAGTTGTTTTAATGAGACAATGACGATAACAATTTTAAGTTTTAACTAAGTATCTAGTAAAATCTTTAGTGTAAATTTTATCGTGTTATCGAGATGTTTCGTTCGAATATCGCTAGGTTATTTTTTCAGCATTGTTTGAGGTAAGTATGTACCTACGTTATTATATGAAATATGTATGTATAATATTTCATCTATATTTGTAAAATTCTTCTGTGTGTTTGTCACTGAACAACTCCTAAACGGTTGAAGCAATTTTGATGATACATTTTTGTATGTATTCAGGCAGATCCGAGAGTTCGGTCCCTAAGGACATATTCTTTTTTGCTTTTATTTTAGGGATCTATCACACAGGAGGCGGTCAACCCTAAGCGGCCAGTTTTGCGACCACTGTATTGTATACCAATACTAAGACATGCCCACGCAGACAGAACGCAGAAAGCGACCGCTTAAACGCTTGACCGCCCTACCGCCTCCTGTCTGATAGTTCCTTTTCAACCCCAGACGCAAAAAGAGGGGTGTTATAAGTTTGACCAGTACTCCTAGTATGAGTTTGTTCGTTTTCGAGCCCGATCAAACGTATCGTCTCTTTTCATACATTGCCCACTAGCGCCTCTAGCGTAAACTATCAGAAACAGTGGGCAATGTATGAAAAGAGACGATACGTTTGAGCGAGCTCGAAAACTATCAAAACTCATACTAGGGGTACTGTCTGTGTATCTGTATGTCTGTCTGAGGCATCGTAGCTCCTAAACGAATGGACCAATTTGGATGCATTTTTGTTTGAAAGCTGACGTGATCGAGATGGTTCTTAGCTATAAAATGTCGGGGGTAACATAAATTTTTCAGTTTTGTAGTTTTTTTAACAGTACAACTTCTGTTGGGCAGGCCCCTATTCGCTTACTTTTTTTGACAGATGAAAGTGATGCTGATAATATTTTTATTTTTTTGTATATATTTTTTCTACGCTCACACCAATTATCTAGCCCAAATTAAGTATCATTAAGAACTTGTATTATGGATACTAGATAACGGACAATTTTTTTCTAATAATTTTTAGATATTTTTATAAATAAATATATAAACAACCATGACTCGTCAACAAATATTCGTGTTTGTCACACAAACATTACCGCTACCAGGACTCGAACCCGGACCGCTTGATGTGTAGGCAGCTATTCGACCACTCCACCACGACGGCGTCACTATGCTGATAATCACCGAGTGAATTACATATCCATTGCTGTTTTACACGACACACGCTAATAAGGCACTTGTGTAAAAACAGCATTGGCTATGTAATCCACTCGATGATCATCACTTTTATTATTCTTATTCTTATTCTTAAATAAGGGGCTGAGGCTGTATCTCAGAGCACTTCGACCCTATGGGATCTTTTGTGCTTCCCCTTTCCTTATCACCCATCCCCGCCAACATCGAAAACACTTTGTATGAGTTTCACGATGTTGGCGGGGATAAGGTCTATAAAGTCCTCTGGTTTAGGGTAAGCTAAACCTAGGACCCTTAGTCGCCTGTTGGCTAGTGCATCGCAGTCACATAGTATGTGCTCCATGCTTTCTTCCTCCTCACCACACATTCTACAGATGGGGTCATCATCACTTTCAACTGTTATTTGTAATTTTAGTTGTTAGGTATACCCGATCGAAATCTTATTCCTATCTTTTCCCTTTCTCCTACCCTGCTCCCAATTATTTGGGGTCGATGAATTATGTCTTTATATGGATAATACCTTTTGCAATAGGTTTTGGCTTTAGATTTTTACGGCTGACCGCCTGCGTGGCACCACCCTTGGAAATGACTGCTATCTTTCTACTGGAGCTGGGGTCACCAGCTTACGTGCATTCCGAAGCACGGAGGAAAAATAGAGTTGAAAAACTTTTCGGTGACCCATCTGAGTACCGACCGCATGGTAACTTAGATTTCGTGATCGTTCTTATTCGTATCATAGCTTCAAAATAAACTTCACTGAAGACACTTCACTATGTGCAAAACGAATTGTTTTGCGTCGTCCGAGGGTTATCACGGGGTCACGTGTATTTTCTGATACTATTATTTAAAACATTCTAGTCTGTCGATCTCCAACGGATCTGCTAGACATGGTTGCGACAACTATATCAGGAACCGAGAGAGCGCGGTAAAATATTCTGCATTTATTTATTTTGATTTTTAATCTATATAAATCATTGTTCTAAAATAATTGACTTTAAACAAGTGTGATAAATAGTAACTTAATATTTAAACAAAATATTCTATAGAACAAACGATTTAATATATATCTATTCTACAAATATATAAAAAAAATACAAAGTGGTACCACATAATAAATTCAAGTGTTTGCAACGCTAATTTTGTGTGAAGGGAAAGATTATTCATGAGAAATAGCCAAGAAGCTTGGAAATAGCCATACTACACTCAAGCTGAAACAAAATAATAAAAGTTCAAAAATTATATTTCCAAAGGAAAAAAATCTGTCTTCTATTTTCACTAATTTATTGTTGATTATCAGGTTGAGTGTCGACTATTTCAATGCCCGTACTGATTTAAAAATAATGTATTTGTTTTTTAAATATCGACTACCCGCAATGTTTTTTTGTTTTTTGTTTCTTGGTGCTATTAGGTAGGTATACCAAGTTTCACAAATTTCGCGAGACAGTTGTTATCAAATTATAGATAAAACATAAAACATTAAAATCAGGTTGCTATGCTACATACCTTATGTCATCGCATATTTCACGTCATCCCAAGAAACCGTTCGCGTTGCATCGGTATGTATTTTTTTTACTATGATTATTTGGGGATGTCGGGGACAAAGTCGGTAACGTAGGTAGATAGATGCATTAAAATCAGGTTCCTATATAGCACGTAAGTTGTTTTAAAATGTTTTGGATAATATTATGTTGTTGTTGTTGCCGACCGTGTTTGTTGAGTGGGTCAGTAACGCTATACAACAAGATGTCGCGGGTTCAATTCCTGATATGGTCAAATACCCAAGTGCTTGTGTGATAATACAAATTTTTTATCACGAGGTTGTTTATGTGTTTTACCTATAATGCTCATGTAGGGTATTTATGTATTTTAATTTCTTGTGCCTTTGTCCATCTTGAACTCTTAGTAGGTACAAGAGGACGGTGAGACCACCACACAGGGGAGAATTGACTACTAAAATCTCTATAGAATGGGAAGTTCGCTCTACTAGTCAACAGTAATAGGCCAAGTTCTCCTTTTCTTAAAAATCTCCGCAGACTGTAAAGGCCATCTATACTATAGCCAACAGCCGCGATAGCGGCCGGCGAATGCCAGAAGCGACTTAAGGGCGACAATATTTTTTTTTTTTTTTTTTTTCTATTTATTCGGGATAACAAACAGTTGTACAATGTGTATTTACAATATAGATTTACATTAATACATATAATGATTGTACAACCAGCACCGTTATCCACAGATTTTTATGAGAGTAAAAATGAAACTATAATACCCTTGTAGATAAAGACGCTTAACAATTTATAGTGCTTTAAGGTAACATAGGCAACACAAAATAAAAACCAAGGATTTATGTCACAGCATAAACTAGTTAAGGTAGGTACGCATATAAGATGTAAACATAAAATATGTATAAGTATTGTATATATCCTATAACTTTATTTTATGTATAATACACAATAATAATAATATTGCTGTCTTATAAATAAGTATTATAATTCACTCACGCCCGCGAAAGCACATCCAGCACATATTTTTTGAATGAAATACTTGACAGTTTAAATATATCAAGTTCATAAAAAATTATATTGTAGGACGATATAATTCTGAATAGTGGAGAGCGGCGACCCGCATTACCGTTTACTTTTTTCAGATGGAATAACTTATGTGGATAGTTCAATCGAATTCTTTCTGAAGAGCTCGGTATACGGTAGCAAATGTAGTCAACGAGAGGAGAACAGTCAAAGTTATTTTGGAGAATTTTGTACAAGAATGTAGCATCCAACATGCTTCTTCTCCTTTCCAAAGTAACCAAAGAATATTTGGATAGGGCTTGTTCATAGGACATTTTAGGCTGTTTGCATTTATAAGTAACCCGTTTAAGGTATTTGCGTTGTACAGATTCAATCATGTACTTGTATTTATCATAGTACGGATTCCAAACTACAGTGGCATATTCAAGTTGAGACCGGATCAAGCTTTTGAACAAATACAAATATGTGCTAACTCGCCTAAACTGTCCACACGCACGCATTACAAATCCATACATTTGATACGCTTTATTGACGATGTGACTTATATGAATATCGAAGTGTAGTTCTGAATCTATTAGTACACCCAGATCACGAATGTTATTTACTTTATCCAAGGAATACGACCCAATACTGTAATTAAATAAAATTTTATTACGATTTTTAGTAAAAGATATAAATTTACACTTTTCAATATTTAGTTGCAATTTATTATCAGCACAATATTTATTAAGGCGAGCAAGGTCTTGTTGAAACTCATAGCAATTTGTTATGTTTCTTATTTGCTTATAAATCTTCAAGTCGTCTGCATACACAAGGAAATTACTGTGTCTAAAACATTGATCAATGTCATTAACAAATAATATAAACAACAGAGGCCCCAATATGGATCCTTGAGGCACTCCAGACGTTACAAGTATGTTGTCGGAAGCAAAACCGTTAATGACCACTCTCTGAGTTCGCTTTATTATATATGATTGGAACCAACGCAATAGATCACCTCTTATTCCATTAAAGGCTATTTTCTTGAGAAGAATTGCATGATCCACTTTATCGAAAGCCTTGCGGAGATCTGTGTACACGGCGTCCACCTGGGTGCGCTCATCCATACTTTCAAACAAGAAGTTTGTGTACATTACCAAGTTTGTAATGGTAGAACGCCGTTTCACGAAACCATGTTGTTGAGGCAAGATTACGTTGTGCAAATGTGGATAAATAGCATCATGAACTAACCTTTCCAAGACTTTCGATAAAGTAGACAGCAAAGATATAGGACGATAATTCCTCACTTCATTTTTAGACCCAGACTTATGGACAGGTGTTACATTGGCGTTTTTCCAAACCTGCGGAACAACCCCCTCAGTCAAACATTTGTTATAAAGAATGGTTAGAGGAACACAAATACTATTAGCTGTTAACTTTACAAATATAGGTGGTATTTTATCGGGACCGTGCCCTTTGGTAGTGTCTAAAGATTTTAAAACATTAATAACATCAGATTTGGAGAAAAAAAGTTTAGAAATAACAAAATTACATTTATTGTTTTCTGTGTGTGCAATTGCTGTGTCACAGCTATTAATCGTTGAAGAAGGCTCGTACACAGAGCTGAAGTAGCTACTGAAGAGTTGGCAGATTTGTTCAGGATCGTCAGCTGTCTTATGTTCGTAGGTCATGGAGTTAGGAATACCACTTTTTCTATTAGTGTTGTGAACATATGACCAGAACACTTTAACATCCTCACGTATACCCACCTCAATGGAATCTATGTAGGAGTTGTAACATTTTTTACTCAGCTCCTTAAATCTACGTCGATACAACGAAAATTCCTCATAATCAGTTTTATTGCCATTCTTTTTCCACTTGACCCACGCATGTTCTTTATCTTTAAAAATGTGAATAAGAGGGCGTGTAAACCATGTAGGGAATTTTGTAGATTTGATAGGCCGCAGTGGTACGTGCTTAGCGATAATATCATACAATTGTTCGTAAAAAGAATTAACAGCCTCGTCTGCACTCAATCCTCCCAAAAAGTCCTCCCAGTCAATTGCATAAATTGCGGCATTTATTGAAACATAGTCTCCATCAACGAATTTATACTGAGGAGTACCACTACGCAACAAAGGCTTGCACATAAGCTCTAAAGAAACTACCGTTAAAAAAGGTGGATGGTAATTATCAATCGGAACTAACGGTGTCAAAATTATCTCACTAACGCAGTCCACAGAATTAGATATAAATAAGTCTAAAATGTTATCGTTTACATTTTTAAATACATTATATTGAAAGGCCTGAAAAAATGACAAGAAATTAACAACGCAGTAGTCTATATCACTACTGTGTCTACCCAATATAGGAGATGTCCTTGAGTTATCGTCAGTCGTACTCCATTGAAGCGTAGGTATATTAAAATCCCCCAAAATGTAAAAAAAATCTATCTGATTCTGGCAAGAGGTAATCGATTGTTTAATTGTGTCCATACATAATCTGTATGTATCAAAGGGCTGCCGAGGCGGTATATACAAAGCGTAAATTAAATGATAGAAATGACGCTTATGTGACGGTATTTGGATCTTGACGCCTTCAATACCACTTGGAAAAGAGAAGAAGCAGTTACGTGCCATCAAATGTGTGCGCGTAGCAATAAGCACTCCACCCCCGTCTAGCTTGCCACTAGTCTGCATGTTACGATCGCAACGAAATATTGTATATCGAGAATCGGCTATCATATTGTCCAATATATTAGGCATTAACCAAGTTTCAGTGAGGACAATCACGTCATATGATTCCGACAAAATATTCATGTAAATTGTATTCAGCTTCGTCCGCAAACCCCTACAGTTCTGATAGTAAATCGTGAGTTTATTAACCGCGCCGAGGACAAATACCTAGCTTAGATATTACTAAATAAAAAATTATCAAAAAGTGCTTTAATGTGCTCCTACGGATGCAGTAAATATAGTTGTAATAAGACAGTTCTCTAAAATTTATATTTGAAAACGGGTAATACATTATTAACAAGCATGAGTATATTTTATTATAAAAAATTAACATCAGTGAATTACTACTAACATAAAAGTTGTCGTATGACAATTGATTATAATAGCCATAACAACATAATAGTTGTACTGAAATTATGAAACTCAGAAAGATTGTGTTGTATAATAACAATTGATGTGATTTTGTACCGTACATTTGTATGGCAAATATATCAACTTTTGTAAACATTGTTGACGATATTTTAATAAAAATATGTGTTTGACCTAAATAATAATTATTAACTATGTAATACGTACCATTGAAAGACACAAAAACTATATAATCGACCGTGTTATATTGACCTACAAAGAAAATTAAACACTTTATGTTTTTAGATATCACATCACAATCCATACGCCTTGCATTAGATAAAAACTTCTTAGAAAAAAGGAAATAACGATCCCCAAATACAAAGTTATTATAAGATATTAAACTATGTTCACTCGCGTAATTAAAAAATAAAACATAAATAAAAATCCTTAACAAATACAAATCAGGTAGGCAAATTTTTATTTTTACGTAAACAAGTGGCCGGTTAGCTGCCGGTAACCACAGTGTATTAACTAACGCAGTACAACCGCAACTATTAGTTTCGAAACAAAAATTATAATATAAATACTTTGAGCAAATAAAAATGTTTGAGAAAAGGATACCTGGACGGTTATAGAGATTTTCTCTTAATTTTAAAAACATCCTCTTGACGGCGGATGACAAATGCAGGAGATGTTTCGTTCTCACGCACCAAAATAACACCATTTTTAACCCACGTAAACTTAAATCCGTTATCTTTTGCAGCTGATCTCGATTCGCGAAATAATATTTTATTCTTGAGAGTTAAATGTTCGTTCATATAGATTTTTTTGACGTCTCCGGCAATATTTAGATTTTCGGTAGTGATACCCTTGACCATTCTGATTGAGGACAATAATTTGTCACGCAGCATTCGGGTAGAGACTTTAAGAATTACATTTTTTGGCCTTTTGTTGCTGGTGTCGGCATGTGGAACCCGGTGTACGGAGATTATGTCCTGTCTTGCGATTGGCTCCCCAATAACAGTCCCTATGTTCAACACAATCGATACAAGGTCTTCTCCACGTTTTTCGGGTAGGTTGCTAATCTCAACGTTGCATTGACGTGCCTGCTGTTCCATCAAATCAATTCTGGTTTCTAGGTCAGCAATTTGCTGGATATTTACGTTATTGGCTTCCGATTTCTTCTCCAAGATGTCAAGACGCCGGCATATATCGTCCGTTTTCTCGCGTAGTTTATTATGTTCACTCGACATGAAATCCAAAGACTTCCTGATCTCTTCAATTTCTTTTATAAGCTTGGATTGATGTTCATCCTGCCGCGAGAACCAACTCTCCATAGTCTCCAAAATAGTGTTTTGGAAATTTTTGAAGTCCTGTCGTAGTTCATTGTCCAGTTTCCTCCGCTGGGTGATGAAGTCAGGTGGGGATTCCTGGTCAAGCATGGACTTGTTATCCTCCAATTGAATGCCACTTATTTCACCCACACTCATAGGCTGTTCAGTCTCCAGTTGGTTGAATGTGCTATTCCGGTTGGCCTTCTTCATCTTGTATGTAGCAGTACCTCTGCACGATAACTACTCTGTGCCCGATTAATACGAGTACGAGCGTAATATAATAGAACAGGTATTATAGTAACTGCAAGACACGTACGAACACTGTCTCGATAAGCGACGGAATGAAAACTTTCTAAATTTTTACCACGATTTTTAATTAAATTTTGGCAAACTTCAAAATTCATTTGTAAACTTAAGTATTGGCTTTCGAGTTTCAGGTGTTTGTAGGGGGTAAGGGGAACCCCTCCCCCTCCCTTGCCCCCTCCCGAAATCGATGACAACTAATGGAAAATAGAACCAACAAGTCTGTATAATAACAATATTATTGTGATTCGTCTAGCTCTATCCAGGATGGGCTCCGTAACGAGGTGCAGCAGATGCGTCAGAAAGTGCCATGGTTCGCGCCCCGGCTCGCCATCGTGCAGGTGGGCGGCCGAGAGGACTCCAACGTCTACATCCGGATGAAGCTGAAGGCGGCGGAGGACATCGGTATCGTCGCAGACCATGTCCGGCTACCAGACACTATCACTGAAGTGGAGGTAAGGTTATCACGAATATTAAACACTTGTCTGACCGGTGTAGATTGATTTTATTCTTGACAGGGAAGATCTTGACCTTCATGTCACCTGATGGTAAGTGACGATAATGCCGAAGATGTAATCGAGGTTCTCCTGGAACCCTCAACCACAGAGGAACTGGCTAACTTAGACCTAGAAAATACACTGAAAAAAATCGACCTGCCCCAGGCGGGTATCGAACCCGTTAACCACTACGCTACCGGGAAATGATTTCATCGTAAACATTTGAACAATATTCTTGTTTTAAAATTATTTACGCGTTTGTAAACGCAATATTGTCCAACAGTGGACGTCTCTCGGCTGATATGATGAAACGCAAAAAATATTCCATACTTATTCTAGACCTTTTCATAAAAAAAGAACATGCTAGGTATATAGGAAAAACAGCGCAATTGTGCGGAACCGTATATGTAGGATGAGCAAAATGTAAAACTGATCATGTGAATGAATGAATAAAAGTCTGTTAAATAATAGGTAATCGCCTGTTTAAATGTTGTTGAACCCCAGCCTATTATTAAACCGATTTTTGAAGTTATAATTCTTTAGGCTCGTTATGAAAAAAATATGTGACAGTGAAATTTCCAAAGGAAAAGGTCAACCTGTGACTTTTGTGTAACAGTCAAAGTTTCGAAATAAGTATACCTACATGACATAATTTGTACTAAATATTACTTATAAGATTCATAATTTAAATATTTCTTATTGATTATTTAAAATAAAATAAAAAATAAGTATTTTTTTTTAATTAAATAAAATATCTAATAAAATTTATTTGCTGTTTGCAAACAAGTATAACAGCTCACGCGTGAACATAAGTAGGTACACGCACCCATTTTAACACGCTTATATTAGTTTCGCCTGTATGTTTGTTTGTTTGTATTTATGTAACTGACTCGTTTGGACTCGATTTTGACGCACTTTAAACGGTCAGATTTCATTTAAACTTTATAGACTTATCAAAGACCGATGACATTACAATAATTCGATAAGAATATCCCATTATCCTGATGAGAATCGCCAGGACTAATAAATTAAATGTTAGTTCAGCTATACGTCACTAGATGGCGTTGTCATTAAGTAAGTACTTTCATCGGCGGTTATAATTCGCACTAAAAATTGGAAAATAAAATAATATTTTTAAATAACTAAAAACACCTCAATTACATTATTTCTTTTAAATATTCGATCGGTACAATTAAATTTAGCACCCCACGCTTTTTCTAAATAGTACTTAATTATACTTTTCGTTCATCATTTAGTTTCTATGCTACTTTTCACTTTTTAGTTTTTTATTTAACTTATAAGCGTGTTTTTTAGTTGTCATATTTTATTTACAATTATCGTAGGTATGAAGAATTGTCAAAAACTGCCGGTTAACTTCTAATCGTTTATTTTTCTTGTTGGTAAACTCAAGCCTCTGATCAGCAGATAATAAACGATATCTACTATTTTGTCATAATAAGTACCTATGATACTGTTGTATTATGCAACTTTTAATCGGTTTGAGACCCCGAAAGTTCACTTTACTGATAAAAGTGTCGAGTGTGTTGGACTTTGATGATGCAATAAATGACGAGTTGAGTCTAGTTTGTCGTAGTAAAGCCACAAACAAATGTTGTCGCGTTCTATTTCAAATTGCTTGAGAAAATAAACTGCGAGGGTATTGGTATGATTAATGAAACGCAGATAATTGCATGTTTATTATTCATAATATGCCGAGTTGCTTGTGAATGAAGTAGGTATTACGCGATTATTTAAAAGTAGGTACGGACGACAGCAGATCAAAATACTCAAAACCGTCAAATTTCCCAAATTGATTTCCGACCTTAAACATTTTCCAATATAAAGCACAAAATCGATTGGGAATATTTGACGGTAGTAAAAGATGTGCTGTTTCAGTATCTACTATAGATTTATAATTACTGTTTCCTATATGTATGGTATCTACCGAATAATTAACTAATGTATGAAATATATTAAACTTAATAAAATGTAGCGTTTAATCTTATAGGTACAGACAACAGCACGTTGGGTTACCACAAACTGTCAAATTTTCTCAATCGATTATGCACTGTATTTTGAATAGTCTTAGGTTGAAAATCGTTTGGAGAAATTTGACAGTTTTGTATAGCCCGACGTGCTGTGGACTGTAAAGGTACAGTCAACAGCACGTCGGGCTATACAAAACTGTCAAATGTCAAATAATTTCGCCGTCTTGGTGGAGTGGTCAGTATAGCTGCCTACACATCAAGCGGTCCGGGTTCGAGTCCTGGTAGCGGCAAATGTTTGTGTGACGAATAAGAATATTTGTTGACGAGTCATGGTTGTTTATATATTTATTTAAGTTTATAAAAATATCTATGTACTTATATAAAAATTATCCGTTATAGTATCCATAACACAAGTTCTTAATGATAGGTACTTAATTTCGGCTAGATAATTGGTGTGAGCGTAGAAATATATTATTATAAATATTTCATAGTGGACAATACCTATATAAAATAAATACCTTTCAAACAAATTAAAAGACATCAAAATCTTATCTCCGTTTAGGAGCTATGATCAATGGGCTACAATGCTACAAAGAGACACCCAGATACACACTTAAAACTATAACACTCCTCGTTTTGCGGGGGGTTCAAAATAGCAGTAACTTAGTTGTTAACTAAACTACCATTTATCTCCTAGTTGCTGCACAAGATCACCGCTCTGAACGAGTCTCCGCAGGTGCACGGTATCATAGTCCAGATGCCCCTGGACTCCGTGGAGCCTATCGATGGCCACGTCATCACTGATGCCGTTTGCCCTGAAAAGGACGTGGACGGGTAAGCTCTTAAATATCCATTTAAATATTTATTGAATTCAATCATAGATATTTCTAATTTAAAAGAAATGTTTCAGTCTGAACACTGTGAACGAAGGGCGAGCCGCCGTCGGCGATCTCTCTGGTTTCGTCCCGTGCACCCCCGCTGGTTGCGTCGAGCTGATCAAGCGTACAGGTATCCCAATCGCTGGGAAGAACGTAGTGGTGATTGGCCGCAGCCGCATCGTGGGCACGCCCGTCGCTGAACTGCTCAAGTGGGAACACGCCACTGTCACCGTCTGCCACTCCAAGACAAAGAACTTGAGTGAGATTGTAAGTTATAGCATTGACTCTGTGGTTATGTTTTTAAAGATAAGTATTCATTCTGGAGAAAAGGCATTAAAGAACTTTAATCAGTGGCGTAGCTACATAGGGGCAAGCCCCAACCACAGGTTCCCTCAGACCCGGACGGAATGAAAAAATTGTAATTTAAAATGCGTGTAAAATAGGTGCTTGATTTTGAAAAAGGGTTTGCCGGGGCCCTTGGCTTTTTTTTTATATCCGCATCCTCTAAAATGGTGTCGGAGTCTTTTTTCGAGCTCTTTTATGTTTGATCCTTAATAATATTTCTTGAATTCTAATACGCTTATTATTTTCTTTTTGTGGTTTTATATAATTTTTATTTCGGTTTTTCAAATTGTTACCTCTGACTATATTTATGATAAATGTAATTGATTACAGACTAAGACGGCAGATATACTAGTGGTCGCTATGGGGCGTGCGGAGATGGTGAAAGGATCCTGGATCAAGCCTGGTGCGGTGGTCATTGACTGCGGAATCAACCCTATTACTGGTAAGATGCAGTAAGACAAGTTAGGATTATTCATTGAACAAAAATAAGAAAGCTCTCCTTTCTTTGCATTTACGTATCACACCTGCCGTCGATGCAACTGCAGGGGTATGTGAGACTCAGAGTTAAAGGCGTTTCCCCACTACCCACTTAACATTGTCTCCGGGCATCCTGCTAGGGCACACTAAGATGATGACCCGAGTTCGCGAAGCTATCGCTTTTCACTGGGATCGCTGCACCCGCCCGGCGGATCGTCGCGTCCGACGTCCGGCATAAATACTGGACAGCGGACCTCTACTCCACCGAGCCCAAAGATCCGCTGGCCCTGAAAAGAGCGTTCTCCCACGTCCCCCATACTGCTATACCTAACCCTTGGGCCTATCTCAACTATATACAGATCCATGACATACCTAAGTATTAATTTTTTGTTAATATGTTCATGAAATCGGAGTATTTATTGTTTTTCGTAGCGTGATCTATCTACAGGGATATTAGTTTATTTGACACAGTAAGCTTGTACGTACATGCTAATAATTGACGGATGTAGTGATCGTTTTACCATAATATTGACAAAAAATCACAAACCGTCAACCTTTCAAACGAACAGTTTGTTAAGACTCTCAAGACGCACTGTGAACAATACTATGCAAAACAATCAACTTTTATCGGTTTTATGTGCATTAAAACTCTGAGCGCATAAATGATTTTGTTGCGTGTTTGCTGTGGTCTAAGTATTGTATTGGTTTCGTTAAATATATTTGTGTTCAATGTGTATGCGTGGTATAATCCTTGCGTATTATGAGTGGTATAATCCCTAGAAATCGCGGCCTAACTTTTATTACTACGTTAAGGTAACACAAAAAAAAATCATTTTTTGGATTATCAGTTCAGTCCCAGTAACTCATGAGAAGATGCGTTGTTTTGTAGTCCCTGGGAACTGGCCTCTACGTTGTATCACAACATAACGTTTCTTCTAAGTAGCCTAGACAACGGTTTCTAAATAGGTCTAAATATATGGGGTTGGATAGAAGTAATCAAATTATTTTTTTATAATCATCTAACTTCATTGTGATAGTGAACACAAACTTACTTACATTTCCAACTTACCACTAGGTACCTACCTATACAGATATTATATTATAATTGAAATAAGTACTTGTTTTTGGAAAATTACTGAAAATAAAACCAGAAATGACACCAAGTTCCGAGAATGGTTAAGGAGAGTCTCCCTTTATAAACCCGCATCAGTCGCCGTCCAGTCAATTGATCTGTTTTCGGTCTAATTCGTAGCAAGATTTCATTGGTTATCGAATTGGTGCACTTGCGAAGGTGCAGATTTAACTATTCAAGGAGGACGCGCAACCAAGTTTCAAATCAACAGGAATTTTATTGTAGATTAAACGGTTTTTAAAACCCTTAAAACATTTGAATCTAGTAACGTTGAATTTTTTGGGTTGTTGTTGCAAAAAGAATTAAGGACGTTCAACAACCATTATTTTCACGATGTATTTATATGATTTCGATATGTTTTTATGTGTCTTTTTAAACTAGAAAATTTAAAAAGTGACGTGATTTAGTATAAAAACGATTTTTCAGATCCAACAAAGAAATCGGGTCAGCGGTTGGTAGGGGACGTCGCTTACGAAGAAGCGATCGCCGTCGCATCGCACGTGACACCGGTGCCGGGTGGCGTAGGTCCTATGACTGTGGCGATGCTGATGCGGAACACCGTGCTGGCTGCCCGGCGACAGCTGGATACACTCACCGCGACTTCCTGGCCACTGAAGCCATTGAGGATTTCTCCTGTGTCTCCTCCTCTGAGGTATGAATATGATCTGAGACTTTATTTTTTACCGCCAGAGGTTAATACAAAATTTTATGTCACCGGAAAATCCCACTTTCTGGTCAGGTGTGGCATAAAATATATAGAGAGCTACAATATTGTTTATTGATGCGGTCTGCGTTCACTTTGACCTGACCGTAGACGGCATCCAGTGTGATAAGTCCCTGGGCCACTTTTAATGTTTTGGTATCCAAATTTGAAATTTATTTTATAAAAGTAAAGTAAAGTAGGATTACTAGATAGTTCCCGGGGATGTTTTGGTGTAGTGGCGTACATAATATATGCCGATCCCAAAACGCCCTCACAAGGGCTTAGGAGGCACCAGTGGGTTTTTAGTGGGTAGGATCGTTCAGTGAGTTCCACACACGCCGTACGCCTAATCTAGTGTATGGTATGGATCGTCAATGGATTTTCCATCATTAAAAAAAGGATTGCTGAAATTGTCTTTACGAGGCTTTTGCTGAATTCGGTACCGTGTCTTTTACGGCATAAACTTTTCCAGTGATATAGTGATCGCTCGAAGCCAGAAGCCCAAAGACATCGCAGAGCTAGCGCACGAGATAGGGCTGTCCCCGAGCGAGGTGTCTCAGTACGGGCGGACCAAGGCCAAGATCGCGCTGTCAGTACTCGACCGGTTGAGCGACCGGCGGTCCGGTAAATACATCGTGGTTGCAGGGTAAGTGTGAATAAATCTGTCTTGATTAAGTTCTTTTTTTATATTACGAGATGGCAAACAAGCTGCCCAGCGGCCCACCTGGTGTTAAGTGGTTACCGTCGCCTATAGGCGCTTGCAATATTAAGGGTAATTCACTTAACACTTCCATCCTGGGGACTAAGATGATATGCTCAGTAATAACACTGGCTACCTTTCCCTTAAATCCGAAACACAGCGAACTGCTTCACGGCAGAAATAAGAAAGACGGTGGTAATTACCTAGACGACCCTAGATACATATGGGTCTGCAACCTAGCTGTTCCGACTGAATTACACAGGACTGTGAGATTTTACATGTCGTGGATATAATTGGTCAGATCGTGATGTTGGCATATCATGACCATACTGGACCATAAAAATCCACTGCCCGAGCGAAACCTCTTCTACAATTGGTAGTGGTATTTATAAGATTAAGCGGGGTGAACCGTTCGCGGGAGAGCCTATGCTTACGTACTTGCGGCGTATCACGGTGTGCCCGGGCATATCGCGATCTCCCCAACTATACGATCGGGTGACGTCATACAATGTCAGTTTTCGACGCAACCGACGAAAGACTTTAATAGATTCGTCATGATCTCACACTCAGTTCTCCCACATTCTACTGAACTATCACATAATTATGTACCATTATAAACTGCATTGCATTGTCATTTGTATTTGAGTGTGGTGAGAAAATAAATAAATAATTAGTATTAGCCATTTTCCAAATAGCAAAAGCTCGCAGGTTCGAGTCGCGTCTTAGCACCAGATGACCATGACATCTTTTATTCTTGTTTTAAAATTTGGTATAATTTTCAATCATTGTTCCTAAATTCATGTGATTTATAATATATATTTTTTATACTGGCAAACAAGCTCGCGGCCCAACTGGTGTAAATGTAACTTAATTACAGTATCACTCCAACGCCCCTGGGAGAGGGCAAGAGTACCACATTGCTGGGACTGGTGCAAGCTCTGAACGCCCATCGCGGCAAGAACACTTTCGCGTGCATGCGGCAACCCAGCCAGGGACCCACCTTCGGGGTGAAGGGCGGAGCCGCTGGAGGTGGCTACTCTCAGGTACCTATAGTCCTAATGCAACGGCCACTCACATCACGATGTCGCGAATATTCGAATATGTGTGTAGCCAAGTATTCGCGAATACTTCGGGACTTCGTGCGACGCCCAATGACATCGCACCTTTGTCGGTAAATCGGCGCACATCAAAACGTTTTTATCCTGATGAACTTCGCTTGCGTGATCTTCAGTCGGCCCGCAGACATTGTGCCCAGCGGACGTCGTGTTGGTTTAAATAAGTTTTCAACCATGGATTGGAATAACGACAAGGATTTGGGAAAATTAGGAGTCTTGCCTTTTATTCGTACAATAATTCCTGACAAAATAAAAGGTAATTAATGGGTGCCATAAAATATAAGTAGACCGATCTGGGCATCCATTTTGTTTTCTGCGTGTGTACATCGCGATAATGGCCACACATTGCGCGTTGAATCTACAATCTATTGCGATGTACACACGCAAAAAACAAAATTGGTCTATATTTTATGGCAGCCAATAATTATTGTATAAGAAAAAAGAAAAGGGTAAATAATATCGACTCGCACTCTTAATTGCCAATAAGGTCTAAAATCTTGTCACTATTCCAATCCATGGTCGAAAATTAATTTAAACCAATACGTCCGCTGGGCACGATGTCTGTGGGCCCACTGAAGACCACGATGTGTGGTCACGCAAGCAAAGTTCATCGCGATAAAAACGCTTTGATGTTCGCAAGATTACCGACGATGGTGCGGTGTCCTAAGTATTCGCGAATACTTGGCTACATACATCGTAATGTACCGAATATTCGAACATTGCGATGTGTGTGGCTGTAGCATAACACACACACACGCATACATAGAGAGAGAGAGAATGAGAGAGAATACGGCGTGGATGACTGGACATAGGACTCCTCAATGATCTCTAACTCCGATGGTCTTGTAACGCCCACATCCACGGGCTTCCCGCGACCAATTTTTTTTATTCTTGCTAGGAAAGCTCTTGGCTTTCATCTCGCCTGACGTAAGTGACAATAAGGCCGAATATGGAATCTAGCTGCACCTGGAACCCTCAACCACATAGGGAGAGATTATTATAATGGCGATTTTGATGAGATGGTGGTGTGCCAGCAGTGGGTCCAATTATAAAGGCTGTTATGCACAGAAATAATAAAAAAGAGGATGGAATTGCTTTGGTTCGCATTTACTACCGGAACCAGTGTCGCCGCATAATCCCCTCTACCTACTGTTAATGCACCCACTCAAACGAACGAAAACGTACTACGTAATCACGTCAATAAGAGACAGCGTTGAGTAACACTCACCATAAGTCACACTCACATTTACATAACGTCGCTCTTTATTGGTCGCGTCGGCATTATGGCTGTTATCATGTCCGTCCGTATCGTGTCTGTACCATTAACTTTGGTGGTAGAGAGAAGGGATATCGAAAAACACAATACATTGCTGCGTATACTTTTAAACGCTCTGCATTTTTAAAGGCATGAGCAGCAATGGTTATGAAGTTTAATGTTAATAACATATAGACCAATATTTCATAGTGAAATATTTTCTCAAGGTGTATTTTGATAAAAACTGCATTATTTCATTAAAATAATACATTCGAATGAAATGTGATCCCCTTATTAGTGTAATTACACTCTGGATGAGTTTCCGCAATTACCAATGCCTCAAAACACCATTTTAAGGCATTTTTATCACACCGACGGTTCGAGCAGCACTGAGCCGTAAGTCGCGCGCTTGTGTCCTAAAAAGAAACAATTGCGGCACCAAGGTCACGCGACTAAGGCACTTCTATCCTCTTTATTATTATTACTGTGCTGTTATGGTTATTACTGATACAGAAATGTCATCGCGTTTCGGCAATATCCAAATAGTGCGAGGGCCCTAACGGATTAAATGTTCGTTTGCAGGTGATTCCCATGGAGGACTTCAACTTGCACATGACCGGAGATATCCACGCAGTGAGTGCGGCCAACAATCTGCTCGCTGCCCAAATGGACGCCCGTATATTCCACGAGCTCACTCAGAAAGACGGACCGTTGTACGACCGTCTCGTGCCCAAGATAAAGGGCGTGAGAAAGTTTTCTCCTATACAACTGAGACGTCTACAGCGATTGGGAATCAACAAAACCGACCCCGACTCTCTCACTGACGACGAGAGGACTAAGTTTGCGAGGTTGGATATTGATACTTCGAAGATCATGTGGAATAGAGGTGAGAAATTACTTACAATAATATAATTTGAAATCCATAATTCACTTCGTTAATATTCCATACGTAATCACAGCGTGCCTAATTTAGTAAGCTTCAGACTTTTACAAATAATCTAGTGAGAAATTTCCCAAAAAAATTATCTTAACTGTCTATCGACAAGTATTTGGCATAAGCCGTTATTGATTAGAAATCATTATCCATTCAATAGATGCTTTAAAAAATAGATATAAGAAACTGTAGATTGGCAATGTGAAAGAGAAATAATATAAAAAGAATACTAACGATATATATAATAGAGCGAGATAGATAGACGAGACCATTTCACGTACACGCAGGGGGCCTAAGGAGGCCTGTCAGTCACGTAGAAAAGACAGCAACTGTTAGTGCAGTACTATTTATGTTTCACGCACACATGCGCATTACTCACACATTGGTTTATTTTGGTCTTGCCCTAGTCGATTCATTGAAAATCTATAATCGTCAGAAATTATAAATCTATGCTTTAAACGAACTCAAAAAACATATATATTCCTTTTTGTGAGATCTTAAATTAATAAGAAGTATCGAACCGAACCTTGAAGGAAGCCATCTATTTAATCGCTACCTATGTAATGTAATTTGAAATAATATTATGCAACTCATATATAGGTAATTAAACGGGAGGATCCAATTACAGATAAAAGTCAAAATTATCCCAATAGGAATAAAACAATTTTAGATTGCCTTTAGCTTTATGAAGACGAAAAGGTAAAGTATCACCAAAATTGTTCATATTCCAGTTGTGGACCTCAATGACAGATACCTCCGCAAGATTACCATCGGCCAATCGCCTACAGAGAAAGGGTTCACCCGCGAGACAGCATTCGATATCTCTGTGGCGTCAGAGATAATGGCCATCTTAGCACTGGGCAAAGATGTCGACGACATAAAGGACAGACTCGCGAACATGGTGGTGGCACTCGATAAGCGCGGGAATCCAGTCACTGCTGACGATACCGTATGTATAATTAATACGATTGAACCCCATTTAACTTTCTTTCTTTTTTATTAAAGGTCTAAAGTCCGGTCGCGGAGCAGGAAGAATTTCGTACAATGACCTCTTGGCCTATTGACAGAAGTTACAAACCTTTTTCTATTAGGTATTGTTTTAAAAATTATTTGCTAGTGAAAAAAACTAATGACCAAATGAAATCAATTATATCGTGATTTTTGTGAAAGAAAGAAAGATAGGTAAGAAGTTTTAATGAACATATTCATATTTGTCTAGCGAAGGGCGTCGGCACGTGCGCCGTCGGTTTTATTGTTATCACAGAACATAATAAATAATATGTTTCAATTAGTTATCTAAAAGTAGAGGTAGGTAATGACAATTCTGTGTAACACTATTATAACTTGTTTGTAACTCTAATGCCTATTTGAATTATTTATTCTAAAACGTAAGAAAAAGGTATGCAATCGCTTCAGACGACCGTGAACGCCACTGTGCGAGCGAGACGCATTATACTTCAACAGGAGCGATAAGGATGGGTAGTGACAGGTCAATGTACGAAATTCTTCCTGCTCCGCGGCGGGACTTTAGCAAATTCTCTACTTTAGCAAAATTAGACTCCATTCCACCTAATCAGAAGTGGAGTCCAAATGCGAAGATAACTGGTGCGAGAAATAAGCCGCTGCGCTAGTCACAGACCTGCAAAGTTGCTTCTTTACATCTCTTTTGAATGACCCAGGATTGTAGGAAGCAGGGAACACGAGTGCTGGCAGTGAACGACTTTTACGAATTAGAAAACTTGTATGATTCTCTCGTATTATTTGCATCTTTGCATTTGGAGTCCACTCCTGCGGTGGGATCATTTGCTTAGATCTTTTTCTAAAAAGAAATCTGATTAATTTCTTAAACATTTTCATAAGCATCTAATAACATAGATAGAAGTGTTTTAAAAAATTAGACAGAAAATACAGATCGAAATACTCGTAGTATGATGAGCAAAATAAAGTGTCAGTGGCCTCACAGAACAGATAAAAGAGGTGGCATAGTGCGTAAGGGCGTGGTCTCCCACCCGGGAGGCACCGGTTCGAACCCCGCCACGTACCAATGTGCTTTCAAATTTTTCAATTCCTGTGAACGTTAAACACATTAGAGTGTACATTGCGTGAGTCTCGTTACTTCAAAAATAAGTGTCGTCTGGGGGCTCTGGGATCTTACTCTACGATCTTTGGTTGATAAATGAATTTCAGAATACAGAGTAAGCGTAGATATATTTAAAAATTGCGGCATTCGACATGATTTGCTACCGCACTACATTATTTGCACCCAATTATAGAGACAAGTTATGTGGTATCTTAATTATCTACAAAATGTGATTCCAGGGCATGACAGGAGCTCTTCTAGTGCTTCTGAAGGACGCGTTCGAGCCGACTTTGATGCAATCGTTGGAGGGTACACCCGTGTTGGTACACACTGGTCCGTTCGCCAACATCGCGCACGGTTGTTCCTCCATCATTGCTGACAAGATCGCTATGAAGCTCGCGGGAGAGAACGGCTACGTCGCCACTGAGGCAGGCTTTGGATCTGATATTGGTGAGGATTTCATTTTCATCATTCATTTCATTTCATTCATTCATTTTCTTGACTTTCTCGTGTACCGGAAACGACTCAAAAGTTGATAGAAACCCTATATTTTGATGTCATACATGCATGTTAAACTTTGGTCACCCATCCGAGTACCGACCACGCACTTGGTTGCTTAACTGTCGTGATCGACGACTCAAAAGTTGATAGAAACCTTATATTTTGATTTTATATATGCATGTTAAATTTGTTCGCAATAAGTTAAAGCATACTCGAGTTATCGTGCTAACGCACAGACACACACACAGACATAATTCCAAAAAAAAAATATTTTTAGACTCAGGGAGGTCCAAAACGTGTAAATCCATCAAAATCTCGAATCGAAATCGAATTTTTTGACGATTACAAGACTTCCTCTATACTACATATACGAGAAAGTAAAAATATTAAGCCATTCCACCTGATGGTAAGTAGAAGTGCTATATACCGACCGGCAAGGTACTTCTTCACGCCTCTTTTGAATGACCCAGGATTGTAAAGAGGGAACATGTGGCAGTGAATTCAGTTCCTTGATTGCGCAAAAAAGACAATTTTTCTGATTTCACGTTGGACTGGTAGCCACAGCTCCGTAAATCAGCACTCGTACACCTTAAAAGCAAGGGTGATGGTGAGATTAGGGAAAAAAGTGCCTCAGAGCACTCGCCGTGGTACAGACGGTAGAACGCGCTCAATGACGCAACATCGCGACACAGTTGGAGAGGCTCAAGATGTTTAGTCACCTCTTTGTCGACGATGATCCGGGTCGCGCGACGCTTTAAACCTATCCAAAACTTCGAGCAATACTTACACAGTGATTGCGCCAAGTACCCTGTGTGCGCCAAAGCTACGACTCAGAGGAACTCAGTTTTTAGTGGGTATGCTCTGACTAGCAGGGTGAGCTCCACATAACTTCAGGGTGGCCTCACCTGCCCCTACGTATGCGTAAAGCATTTTCTGACGCAAAAAAAGTGCGAGCAATACCCCACGGAGGACCGTACTTGCTTCTGCACAGTTGATCGCTGCATCTTGTTTAGGACTCCCAGTTTCCTTGAAGCTGTTTTTGAAGTAAAACCTCTTTACGCACGCTTGACTTGGGGAGTAAGCTGGTGAATGCGTTAGGAAAAGTTTGATCAGAAGTTACTTATTAAATTTGGAATACCTTAGTACATCGCGTGCGTAACGGCCGCTGACCAGGGATGTTGCCTGTCAAATCAGTTGAGATAGCCTTTATATTATCTTAATATATATAAATTGCGTGTCACGTTGTTTTTCCGCGATGGACTCCTAAACTACTTAACCGATTTTAATCAAATTTGTACACCGTGTGCAGTTTTATCCAACTTGAGAGATAGAATAGCTTTTATCTTGATAAGTAGTTATATTTTTTTTACTGCAGATACAATGTTATAGGTCAGTAGTATGAAATTACCACAGCAACGCGTGGCCGGGACAGCTGTTAAGAAGTTCTACTTCAGTCGTTTGTTCTTGCACACACATTTTTGTCTCTTCTTTCTCTTTTCTAGTCTCCGCTCTTCTCTCTTCCATTCTCCCTTCAAATTTCAATATATTACTCTTTGATAGGCATGGAGAAGTTCTTCGACATAAAATGCCGAGCAAGCGGCGACACCCCGCACTGCGCAGTGATCGTGTCGACAGTACGCGCCCTCAAGATGCACGGCGGTGGACCACCGGTAACACCTGGAGCGCCTCTACATGAAGTCTATGTTAAGGTATACTGTAACGCCAAATGTAACGTAACTTTTTTTAGGTGGTTAGTATCCAAGGGAAAGTTCAAAAATAATATTAAAGAACGCAAAGTTTTTAATTAACAATGTATTTAGAATAATATTTTTTCTTAATGTTCTAAATCCTTAATTAATTATGTAGACATTATTAAATGCTAAATAAGTAGCTGATTAAACAATTACCTACATAAGAACAAATTATAGTATCCAGGGATCATGGAGGTCTACTTGATCGATATTGGCAAACAGGTATGATTTTATATAAAACAAGTTAATGTTAACTCAACCAAAAATTGAGTAATGCTGCAGGGTTAGTTTGGGTTCTCCTATGATACCTCAAACAAGGGAAACGGTTGGTGACGGCTCTTAAGGCAGGCTGGTTTGCCGCAGTTGCTGCAACCTGGTAGCGCCTGGTGTTGTCTCCTCTCCGTCAAGTTTATTCCTCAACTAGTTCTTGGTTTGGATGGGTTTAAAAGCCCAAACTTAGACCCAAAGTTAGAAAAATATAGTTTTATTGTGAAAGACAACGTTACAATACCAACTTCATTTTCATTCCATTTCATGTCCAAATTCCATTACAGTCTCCGCTAAATTTTTTATCGAACATATGATGGGGAAAATAACACGCCAGACGTATTTTCAATAAAAAACCGATAAAGATTTGTTTTTAAAACGGGCTATCTGGGCGTCATCACACATGCTGTCATCGTTTGATCCTAACTGGAATTTCAGATGATAACAATTTTATGCCTTTTATACGTTAGCCGACTAGCAGCGCAATTTATGAACGTGCGTTTGTATTGCTGCTCATGCGATATACTCTGTATATAAAAGTTGGCAGTTAATGTAAGTGCAGACTATATCAAGTATTAATAAGAAATAAGAGCTTTTAACACCTGCTACTTTTCGTAGCGATATAACTGCTAAAAGTCGCCGCGTTCGAAGAACTGTAAAAAAGTAATAAAAAGCCTTTACGGCTTTATTACTTGTTTACAGTTCTTCTCGACCCTGGTCCCAATCCTTTGTTCCTCGTTGATAACCATTTGATAACTGGCTAAATAAAAGGAGAAATTATTCTTCCTATATAACCCGGTTACCAAATACGAAATTTTTTTCCTCGTACAAAACCGTTATTGGTTTTCTATGAGGTGTAATTTATTTTTCCAAAAAATAGCTTTGCAATTTCCATTTGCAGCATTTGGCAAAGTCAAAGAGTCAGAAGTTATACGGAAAGGTTCCGTGAATGTTTTATATTACTTATGACGACTTCGTTGCGTATGAGATCTGTGTTGATTACGATTTCAATTTTTAAATACTTATGGCACTTTGGTTACAGGAAAACATCGAACTATTGACAAAAGGATTATGCAACCTGGGCAAGCACATCAGCAATGGCACCAAATTCGGAGTGCCTGTCGTTGTGGCTGTCAATAGACACGGGTCTGTACCTATACTTTTACTTTATCATAAATGTGAAACTTATTATTTTTAAGACATTGATTGTTTTTAAGAGATTGGAAAATAATCACCTTGAAAGTCAACAGAAATCTTTTTTCGATTATTTGGTTCCTGTAAGTAGCATTAAAATATTTATTCAATTTCGCCTTGTTCTAATAGCCTACGGTTTTGACAAACGCTAATCGATTATTTGCTAATGTTTAGCACGTCAAGTTATACAAAACTGTGTACTTTTTTTTATACTACGAGATGGCAAACAAGCTTGCGGCCCACCTGGTGTTAAGTGGTTACCGTCGCCTATAGACACTTGCAATATTAAGGATAAATAACTTAACACTGCAAGTGTGTTGCCATCCTGGGGACTACCTAAGATGATATGCCTTCCATGGACAGTAATTACACTGGCTACCTTTCCCTTCAATCCGAAACACAGCAAACTACTTCACGGCAGAAATAAGAAAGGTGGTGGTACCTATCCAGATGACCTTACATATGGGTCTACCACCTAGGTCTCCAAACCATTTTGAAACTAATCATATTTGATATAAAGCACATAATCGATTGCTAAAATTTCAGTTTGCGGTAACCTAACGTGCATTGGATGGTACACTCGACGGCATTAACATTTTATTACCGTTCCTAGCAATGACACCGAAGCGGAATTGAACCTGGTTCGCAAGTACGCGGAGAAGAACGGAGCATTCCGCGCAGTCATCTGCGACCACTGGGCGCGGGGCGGCGCGGGCGCACTCGAACTGGCCGATGCTGTCATTGCTGCGTGCGACACGCCCAACAAGTATGAGCTTATTTTTTGTTTGGGCTTTTGGCTTGGTATCTTAGACCTTTGAGCCATAACTTCATTAGGTAATTTCTTCTTTCTTGATTTTTACTTTGAAATATGGGCGTCACACATTTTAATGTATCTAGGGAGTGCTTGGAGAGAAATTCATCGCAACAGACCTCATGATGGTGACAGGATGATGAGGATATCCCACTATAAAATTCTCAACGGCATACACACCCACAATACCTTTATTCCAATGATTCCACATAACTGCTCGTCAAGACAGGTGCTTGTGCATCAAAATAAAACCACTTTCACTGTACAAAACCCACTCTGAAACAATTTCGAATTATCGAAACAAGAATCTACATCCAGATGACATGGTTTCTCTCCAACACTCCCAAGTATGAACTTATTTATGTCTATCGTAAAGGTAAGAGGCATGACTACGACCTAAGTCTAACGGCTGTAAAAAGACCTATGAAAAAACCGAGAACTACGTTCCGCTCATCATTAGGACCATTTTTTCTTGTATACTATACCTGGGAAATTAATAGCTATGAAGTTATTGAAGGTCAAAGTTAGATTTTTATCAAGATTTTATGTAAACAAATTGAAAAAAATATTTCTTAATTTTTGTCAAAGAAACATTATCAAAATTTTAAGTATTTCAAAAAATGGCTTAAAAGGTCAGCGCTCTATGTAACCACTCGATATCGGGGCCATTCCACTCGTAGCGCACGTCTCCAAGCTGCTAAGCGCCTCGCGACTTGTGCGCTGTATACATTGCGCGGTATACATTGCGCGGTATACATTGCGCAGTATTTTTAACACCAAAAAAATATCGTGTCAAAGCAATATTTTTTTTGTTTCTTGTTTTGATGTATAGAATGCGACTTCGGCTTCGTCTTAGGTCTTTTTACACACTAATTGGAAAGATTTGTATGTTTGTAACGAATAAACTCAAAAACTACTGAACCGATTTTGATAATATTTGGTACAAATATTGATTAGACCTTTTATCGTGAAAAAAGGCTTGAAGTGGTTCAACCACTTAAGGGTTAAAAGTTTGTATGGAAGTTGATCATTTGTGAAGATAAAACTTAGAATGAAGGCAGTTGATAATAAATAAATAAATATTTGCTCTAGAGATTTTGAAATTCTGACCTGTGTGGTGATGAAATTGGGGATAAAAGGTAGCCTATATGGTTTCTCAACATCTAATCTATATTTTTTACCAACTTTCATCAAAATCGATCTCTTAGTTGTTGAGTTTATTCAATTCATTACACAAATACAAATCTTTCCTTTTTATAATATTAGTATAGGTAGTATAGATAGGTGTTGGCTGTTAATAATAGTGACTAAAGTTTTTTGGAGCAACCAGACAATACATAAATATCTCTTAAGTCACAATGTTAATGCGCTGTCATTGTTTTAATTTAGCAAATTATTAAAAAAAAAACTCAGTGCTTTTAATAAAAGTGTTTGACCTGCTAATATTAATGTCAACTGTGCAAATGGACTAGTAACTAGAAATGTTAATATTGTTACAGATTCAACTATTTGTATCCACTGAATCTATCCATCACTGACAAAATACAGAAGATTGCGACCGAGATGTATGGCGCCGGCAATATCGAGTACACGCCAGAGGTGCTCGAAAAAATAAAGATGTTTGCAGAGAAGGTATGCTATAACTACTCAAAATGCAATATGCAATGATACAAAGAAAGAATAAGATCTATATTCTAAAACATTTGAAATTTATAATGTACAATTTAATCTTTAAAATCTTAGATTTAAAATAATCTTTGAATGAACATCAGTGATATTGACGTTACCAACTACCAACCTTGCAAATATTTAGAAAAGAAGTATAGCTATTAATAAGCACCACCACTAAATTTAATTTAATAACTTCTAAACATGATATCCTATCATGTTTGAAAATTTTTAAATCGACCTTTAGATGCGTGTTAAATTTATTGAATGAAATTTCACTATTTTTAAATTTTCCATTTATTTTTATGACGGGTTTTAAGTGGCCATTGCTAGTCACTTTTGACGATTTCCAATTTCATTTATTGAAAGAACGAAAACACGTGAACAGCTATTCAATGTGTTCTTATTATGATTGTGGCCATTTAGTTTTTTTTTATTTGGTATAATTTAGAAGTCATAAAATTAATTCTGGTTGTGCTAGTTACCTAGCTCATGTCAACTACTTAATACATCGAGCACATACTTAATTTTATTTTATTAAATTAGGACAGCCAATGGTACATACAATAAACTTTAAAAAATATATAAAAAAACACTATAAAAACAAAATTAAAAGTATTACCTTTGAAGGCAGCCACAACATGCTTATGATTAAAGGTTAATGACAGTAATTAGGGAGGGGAAAATCTATTTAGGAGAAACTAATATAATAAATAACTTAAATAATATGCAAGAGGTTTTTGTATTTGTACAGCGATGACTGAAAACAATCAAATAAAACCTTCTACCTTTAAAGGTATATTACAATTAACTATCTTCAGCCATCGCTGATAACACTAATGATTTGAAAGTATTGAAATTATGGTGAAACAAGTCTGCAGATTTACCGTAACGATTATAATTTCTACTGATTCTACTGACTGGGACGAATAGCTTTAAGTTTGTTCTACAGGTAGGTGGTTTCAATAAATTTATAGGATGTCGTGGAATGCGACGTGGAACATTTAGACTAAAACTGTTGAGTAATTGTGGGCAATTTATGGAATTTCGGAAAACTTTGTAAAGGAAACACATGTCGTGGAGATGTCTTCTGTTTAAAAGGCTCTCAATTTTAAAAAACTCTAACCTTCTGTCATATGTATCTAGTTTCCATTTATCCGGGCTATACCATGCCAAATGTCTTAAAAAGCGTTTTTGTAGGCGTTCAATGCGAAGCTGGTGTGTTTTGTATTGAGGCGACCAAACAGTTAAGCAGTATTCTAGAGTACTTCCAACGTATGCATTATAAATTACAATTTTAGTGGACGGTTTTTTAAAACATTTAGCATTTCTCAAAACAAAACCCAATGCCCTACTCGCCCTATGAATGATATTGTCCAAATGAATATTAAAAGTAAGTTTAGAGTCAAAAAATACACCTAGATCTTTAATTTCATTGACTTCTTGAAGAGAATTTCCGGCTATGCAATATGAGGATGATATTTTATTAATTTTACGAGTGAATTTAATATGTAGACATTTTTCGTAATTTAAGGTCATTCTATTATTTATACACCAATTTTCAATGGCATTTAAATCTTCTTGTAGGTTGGCAATATCCGAATTATTTCTAACAACATGACAAATTTTAAGATCATCTGCAAATAAATAATAACTACTATATTTTAAAACTAATGATATGTCATTCACAAATAGGTTGAAAAGCCAGGGACCCAGGTGCGAACCTCGAGGCACGCCCGAAGAAGCAATATAAGGGACAGATTTAAAACCCTTTACTACTACATGTTGTTGTCTATTAGATAGATAAGATTGAAACCATTTTAGCAAAGAACCATGGATTCCATATTTGTATAGTTTTTGGGTTAAGATACTGTGGTTAACTCTATCAAAAGCTTTAGATAAATCCATGTAAATGGAATCAACCTGCAAACCAGCATCAACTGAATTAACTAGTTCGGTCAGTTAAGTAACAAGATTTGTATTTGTAGACCTCGATTTGACGAAACCATGTTGTTGCTCAGTAATGTACTGCATAAATATGAAGGAGTATTTTTTAAGTTACAATAATCTACGTAGAGTTGTGTATCGGTTGCAGTTGCCTGATCCTATTTAATTTACAGGATATAATCTTTTAATTTACAGGGCTACGATAAATTACCCATCTGTATGGCGAAGACGTCTAACTCTTTGACTGGAGATCCAGCTGTGAAAGGCGCTCCAACCGGCTTCACCCTCAAAGTGAACGACATGTTCGTCTCTGTTGGGGCCGGGTTTGTTGTCCCAATGGTGGGAGAAATATCCAAAATGCCTGGTCTACCCACCAGACCAAGTATATACGATATAGACCTCAATACCAAGACTGGAGAAATCGAAGGACTGTTTTAAATCATGTTGAAAATAAATATGGGAATTATACTTTTTATTGTTGTATTGAATTGTTAAAGCATATATTTTGTTATTAAATTTTTAATTATCACAATCGGTTTTTTTTCTCGTAACCTTGATAATAGGTTTGATTTTTATTTTTTATGATGTGCAGTGCACTAAATGTCTTACATTTTAAAAGTCGTAAAGCATACTACATTCGACCAAAAGAATATTAATTCTTGCCTTTTACAAGCTGTAAAGGATCCTACATTTGACCAAAAGAATATTAATTGTTGCCTTTTACAAGCTGTGTAAAGGATCCTACATTCGACCAAAATAATATTAATTCTTGCCTTTTACAAGCTGTGAAGGATCCAATATTCGACCAAAAGAATACTAATTAATTGGTAATGAAACGTGTTTCTCAACTGAAACTGGCATCTCTATGCTATTAGGGCTCTCCCTAAACAGTTATTAAAAACTCGATGTATAATCATTTCTATTCATTGACGAAGAACTGTTCGTTCATGAACAGAAAAAGTGTGTTACTCTGTTGTTTATAGTTGCATGCACATATTTATCTATACATCAGTCTACCTAAAACTGGAAATTATCGACGGATGGAAGATGGAATATATCGACTGTAATACTTTGGTATAAGATTGAAAATTAATTTAATAAATTGAATAGCTTAGGGTATATATGATGTGCAGCCATAATGTATAAGAGCAGATTTTTGTTATAACCTGATAAATGAAAACTTAAAAGTACTTAACTTACACGTTTATTCATTAAAGTACAAAATTAACCTTAAACATTGAGGATTCAAACATTGGAATAATGATGATAACACAAAATTAAATTTTACAATACTCGATTTCCACTATACAATGGCCTAGAATGTATTTTTTTAACAGTGGTAAAAGCTTTGTACTGTACATGCAGGTGAAGAATCTCTTAGACAACTCATTTTTACCATAGATAAGTATAGGAAACTATAGATCGGCAATGTGAAAGAGAAAGAGCATACTAACGCGCATATTAGATCGAGATAGATAGAAGAGATCATTTCACGTACACACTAGCGGCCTAAGTCGGCCTCTCAGTGTGTTTGAACACACACCAACTGTCAGGATGTGCATAGAAGTACTATTTTTCACGCACACATGCGCATTACTCGCACATTGGAGCATTTTCATTTTTGGTCTTGCCCTTATTCCATTCAATGTCTATGCATTTTACGTATTTGTTTATTGGTCGGGAGCGTCATCAACCTCATTGACTATATCCGTAGGCTGGAAGGTAGGTCGGTCTTCGTCGTCGGAGTCAGCGGCCGGGTGCGATGATACAAACCGCTCTGGGTCGCGAGACTGTGCTGAAGACTCCGTTCCTGGCGCGGAGTAACTGTTCGCCGCCGGCTAGACAGACATAGAAATACGCTTAAAATTTCAGACCTGGCTAAACCAGCTCTCGTTAATAGAACTGAAAGTTTCCTCCCTGTTATACTTGAGCCAAATTAAATAAAGATTATTTGTAAACAAACCACTTCACTGTCATTTTGATTATTCAACATTCGACCAGCGATGTTTCTACCGGCGAAATAATTTTCCATACTCTAGCGTTTTCATAACTTTCCATAGGTACCTACTCATATTCTACTGGCAAATTTCATTTAGGTTTCGACCGGAGATTTTTATCAACCAGTAACAAAAATAGGTCCCTCGTTATCGTTATTGAAATAATATAAAATGGTCATCACTTAACTCGCTTTCCAAATTCGCGGTTGAACGTGGAATGTTTTTTACTGACTGGTAGAAAGTGGAAAAAATATTCGCCGGTAGAAAATTCGCATGTTTAATGTGGAAAGACCCTCTTTTTTGTACGATTGATGGGCAAGAACAGTAGCGAGTGAAAAGGGCAAACCCTTACAAAATGATATTTGGTTTGTTGCCAAATCGATTCCACCTAACGCTATACGAATAGAATACAATGTATCACAGAAACGCTTCGTAGCGGTTGCCATTTGTCTAGGTCACTCTAGGGCCTTATCGTCTTTTTTACAATCTTAGAAACCAAAACCAAATCGGTAACGTTGCCATATGATTTGAGAAGTGACAGCTGTCAAGCAATTATCAAAATGTATGAAAAAAGGGAAACTTTTTGATTAAGTTAAAATGCAATATATAAGACGCTAAGGCTGCTACTCCACTGCGGCGTCCGCTGTGCACGATTTCCACGCCCACGTAATTTTATTAGTTATGACAACGTTAAACAACTATTGTCAAGCTAATTGTATGCAGTGCTAATTTCCTATCTTCAAAACTGACTGAGATATTAAACGTTAAAGTACGGCTTCTGCGGCAAACTCCGACTAAGCATCCGCGCCAGCACGGCGCGACGTGAAATGCGAAAAAAATTGGGTCTTTCTTTACTTTAAAATACTATGTTGTTTTAAAGAAAATGATCCTTATAACTATCATAAAATGCAGAATGTTTTCAATTCACTGGTGAGATTCCCGGCTCCAAGGGTGATTTTTCAAAAATCTTTAAATGAAGTTTTACTTATTTTTGAATATTAAGGGTATTTTTTCCATTCTGTATACATAAATTTAATAACAATAGATAATATATACATAAATTTAATAACAATAGATAATATTTAAAGTAGGTACACAAACACTTAAAATAATAAGTGCAAACCACTATACAAATCAAATTTAAAGAGTGTAAGCACTGCATCACCCACAATCGGACATGACTGCCGCACCGTCAACCGTCACCGGCAACGTCATTGGAAGACAAATTTAATAAACCGGTGAAACTTTACAACGCTGTAATTTTTGAAATCCTGGCCCGATTTCGATGAAACAAAAACTATTATTATTGGCACGAATATTAAATGCAGTAACATTTATAGTAAACTTTTGATCTGTTGGTGTTGGTGTGAATCATTATCTACCGGACGGGCAAATCTTAACACTTGTAATACCAGTACATACACGTGGGCTGTCGAGATTCTAAGAACTTACAAGGTTTTTATCTGGTCCGCTATCTGGTCCGTAGCTGTAATATTTACTGTATAGATTAGGACGTGTAAAAATACACAAGAGATGTATCAGAAGCCTTGAAACATATTGAATTGAGAGTGTACCAACATATTCAAATGAAATGAAATGTGAAATGTACAAATTATGTCTTTGCATGATAAAAGATAGTGTAAAACGTAATTAGGGTTAAGTGGCAGTGTATTAGAAAAAAATAAATGTATCGAGCTCAGACCAATAAAAAAAGGTTAAGACGGAGCGTTCGTAAACAATCGCCCCAAATAAAGTGAGGCCAAGAGTCGGTGATGTGTGCGTAATTTACATACACATTCGGGGCTAGCCGTGTGACGGAACTCTATGCCGGGATCAATTTTCCCTGGACATCTTTTTTTTTTTTATTTGGCTTACAAAACTGGTAACAATCACTTCTTACATTAATATTGTTCTATGATATCATGATAGATTGTTCCCTACTAGATGTAAGCACTACATGCACTATCTTTAAGGCCAGAGTGAACAAGAATCTTATAGGCGAGCGTGTACCACCTTGGGCGTCATCATCGCTTTCCACCAGGCGTGATTGTAGTCAAACGCCCAGCTTATTCAACATAACGAAGATATACCTCTATACATTGTTGGTGGCTAGCGATTGGTTGCGCCAGCATGGTATTCTAATGACATAGATTGAGATAGGGCCCTTAATCTCGGTTATTAGCCAGTACTAACCTGGTGTTTGTCGCGGATGGTATCGACGTACATGTCGTAGACGTAGCGTGCCATATGTGGCATGTCACGGATGCACAGTACCAAAGATGGCGGCACGTTCGCGTTGACAGCGCGCTGGGCAGGATACCGCTCTCCTGGCACCAACTCCAGCTCCAACGGTCGTTCTACAAGCTGCAGATATTGGATTTTATATTATATAAATGTAATGTACTAAAAAAATGAATTGCCGAAATGTATTACGCGAACTTCAGAACGACTGGACCAAACTGGATAATTTTTTTTGTCGTGTTTGTTTGTTAAAGATGCAATTTTTTGAAAATTATCTTTTATACAAACCTTGTATAAAAGATAATTTTCAAAAAATTGCAAGGAAAATAGTAAATAAAATAACTTATATTTCAGACTATTAATAATTTTTGTCCATATTTTGTTGTAACAAATTTTATCTTAATCTATGTTAGTAAATTATAAGATAGTCATTCTTCATTTATAAAATAGACATATTATTGTTTTATTCTAATAGATTACCCTGTTCCATAATAGGTACGTATCTACAATAGGTAGGTACACAATTAATTTCATATAGCCAACCGACCGTGACATTGAATGATTGGAGTTACAGCTCGTAAGTGAATAGGGGACTTAAATTCGTTTAAATTGGAGATTTTTTGTAACAAACTGAATTTAAATTCCATTTAGAGCATATAACTATCAAATAAGTATGTAACCATAAATTTTTCGGTACAGTGCTATTAGATGTAATTATGTAACTATTGTCACATTTTAGTATACATGATGCTAGTAATTAGTGGCGGACCCGTTAAGGGGAGATAGAAAAGGACAATACTAGTCGATTTCACTATGGGATGTAGGTACTATCCGAAAGCGAACCATTTCTAAGATATTAATTATTTTAGAATTTTATAAAAAATCCCAAAAACACATTCGAACGCAAAAAATCGCAGGATGTAACGCTCAGTCCGCTCCTGCAATTTATGGCGTTCGGATGTGTTATTCGGATATTTTTTTTATAAAATTATTAATATCTCAGAAACGGTTCGCTTTCGGATAATACATCCGATAGTGAAATCGAATGGTATTGTCCTCTTCTATCACCCCTTAAAGGGTCCTCCACTAATTACCAGTCATACCTAAGAGGTTTGGCTGAAAATGAGAAGGAACCGTAGTACAATAATAATAATTCTCTCTTTCAGGCAACAATACGAGTGTAAAATACGAAATATTTAGGTCCATATCATATAATTATACCTTAAAGACACATACACATAAGCATTTTTGCGACATACGCTGCAAAAGACGCGTGCGGCAAGCGCCATTCTTTTTTTCCATACTTTTTAGACGAAGATTGCCGCTGCGTCAAACGTCAATAATCAACGGTAATTAATTACTGACATATGTATTAAAAATAGTGCGTTTGCCACATAAAACAACCGCGCGCTTTAATTAAACACCATGACGCTCATAAACCCAAAAGGGACACACACATATGGTCGCACCTGGTCATGAAGTGATAGGATGTAACAGTGATAACTTAAAAAAGAACGGGTCAAGTGGGAGTCGGACTCGCGCACGAAGGGTTCCGTACCATTATCTACAAAAAAAAACTGCAAAAAAATCATGTCTGTTGTATGGGTGTTCGCTTTAAATGATTGTTTAATGTTAATTTAATTATTATTTTTAAATTGAATATATAACTAAATATTCTGAGCATATTTCAAGCATCTATGTTGCCCTTATCAATATCGATCTCTAGATTCAAGTGCACATTTTGCGTTTTAGACGTCGCGCTCATACCGGAATAAACAATAGGAAACGATCGGAAACAAAACTGCAAACACTCGCATCCTGTTTTTATTGCTTCTTCGATTTCTCGGTAAGAAAAGTACACGGGTATGTGTTCCTGAAATACGATGGCTACTAATAGATTTTAGCATCCCGGTCTTGTATTAAGAAACGCAATTGCTCATACCGCTAAATTCTGCGTATTTGCCTATCCTTGTATATCTTGATGACCGGTTTTCCCGATGAGCTAGGCATTTTATAGTTATTCGTAAAACAGCACAATCAGTTTTAGGGTTATCGGTATGCAGATAATAAAGAAAATTATTGCACAATACGAGAACAATTTTGTCGCTGTACCGTATAGTTATCACTATATAACTTAACCAAAGGGGCCTCCTAGGTGGTCTCGTTATTCACTCACTGATTTCAGCTCCAGAGAGGTCCGAAATAAGCACGAATTGTACCTACAATTCGTGTTTATTTCGGTTGTATTGGTAGGGCTTATTGTCCAAGTAGGGATGTCTTGTCAGTCTCACGTTCCGAAGAACTTGGACCAGGACTATTCGATTAAGTGCGCTAATGTGCTACTCGGATAATAGCCCTTCATACATCACAACAGCCCAATCACGCAACCTGTTTACTTTCGTCGGGCTATTTCAGGTATATACAGAATGATTGGTAATTAATGGCGGACCCGATAAGGGGAGATAGAAGAGGACAATACTAGTCGATTTCACTATGGTTTGTACTATCCGAAAGGGAACCGTTTCTGAGATATTAATTATTTTAGAATTTTATATTTCATAAATTTCATACCAACTAGAGGTGTGAGCGAGCGCGCTATAGCAAGAGTTAGTAGAAACGAGGGGCTAGCAAACCCCCCTCGGTCCACTCCTGCGATATATTACGTTTGGATGTGTTTTTCGGATTGTTTATAAAATACAAAATAGTTAATATCTCAGAAACGGTTCGCTTTCAAATAGTCCATCCTATAGTGAAACTCTTCTATCTCCCCTCATCGGGTCCGCCACTAATTACCAATCATCCTGTGTATAGTACCTATCCATTTCTCCCCAGTAACTCCTAGTCATGGAAATGGAACACCCGAGCCGATATTTGAGTTCTATAAGAAATTGCCTTCTAAAAAATAATTTAACGATTATTATTGTCGTATAGTAGTAATAGTTAAGAGGTAAAATAGCCAATTCCTATAGTTCAGAACTTACGTACTTACAATAACTATGAGTAGTTATTGTAAGTGAATGAATTTATCACACTAAGTAAAACATGATGTATTCATGAGTAGAGGTGGCTATTAATATACATAAATATAAGTATTTATATGTATTACAATATTTATTCCTATCATTATATATTTATATGTATTTACAATATATATTCCTATCATTAGCTTATTTATATATAGTATAGTTATGTATTATATAGTATTTAAATACTTTAGTATGTGTTTTAGGTATGTAGGCACCTGCCTACATACCATAATAAATTTACAACACTTGGGTAACCTTACCCAAGTGTTGTAAATTTATTATTTATTGAAACTTAAGGTTATCAAGGTTATAGATAAGTAAGTTCGTGGATAACTATAATTAAGGCTTACAAAATGTAATAATTATGTTGTAATAACAATTGTAAAATGCTGTTGTTATCCCAAATAAAGAAAATAAATAAAATAGAAGTCCGGATGCAGTAACTTCCAGGCAAGGTGCAATCTCAGGAGGTTGCTCATAGAATAGAACAAAAAATCAACGTGTAACGGCTTGATATTAAATCAGCACTCATCTATTTATGCTTTAGGTTAAGAGCCATCTGGATTTTTTTATGTCAGTAGATCAGTGTAGCCGAGTTTACGCAGTTGCTGGAGCACGGGTAAGGGTGAATACACATTTACTAGCGGACGCATGTCGTCTATTGGAAGTAGCTATTTTGTATGAGGACATTCCAGCTTTCTACATGGATTCAGCCTCCGCATATATTATACCTATTTAGATAACCTACAATTGTATTGTACACATAGACAGACATATATACATAGTCAGGTTAATGTAAAGGTAAAGGTGCACGCCCGCGGAATGTTGGTTGTTGCTGACCACACAGTCAATGTTCAGTCCAAAGTTCAGTGTTCAGCTTGTGGCTCGAACACATCCCATTTAAGTATACTGGGTGTAAAAGACATGAACAGTCAAACGAGAACCACGTATTCTATACATCAAAATAAGATATATTTAAAAAAAAATATTGCTGGGAAATGATTTTTATTTTTTGGTGTTAAAAAAAATTGCAAATTGTACCGCGCAATGTAAAGGGCTCAACTCGCACGCAACTCTCAAAACCGCGATAATTTTGCCAGACGGCGGCCCCGTTCGTTAGTGTCCGTGCGCATCGAGTGAGCTACATTGAACGCTAACGTTTTGAAGCCATTTTTTGTTATGAAATACTAAAAAAAATGATAACGTTTTTTTGGACAATAATTAAGAAATGACGTATAGAATACGTTTTCATAAAAAATTAAAAAAAAATTTTTGACTTTGACCTTCAATAAAATCGTAACAATCAATTTCCCAGGTATAGTCTAAAGGAAAAAAAAAATGTTATGATGGTGAGCAGAATACATGATTCTCGTATGACTGTTCATGTCTTTTACACCCTGTATTTGATATTAAACCGATGGCGGTCGACAGCGATAAAGAACGTAACCCTTCAACCAAGATCGGAAAGTCCCAGAATAAATACTGAATATAAATGACTGATATGCACAAAAATTATAACGCTAAATGACATTGTTGAGATGCATTTACCACTGAAAAATGTATCAAGTTTCACAACTGAACAATTTTCAGGATTCAAAGCCGTGAAACTGGTCAACTAACTAAAACACACTAGATTATTTATTACACCTACATGTTATTTATACTATGACGGACACAATAAAAGACAAAAACAGATGTTCCCGAGAAATTTGCGTGATCATAAGAGTAATTTTAGAAAATGAACTATCGCGCAGATTTGTTGACTTACCTGATTGAAGGTAGGCTGCAGCTCGAAGCAGTTCCTGAAGAGATTAGCTCGTGCGAATATGTAGAGGCCGAGTCGAGCTCGAGAGGCCGCCACGATGAGCCGCCGCAAGTCGCGAACGTGGCCGACGGCGCGAGTCCGCACTAGCGATACTAGCGCCACGTCGTTCTGCTGCCCTTGGTACTTGTCGACCGTTGTCACCTGACACCATAAACATTTTAAATTATAGCCTATTTCTACCAGGAGACTTTAATACATATGTAAAAATAGCTGAATCTATCACGCTTATATTAGTTTTACCTGTATGTTTGTAAATCCTATATGTAACTGACTCGTATTTTTTTGCTCGATTTTGGCCCACTTTAAACGGTCAGATTTCATTTAAACTTTATAGACTTATCAAAGACCGATGACATTACAATAATTCGATAAGAATATCCCATTATCCTGATTAGAAACGCCAGGAATGATAAATTAAGCGTTTGGAGTGTTAGTTCAACTATACGTCACTAGATGGCGTTGTCATTATTAAGTTGGCGGTGTTAAGTGTTATTTTTATTTAATACTTAATATAAGTCCTTTCAACAGCGGGTACTAAAAAGTGCATTGTAAAACAATAGTTTAAAAAAACTAAAGAACACGCTTTTATACGGACTAAAAAGTAAAAATAACTTTTTAGTATAGAAATTCAAACAAAAATAAACATTTTGATTTTTTTTTTGAGTATAGAAACTAAATGATGAACGAAAAGTATAATTATTATTTAGAGAAAAGCGTGGGGTGCTCAATTTAATTGTGCCGATCGAATATTTTCTAGAAATAATGTTATTGAGCACCCCACGATTTTCTCTAAATAATAATTATACTTTTCGTTCATTATTTAGTTTTAAATTCATTCAGTTATTTTCACTTTTTAATCCGATTTAATAGAAAAGCGTGTTTTTTTTCACAAAAAATGATGGAAAGCAAATTAAAAAATTGCAGTCTCAACCCTATTGCAAACGGAGATGAACCAATAAAGTTCAATTTAGTTTCATATCATTAATTCTGACTGTTGACTCACATATGTTCTAAATTTAACACACTAAACTCATTTGGGTTTTATCAAACGGACTAAAAGGATCTTAATATGAATTTCAATTGAAGGCATCAAACACACTTAGACTCGTCGATACGAATACCGAGGGTATTATTAATACACAACATACATTTGGACGGAGAAGTGTACCACGTCAGTCTAACATACATTTGGACGGATTTCTAAGAATCGATATTTTTATACTATCGGACATAAAGTTATTTACATTCGATGTTATTGCCGAATGTAAAAGCAAGCTACACTCGGAACTATCAGCCACAATGTTCTTTATGTTGTTAACAATATTTGTTATGGCAACAGACTATGTTAATGTTATGACTGATGGAGGAATTTCATGTGGTTTAAAAGCAGTTAAGAACTATGGAAGAAAAAAACAAACTATGTCGACCACACATAAAATTGGGAGCAGGGCAGTAATTATGACATTTACTCTCAATTATAATTAATGTTAATGTTTATAAAATTATACTAAAACTATTCAAAAGGATGGCATCAAAGTTTGAGTTCAATTGATAAACTACAAAACATTTTATTAGGGTTCTGAAAGTTATAATATTGTCAGTTAAAGTGAATGCAGACTTAACTGCACCGCACGCGCAGTAATCGCTTTTGTTAAAGGCCTCACACACCTGTCGGCGCTGCAGTCATCGCAGTCATTCCCGTTCCCGCACGCATTGCACTGGATTTCTTTAATTCGGTTTCTTAATTTGATCAATAATTTGTTTATTGTTTATTATTAGAGGAAGAAGAAAATGTATTCGGTTCGGCAGGCCGGTGGATGTGACGTCACCCGCGCCGCGTCGGCTGTCATTGTTAACTTCATCAGCTGCCGCTTGGGGAGTGCGGGTGGATGTGCGGGTTTGCATAGAACTTCATATAAATATTTATAATTATAGTTATAAATATATGAATACTAGCTTTTGCCCGCGACTTCGTCCGCGTGGAATAGTTACTTTAGGCAGCATTTTTTGTGTAGGTACTTATTATGCAAAAAACAAACATATAAACTGCAGTGCACTACAGTAAATGGCATTTTTACAATCTACCGTTTTAAGTTTTTCCATCCTTTGCTACTTACACGCAACCTTTCATCCCCACATGGGTCAATATTTCAAAAACGCTAGAACAATATTTGCGTTTCATGGTTTTATCTTCGATACTGAGGAATCGCATAAAAATTTTCATCTCATATTTCAGCCCCTTCATTCCCCTTTTCACAAAAAGGTAGCTTTTATTCCATTTCGAGGTTCAGTCTATTTTTGTACCTCTCTCTCTAAATTTCAATAAATTCGGTTCAGGTGTTAGGCGTGAAAGCGATTAAGCTAAAAAGTCACGTCCACTACCTTGGATCTCAAAATGGATGCTGTATTCTGAATCCTGACTCTGAATACAGCATCCATTTTGAGACCTCCGAAAACTACAAAACTGATACCCCTATCAAGTTTAATGGTGTATTAGGAATCGGGACCTCAGAAAACCACAAAAATGACACCCATATCGATTTTATATTAAAAAGTCGCGACCGCCATCTTGGATCTCGAAATAGATGTCGTATTCGGAATCGGGACCCTCAAAAGCCACGAAAATGATACCCATATTGACATTATGTTAAAAAGTCGCGTCCGCCATCTTGGGTCTTTTTAAAAATGGTTGTTGTATTGGGAATCGGGACCTCCGAAAACCACGAAAATTTTACCCTTATCGAATTTATATTAAAAAGTCGCAACCGCCATCTTGGATCTCGAAATAGATGTCGTATTCGAAATCGGGACCCCCGAAAACCACGACAATGACACCCATATTGACATTTTGTCAAAAAGTCGCGTCCGCCATCTTGGATCTTGAAATAGATATTTTATTCGTAATCCGGACCCCCAAAAACCACGAAAACGATACCCATATTGATATTATGTTAAAAAGTCGCAACCGCCATCTTGGATCTCGAAATAGATGTCGTATTCGAAATCGGGACCCCCGAAAACCACGAAAATGACACCCATATTGACATTTTGTCAAAAAGTCGCGTCCGCCATCTTGGATCTTGAAATAGATATTTTATTCGTAATCCGGACCCCCAAAAACCACGAAAACAATACCCATATTGACATTTTGTCAAAAAGTCGCGTCCGCCATCTTGTATCTTGAAATAGATATTTTATTCGTAATCCGGACCACCAAAAACCACGAAAACAATACCCATATTGACATTATGTTAAAAATTCGCGTCCGCCATCTTGGATCTCGAAATAGATGTCGTATTCGAAATCGGGACCCCCGAAAACCACGAAAATGACACCCATATTGACATTTTGTCAAAAAGTCGCGTCCGCCATCTTGGATCTTGAAATAGATATTTTATTCGTAATCCGGACCCCCAAAAACCACGAAAACGATACCCATATTGACATTTTGTCAAAAAGTCGCGTCCGCCATCTTGGATCTTGAAATAGATATTTTATTCGTAATCCGGACCACCAAAAACCACGAAAACGATACCCATATTGACATTATGTTAAAAAGTCGCGTCCGCCATCTTGGATCTCAAAATGGATGGTGTATTAGGAATCGGGACCTCCGAAAACCACGAAAATGATACTTACCTACCCATATCGATATTATATTAAAAAGTCACAACCGCCATCTTGGATTGGATTTTTATTTCTTATCAAGTGTCTAAATTCAAAGTTTCATGGTTTCATATATCTTTAACCATGACGAACTTCCATACAAATTTTCATCCCCAATTTCATCCCCACATGGGTCTAAATTTCAAAAATCCTGGAACTAATATTTCTTTCTTTCTTATTAAGTCCCTAATTTCAAAGTATCATGGTTTTATCTTTAATAATGACGAAGTCCCATACAAACTTTCATCCACTATTTCACCCCCATACAGGTCAAAATTTCAAAAATCTTAGAACAAATATTTCTTTCTGTCTTATTAAGTGCCTAAATTCAAAGTTTCATGGTTCTATCTTCAAAAATGACGAACTTCCATACAAACTTTCATCCCCTATTTCAACCCATACAACCTTTTTTTCGCGATAAAAAGTAGCCTATGTCCTTCCCCGAGATCTAATCTATAGTTGTACCAATTTTCATCAAAATCGGTTCAGTGGTTTAGACGTGAAAGCTTAACAGACAGACAGACAGACAGACAGAGTTACTTTCGCATTTATAATACTAGCTTTTGCCCACGACTTCGTCTGCGTGGAATAATTACTTTAGGCAGCATTTATTTTTTTGTGTAGGTACTTTTTGCAAAAAATACACATACAAACTGCCGTACACTACTGTAAATGGCATTTTTACAATCTACTATTTTATGTTTTTCCATCATTTCCTTACTTATATGCAACTTTTCATCCCCACATGGGTCAATATTTCAAAAACGCTCGAACAAATATTTGCATATTTCTTATCCTGTGCTATTAAAAATTTCATGGTTTTATCTTTGGTAATGAGAAATCCCATAAAATATTTCATCTCATATTTCAACCCCTTCATTCCCTTTTTTACAAAAAAGGTAGCTTTTATTCCATTTTGAGGTTTAGTTTATTTTTTTACCAAATTTCATCAAAATCGGTTCAGGTATAGGGCGTGAAAGCGATTAAGTAAAAAAGTCGCGTCCACCATCTTGGATCTCAAAATGGATGCTTTATTCTGAATCCTGATTCCGAATACAGCATCCATATTGAGACACCCGAAAACAACAAAAATGATACCCATATTGATATCAAGTTTAAAATTCGCGTCCGTCATCTTGGATCTCAAAATGGATAATCCGAACCCTGTAAACCACGAAAATGATATTCATATTAATAATAAGTTAAAAAGTAGCGTCCGCTATCTTGGATCTAGAAATTGATGATTTATTTTAAATCGCGACCCCCAAAAACTACGAAAATGATACCCATTTCGATTTTATGTTAAAAATGGATCTCGACATAGATGATGTATTTGGAATCAGGACCCCCTAAAATCTCGAAAATTAAACTCTAATTCCTATTAAGTTAAAAAGTCACATCCGCCATCTTGGATCTCAAAATCGATGTTTTATTCGGAGTCAGAACCCCCAAAAACCACGAAAACGGTACCCATATTGACATTACGTTAAAAAGTCGCGTCCGCCATCTTTGATCTCAAAATGGATGGTGTAGTCAGTGGCGTAGCGTGGTCTAATATGAACGTGGGCGGAGGCGCATCAGCGAGGCCCTTTATTTTCAGTACCTATTAGTGACCCTACCATTTTTTGTGATGACGAAAATGAAATATAATTTAACATAAAACATGAGTCATAATAAAAAAAAGAGTTTATTACTAACTTGTATGAACTAATCTTTACAAAAAGAATGCCTTTCGGCTCTTTGCTTTGCTAAAGTTTTGAAGTAAAGATTTGTAGTCGATTTTTGACGCTAAATTAAAAAACTATAAAAATATTCAAACAAATGATACAGTTATTATTATTAACTTATTGTGTATTTAAATTATACACTTAGTGATAACGAAAAGTGTCCACGACCAATGTCATCAGTCACACACAATTTCACAAGACGAAATGCACACACTTTAAGTAGGTAAGTAACTAGCTAGTTAGTAACTACGTCTGCCGGGTCGTATTGGATGAACGAAAGTTAGACAGAAACAAAGATTGGGGAATACCCGGTGCATCGCTATAATGCTGCGGCCGCATACATCGCGATGTCGCGAATATTCGCGTTATCGCGATGTGTCTAGCCAAGTATTCGCGAATACTTCGGCACTTGGTGCGAAGTCGCAAGGACATCGCGTCGTTGTCGGTAAGTAAACTGGCGCACATCAAAGCGTTTTTATCGCGATGTCCTTCGCTTGCGTGGCCAAACTTCGTGGTCTTCTCTTCAGTCGGCGCACAGACATCGGCACATCGCACGATTAGTTTTCTACAATGGATTGGAATAACGACAGGATTTTAGAACTTATTAGCAATTAGGAGTGTGAGTCAATATTGTTTGGCCTTGCTTTTTTCTTAAACAATAATTCCTGACAGAATAAAAAATAATTGCCCTAAAATATAGGCCGACCGCGGCGTCCATTTTGTTTTTTGCGTAACATCGCGATCACATCGCGACAGATTTTACAGCGCGCAATGTGTGGCCATGCACATTCGCGGTAGGCCGAAGGCGAAGATTATCGGACGAATGTTATCGCGATGTGTGCGGCCGTAGCATAAGTCAAACAAAATCGTGAGTCTAGGGATGAGAACGCAAAGATCGATACCGAAAATGTTCGATTCCGTCATATCGATATTAATATGTAGGATGAAATTATGAACATTAAAATATAAACTAATTTACATCAAAATAAGATTTTTAGTAACACTTGCACATAAAGGGGCCTCGCTCGCGCGAGGCCCCTTTATGTGCGAGGCCGCGGGCGAGGGGCCGCTTCGCCCACGCCTAGCTACGCCACTGGGTGTAGTAGGAATCGGGTCTCCGAAAATCACGAAAATGATACCCATATCGATTTTATACTAAAAAGTCGCAACCGCCATCTTGGATCTCAAAATAGATGTCGTATTCGGAATCGGGACACTCGAAAACCACGAAAATGATACCCAAATTGACATTTTGTGAAAAAAACACGTCCGCCATCTTGGATTCCGTTATAGAGGTTTTATTCGTAATCCGGACCCCCAAAAACCACGAAAACGATACCCATATTGACATTATGTTAAAAAGTCACAACCGCCATCTTGGATCTCGAAATAGATGTCGTATTCGAAATTGCGACCCCCGAAAACCACGAAAATAATACCCGTATTGACATTTGGTCAAGAAGTCACGTCCGCCATCTTGGATTTCGTAATAAGTGTTTTATTCGTAATCCGGACCCCCAAAAACCACGAAAATGATACCCATATTGACATGTCAAAAAGTCGCGTCCGCCATCTTGGATTTCGTAATAGATGTTTTATTCGTAATCCGGACCCCCAAAAACCACGAAAACGATATCTATATTGACATTATGTTAAAAAGTCACAACCGCCATCTTGGATCTCGAAATAGATGTCGTATTCGAAATCGCGACCCCCGAAAACCACGAAAATAATACCCGTATTGACATTTGGTCAAAAAGTCACGTCCGCCATTTTGGATTTCGTAATAGATGTTTTATTCGTAATCCGGACCCCCAAAAACCACGAAAATGATACCCATATTGACAAGTCAAAAAGTCGCGTCCGCCATCTTAGATTTTGAAATAGATGTTTTATTCGTAATCCGGACCCCCAAAAACCACGAACACGATACCTATCCCCACATGGGTCAATATTTCAAAAACGTTAGAACAAATATTTATTTATTTCTTATCAAGTGTCTAAATTCAAAGTTTCATGGTTTTATCTTTAACAATGTCGAACTTCCATACAAACTTTCATCCCCAATTTCATCCCCACACGGGTCTAGATTTCAAAAATCCTAGAACAAATATTTCTTTCTTTCTTATTAAGTCCCTAATTTCAACGTTTCATGGTTTTCTCTTTAACAATGACGAACTCCCATACAAACTTTCATCCACTATTTCACCCCCATACAGGTCAAATTTTCAAAAATCTTAGAACAAATATTTCTTTCGTTCTTATTAAGTGCCTAAATTCAAAGTTTCATGGTTATATCTTCAAAAATGACGAACTACCATACAAACTTTCATCCACTATTTCACCCCCATACAGGTCAAATTTTCAAAAATCTTAGAACAAATATTTCTTTCGTTCTTATTAAGTGCCTAAATTCAAAGTTTCATGGTTATATCTTCAAAAATTACGAACTTCCATACAAACTTTCATCCCCTATTTCAACCCATTCAACCTTTTTTTTCGCAATGAAAAGTAGCCTATGTCCTTCTCAGAGATCTAATCTATATTTGTACCAAATTTCATCAAAATCGGTTCAGTGGTTTAGACGTGAAAGCTTAACAGACAGACAGACAGACAGACAGAAAGACAGACAGAGTTACTTTCGCATTTATAATATTAGTAGGGATTAGTAAGGAAAGGATAAGGAAGTAAGGATTTTAATATAAAATAATTCGAATGCGGGTCCGCGGTGCGTGCGGCGTAGCCAGGTCTGCGTACACCTTTAGTGGACATTGACATTGGAACGTCGCCGTCTCGGTATAATTATAGCAAGGCACGGTGTTTTATTACTCTAGTTTTCGAACAGAACCAGAGAAGTAGAGCATTGTTTGTAGACAACGATCCTAATCACTAGACTAGACACATACATTGCTGGTATTTTTACAATCTACAGTAAAGAACAATAACCTCTTTGACTCGTTTCTGAAAACCTAACATGGATTTTCTAGATTTTTTTCAATCTTTGACTTTTGACCCCGAGTCCCCGATCCGATATCTTGATAAACAGAATTTGACAGAAATAATAATCGACATTAAAGAGAGAAGGAATGCAGAAACATAGCACTACGAAGGGAGGTTTTATATATGAGAAGGTTGTGTGATATTCGACCAAATCGTCTAAAAGAGAGAAAAGAACAGATGCGTTTTTAACTTCACGCCTGCACTGCAGCTTATTCGTTATACAAACTACACATAGGTACCAATCGTAATCTTTACGAGAATTCCTTAATACACATTCAAATAGTGGATTGTTCATACTTATCTTATCGGACGATATTTCTCGAGAGTTAAACGAGTTAAGCCAAATTTTAGAGCCGGTGTATATAGCGTAAATAGTGGGTTATGTCATATTAGATTGTTACCATTATAGCGAAAAAGCACTCTGTATCAAAATTTCAAAGAAATTACGAATTGATTTGTGTGGTAACAAACAGATACAACACAAATTCTTTGGTAAACAATTAAAATTTACATAAATCATGTCGCATATGCATACTAGCATAAATTTAAACTGAGTCCGATTTTAGGTTTATTAAAGCCCTTTATGCTTATACAGGTTAAATAAGACATATTGTACATGACAGGCGAAATGCACAGACATAAAAATTGTGACTTCTTTGCTATTAAAAAACTAAAGACTACAGTATGTTCAATATTTTGGTACATGCACACAACTTAGTTGTAAAAAAGGGGATGCGCATAAACACCTCGAAGACTAAAGACATGCGTCTCAACACCTCCGATTTAACCCCTTTGGAAATTACGGGTGAAGGAGTAGAGGCTGTTGACCGATTTTGTTACTTGGGTAGCATAGTAGACTCTAGTGGAGGCACATAGGCAGATGTTGAGAATCGTATCAATAAAGCTAGACCTGCATTTTGCCAATTAAAACCAGTCTGGAAATCGTCCACTATATCCAAAAGAACAATCTTCAACTCCAATGTCGTCAGTGTTGATGTTCGGTTGCGAAACATAGTTCGTCCCGAAATACCAGACCAGCAAGCATATATTGAAGATCTTTTGGACAAAAACTCTCACAAACACTGAGCTCTGGAGGCTGTGTGGTCAGTCTAGTATAGAGGATGAAGTCCGCACCCAAATGGCGGTGGATTGGTAACATTCGGAGAAGATCCAAGAATCATACTTCACGACAAGCTCTCATATGGTGTATCACTGGGAAACGAAAGAGGGGACAAAGACACCTGGCGACGCTTAATTAACTATGAGCTACGAGCACTGGGGATGTCTTGGCAACAGGCGTGTACAGCTGCACAAGATCAGAAAACATGAAGAGACCCTTAGAGCAAGCGGGGGATAACAGGAAATTAAGAAGAATAAGAATTCCGCCTAAATATTGTTCCTCGAGTTGAAAACAGTCGTGGGATCTGACGACTATATTCCTTGCAACGATGCGATGTGATGACCTAATGTACTACTTCTCCAGCGATATTGTCCTTTAGTTCTGAGATAGTGGCTGGATGATTGACATAAACTTGACTCTTCAGGTAATTCCATCGCGGTCACTTTTTTATATCTTGTTGATTCTGCACTATCATTAGATATAGTAACAGTTTTACCATAACTAACCATTCATGTTCACATATAACGTTCAACAGACTCCAATGTTACATAGCTTGGATGAAGTTAACCTTGCCGCTGTAAATTCCTCTTTTTATTCTCAGTAGGTTGATGAGAGTAAACAATCATAATCTCAATTTAAAGAAAACGACGTTACGCGTTGAATTTTAATGATACCACTTGCGGCTGATGAAGTTAACTAAATTTATTACAGACTATAAAATAACCGTATCGTTTATTAAGCGATATTTTGCTAAAATAGTTTTTACGAGCAACCTAGCTTTTTCTGGGAATACGCCAGACGAGAAAACCATAGAGTAGAATAGAATAGAATATAGCTTTACTGTACATCAACCAATTAGACATAGACATTCGACAAAACAATTAAGAAAGATTTGTACAAAGAGCGACCTTATTACTAAAAGCGATCTCTCCCAGGTAACCTTAGGATGGGCAGGATTTCAAAAATGTAGGTATAGAATTCGTGGGAAGATGGCGATGTATCATATTATTAAATAATGGTTAAATGCAATTTAAGATAAAAACAAGTAAAATATCATAAATATACATACAGGGTGTAAAAGACATGAACAGTCAAACGAGAACCATGTATTCTATAAAGATTCTATACATCAAAATAAGACACATTTCAAAAAATAATTGCTGGGAAATGATTTTTATTTTTTGGTGTTAAAATATTGCAAATTGTACTGCGCCACGTAAAGCGCTAACTCGCACGCAACTCGGCGGCGGCGGCCCCGTTCGTTCAAGTGTCCGTGCGCATCGAGTGAGGTACAATTGCACGCTAACGTTTTGAAGCCATTTTTTTTATGAAATACTAAAAAAAATGATAATGTTTCTTTGGACAATAATTAAGAAATAATGTTTAGAACATGTTTTCATAAAAATATGAAAAAAAAATTATGACTTTGACTTTTAATAGAATCGTAACTATCAATTTCCCAGGTATAGTCTAAGGAAGAAAAATGTTATGATGGTGAGCAGAATACATGGTTTTCGTTTGACTGTTCATGTTTTATACACCCGTTATACTAGTACTTACCATAAACAAATACAAATATACATACGTATATATAGAAAGTATATACTGGGTGTAAAAGACATGAACAGTCAAACGAGAACCATGTATTCTATACATCAAAATAAGACATATTTCAAAAAAAATATTGCTGGGAAATGATTTTTATTTTTTGGTGTTAAAAAAAATTGCAAATTGTACCGCGCAATGTAAAGGGCTCAACTCGCACGCAACTCGCAAAACCGCGATGATTTTGCCAGACGGCGGCCCCGTTCGTTTGTGTCCGTGCGCATCGAGTGAGCTACATTGAACGCTAACGTTTTGAAGTCATTTTTTGTTATGAAATACTAAAAAAATTATAATGTTTCTTTGGACAATAATTAAGAAATAACGTATAGAATACGTTTTCATAAAAAAATTAAAAAAAATTTATGACTTTGACCTTAAATAAAATCGTAACTATCAATTTCCCAGGTATAGTCTAAAGGAAAAAAAAAATGTTATGATGGTGAGCAGAATACATGGTTCTCGTTTGACTGTTCATGTCTTTTACACCCTGTATATTATGAAGCATAATATACAAGGTGTTTGGTACATGGGGTATGAAGCCGGCACATACCCATACTAACATAGTCATATAAATACTATGGTGATATTAAAAATTCAAAATTGTTAAAAGATTTTTTAAATTTTCCATACATTTTGTTTTTTGATCGAACTATTTGTATGAAGAATTCAATATTTTTTTTACAATTTTAAGTTTTTGATATCACCATAGTATTATATGACTATGTTAGCATGGGTAGGTGCCGGTTTCATACCCCATATACCAAACACTATATTATTTATATGGAAAAAGAGAGATATCGTATCGAGAATCTTGTAAAAACCGTGTGGGATATATTTTTCAGTTATAAACTCTACACATTTGAAGATTATGCAAAGTCTTCGCCATACTTTTTATCTTAACGACCGGAAGGCCAGGTGGAACCGACCTTCACCCAAAATTCTCAAACATTGAGGATAAAAACGTCAGTAAAAAAGTGAACATTTATTTACGCCACAGCGCTCCCGCTCTGACGTACAAAATACATAGATGTTTTCGAACGTGCTTTAGAAGCATACATACAGCAAAAAAGCATTACCGACTGAACCCACTTGAATTGCTAAAACAAAATGCTCAATAAATTACAATCTCGGACAGTTGATTTTAAATTCAATGAGCATCTTTGCGTGCCTGTTTGAATAGTGGTATTTGAGTAGTTGTGCGTATAAATCTTACTAAATATCTTACTTTGTGTGGTCTTCCAATGAGCGGGTTTTCTGCGCATCTCTTGTCGATAACATCTCGTATAAGGTGCTTCTGTCCATTGTAAGTAGTGAGAATGGAGACACGTTCTGAAGGCCAGCCGATAAGGCGCATATACATGAACACCGCCACTACATACTCTGCTTCTGCGAGATTCTGGAAAAACGGATTCATTTAGCTATGAAGAATACATAAATACAATCACGCAGTTAATCACAAAAGGGATTGTGCCAAGCTTTAAGTACCATTTATATGGTTATTGAAGTGCATCAAAATAGTGATAGGTTGCCAACCTGTCGCCTACATAAAGGGCCACAAATCCAAAAAGTAACAAACATTCATTAAACTAACAAACAAAAGCCAACGACCAGGACAGATGACTGACTCACTCAATATAATTTCTGCAGTATCTGTAGTAACGGGTGTGTGGAAATATTCTATTTTGTCCAAGAGTTTATTTTTAACAAAAACATAGTCAAACTAAGTAAATTTGAAAGAGGATTCTATTCATTTAAATGTTGAAATTTCATTTCTAAAGAACCCTACCATGGTGTGAATTTGTATTAAATTACCTATTTTGCCTCTTATCACAATATAAAGACAGTACAGAAAGCTAGATCTTATTATAATTCACTGTCGATACCTGTTGTTAGAGTTATCACAACTTCAATTAGGACTTATGTAAATTAGAAATGTAGCAACTCTAGCAATGGGCATACCATAAAGTGGTTTGGATATATGTCCAAAAGTGGTTTTTAGCTGTTCTAAGATTGAGGCTTTAGACTTGAGGTAGAATAAGAAGCTTCTGTACCTTCTTTAGGCCAATATCTCAAATTTAAAACTAACTATATAAAAACATTACCTGATAGAAATAAGGACTGGGCTCAGTTTCGCCTGCACCGTTGAAGTCATCCACATTGATCAGCTGGAAATCGAACTTGAGACCTGCATTAGCTGCGCGGTATTCCGGCAGCCGAACCACGTGTCCGAGATCGCCTAGGGCGCGGTATCTCCACCGATATAAGTTGCAGATACTGCAAAGGTAATGTTATATTTGTCGCAGATGGATATATTGTCATAGTCGTGATATCATTATTTAACTAGAGGTATTATAATTGCAATGCACAGTATATTGTCAATCAGCTCCAATGATTACAATTTAACTGTTTCTTTTTAGTGTTTTGTAATATAAAAACATTAGGTATATTATGAGTAAATTTGACTGTAGGGGACGTTGAGCTGTAGCCATATCTTAAATAATTTTACAACTAAAATGGAGTTTTATGTAATGGTAATAATGTTTAATTTACAAACAGAAATCTACAAGGATATCAAACAACTACCTATTTTAAAATAAAATTGTCTGAATTTGATTGATTTGTATATTACTCGTAGTAACACACTACTTTCAGGGTGTGCGTTATTTCTGAGCGTTGTACTATACAACTTGTATATAAATGTTTTTATCTACACTCATGTCATAATATTCGAATTACGATATCAAAGGTGAACATAAAATGACATACTTTTTAATACAGATAATCAAAATTAAAATTAAAAAAAACAACCTGTAACATAATGACCATTATAACACCGGTTCGACTCATTATGATACAGTTATTTTTCTTAAATACTCGGGAAGGCAAAGGGATCTAACCCATACAAAAAAAAATCTGTTGTTTTATTTGAATTTATGTATGAGTGTAGATAAAGTAGTGTATGCAACTGCATATAACACGGGTATTAAAACACTCGTTACTATTATGAAACTCGCTGCGCTCGTTTCATAAACTCACACTCGTGTTTTAATACCCTTCATTATATGACAGTTGCATAAACTACTATTAAATGTCATGTGGATTGACTGATTATGACACCGCTTCAGCGTGGCCACACTAGCCGGTCGTTCTTTGCTACCTAGAAAAGACCATAAAACCGGAAGGCAAGAATGCAATACCAAATGTATTACCCATACGTGCTAGCTCCGTATATCGACACCTGCTTATCTGTACCCGTAGTGTAAGTTTTTTAGTATACAAAATGCAACGATTGAAGTTGCGTTAAGAGCTCAATTTGTATGGGAAACATGATTTACACTTCTCTCCGCTATGGGCGCTGTTCACGTTTCCCATACAAATTGAGCTCTTATCGCAACTAAAGTAGTTGCGTTTTTTATACATAAAAACTTACACTACGGGTACTGTACCAATCAGTTTGTCACACGTTTTTGCACGCGGTCGTTTAAACTTTTATCAGGCATTACTCAGACATACTTATTTGGTTTGTGTGGACACACAAACCAAATAAGTACACAAAAGTAGGTAAAAGCTATTTACAGTCGCGTGCTGGATCAATATTTCTAATGCAAATATTGGTTTAATCCGAGACGAATTCTGACTGCGAATACAGTTTTCGTAAAACTTTGATATGATATGTTAATAGGTCTACTACTACTAGTGATCTCTACTACTAAGTAACTCGCCGCAAAAGGAATTGAGCATGTTCAATTCATGTCGCAGCAAGCTACTCGCTGGGGCACTGCCTATCGCAGTGTCTCAAGACGAAATCTTTACGTGTGTTCCCAGTGATGAACCGAAACTTGGCCGCTTAAATTGACCCTCATAAGAAGGCTCAAGGTCACTCAAGGAGCAATGGAAAGGCTATGTTGGTAGTTTTTCTGCGTGATCATATCAGAAATGATGAAACGGACGGCGCAGGACCCATCGGATTGGAGATCATTGGGGGAGGACTATGTCCAACAGTCGACGCTTAATCTTGAATTCCGAAAAACATTTTAGATTCTATTTTTTCCCTACGCCTGAGCTGATTTAAATTCACACTCCATTACCTATTCTGATTACGATACTGTCTGCTGAACAAAAAGATAATCTTGAATAATGATTTTAAATCGGGAAGCATAGAATTCGTTAAAGGTGAACAATGACGTAATGCTCCTTAAACGATTCTCCCACTACCACAAACAATTTATGTGGGATGTGAATATGAATCAGTTTCAAAGTACACCTTAAGGAATTTGGAAGGAAACCCTGGCCGTCTTATCTTTAACAGTCGGTACAATAATAATAATGTTATTGTTATGGCGACACTGATAACATGATGGCTAGCCAGGCAGATTTAAAACAAGATCCGCCATCAAACAAAACCGCGTACTTGCACTCCCCTGGGGACCAAATCCGAGACCTCTGGATATAATTCGGGTGGGCGAACCACGGAGAAGTTAAAATTGAATGAATTCGGCGATATGGAGTGAAGATTAAAGTGTCTATGGAGGTCTGTTCCCCTAGTATGAGTCGAGCTCAAAACTAAACTAACAAACTCATACTAGGCCTACTGTATGTCCGATCATGAATCGGTATTGGACGACATGAAAACGGTGAAAGTTTGCATTAGCTATGTCCTCAAAGACAATGCATCTTTTCATTACTATTTTGCGGTTTCATGTGGCAGGTAATGTCGTGTAGCTACGAAATGGTATAAAACTAAAGTTTTTAATTTTAAGAAATCTCCTAAAGCCGTAATCCGTCTAATAATCTTTTAATTGGCACGATTTGAAAATGTTTAGAAGAAAGTACCAAACATAACCTCCTCCTTTTTGAAGTCGGTTGAAAATTTAGAAGACGTAAAACAACGTGTTTCTATAATTTACATATAAATCCATTAGCTTTTTTATATGTATTATTCTTCCAACTGACTACCAACGACTGTGTCCTAGTCTATCTAAATATTATCCAATCACTTATTCAAATATTAAGACATGTTTTTTTATCACAAACGTTTTTTTTTTTTAATGAACAAACTAAAAAAGAATACCTTGGTCTAGCACGTCCTTGGGCATCAAGCTCTACATAAGGAACACCAAGCCGCACCATTCTGGTGAACAAACTCTGTTCCATGTTGCAATACTTCTGGAAGGCCATGTTCTTGACGACCGGAGGGAGCTGATGGTGATCTCCGATCATGATCCATCGCTTCAGTCGAGAACGACCGTCCTGAGGGTTCTGCAGTAGGAGCGGGATGAATGTTTCTATTTCCAGGATCTGGGCAGACTCCTCCATTAGGATATTGTCGTATTTAAAACCTGCAATTGGGATAACGTTGAGAATAACATTCTAAACTTACAGTCTAACAGTCTTACGTCTTTACTTACATCTTTAAGCGTGCGTGTCACCCACGTCGAAAATACTATAATATTTCATGTTTTTTTTTTATACAACTAGTTGACAAACAAGTAAGTGGATACCATCGCCTATAAGCACCTGAAATAACAAGGAAAAATTCACTTGCTATTGCAGGTGTGTTGTCATCCTGAGCCCTAAGATGAAATGCTTTCTGTTACGACCTTTTTAGACGACCATGACTTTGACTTATATTTGAATTCAAATCGAAGTTGTCAGCCTTTTTTTATTGTTTATTGTACATTTGACTTGAAGACGAGAAAATACAGATCTTGACGAAGTCCAGTGATTGGTTTCATTGAGCTTCCCTCTACACCTTCTATGGCGAGTAATTAGACTGGCTGACCCTTCAATCCGAAACACAGCAAACTGTTTCACGGCAGAAATAGGAAAGGCCGTGGTACCTACCCAGACGACCCTACATATGGGTCTACCACATAGTAATATTCGTATTGTTAGTATGCAAAATCATCATGTTAAGATATCTGGATATAAAATATTATAGTATCTTAAGGTATCACACACGTTTAAGTTACGATAGTTATAATTAGCCTCGGCATTTTGAAGACTTGCTTCTTATACTATCTTGCTTATTATTGACTTGCTTCTTATACCAACTTGCTCAGTTTTAATGCAACAAGATGTGTTTGCATCGCTTGATATCTTGAGATATTCTAATATGCAGTATGCAAGTGCCTATCATATCTTTGTCCTTTGCGAGGGTTCATACAAAATGTATAGTCAGCGACATTTGCCTTGAGATAAAATATTATGGTATCTTCGTCGTTTGTGACGCACTTAAAGCACATGGACTCACCCATTTGTACTAATTCGGAACGCTTGAGAGCGGCGTGAGTACATGTCATGGCAATAATCTTCGCTTCTTTCACCAGAAGGTATTTGGATCGGTCCAAGCCAGATCGCAGAAGCTCGAACGCGCGGAACTCTTCCAACTCTTCGAATATGTGGTCTATGTATCTGAACAACAATATGTTTTATTCGTAATGAAATTAATCCTAAAAAGTTATTTATTGTGTAAATATAATAATAATATTTAAGACGCACCTGTAACAGCTCTTAGCTATCTCCATGTCTTGATCGTAAGAGTCTCCAGGGAAAAGTGGTTTAGGCGCATCATTGAAGAACTCGTGGAACGGGAATTCCTTGCTGATTGTCTCAATTGCTTTCGACTGGGAAAGAGAAAATTAGACCCAAATATTAGCTAACGATATAAATCTAAACGAATCCGCTTATGTTTAATAAACGAGAACTAACCTGATCCCTGCCGCATTTCTCGAGGAAAGCTGTCCACCGAGGTCGTACATGATAGACGTGGAAATGGTGAGCCAATTCACAAGTGGCTCCCGCATCTCCACCAGCCTCTAACGTATTCTGAAGGCGACCAACTAACTCTAGCAGCTCCAACCTCTTAGCAAGCACGTAGTTGACTCGCCCATATCTACGTAAAACAATGTGACAAAGTGAACAATACGTAAAATTATAATAAAATACTTGAAGATCTTAGTATTAGCATATAATAGATACCTATGTACCTAGGTAAAACAATAGCTATTCAAATTGATCAAATCGCTATGTTCAATATATTAATGTGCCTGAACTATACAGTGTGTTATACAAGAGTCTGAAATAAAAATAAAGGGCGTGTAATGTTCTCTTACCACCTGCTTGGGATCCAGTAATTAAAATTATTAAAACTCAGGCAAACCACCACACAGCAAGACCTAATGACACCGTGAGCTCCGTTTGCGTGAAACGGAACACTCCAAATTAATAATTAAAGTGACGGTAGATTTAACTATTTCATAAAGTTTGACAACCTACATCTTTAGTCATCCCGTGACCACGAACGCTGAAAAGTGTTACGAAACGTCGGGCAATAATATCATCATGTAAAATCTAATTACACGCGAGTTAAATCCGTAAAAGTTGTTTTATTTATAAAGGGCGTGGTTATGTTCCTTGTAAGTAGTTATCTTTTAAGACCATTTTTATTTTCTGATTAAAATAATAAATCGGGTCATCCTGGTTAATTAGGAATTATGACATACATATGTATAGGTTTTATAACAAGAAGCTAATATCGAATATACGCATGCAGACGCATTTATAAATTATGATACAAAAAATCATAATATAGACTTTGTCTGTTAAAAATAATTATGACTTAAGAAGTCATAAATGTAAACGAACATTCATGCAAATTAAGCTTGTACAGATATAGCAATGACGAACTGACAACTTAATATTGCTCCAAGGGAGTGGCTGCTAACATTGATTCGTAATCAGTCGAATATTAACCCCAGATTCATAAACATATGCTAGAGTAACCTTTTCATAAACATTGGTCTCTCAGACCATTATACGATGTTGAGTGTTTTCTAAGAATCCGTGAATAAATGAAATGAACAAAACATTGTTATATAACTCGTTTAAATTATTTATCAAAAACCGAGATAACAAATGCAAACAATTTATTCTGCACAATCCATTACCCACTAAGCCGTGGTGACCAATATTGAAACCTAGTTTTTTTTTATTGGTTCAGAATCACAAAAATCACATTTTTTGGGTACCACTTGGACCGTGTATCAATGGTGGCCGTTTTAGTCAAAACTTTATTTATTTTCGTTTTTAGGCAACACCTCAAAGTTGACATATCGCGTATATAATGTCCGTGACATCCCTAATGTCTTCATCTCACGAGATCCGCCACGTCACAGCAAGTGAACTGCACTAGCAACACTAAAGATCATACGACTTAGGGAAGTGTTTGGCGGAAAACCATGGCGTCTGGATGTCGATCTTTATTCCGATAAATCAAAATTGCTTCGGAGTGGATTTTGTGCAGTGAAAGTGGTGTTGTTTCGTTGTATAAGCATCCAGTGTTGACGAACAGTTGTGAGGAATCATTGAAATAAAGGTTTTGTGTATATGACGTTGAGAATTGTATAGTAGTTTTAAATCCCACTATACAATTCCATCATGAGGGCTGTACCATGTATTTCACGCCAAGTACTCCCTAGATGCATTAAAATGTGTGGCACCCACATTTTATTGCAAAAATCAAGAAAGAAGAAATGAAACTGAAGACTTGGCTATATGGGCTAGAAGATTCCTTTGCCGTCCCGTAACAGGGAAAATTAAAAAAAAATACGACTTGGGATAGTACCTAAGAAATCAGCTTTCTATACATTTCAATCCAGTAGTTAGAAACATTTTTACGTTTCGTGTGGTCTGTGAGACAAATGTTTATAATCTAGGGTTAATCAGTATCTATAACTTGAAACTAATATTGATAATAGAGGTTTGGGAGAAAAGTCACACCACATAAGTTATCTAATCTTTAAAAAAATCTAATAAAATCGAGATAACCGGATATTTCTGAAATTTTGTCGCATTTCCTAGTTTTGCTAATCACTAATTTTGCTTGAGCGCGCACAAATACAGGGTGTAAGAAGACCCAATACAAAGCCAAATTCTATGCATTCTATACATCAAAACAGGAAATGTATAATAAAATTATTGCTGGGAAACGATTTTATTATTTTTAACTCCAAAAAGATTTTAAAAAAAAGTCTCCAAAAAATACCGCATTAGTCGCGCGGCGCTAAGAAATTTGGAGACGTGCACGACGTTCGGTTGGCTCAGTTGAATGAATGGCCCCGATATTGAGTGGTTACATTGAGCTCAGCGCTCATCGCGTTTTAAATATTTCTTTTTTGTGTGAAATATTTAGTTTTGATAATGTTTCTTGGGACAAAAATTAAGAAATAATATTTTTAATTTGTTTTCATAAAAATCTTGAAAAAAAAATTCTAACTTTGACCTTCAATAACTTCATAACTAAATTTCCCAGGTATAGTCTTGAAGAAAAAATTGGTCGTAATGACGAGCGGAATACGTAGTTCTCTGCTTTGTCATGTATTGTGACGCACGCTTTGATTGAAATCATTGGCTTACCGTGTGCTACCGTTAAAATGAGCGCGCACTTTTGAAGCGGAAAGACGAATTTTAGGGATTCGCTTGGGTCAGTTCATTCATGATTCGGCCAAAATGGAGAATCCTTTTTTAATACTGAATTATGTATTTGTAAATTAGATAAAAAAACGTTCACTTATATGGGACATAACTTTCGGTCAGCCTATCTTTATGATAAAATTGGGTGGAACCAATACTTCCATCGGTGTGTCGGTTTTTGCACCATCACGGCTAAAATCCCAACGTCCATTTTCGAAATGAAAAAGGTCTTATGTTTTTTCTTAGGTTTTTTTTTTTTTTTTTTTTGCGGGTAGCTTTGAAAAGAAAACATCAACTATTTTCGCTCTGTATAATAATTTAAAAATAAATACTTTAAATAAGCTTATTTACATTTATTAGTTGTAAATGTATTAGTGTACCCACCAGTGAGTGTTGGTGATAATAATTTTTCTCACTACTTTTCACTTCACACATTTTGATCACCAACTACATTACAACATCTCGTCACTATGGATGCAGCTCAAATCAGTGAAAATCTGCAGGATTTGGCTTCTCACTTTGGAGCAAGAATGGAGGAGTTCGAAATGGTCCTTCAGCAGCAATCCACGACATCTTCATCTTCAGCTCAGCTCCAGACGGTGAAGGCCTTATCTTCTGAGTATTTACAGTTTAAGTCTTTTGTCTTAAAAGCTATTCAGACTTTGAAGACTCAGTTGGAGCTTCTTAATGCTGGTATAGATCAGTTGGAAACTCACACAAGAAGAAAAGTGTTACTTATTCATCGATTACCAGATGAGCCCAACGAGAATATCGAGTCGAAGGTCTTGACAGTTTTCAATAAGCAGATGAAACTAGCTAACATACAACCCGATTGCATAGAGGTATGCCACAGACTAGGTGTTAAAAAGGATCGCATGCGTCCTGTTTTGGTTCGTTTTTCTAATATGAAGACTCGGTCAGCTGTTTGGAGTGCTAAGACTTCGCTTAAGGGAACTAAGATTAGTGTCTCCGAGTTCTTAACCAAGTCTAGACAAAATGTCTTCTCTTCGGCTCGTAAGCATTTTGGAATGAAGAACTGCTGGTCGTCGGAGGGCATTATAGTGGTTTTGCTTCCAGACAAAACAAGGAAAAAGATCTCTTCGGTGTCTGATTTACAAAAGCTTAAGCTCCTGTTTCCCGAGTCGCCTGCCAAGTGATTACGTTTTTTTATATAATCATAATACCACCACTTTAATTTAACAGGACTCAAAGATATTGTTGTAATAATTTTAAATTCGGTAGGATAAAATTATTATTGTAACTATTAACTTTTTTCACAGATTAGAAAGATACGACAGAACTTTTTTGCGTTGCAGTAGTGGTGTTTGACATCTGTCTAAATTTTATTTTTCTTCTTTTTTTTTTTTTTTTACTAGGCAAATGTATTGTGTTCATACAGCCAAATTGTTATGTAATTTTGTTCGTGTGCATTTTATTGATTCCTGCCAACTCTCGCCGGTGGTTATTTAATTTTTGTTTTAAGTGTTAGTTTATTCCATTTATTGTTTGTTTTAGTTTTTTATTATTGATTAGTATTTATTAATATTTATATATTTATGTCTATTATTAACGATGATTATTTCACAGACAGTTCAATTGATGAATTTGAAAGTGCATGTAGTGATTTATCTTCGTCTTCTGATTCTGACGCAGTCTCTCTGGATCTCAAACTTCAAGGTGTGTTCTATGGCAAATCTCATTTCCTCAACCTTGTGCATATTAACGCTCAAAGTGTCTTAGGACACATTTCCGATTTAATTGCATCTTTTAGCAGTGGCATAGTTGACGGAATTTTAATTTCCGAATCCTGGCTTAAACCTTCTCTACCTTCTTCAATTTGCTCTCTTCATGGCTATAAGCTTTACAGAAACGACAGGGTTGGTGCAGGTGCTGGTGGAGTGTGTGCATACTTCCGGAACAACCTCACTTGCAATATTGTTGAGAAATCTCCAAATGAATACACTGGATCCCTTGAACATCTCTTTCTTGAAGTTGAAGTGCATCACACCAAGATTCTTGTCGGTGTAGTTTACAGTCCTAATGATAGGGTAAATTATTTTCAAACATTTGAAACCTCTCTTGAACACTTAAGTTCTACATATGACCATGTGGTTCTCATGGGTGACCTAAATACGTGTTTATTAAAGCACAACTTTAGGTCTACTCGACTAAAATCCCTTATTTCTTCAGTTAACTTTGAATTGTTACCCCTCTCACCTACTCACCATTCTCCTAACTCTCAATCATCTCTTCTAGATCTGCAAATCATTTCTAAACCTAACCTAGTTTCATCTCACGGTCAACTGACAGCACCGTTTTCCTATCATGATCTTCTATACCTCTCATACAAAGTACGTCCACCCAAACGAAAAACAAAAATAATTCTTCAGCGTAACTTTAAGGGCATTAATTTGGATCGCTTGAGAGATGATTTTAATAACGCTGATTGGTGTCAAATTTTGAACGCAGACTCGGTAGATGAAAAAGTTTCGTTATTTAGCAGGCTTTTACTCAACTTGTTTGATGCCCATGCACCAATTAGACCTGTGCGGGTTAAGCATCTTCCTGCTCCATGGCTTACTCCGGTTATTAAAAAAATGATGAGCCGTAGAGATAAGGCTAAGTCTAATCTGAAGAAAAATTCAAGTGATGATAATCTGCAAGCATATAAGAAACTTAGGAATCTCTGCAACAGGTTGTGTAGGGATGCCAAACGCCGTTATATCCATACTTCATTGGAAAACATTTCTTCTTCGGAAATGTGGAAATTTTTGAGATCTCTCGGTATCGGTGAAAGGTCTGATAATAATAGCACTTTACCTGATTTAAATGACCTGAACAGACATTTTTGCAAACCTCCGATTATGTTAGACGACTACATCAAATATAAAACATTAAGTATTCTCAGGAATGCTAAAACACCTGACTGTGACCCCTTCAAATTTCGCGATATCACGGAGGAAGAAGTTAAAGAGAGCATCCTCTCAATCAAATCCAGGGCAGTGGGTAGCGACGGTATATGTCGTGATATGTTGGTTCCCTTATTGGAAGATGTTAGTGTTATTATCACACATATCCTTAATTTTTCACTAACATCGAACGTGTTTCCGAGTACATGGAAGCTAGCCCACGTCCTTCCTCTCCCAAAAACCGCAAATCCTACCACTTACTCCCATTTTCGGCCAATTTCTATACTCCCATTCTTATCCAAGGTCCTCGAAAGTGCCGTTCATAAGCAACTTTCCACTTATTTTTTCCGTAATAACCTCATTAGTCCTTTCCAGTCCGGTTTTCGTCCCCATCATAGCACGGTGACAGCCTTGTTAAACGTTACTGACGACATTCGTCAAGCGTTAGACAACAGGCTGGCTACTGTTGTTGTCCTACTCGATTTCAGCAGCGCTTTTAACTCTGTTGATTTTGAGGTCCTTTTATCTATCCTTCGCTCTAATAACATTCTACCCTCCGTGATTGCTTGGTTCTCTGACTATCTTCGCGGACGCCAGCAGTGTATCAAGTGTAATGATTCGTTTTCTGATTGGTGTCACCTTACTGTAGGCGTACCGCAAGGCGGCGTTCTCTCCCCTCTCCTTTTCTCAGTTTTTATAAACGAACTCACCAAGGTCATTTCTCCTCCCTACCACCTGTATGCAGACGATCTTCAGATGTATAGGCATTGCAACTTTGAAAACATCAACGGTACTATTGACAACATTAATGAGGATTTACTTGCGGTGAAATCTTGGGCAGACTCATTTGGACTACTAGTCAATCCTAGCAAGTCACAAGCTATAGTTGTAACCAGCAATAGAATGCACAATAAACTTGACAGTAGCATAATCAGTAAGGTCACTTACAATAATGTCGTTATACCATTTTCAGAAAAGAGTAAGGACCTTGGCCTGACGATTGATTGTACGTTATCTTGGTCTTCGCACATCAATGAAGTTAGCCGTCGTATACACTTCGCTTATCATTCTCTCAAGCGCCTTCAATATTTTCTGCCATTTAAAACTAAAGTTATGCTAGCTCAAACTCTTCTACTCCCCATTCTCGACTATGCTGATGTCTGTTATTTAGATGCAACAGAAGAGCTGCTTAATAAGCTGGAGCGCCTTCAGAATCTGGCAATACGATTTATTTTCGGTTTAAAGAAATTTGACCATGTATCTGAATTTCGCGAAAAATTAAAGTGGCTCCCTATTCGACTTCGCCGCAATATGCACATCCTCTCCCTTCTATTTAAAATCCTTCACAATCCTCAACTTCCCGATTACTTGCGATCCCGTTTTAATTTCCTTCCGTCTAGCTCCCGTCCTAAACGTGCTTGTGTCACGAAAACTTTAGTTCGCCCTACCACTAAGTCGAAATTTTTTGCCAAATCCTTCACTGTGATTGCAACACAGTTGTGGAATAAGTTGCCAACAGAGATTACAGAGAGTTCATCGATTACTTCCTTTAAACGTAAGTTAAAAGAGCACTACCTATCCAATTTATTATAGGTATGTATGTGTAGGTTGTATAGTATTTATATATGTATGTATATTGATACAAAATATATTACTTCGATTAGATATGTATGTATGTTATATTTTTAAGCATTTAGTATGTATATATTATGTTATATAGTTGTCATGATATTCTTATTATATGTCTTTATTTAATTTTATAAAGCAACTAGTAGTACACATTATACCCGTAATTAAAGTTTAATTATCATACAAAAGCTAGGGTTGGCTGGAAGAGATCTCTTCTAGAGATAAGCTCACCTTTGTACATGTCTTTATTAATGTATTTTCTTTCATGTTTTATGTGTACAATAAAGAATAAAGAGAAGGTCGGCGCGCGTTCAACGCCTGACTAACGTGCACAATGTGAACGCCGTACAAAAACATAGAGCGCGTTAAACGTTTGTCTTGTAAACGGGATCTCAGGCACGTATTATAGAATGAGTCTCAAGAATCAACGCTGACTTGAGCGTCGTATGTCTCTATCACTTTGTGCTTGACAGAAAGTGAAAAACTTTTCTCATGACATAGTTTATTTGTGATTGTTATTCTGTAATACGGGCCTAAGACTACTTATCCAAGTGGCGTGATCTGGTCTTTAATTTTTTTCATTCAAATACAAAGGGAGTCAGGAACGCAAGAATTTCTTTAAATAGTTCAAATAAAACGAAAGAAATGCAATTGCCAATATTTTAATAGTGAGTTTTGCATTTTTTGACTTTATCAAAGCACTGTCACGGGGAAAAAATGTCGTTAAGCGTACCACTAAGGCATTACACAGCGTGCACTGTGCTATTGTAAATGTTTATTGTGCATGACGTGACCTTATTAACATAAAAATTACGCCAGTGAATCATACATAAATTTGAATGAACGTGCTGTTGTTCATGGACCCCAAACAGATCGCTCTTGTTCAAAAACACACTAGGAGTCTGTTCCACAGGTTCAGAGCAAGTACCCATTAACGTTTATTTGACAGATAGTCCTTACAAAAATACTCAGTGAAATCGACCCAAAATTTTAAAATATCTTCAAACTTATTAATATAACAACAGCTACTGCGGGTATCCGTCAGTGCTGTGTGGAGTTATCAGAAATCGCAGCCTCATCCAAAATTGTGCTTACATTATTTATAACAAAAAAAAACCTTTATGTATTGTTAAGCTTGTAAGCATGTCAAAATTAATTATTTGTATTTGATGTATGTTATTTAAGTACTACTTATGTAATAAACTGGAACGCTTTTATATTTTTTGATTCTTTTGGTTAAATTGAGTAAAGTCCAATTCCAACACCAAGTGTATAGTGTCTTTGCCCTTCGGACTCGAAGTCCAAGGGCCAGGGGACTCAATGAGGCTTATAAGAGGAACCGTTAGAATCTGGAACTGGTCACCGACATTCGTTTCTACACAGAACTTCTAGCCGACACAACATTTCGTATGTTACTGTTTGATACAAAAGTAAACATTTACTGTTTGATAAAAAAGTAGTGCTAATTTTGTATTACCCGATTTTTAAATTTTCATCGACTGTTAAAAGTTTCACCTATCCCTTATGCTGATTTTCATAAATCCGAAGGTAACTTTATTTGAATAGTTCTAAGATAAATAATTAATTGACGAAGTATCAATTAGTGAATCGTTCGTAGGCGAAAGGGCTAATGACGACATGTGCTGTCGGCGAAGCGTACGCTGGTGAAAGGTTCTGTTGGCGAAGCGGCGATACATGAAATGTTGTGTCCGCTAGCAGTTCTGTGAAGAAACGAATGTCGGTGACCAGTTCCAGATTCGAAACATTAAGGTCTATATGCAGCCGACAGCAAGTTTCACTAACCTGGAGAAATCCTTATCCGTTTGCAAAGCCTCCTCGCCGTGTCCGAGACGCAACAAGTGACGTTCATCCACATCGAGTTCGGCCACTTTCTCGAACAGCTGATTCAAAGCCTGGTTACTGTGTGTCACCACCAAAGTTCGCTGCGATGGGAAATTGTGGTACAGGTTCGATATTATCTGCACCGCTACATCCGTTTTGCCTGGCGGAAATTGTTTTATGGTCAGCTTGACAAATTCGTCAACATTGTCTTAAGATTACATTTACGTCATACACGCGTCGGAGTGCATTTTAAATTAGAGTTAAAGAAAACTGAACTTTGGGCACTTCGTCTTGTTATCAGTCTGTCTTGAACACACTGATGATGAGTCGAAGAATCGATAGAAAACGCGCGCATTCGTCCAAACTCGCGCGTATTTCTCACATTAAAATACTTTCGCGTTTTACAAATAAAGAACCGTTCGTGGTAACTAAACTCGTTTACCTACATAACATAGACCTATTATAAACTCAGTGTTATTTTTTTAAGTTTTATTTGAGATTAATTAATAGCCCAAAAATGTGATATGAATAATAATTATAAAGTTAAACTTGAGCTTGAATATAAAAGGATTACGTCTGTAGTAAAATATCTGGCTCGAAGGACCAATCAATAAATTTTAATCGACGTCATTTATTACTTCTCCGGCAATTATGTTAATGGCGTAGCTAATAAATATTCTGTTGGTGATACTATACCATGCCGTCATAGAATCAAATAAGATATCTGTCTAAATAGGTATGACGATATTGATAAATTAGCGAGTGCGTTCTAACTTAGGCATATAGACAGTCATTTGTTTCTAGTTTTTTAATTTAGATTTAAAAGATAGAAACAAAAATATCTACATACGAGTATATTCAGTTTCCAAAAATGGGCATTTATTCACGTATTCATAAATTTTTGCTCGCTGGTCGATTCGTTAAAAATTAGTTCCAAGACTGCAGTTGGTAATAAATTAAATCAAAATACACAATGTTAACGTATGGTGATGTATGTGCAGAGTCGATGGAGCAAGCAATACGGGACGACCATGAAATACGGCTATTTTTAGACACAGACTGTATTCTTTTTACTCGTGGGAGCACACGACCTCGAGACATTTTTTTTTATTTGGTTGTCCTTGGTTTCTATATTTTTACTACCGACCCGCCCCGGCTTCGCACGGGTGCAATGCTTATGTAACTATGCATGTATTATACATAATAACCTTCCTTAAGAAACACTCTATCTACTAAAAAACAACGTAGTTTTAAAGATCTAAGCATACATAGGGACAGACAGACGGCGGATAGCGACATTGTTTTATACTATGTAGTAATTTCACAAATTAATGCCTGGGTCCTGTGACGAATTCCTGATAATTAAAAACGCATTATTTTTATGGCAAGGACTTAACAATAGTTTGCACTCTTTTCCATTTTCGATTCGTTATCATCAAACTTATAAAAATGCTCACCAATGATGATTGGTGACAGTTGACATTAGGATGTGTTTTTAAAAACACAATTATTTTAAGTAATCTTGACGGATTTTTGCAAATATTAGTATGTCCTAGGGGTCTGTACATCTACTAACCGGTTCCAGGAGGCCCGACGACTAGAGTGAGACCAGGTTGCATCCCAGACCTTATTGCCTCAACTTGTGTTGGTGTGAATAATATGTTGTTTCTGCAAAATAAAAATACAAGTTAAAATTAAAGTTCCCGGTTCACATACAGTATTACACAACTTGTATATCTTATTGAGGAGGAGGTCGATGGCCCCGAGTTCGTGTGGTTTTTGTTACGATCACGAAAAAGCGCGGTCGGTACACGGATGGGTGACATAAATTGTTTCAACGCGATTTTCCGTCGTGCTTCGAAAGACAACGTGCCAAGAAGACAAAGCTGGTGGTCCCGGCTGTTGGCGAAAGATGGCATTCATTCACAGGTTCGATTCCCGGTTATGTATGAGAGTTAAAAAAAAATAATGCCATTATTATTAAAGCTAAAATCGATGCCATGGTTCCTAAAAGAACAGATTTCGCTATGTCTCATAGTTTCTAACTTCTCTCTACTGACCCATTTGGATTGATCAATGATCACCCCGTATACGACACCGTGGTGGTGGCGTGGTCAGTAACGGTGCCTACACATCGAGCGGTCTGGGTTCGAATCCTGGTAGTGGAGAATGTTTGTGTGATGAATACGAAGATTTGTTCACGAGCCGTGGTCGTTTATATATTTTTATTTAAGTTTATTTATAAAATATCTAGATTATTAAGTAGATATATTTGTCTGTTATCTAGTATCCTATAACACAAGTTCTTAATGATACTCATATTAGTGTAAGCGTGGAGATATATTATTATTTACTGTTTAGTATGCACAAAAAATAGTCGTAGTTAGCGGCTATTATTTTTCGGATGGGTATTTCTTAATCAAATTAATTTAGTACTAAGTAACTGTGTGTCCTGAATGCTGAATTTAACTGTTACGCTGTTGTTTAAATTTTGTACAAAAGTCACGTAGGAGTACGTGCGTGCAAATATTCAAATCGTCGTACATGTGTTACAATATTGTTAAGTTATGTGTGAGCAAAGTTACATTGTAAAAAAACTTCACTAATACGAGACAGGCAATTGCCATTTCGGCCGAGGCATATACTGGGTGTAAAAGACATGAACAGTCAAACGAGAACCATGTATTCTATACATCAAAATAAGACATATTTCAAAAAAATTATTGCTGGGAAATGATTTTTATTTTTTGGTGTTAAAAAAAATTGCAAATTGTACCGCGCAATGTAAAGGGCTCAACTCGCACGCAACTCGCAAAACCGCGATATTTTTGCTTGACGGCGGCCCCGTTCGTTAGTGTCCGTGCCCATCGAGTGAGCTACACTGAACGCTAACGTTTTGAAGCCATTTTTTGTTATGAAATACTAAAAAAAATGATAATGTTTCTTTGGACAATAATTAAGAAATAACGTATAGAAGACGTTTTCATAAAAAAATGAAAAAAAAAATTATGACTTTGACCTTCAATAAAATCGCAACTATCAATTTCCCAGGTATAGTCTAAAGGAAAAAAAATGTTATGATGGTGAGCAGTATACATGGTTTTCGTTTGACTGTTCATGTCTTTTACACCCTGTATAGTGCTTTTCTCAAAATAATGCAGGGAAATAAACATACTTTACCTTTTTCGCAAAATATACATATATCATCTGGGGCTTTAATTAAAAATTGCTTTATGTTTTTGCCTTTGAATCCGGTCGATTGTTGTTTGAATCTGGTGAAGTACAATCTATCTCCATTTCACTCTCAGAACCGTCAGAACTCATTTCAATTATTTAATTTATAAATATAATATGTAAATAACAAATCAAGACAAATTTTCAGCTTTGCCGCCAATTTTCTATTTATCACCAAGACAAACGCATGTATGGCTATACAGCCACGTGAACGCAATTTGTACTAAGCAAAGAGACTTTAGTATGCAAGATTGATAAATGAGATCCAATCAAAGAGTATTTAATAACTCCAGCACGCCGTTTCATACAACATTGCTGGAGAGTTGTAGTGTTCCAAATTCAAAAAACGCTCCAGCAATGGATTTGGTTTTCTTTGTCCGTAAATTCGATACTTGGCGTGTTCTTTTTTCGAAAATAATGACAATATTTCCATGCATGTTTGAGAAAATATATAATAATCCCGATATTTTAAAAATAAATAAATTTAAATAAATTACATAAACAACCATGACTCGAACATAATGTTCGTTTTCATTAAACAAAAAGTTGTCACCCGATGTATAGACAGCATTATTGTTCAAGAAACACTGTCGTATCGTGCTGTGCCCACGCAGATCTTACGACATCCTAACTGATATTAAAAATATGTGTAGACGACGTAGACGGAACCGGTGGCAAAAGCTACAGAGAAACTTCAAGAAAACCCAGGAAAAACGCTGTATTCAGGTCAACGTAAAAAATACAATCTGACAAGTCTCAAAAACAAAACGAGTATCAAAAAATATTAAAAAGTAAACAGAAAATATATCAAAAAAATTGGTTGTCTGTAAAGTCGGTTTACTGACGATAGTTGAACGTGACAACGTCTTAAGAAAATACTGATGGAATGGTAGCATTTTTCAAAAGAAAAAATTATTTTCATTTGTTTAATAGATTTCGCATTATAGTATGAATAAACTTGTAATAAAATCTCTTTGGCTATACTATTTGTATCTGGCTGGTTTTGGTATCATTGAAAGTTTAAATTTTAAAGAACATAATTCCAAATTCAAATTAGAGAATTAGATTCAGAGCGAGGTAACGCCGCATGACGTCATGTTTTTTCGTGCGTGCAGCCGGCTCTATCGAATTATAAGACGTTGTCACGTCAAAAGGATTAATACCCAAATCAGTCGGCAACATCCTCCACCACCCTGGCGGAGCCATCTGGTGCAGGGCAGTGAGTGATGTCGACCGGCAACTTAATAACCTTAGTCACCGGTCTAAGCAGGCGGCCGCCTCGTGTGGTTACCTCTACCACGCGAGTGACTCTCTCTTCCGGGATGAACGGCCGTGATACGACCCCGTGGCCACGTTCCTCTCGAAGATTACCGTCGGCTATGATGACTAAATCGCCTAAGATAAAGTCTTGCGACCTACAACTCCGGAGCGACCTCCTGGGAGTGATTAGAGGAAGGTATTCCCTAACCCAACGGCTCTAAAACATCTCAGACAAACATTGTGACTTCCTCCAATCACTCCTACTCAATAAATCTCCGCTAACTACGTGAATGGGATGGTATGGTGACGATGCCATCCCATTCACGTAGTTAGCGGAGATTTATTGGTCCGGTTCCGTCTACGTCGTCTACAAAAAGGCTCGAAGGACCTTTTTGTAGACGACGTAGACGGAACCGGTGGCAAAAGCTACAGAGAAACTTCAAGAAAACCCAGGAAAAACGCTGTATTCAGGTCAACGTAAAAAATACAATCTTAAAAAGAAACAAAACAACAAAATATTAAAAAGTAAACAGAAAATATATCAAAAAGGATTAATACCCAAATCAGTCGGCAACAATATGAAAGTGATTTTGTTTGTTACGCTTTAACACCTAAACCTCTAAACCCATTCTGATGAAATTTGGTATGGAGATAGTTTGAGACCCTGAGATGAAATAGGATAACTTTTGGCGCGATAACCGCCATTGAAGTGAGCGAAGCCGCGGGCGATCGCTAGTATAAATTGTACGTTTATTAATAATAATGAGCGCAAAGAGATTATTGAATTGAGCGACAAAAAGTTCCACAATTTTTTTAAAGCTGCTATATTTAATTTTTATCTTACGAACGCTGGTGACCGATGACAGTGTGTAGATATACATGCTCATTGTCTTTGATCTAGATATGAATACTGTACTAGATTTTACTTCGAAGGCATTTCAGCAGAGCTGTAGCAAACCGTATGTATTCGTACGTACGTAATACGTATCGTTTTTCGCATTTGTCAGTATAGCCGTATGATACTAACGAATTGACGAACCAAATACAAAAACCGTAGGTATGCGTGCGGGATCGGAAACAAAAATCTCGGGTAAATAACTGAATGATATCGCCCTCGGCTCAACTCGGTAGTATTCGGTTATTTAAAATTTTAATTTCTCTTAATTTGTGTAAAAATAAGAACCATATTATGCATACAAGACATACGCATTGTTCATTCGCGCTCTTTCCTCACGATGCTCGGGGTAACGATATGTTAGTAACGAGTACGCATATGATCAGTACCGCATATGGGTATATATTTTGTGGTTATTTTAGTATAAATGATTTAACTTACTTTTTGGGTTCATTATATAAGTATGGCCCCCGCTTCGGCTGGACATGTGGCTCCACAGTGATGATCTTCCGTTCTTCGTCTTCATCCATATCGTCGTCGCCAAGTTGTTGCTTGCGAAGAACATTCTCGAAAGTCAATCTATTGCACAAGTAACAATATCATGTTATGGCACTATGTGTTTTAGATTACGAATCCTAATTTGGGTAGGTATTAGTCGTAATCTAAAACAAACATGAACAATTAGGCGTTATAAGTTATACAAATAGAATAAATTAGATATTTGATTATATCACTTTTCTCTTAACTACTTTTCTATTAATTCATGTAAAAAATAACCGTTTGCACACTTTAGTCAGGTAAATAAAATTGTTTTTGGAGTTTACTCCTTAAGAATCGATTTGCATATATAAGGGGCCCAGTATGAGAAAAATGTGAGAAGTAAAATCTATCGATGAATGACCTCGTTACGTTTTTGAAGGTCAAAGTCATAATTGGTGCGCATCCTATGTCGCGCAACTATCTAATTGTCAAAACACGGATGACAGCAGGTGCGCCATCTCACCTGTCTCGAAGTAAACTCCAGTCGTGCGTCGGAGCTGACACACACAATTTTTTTTTAGTATAGTTTTTAGTACCATAATAATGAGGGTAGAAATATATTTACTCGTTATAATCGCACAACCGTTTGCTAAAATATATTTCATATAGCAGTTTAAAATTATAAGAAACTTCAAAATACAATATCTAATTTAAACTATTAAGGTGAGAATTTTCCAAATAACGGTGGTATTTTTTATCTTTATAAAATCAACAATTCTGATATTGATACACGCTAAAGTTGAAGAATTACTTAGTGATAGCAAACATAGATCAGAAATTATTTCACTGGACAGCAAAAAAATAATAATAAACTAAATTATTCGCGATTTTTAATAGAAGAAACTATCTGTATACACTAAAGGTATACCAAAACGAGAAGTTTTTGAGAGGAACAAATTGGTAGAGGGGAGGTAGAAGGCAGAAAAATAACAGTCGAAATAAGATTAGATTCTCACAGACCTCAAAACCTTTGTAAGTACAAAATTGTAAAACATATACATCTATCTTTACTACAATAATAATAATAGGTATTTTAAAGAGGAAAGATTTGTAAGTTAGTAACGAACAACCCCTGGGGGGGTTATTCGTGCGGTTAACATTCTTTCTCACTTGAATGGTCTGACGAGTTTCCGTGGATCGTCGGTCTGCACCTTGATCTCATAACCAGGAAAGCTGTTCCTCAAGTGTTCCATGTCTAAGAAGGTGTCGTTGAAGTCCAGCGTCGGGATTTCATTTGGCATCCTGTATATTGTAGAAAAACATCAGAAAGATAGCCAGGGCCCGTACACAAAGTAATAAATTAAAAAACGATAACAAAGTTAGTTAAGAACAATATGTATGGGATTGACTTATGCCGTCGTTAAATCGCGTGTCCAATAGTCTCTTCGTTAGTTGGTAGCGCGAGCTAAGACGCTAAAGATAACCAAGCAATATGGCCTATGACGACGAATTTCGGTATGTTATTGTTATGAAACGATTGCCAGTTGTCTACGCCCCCCGAATAGTATCCAATGTTAGATGTATACACACATAGATACTTACCTAAATATAATCACGTAATCCGATCCGATTTTGATGAATGAGGTGTCAATTCGAGTCCAAGAAACACAGGCTACATTTTAACCGAATTTAACAATAGGAGGAGTAAATTTTTCCTTAAAACTCCGATTTAAACCAATTTCATTCCATTGAAGTGTGTACACAAACTCTTGTTGTGGTTGCTAAGTAGTTAGCTTAGCATGGTGTCAGAGTTTTAAAGTGGCAAATTCTGAGACATAAATAATTTTTCACAGCTCCTAATCCTTCGACAGCACAGATTTAATAATACAAGGAGATAGGCTAAGCCAACGTTTAACTTGTGACAAGTGTATGCCCAGTGGGCATACATTGCCGCCAGTTCGCCTTCCGATAAAGTCGAGTGAATACGTACGTATGTCAGAAAAAAATATCCAGTTTTCAACATGCCGTCCTGTTCAACTGTAACATGCAATCATTGCAGTGAATCAGTTATTTATCAAATAATGGAATAACTTTTCACACGTAAGAACCGAAATACTTAGATTTATATTTAAAAAACAATATTTAAACATAATAACATAACATAATCGCTTATAATTATGCGTTACTTTCTTACAAATTGTATTACATTGCGGCTGTGCTTAACTTTCATTGCTTCGCAGTTCTTAATACGCGCGCAATCAAAAGTGTATAGTATACTACGGCATGCTCAACTAGATCCACAGATATATTATAAAATGACTAGAACCATGTTATGTAGTACGGCCGCTGATCGCGACACTTGGTCTTCCTATAATCTCAACGATTTGACCGATCTCCTTAGATTGATATATCTGTGTTCGACAGCTTCGATAGCACCTACTTATTTTTCTTACCGATGCGGTGGAAAATTTAGTTTTTTTGAAAAATTATTGGTCACCTATCTGACTACCATGCTCGCACGTTGCATATTTTATGCCATCGTTTCGAAGAATGCACGACGCAGGTCCATCGACTTCTTCCACATTTTGTGTAGTCAACCTCAACTCATTATGTAGATGGTACAAGTTAATGCAACCTTTACCAAGATCAGTAATCGGATGGGTGACCTGACCATACTCAAAAATCGCAAATGCGTCCATGCTTTGGAGGTCTGCTGTTGCAAGACAGTCTTTGCTTTTAGTTTATACATTCGTGATGGTGTTATTCGTATACAATATTTTCGTGGTAACGTGGATTGAGTTACAAACATATTATTACATTCGACTGCGATTGCGCTAGAACGGTGGTGGGGGTTCTGTCGCGTCACAACACAACACAGTAGTGTGTTTCTAGCATTATTCGTGAGGGCGTACCTACCACACTTCACAGCTGCCTATCGGATTATCTTTTTTCCCCCTTATCTTTATGACAATTTTAATGTCCGTACTCATTGCTAAAACAACGACAGTTGTTCTAGAAATATTTTAATAACGGTGTTTTTGTAATCATTCACAACCTTATTCGTTTACTATGTAGCCGACAAATTGAGAATTGTGTTACTTATGTGGCTTTATAGGTACTGTTTATGGAGAGCAAAAGAAGGAACATGTTTTTTGGCATGAACGTGTCGACTTACAGCTGGCCTTGGGCCCACATGGCGAGGTTAATGATCTGTGCTTCCAGTGTAGTTATGTCAGAGTGTTTGAGCGAGTCAAGGGCAGGCGTACATATAGCGGCGAAACGCAGAGTACGTTATATTTTCGTTTGAAAACCCTTTTAAACCCCGACGCAAAAATAAGTGTGTTATAAGTTTGACGAGTCTGTGTATCTGAGTGTCTGTGGGTCTGTAGGTCTGTCTGTGGCATCGTAGCTCCTAAACGGATGGACCGATTTTGATGCGTTTTTTTGTTAGAAAGCTGACGTAATTGGGATGGTTCTTAGCTACAATTCATAAAAATTAGTTCGGGCGTTTTAAGGTCATCAGCTATCTCTTGAATAATAATATTCAAGAAAATTTCAATTTAAGTACCTGTAAATTGGGGTCCCCGAGTGATTTAAAAAGAATGAAATAAACATAAAATTAAAAATTTTAAGTAACCCCATGTTAAGTAAGCCCATCATTATTTTAACAAAGTTAAAAGGCTGAGAGAATTTTTTTTATTCCTTTTTTTTACTTAAAATTTGAAATTTTATTTTATACCTACGTAGATTATGTAGGAGTCTATACAGGGCTACTCATTAAAAAAACGTGTTCCGCTCTATTCGAGGTTTCAACGCACAGCAGGGGGCTTAGACAAGTGGCAATAGTTTCATAACGATAAGATATCGAAATTCGTCTTTATAGGCCATATTGTTTGGTTAGTTACAGCGTCTTAGTTTGAGTTACCAACAAACGTAGAGATGACGATTGTCCACGTGATTTAAAAACGGCATCCGCCAATTCCGTACATTTTGTTATTATCGATCTTAGTTACCGTATAAAAAGAAAGCATTGAAAAACCGCATTCAAAACTAAACGCGGAGGAATAAAAAAAACATTTTTTTTGATTCCTCCGCTTTTAGCTTAAAAAGACTAAATATTTTTCTGACGTCAGACCCAAATACAAGTGACTACGTCCAAATATTGAGGTTGATACAGACTTCAAAAAACATTTAGATTTTTAAAAACAAATTTTTATTTCCCCATTTTTAGCTTTCAATGCGGTTTTTTTTGTTTAAAAAATTTTTGAAGTCGGTTAAATACAGCGTATTTCTTCTTTAAAGGCACCGCAATTGCGATTCCTCTGGTGTTGCAAATGTCAATGGGCGGCAGTAATCACCATCAGGTGAACCGTCTGCTCGTCTGCTTTCCCATAAAAAGATAGATATTTAAGGCCTCAATGGAGACAAAATTTGGTTTTTTGTTTTTATTTGTTTTCTACATAAAATCAAAATTAAAATAATTTACCTGGTGTAATGTGCCTGTCCCGGATCTCCATACCCAAGGACGATATCGTGGAGCCACTCTGGCACCACGCACTCCGTGTTCATGAGTTCCCTGATGGTCTCTAGCACAGCTTTGAAATTGTTTTCTTTCGGCTTCCGACGCATAACGATATTGAAGGTCTCGTAGACATCCTGAACAAATTGATGCAATTACTTCAGTCCGTCAGTTATTGAAGGATTTCTTTTACTTTGGCAAGGAATCTCTGGTCCTCATTTCAATTGGTAAAAGGTGATAAACTCCAAGGTGGAACCGAGTTTCATCCGAGCATTCCTTCTACTTCGCACGACTGAAATTACATCACCCGGTGATGTCGCAGGTATATCTATTTCTTTTGGTACAACCCTAGTGATGTCTTGTGTATAACTTAAAAATAAAATGGTAAGTCGGTGGTATCAAAAGGAATATATATTCCATAAATAATACCAACGGTGTTGTGAAGTAGAAGGAATGCATCCGGGATCCTCAAACATTGAACGATCTTATCACTCAACTCTCAGAACACAATAAAGCAGTTAAGACTATATTTTGACGGCATACTTTAATATGTGCTGGTAGCTAGCCAGGCGGATTTAATACAAGCCCTGCAACTAACGAAACAGCCACATCATTATACAGAAAAGAGAGGGGTCTTATCTAATATAGTAGGTTTTTTCAAACTTGAAAGAACACATATTCTAAAAACTGCGTATAGTAGTAAACAAAGATATTATTGATTTTTATTTTGAAACCGAGCATAGATTTGTACCATCATGTGGATCGCACTCGGGTACCTCTGCTAAAATTGTAACTATGCTAATCTTAGTTACTAAGTCTAAGTAAGTAAGTTCTAGTATTAAGTCCTTTAAAGTTATTGGTAAGATCCAGAAAATAATGAACGTAAATTGTTATAAAGTGTATTCAGGGTCAACGCATAGAGGCGGATATTGAGACAATTAACTTTTTAATGCATATAAGAAACTAATCACGGATTAAGGAAAAAGAAACGAGTGGTACGTGAATACAGCGTTTAGTAAATTTTCTCTAACTGAGAGTTCAAGGATTAGCGCATGAACTGCTGCTGGAATAGTGATTACAATCGATAGTATTGTGTATGATCGAGATTGTAATACTGCTACTGCTATTGTAATACTATCACAATTTGTGTTCGCGGTGGCATACATATTATCTTCTGAACGTTTATGAGTGTAAAACCCCAATGGTAAGGTTTATTGCAAGAATAGAAATATGTAAAAGACAGGTCATATAATATCTGTAAGTTCTTTCTAATCTCAAGTAGTCCTTAATCAAGTATTTAGGAAGATTTTTGTACATTACAGAATTGCCTGGCTGCTTATGGAAGTTGTTTTGTTAAGTTTTCCGAGTCAGGTTCAATTCATAGTTAAATAGATAAAAGATAGTGCCCCGATGACTTATCAACAGAGGAGAGAACACAGAGTATTTAACCAATTGAAGATTGATCAAATAGTAGTAAGATTAATCATGATGTTGTTGCCATCAGCATGTAAAGCTTCCATATTGGGCTAGAAGTTTGGTTACACCGGTGGTATTGCAAGCGTAAATCGTTCACCGGAATTGCGGATCAGCTACAATAAGTTTATCGCCTGACTTAAATTTCATGCAAGACAATAGGACTTTTAAGGAAAATTTGCGACCCCGATTAACAAAAAAAAATTAGCGTCAGAGCTTTTATGGAAAAATAACATACTATTTTCAGACATGGCTGTATGTATATATGTTTCTAATGGTTGCAGATTAGAAGAAACTTTAGTACACAATTTAAGATATCATAAATAAGGTTTCTGAGGTTGCTATGACATTGATGATAGGTATTCATTATCGATTTCATAGTTCAGTCTATGAGTATTTAGAAACCGCATAACAATATACTCGTAGACAAAGGATTGGCTAAATCACTGGGTACGGCCGATCATTCAATGATGCAATTCTACACCATGAGTAATAGAAAATTATCATATTCTCATTCTATATCTTGATGATTAATAGTTATAAATTGTATAAATCCTATTGGACTATCCATGAAATCAACAGCTAAGCTAAGACCATACAAATGAAATTCGTCAAGAAGTCCTCATAGTTGTTGTGATGCAGAAAATGTAAGCGAGCATTAACCGGAAACCCCAACAACTGGCGGAATAAAATAAGAATCGGATCAAGTGGTAATTTAACCGCCTACTGAAATGGATAATAGATTATCTCTCTTATCTTACTATGGGGTTCATTGCGACCTCATTCACTATGTTTATCACTCCGCTCATATTTATCCTTAACGTTTCAATAAAATTGAGCAGTATATGAAATGAAAAATATGGTGGACCCATTTAAATTTAGAGAGAAGTTGAAATTATCAATATTCTAGGAAATCTTGACTATTCTAACCTATCATCTTTAAAAATATATTATAAGCACCACAACACTCCGTCACCCATATTTTCAGACTTTATGTCCCATGGAGATCTGGCAAATCTCCATGAAATTTTGTAACATTTAAGAATCAATACGTCCATGAAAAATTTGGAAATATGTCTGTACTGAATATTTTTATATATGTGTACATACATAAATACGATCACGCTCGTAATCCCATTGGTTGAGCAGAGCCTTAGTTAAAATTTTGCTACACATAAAGCCACATCTGGCATTATGGGCTATACAATAACTCCAAATAGTGACAGGTTGCCAGCCTGTCGTCTACATAAGGGGAAAAGTAACAATCTTTAAGTAAGCAAACTAACACAAAAGCCATCAACCAGGACAGATGTTACCGGCGTCCGGCAGCAGCAGCAGTAAAAAAGTAGATTAGAAAAAACGATTTAAAAAAAGTTTTTGTTATTAAAAGTGGTTATTTTCCTCTTTTTAGGGTAAAATAAACTTCACATAGCATCTAACCCATCAATTTATCATTTCATCATCATTATAGCAGCCATCATAGTCATAGTCATCGAAGGAGGTTTACGCAGTAGTCCACCACGCTTCCCAAAGTGGATTGGTGGACGGAGTATAAGGTGATCAATACCCCTTTGCTGATCCATTAGTCGCCTTCGACGTCACCCGTTGGAGAATATAGGGTGATGCTATTCTACTCTGCCGGCATCACATGGCTATAATTTATTATACATTTACCTCACACAATTTATATTGAACTAGCTTATGCCCGCGACTTCGTCCGCGTAGAATAGTTACTTGGGGTAGCATTTAAATTTTCTTATTATTTCTTCTAACCCAATACCTACAAATTTTCATGGATTTTACTTAAAAAATTACGGATTTCCATACAAACTTTCATCCCATATTTTACCCCCTTAGGGATTAAATTTCCAAAAATCTTAAAATACATCTTTCTTAATTTGTAACTGAAAGGCCATGTGCCAATTTTTATGGATTTTACTTTAAAAATGAAGGATTTCCATACTAACATTTCACCCCCTTTTCACCCCTTTAGAGGGTGAATTTCCAAAAATCCTTTCTTAGTGCACCCCTGGACCTCATAAGGAACCTGCGTACCAAATTTGGAATCTCTAGACCCAGCGGTTTGGGTCTGCGTTGATATGTCAGTCAGTCAATCAGTCGGTCAGTATTAATTTTATACAACATGTAAACTAAATAACCAACACCCTGAATACAGGTGGTTTGGGATCGGCTTCCGAGTTGATTTCAATAATTTTTTTTTGAAAAAAAAACGATTTTCTTTTGAAAAAAAAATCAAAAAGTACTTGGAAAATATTGTACATTTTCTGGGTACTTTGTTTTTGATTTTTTTTTCAAAAAGAAAATCGTTTATTTCAACAAAAAAATATTGAAATCAACTCGGAAGCCGATCCCAAACCACCTGTATTCAGGGTGTTGGTTATTAAGTTTACATGTTGTATATATAGATAGATATAGATAAAAGCTTGTCGCGAGATTTACTTTGAATCTATTATAGATTCTATCGCTGTGTCGCGATATAATCTATATAGATTCGCATAATGTCGCGAAAAGCTTTTATTCAATATATAGGTATATAGGTAGTGTAAGGTAGATAATAAATTGATGGGATTGATGCTATGTGAAGTTTATTTTGTTCTTTTTAGGGCATTTAAATAAAAGCATTTTTTAAATGCTGTTTTCTAGTTTATTTTCATATTGCGTTCTATTCTCCAGTTGCCACGAGATCGAAAACCAATTAGCTAGTTTGAAATATATTATATTTTTTATTTTAATGACTTTTCAACCGTTATTAAATAATCCAACTAAATGTATACCTACAGAAATTATAATTAACGCAGTGTGCGTTGTAATATAATTCGGTGCTATGAATACCTAAATTCGCTTTAAAAAATATTTTGTTTAATTCCCAGAAATATAAATTAGTCCATTAATTCCATGAAAAACTTTATTGAAACTAATGATCACAATGACCTTGAGAGCGAATCGATTAGCCACATGGAACATTGGAGAAGCGTATCCATTGATTATGCGTGGAAAATTGGGAATATCCCGTATGAATTGATAGTCGTTAGTAGTTAAAAATTATTAAAAACAATAGGGATGATGACTGGGTAAAAATATAATAATTGTAATAAGTCCGTCAGACAGATTACCAAAATAATCGGGAGTGGTTGACTTTCTCGTATACCGGAAACGACTCAAAAGTTGATAGAAACCTTATATTTTGATGTCATACATCATGTTAAATTTGGTTGCAATAAGTTAAAGCATACTCGAGTTATTATCGTGCTAACGTACAGACACACACACAGACATAATTCCAAAAACGGTATTTTTGGACTCAGGGAGGTCCAAAACGTGTAAATCCATCAAAACCTCGAGGCCGAATTTTTTTGACGATTACAAATCTTCCTCTATACTACGTATACGAGAAAGTAAAAACATTAGACACGTATTTCGTACTTATTGAATCAGCAAATATTTAAAAAGATATAGAGCGTCTAAGTTCAGAGGTATTGGGCTTACGACGTCATGCTTTTGTAAGAAGTATATGAAAGCGTGACGTCACACGGCATTTCAGCGCTATAGTGCGTGCTATAATCGCCGTCATTACAAGAAAAATTACAATGTGAAATATTTTTTCATGTTCTGACTTACTAACTTGAGTTTTTCAAAACTAGAAAAAATACACTGAAAAAAATCGACCTGTCCCAGGTGGGAATCGAACCCAGCATTCTCCGCAATCCGGGCGGCTGTGTTAACCAATACGCTACCGGGGCACTGCTTTCGCTGTCGATATTTGTCAGTGCTTATGTTTCTATGATAAACTTCGTTTCATCAAATCTTTGAAATTTGCACTTCTAAGATACGAACGAAATTTTTGTGCAAATATTTGATGTCCAGTTAAGATGAAACTACCTTAATTTATGGAATAATTGTTGCGTTTACAAACGCGTAAATATTTTTAAAACTAAAAAAAAATACACTGAAAAAAATCGACCTGTCCCAGGCGGGAATCAAACCCAGCATTCTTCGCAATCCGGGCGGCTGCGTTAACCTCTACGCTACCGGTTCACTGCTTTCGCTGTCGAAATTTGTCAGTTTATGTTTTTATGGTAAACATTGTTTCACCAAGTCTTTCACATTTGCACTTCTAAGATAATAACGATAATGCGATTTCGCACAACGCCATCATTGTGAACGAATTTTTGAATAAACACTCAGCGTCTCCAGCCGACTTCTTTCTTTTTCTTAAACTCAAATTACAACTTCGTGGCACCCGTTTTCAATCGGTAGAAGACATAGGAGAATTTGCTGCGAGAACTGAACTCCATTCCGGAAACAGCGTTTAAAAATGTTTTGATGATAAGATTATTCGTTGGGCGTAAGTGTATCGTTTCTGAAGGAGCATACTTTGAAGGTGAAATAAATTTCGGATGAATAATTAACATTTTGTGTATTATTGATCTTTTGCCCGTACTTTCTTGAAAGAGTAGTATTAAATAAATTATTTCGAACCTACCTCTTTGCCTTTGCTGGCACGGTCCAAATCGAGTCTATACTGATTGGGGTCCAGAAGTAAACGGAACGTTCTAGAGTCTCCTTCCAACTCAGGCTTGGGTTCCGGCCCTTCTTCTATGACCCTCCCTGACGCGTCCAGCATACCCTCGACTTCACACCCGCGAACGTACAAGATACCCGCCTGGTCAACCATACTCTTCCTGTAGTCATATCGTGTACCTGCGACATAACACATTGTTAAATTCAAGTTTTTTTTAAATTCTTGACAGGTAAGATTGTAGGGAAACACGTCATGCGAAAGTCGCTGACACAACTAAATTCGATGGAGAGCCGCAGTCACACGGCTGACTCTCCAGTTGTCACTTAGGAGCCCTTAAGCTCACTCGCGCCGTGTATACTCGTGTTTGGTGACTATATCAGACTTTCGTTTAATGCACCTTCTGACGGTCTGTTCAGGCTTCGGTACACCTTAGGCGAGGGACGAAATCTGACAAGCTCTTAGGCTTCATCTTACCTGATGGTAAGGCCCGGACTCCACGGAGCTTTGGAAATAGCTCCGGTGGGCAAACTACTAGCGTCGATAATTTTGGCAATAAATAGAGAATTTGTTTTATTAAACTAAACTCTTAGCTCTGGAGCTGATTAGGTCGGTGGTGCAAATATGGAACGATAATTAATCCTTGGATCTCTTGGTACTAGAATACTAGATTCAATGATTCTCTCATTGAAATACGACCGCTTACAATATTGATTTCAGCTTGCAGAAATTTCGACACATTAATGGAAGCGTCGATGGCGTAGTGGGTAAGAGCGTCGTCTCCTACCCGGGAGGCACTGGTTCGATCCCCGCCACGTACCAATGTGTTTTCAAATTTTGAATTCATATGTACGTTTAATCGACGCTTTTACGGTGAAGGAAAACATCGTGAGGAAACCTGCACACATCTATGAAGAAATTCTTAGTTTGTGTGTGAAGTCGACCAATCCGCACTTGGCCAGCGTGGTTGACTAAGGCCTAATCGCCCCTAATGTGGGGTAGGCTCGCGCCCCTCGGTGGGGACATTATATGAGCTGTTGATGATGAATGGAAAATGCAAAAAGTAAGCTTTTTAAAAGTCTCACCAATTCCCTGATTTGGTCGCACGGTGACAAGGAAGCAGACATCGTGTTTCCTCAGACTTTCCCACTCGTGCTTGATCTCGTTCCTTACACTGAGAGTGACGGTGACATCAGCTCGCACGCGCGAAGGCGCCTTCTCCCCAATATTGGGCTTAGCAACTTCGACCACAGCGAAGCTCTTGATCGGGTGGGCCATGCGAGCCCAGCCGCCGAAGTAGACGCTTCCGTCTTCTGCATGCCTGGTTAATTTTTTAAACAAATAAATAACGTTCCAAGAGAAATGAACGGACCAGCCGCTAGGAATTCGAGCGCTCAGAAGACCATAATCAAATTATACCTTAGAAACGTTGCGTCATTATCAGTGAGTAACATCTTAGAACTCGACGGGGTATAGGATGGAGTTACCCTAGGCTGCTGCGGGCTGGTACCTTAGTATTGTTATTGTGAAGGTTACGGTAACCACTTACCATCATTGACAGCGACTTATTAGAGGGCGGGTCGTCTGGCAACCGGATTGAGCCAATAAGAACCAATGATATATCATAGTTGGATATGTTATACGCTCATAAAACATAAAAAAATATGTTCTTAAATGCTGTAGCAACACACATGCACACTTCTATTATTTTACTTACATTTCACTACATTGACATAAATTGAAAAGGGACGGCATAATGAATACAAAAGAAAGAAAAAATGACAGTTAGTGTTCGTCATTGCGTTTGTGTCCTTATCATTCCAATAGCCGGACGTATAAATGTTTCTCCTTTTCTTTGGTGTGACATTAAACATGGCATCATATATTTGTATAAAACCAAGTTAAATAATATAATTTCGGCTTACTTGTTTACTTATGATACGTGATTCCATGAGCTTTATTTGGCTTGTATAATTAGTGCATTTTCGCATGTCACAAGATGTATCTCATCTTGTTGCATAAACAGAGTTAACAGAAAGTGGGAGGCACACGTGTACTGTCTACGGTTTCAAGAGCGACTAAGGCGCACAGGCAACACTTGTCTGTTGTAAGTGTGCATTACGGCGCGCTCATGACGTATCTACCTCTTTTTATATTGTAATATCATTGATAAGAGCAGACAATGTCGTCGGCAACGCTAGAGCGGAGGGGACTTGCGGAGGCAGAGTGAAGACGCTGCGCGTTATTGGCTGGGCCATATTATGTTGATATTCTATTGGCCGGAGTAAAAAGTAGGCGGGGTTTAGTGCAGGGCAGCCCTTTAAAGGATTCTATTTGCTAAATGGAACACCGAGAACTTTGTCGTCTGTCTGTACCTATACAAAAACTAATGGAACGTGAGGCAGGCTAGTGCTCCGAGAGTTCCCTACAAACTGGAGGGTAATTTGTATTTGTTATTTTTCACAAACAAAGAAGTTCCTTTTTCTTTTGTTTTTGACATCGATTATATAGGTTGTTTCATTCCCATGCGAATTTCAAAATACTTATGACATGACATTATTATCAGATGCATTCATGTCAAACAATCATGATTTCTACGGAATAATTGCTATATACTACATACTTTATGGAAATGATACGCTCTCTGCATGCAGTTGACTTTACAGTGATCAAACCACTAAAATTCATTGGTTTAATTGGTCACTCAACTGAAGAAGCGTTTCGAGTATACGCGCGGCTATTAATTTTCTGTGTCTTGGCATATGACATGCATGAACAGCATGACCAAAACTATTGATGTGGGACCATGTTTAATGGACCTTTGAAGGCATCGTTTGTGCTATTGGCTTGGTGTACCAAGCCAATAGCACAGACAATGCCCTGCCAAGAAATTATGCCAACAATAAAAAAAAATCATTCTAGGTCATTCGATTGGTTTGATCAATGGCTCGAGGACAATCCGACACAGTTGATAGTCTACATTTAGACAATGCCAATACTATAGGATTGCCTCTGCTATAGGACTCGTAGAAAGGTTTCCTAAATTCTTAGGCCGTATGCCAAACCTATCGAGGGTGCACGCTCGCGTGTCTGTTTTGAAAAATATTATGAGCGCGTCGTAGCGTGTAGCGCAGACGCACGGCGCGGATGTGTGCGACGGCCTTATACTATTCCATCTTCAAAAACAAATTTAACCTTGGTTGTAACATTAAATATCTATAAAAAAGCTCTGTTCAAAGTATAACTTCTAAGAATCCATTCTTCAAAATTTTAAAAACTATCCTATAATTTATGCGTCTAAATGAGCGTAGCGATAAAAATATAAATACCAAGTTGTTTAGATTTTTTTTCCTGGTAATTTATAATAAATTAATTTCATAATGTAGTATTCGCACGATAAATATTGTCACGCCCGCTCTTATTTATTAAGCGTTTTAGCCTAAGAGCCAGTGGAAGGCTACCTGTATGTATTTGACCAGACTTGGGGTTTTGTACAGTGAGGCCCCTATACCTACCATATATGAGATGGGGGTTCACTAAGCCCCAAGTGGTGGACACGGCGCGCGCTCAAGCAAGACAGGTATCGATTTTTGGCGAATTTTTAATGCATTTGACGACGTCTGCCGTTTTTAAAAATTGATAATATATTATTATTATTATCTAAAAACAACAATGGCAGACCATTATCGCGCGGTTAACATTGTGGCAGACAGTTTTGAAAGTGCTGAAAAATATTAAATTTTGAATTTATTTGAAGAGATCTGCCATTGATATATTTTATTTATTAGGGTCTTGAAAACTTATATTGATCACGGCAGACGACTTCATTGAGTACACACATCAGCAGACAACAAAATCTTTGCTACTATCCGGTCAGATGTATGTGTATTACGTTCCCTATTTTACATCAATATGATTTACTTTATCACTGTGATTAACTAAAATTGATAAGTTTGATGATTAATAAGTTTGATGATAAAAAAGTTAGTATATTTTGGAAGAATCTCAAATATTAAGGTATATTGCAGATAACAAATAATTATTCAAATAGTTATTTAATTTTCTTCTTTTTATTTATTTAAGACATAATTAAAAAAAATGAATAACAAAATATGAAACGTGCATGCAATAAAAAAAAATGTATTTTTTTTTACTTATTTACGACGACGTGACGTGAATGAAAATTTCAGTAAAAAAATACTGAATTTTGATGCAAGCTCAATACCACCGTGTAAGAGTGAGCTTTACCAGCAACTTCTAAGAGCACATTATATTTCAAGTGTTTGGAGAAATGCTTATAAGAAGCAACCTACCACATTGGACCCATTAGAGTATGGTTGGATTGAACAGGATGATAAATTTTTATTCAAATGGTTCGAAGGTGATCAACTTCCAACTTCTGTGAGCGACTTAATCACCCAAGTCCATGGTAAGTTCATAATAACCAAATTTAATCGAATATATTCGGATCACTTTACAAATTATTTTTATTTTGAAATTATTTTTTTACAGATTCCGATTGTATGGATGATGAAGACGAGTCACACCACGACGACCATGATTCCGATGACGATGAATAAAGATTTAAATAAGTAAAAAAAACATACATTTTTTTTTATTGCATGCACGTTTCATATTTTGTTATTCATTTTTTTTAATTATGTCTTAAATAAATAAAAAGAAGAAAATTAAATAAATATTTGAATAATTATTTGTTATCTGCAATATACCTTAATATTTGAGATTCTTCCAAAATATACTAACTTTTTTATCATCAAACTTATTAATCATCAAACTTATCAATTTTAGTTAATCACAGTGATAAAGTAAATCATATTGATGTAAAATAGGGAACGTAATACACATACATCTGACCGGATAGTAGCAAAGATTTTGTTGTCTGCTGATGTGTGTACTCAATGAAGTCGTCTGCCGTGATCAATATAAGTTTTCAAGACCCTAATAAATAAAATATATCAATGGCAGATCTCTTCAAATAAATTCAAAATTTAATTTTTTTCAGCACTTTCAAAACTGTCTGCCATAATGTTAACCGCGCGATAATGGTCTGCCATTGTTGTTTTTAGATAATAATAATAATATATTATCAAATTTTAAAAACGGCAGACGTCGTCAAATGCATTAAAAATTCGCCAAAAATCGATACCTGTCTTGCTTGAGCGCGCGCCGTGTCCACCACTTGGGGCTTAGTGAACCCCCATCTCATATATGGTAGGTATAGGGGCTTCACTGTACAAAACCCCAAGTCTGGTCAAATACATACAGGTAGCCTTCCACTGGCTCTTAGGCTATTTCCACTGAAGCAGTAGCGAGTATTTTTTTAAACAAATAAATGTGACTTTCATTGCCTTTTGGTTGCTGATTACGATTTGAAATGGCAATAAACACCCAAAATGAGATAAGCTTAAATGGTTAAAGTAACTTTATCAAGTCAGTATGCCTTAAAAACAAGTGTAGCCTTTAGTTGTTCTTCAAACTTCATGGTATTGATTTTATTTTGGCAGGCAAATAGATATCAAGAAAAATGCACTGAAAAAAATCGACTTGCCTCAGGCGGGATTTTTCAGTGCATTTTTCTAGTATTATATTTACGCGTTTGTAAACGCAAAAATAAAATTATTCCAAATAGATATCAACTCAATTTTCTGGCTACGTCAACAAATTACGTCAGAAAGACTATGCAATATGTATTCAATCACGTTTAAGTTAGAAAGAAATATACTTACGAAAAAACTTAAAACTACAAAATTGAAAATTTTATGTAACCCGCGACATAAATTTATGGCTTAGAACCATCTCGATTACGTCAGCTTGTAAAAAAAACCGCTTCAAAATCATACTTTTGTTTAGGAACTACGGTACCACAGACAGACACACAGGTACACAGACACGTTCAATTTATAACACCCCTCTTTTTGCGTCGGGGTTAAAGTTAAAGAAATATCTTACCACGGCGCTAATCTGTACACGGCATCTTCTATATCTTGTCGGATTTCATCTGAAATAAAGAAATTTATTAGTTTCTATCCAGTAGGAGACTTGCTAGCTGTATCCGACACCGGCATGTGTCGGCGTTAGGCTGGCCAATGAGACAGCGTAACATACAATAGGGGTGCCTGTCAAGTCAGTTGAGATACTTTTTATTAGCTGTCAAAACATAATTATTATTCTTCCATATATTTTGTATGACATTACGAATTTGTGACGTCATAAATTGTTGTACAGCTATTACCGGAATGCAATTTTAATGTTATGTTTCCATTCGAACATATTATTCATACGTATTAAATTGATTTCTGTTGCTGTGCACATAAATAAATAGTCAACTGATAGAATATCAAATGATTATGATACGCTTAAAAATCGAATTCTAAATTAAATAATTTCTTTCAATTTAATGTTTATTGTTCATGGGATATAATTTTGATAGATGCAAAAAGAACGTAAGTATATTTTAATGGGTTCTTCGAAATACAGAGAATTGTTGCTAACAAAGATCGACTGTTCAAGAACTAAACAAACATTGGGAATCAATTGATAACCGGGAATTTTGATAAGATAAACTTAAGACCGACTGTGGGTTTTAATATAGTCTTTGGTTTTATCCAACGAATTAGGTTAAAACATGGGTGTCTCTTATTTTTATACTTATAGACTCTAGAGATGTACTAAACAAGAGACACATTTCATACCTAGTTCTCCAGATTCTAGAGAGCTTGGCAATAAATTTACCTACGGCAACGGATATCATGACAGCGACCGAAGAGACGATTGAAAACCGCTATAAAATTCGTAAACGTCACACAATACTTGATTGGCTAAAGTTACATATAAATTTCTTTGCTTTTTGAATGTTATAACACCAAGACCTCTTGCTTGTTGATTGTCATTATCAATTCCGTTAACTGCTTCAACAAAGGGGTTTGAGCTAGAAACGGAATCAGGTCTGAATTCTAACGGAACTTTGAACTAGTTCAAGGACAAAAGCAGCGCACTTTTAAGACAGCACCATTCATGTTGGTTCTGACTAGACTGCCGGAACTAATCAAAGGAATCTAATTCGTCAATTCTACGTCATTTTGTTTATAAATCTATACAAAAACGTTACGCATGAAAGTGATTCAGCAAATTTTGACATGGCCAGATGTAATTGACAAATAAAAAGAGGACTAAATCCATCACTTGCAAAGTTCAAAATTGTGAGGCTGTTACACCATGTAATGTCTAGTTTAGTTACGGATGATAAATAATTACAATAACAAAAAAAAACATTAGTCATAGATTTTGGTTGTTGGGCTGTGGCAACATGAAGCATGCAGATTCCAAGTCATGGATATTAAGTATACAAAGCAATATAACGTTTAAGTTATATTATAAGTATAGAGACTATAGAAGATTTCAGTTTCCAGATATAAAAAATCCTAACTTTACACTATCACAAATATGTCAGCCGAGGGATACCCATTATTAGACACAGGCCACCCCCAAGACTTCTCGCGACCTTTGCCAGATCATCGGTCCACCTTGTGGAGGACTACCAACGCTGCGTCTCGCCATTCGAGGACCTTTCCACCAAAACTACCATCAGTCTTCCTGACAATGTGCTCCACCCACCGCTACTTAAGGTTCACAATTCTTTGAGATATATCGATGATCTTAGTTCTAACTGTGGATCTCATCATTTCTGGTAAGATCGCGAGAGATATGAATGAGAATTAACATTAAAAAGACGCTTTAGTTATTTTATCACTATTAGTTATATTATTATATGCCAACATAACAATAGTGCTATGTTAACAGCAGTTAATGATAAGTTAGCCAGTATCTCAGTGGTTGATTGACGGTTCCGGGTCATCACTTACCATGATACGAGATGAATAGATTTTTTTCATGTTATAGTGGTAAGTCACCTTAGCCTATAGACTCTTGCAACGAGGACGTGGTGGAGCATTGGCAACTTTACTCACCAACAGAAACAGAATACCACAAACATTTTGTGATATTTGACTGATGTACGGTGGAGATACTACTACTATACTGCACTACTAGTACCCTACCTTGACTAGAATAATGTAATTTGTGTAATAGGTATACTCACACGTGCTCTCTAGGCGAAACAGGTTGAAATTCCTCAAAAGATAATCGTGTAGTGTCAAAAATTGTAGATTGAGCTTGGGCAGGGCAAGACAATTTTCTCCGCTGTATATTTCTGTAGGAACAACGTTTTCATCCCATATAACTTCCTCTGTTGGATACAAGGGCATTGAATTCAACTCCTCCAGTTGAGAGATCCGCCGCTCGTGGCGAGATATCTGGTAGAGAAAATTGTATCATTAATATCGTAGTATTTAATAAGTGCAACGATATCTATATCTTCTAGATATATAAAAATGAATTGCTGTCCGTTAGTCTCGCTAAAACTCGAGAACGGCTGAACGGATTTATCTTATCTTGGTCTTGAAATGTTTGTCGTAGTCCAGGGAAGGTTTAAAAGGTGGGAAAATATGGAAAAATTGCGAGGAAGATAGTAAAAACAGCAATTTCATTTTCCCATATAAACTGTTCTGCCTACTTTCCTGTCAAACATTTGACGTTCCGCCATTTTAGCGAAGGAAGAGTTTTAATGTCGTTAGGATAGGTGCAAAGACGTTTAGTACTCCGTGAATAGGTAATACGAAGTACACCGGGTCATCTAGTAATTATATAAACAATTAAACACCAGCGTAACTTTCAACAAAATTCTTCGTTTACTTCAGAACCCGAAATGTTTTTTTTGACTGACTGGGGTTATAAAATGGCGAAGATGTTGGTGGGCCCTCAAGCCTGTAAGGCGAACCTCCCTAGGGGGTTACTAAACAATCAAGCATTTCCCTCAAGGGAGTCTCTCGACCGTCTTGCGTCACTTGGGCGTTCGAGCCGGAATTGACAGAATGTTTCAAAAGTTTTCCCCTTCTCCCACTCAGTTCCTTACTCTTCCCTTCTCCAATAAGGAGCGAAAGAGGAAAGAACGTAAGAAATAAGGAAGGAAGAGGTGTAATCCCCGTGGATATAAGGATATCGGAAGCAGCCGCCCCCTCAGGAGGGGGAGGTGCAACCGCGTAGGGCTTTTATAGGAAAAAGTGGTGGGGCAAACCAGTCAATGAGAATCGTTGACTAATCACGGATTAGTAAAAATACAGAGTAGTTTACGAACTATTCAAGGTTTTAATTTAGAAACTAAAGATTACAAATAATAGACTTTCATTTATAATTTTACTCTAAACAGTCTTTTGGAGAACTAAAACCATTTCAGCAAAATAAAGGTAAGGCTCTTTCCCTAATTTCTAAATAAATAATTATATCAAAGTATTAAAAATAAGTGTCAGACATTTATCAAGATAAAGAAAAAGATCTGTGTTGCACAATCCAGTACCTGAATTTCTCTTGTTGCTGATGACACGCCATAATTTACAGAATGACTGTTGCGGAAGTAATGATCTACTTATCGTGAAATGACGTATTTTGGGTAACTAACAGATACAGTGCCTTCTTTTATCTCACTAATATGGGTGAGTCACGACTTTGTAAATGCAGTGGACCCGCGGTAATCCGGACCCTGTCTAATCCGGCGCGTCCTGTAATCTGACAAGCCTATATTGTTGATTGCATATCAAAATTTCGGAAAATCATCACTAATATAATCCGATAATTTCCATTACCGCTGGTCCACTGTGTATAAGCATATTGTGCGCGTTAGCGCGGGAACCCATAGTGCAGATACAAACACAGAGTTCGTGAGATAAAAATACACTGTCCGCTTACAAGAATCTACTACTATTTTACATATTCGCTCGGTGGTTGGTGTATTAACACTCTCCAGTTCAGTCCCGGTTGAGTGAAAATCAAAATTACACTACGTCAAACTTCTACGTGCTTCGGAAGGCACGTTAAGCCACTGGTCTTGATTATTCCTGACATTCTACTTGCCACCTAACCGCATTGAGCCCTTGTATATATGTAAATTGTATTTCCAACGCGAGACGCAAGAGGTTTAGCAACGCTTTTCTTTGTCGCACAATCAAGAAATGGAATTCACTGGCAGCACACGTGTTCCCTCCTACCTCAGATCCTGAGTCATTCAAAAGTGGCATGATAAAGCACCTTTTACTCGTATGTCGGTAAGGCGAGGGTGGCTAGTTCAGCGGTTTAATTCTGGCACTAGCTATCTCCGCATGTGGACTCCACTTCTGCTTACCATCAGTTGGAATGCAATCATTTGCTTCAGCTTTTTATTAAAAAAAAATCCACGTTAAATACTGCAGATCAAATCAACTGTGTTTATATCCTTATTTTGAGACTGACTCTATCCCGAAATCTATTAAACTTAATTAACGAATTCACTAATACGTGACAATCAACGTTGTAATAGGATCTTACCAACAATTCCTTGAGGAACTCCTTATCGACTCGATGCCACGGTGCCTCTTCTTCTTTTCCCTCGTCCGGTACAAGGTTCAAGTAAGTCGCAATCGCTCGGAGTGCCTTATCGCTACGAAGAGTAAGAGAAAGTTACGGAATGCACTACATCTCAATACGACACAATACGATAATTCTTCGCTCCAAAAGGTAATTTAAAGAGCACTATCTTTCCTTGATAAATTCAGTTATTATTTTTAGACTTCTAATATTTATTGTATCCTAAGTTCTCTAATTCGAATATAAAGTGCAAAATTTTTCATAAATTTTTTTAAATTAGTCTTCAAACATTACAGAGAAAACAAATTAAATTATTAATACATAAAGATCCAAGAATCATTATGTATTAATAATTTAATACATATTATTGGTATTGCTTCTTGATTATTACATAGGTCACTACCAATTTTCCCCTTCACTCCATATTTTTTCAGGTTGCTCTGCTATGGAATGGTCTACCAGCCGTATTCCAAGATAGTCCATCTGCCACTACTTCAAAATTAGACTAATAACCACTTATTACACAAAATCTATAATTGATACATATTTTTATTATAATTAATATATACTTTGTGTATATGTATAGTTATGTATTTTTTAAGTATTTGTTTTATTATTATTATTTTGTCTATATCTCTTTTTTACATTTATGTTGCATTTCAAGATAAGTTCCCTTTTGCTAACAAATGTACATTTTAATTTTGTAGTATATTTTACAATTGCAATCAAGAGTATATACTTACCTAATAATATGATTGTATTTTCAAGTGTAAGAATCAGAACAAAAATCAAATGATTCGGCTCTAAGGATCATTGTGTAAAAATTATATCATATTAATAATGCTAATACAGGGCAAATTTCTCCATTAGGAAAAAAATATTTCTTTTTAATTTATACTAACCTAAGGTTTCCAAAATGCTTCTGTAGCGTCTCCCTGGTATCAACACTCGCTACATTCGCGAGGGCAAACAATCGAAGATCCGGAAATTTTGCGAAGGCTGCTTTCTGTAATGAATTAGTGTTATTAATTTACAGTTTCTTTTTCCATGAGTTGTGAATTATTTATCGAAATTACTTAATAGATTTTTTTTACCTGTAACGATGTTATTTTGGAGTAGTGCAGTAATGTCATATCTTTATCCGTCATCGGATCTCCGGTAACGTCACTGATTTCGAAGCGAGCGTAAAACTTCAACATGTTTAAAAGCTGTAAAAAATAAATGATGGTTTAATTAAATAATTATATTTTTTAAGAATATACTCCGTGATTTTTTAACTATGAATACAATTAATTGCGACCAACATCGAAATCAAGAAAAAAAATAGGTACATTTTGGTTGCGTAGGATGTTGCAATTTTGTGTGTAATAGCTGTTTTTTGTGATTTTGATTTGGATAGTCCCATAGCAAGAGTTGTTTACATTGACTGCCACTTTCATACGTTTGTCATGGTTACAAAATCACGGTGTAGGTCTTTACATGATCTTATTTTTGCGCGGATTATCAGAGAATAATTGCCGATAGCATAAATAATAACTGCCGAACACGCGCAAATACCAGTCGTGTTTTGAGTGCCAAGGATATGCCACGCGCGTACGATGTAGCGAGGCTTACGATTTTTCCGTATATTTGTATAATATAAGTTTTAAATTTCAAATAAGTGGTACGCTTATGAATAGGTGATATCTAAATATGTTCAAAATTATAATAATTTACGTGATGATAGGGGTGGTCTACACGGCCACCCCTAACACTTGTTGTGACTCGGAATCAGTAGTGCTGTTAAAAAAAATTGCGTGCTGGAATCCCAAAACCGATATAATCTCAAATTTGACGACTCTAAAATGTGAAGAAAAATATCGCTTTTCCAATTATGCATTGGATGACAAAGGAGAATTAATTGTGATGAGCTACGGGGACAGAAACTTCACCGTAAAACATGATATGTAAGTTTCTAATAAGTAACAAAAGTTGACATAATTTTTATAAACATTTGACAAAGTTTTAAAATTACACTTCGTTATAAATCTAAGGGTACCTAATTTAAAAACTTTGCCACAAACTTGCAATTGATAATAGTCAAATATAAATTTCTTGAATAATATAAGAAAATTATATTAAAAATTATACGGTGTATAATTATTGTACACCATGCTTTTTTAAAAGTCTTAAATAATTCAAGGTGTGAAACTGCCTGTCAATAGAAACAGCTTTTGGTATGGGACCATCCTCAGACCAATAAAAAAGTTTATTGGTCTGAGGGGACCATCATCGAAATCGCGAAAGAAAATCAGCTGTTTCATGCAATAGTGCAACACCTACGCAACCGAAAGTATTGACTGTCAGTTCACACCTTGAATTATTTAAGACGGTTAAAAAAGCACGGTGTATAGGCGTGGAATAAAATAAAATAGAATTAGCCGGCTACCTACTTCAGATATAAAGGTCAAACAAAATCACAATCGTATTTATATTAGTTATCATGTAGGTACTGTTGTCATGACAAACCGTAAACCAAGTTTAGTTTATTGATAGAACTAGTTCATTGATATACCTATAGTTTTTATCAAAATTACGAAAATCATTTTAATATCAATTATAGTATATTTCATTGAATAGGTACTGACAAAATTTTAATATAAACTCCAATTCAAATTTTTTTTTTAATGTTACAAATCTAACAAATATCTAAAAACATCTTTAAGTTCAATAGTTTAAGTGGCAAAAATTTTAAGTCATATGTAACGTTATTTTTATGAAGAATGTAAAATTTACACATAATTAAAATAAAGAAATATAAAAAAACAATAATCGTACTTAATTAATTATCTATATCTACACATAGGTAGTACAAAAATAGTCGCTTCTGCAAACAAAGTCGCGATGGATTTTGATAAGGTTTTCACCATCAGCTTCAGTTAGGTAAGGAACATTTAATCTGCTAACCTGAGAAAATACTGTAATTCGGGTGTCAAAATATACCTACTGGATATAGATTTGACATTTTTATGTGAAATAATTGTAATGAATTTGTGAAAACTATTCACAAATATTCAAAAGATTTTAACGGTTTATTTGGTCTTTTATAAAGGTTTATTTAGAACACTCAATTCTCTAATTAGTAGAGGATCCGAATTAGAGACGACCTTCACGGATCTGTTTAATGGATGAAAACAATTTTATATCAAATTTAGTATGCTAAAAAATATTTCCCTACTTCAAAAAAAATATAAAGTAAACTACCTACCCAGAATGTTTATTTATGTGTACCTTTTTACCTAATATCCGCGAAACAATTCAGAAAAATGTAGAGAAAAAACTCTAACTTCGGGTTTGAGTTTTTTTTTGTTCGAGAAAGTAATATCCATTAGAAGATTTGAAACAGGCAACATTTTTTTTGACTTATCGTTTTTAATTTAGTAATACTAATAACGCAAGAGTTTCTGAATGAAAAACAGAAAACAAAGATGAATGCTAATTGAGAACCTCCTATTATTGAAGTCGGTTAAAAACAATTAAAGTAGACAATTATTTAAACAGGTACATATATATTAATTTCCCTCTGTTAAATAATCTATGCTAACTCCGGTCGGTTCTGTGACATGACAGTTTACTAAGGGTTGGAAGAGTTGTAATCTTTTTGACTTTGATAATCTTATCGTATCAGTTATCTTACTCTTTTCCTTAAATATAGGCACAGATAATATAATACTGATATAGGTAGGTCATAGGTATATCTAATATATAAAATTCTCGTGTCGCGGTGTTTGTGGTTAAACTCCTCCGAAACGGCTTTCCCGATTCTCATGAAATTTTGTGTGCATATTGGGTAGGTCTGAGAATCGGACAACATTTATTTTTTATCCCCCTAAATGTTAAGGGTAATCCACCCCTAAACTTTTTTTTTTAATTTTTGGACGAAATTTTTTGTTTTTATTTTTTTATTAAGTGGCATTAAAAATACATACAACCCTAAATTTTTACTTTTTTTTATCACCAACCCCTATTTTTTATAGCCATTTTAGTAATTAAATCATTTTTGTAAGGCAAAATAACGTTTGCTGGGTCAGCTAGTAAAAATATAAAAATGAATCCCTGTTTCCCTTGGTTACTACTACTTTACCTATTTGACTCATCTTAAGTTTTCTAATACTATATAGAAGGTTCTTACATTAAGAAAAATTAACAAAATTGTACAGAAAATAGGATAATAAGAAAATTTACTGAAATTATTACAAAGCGAAAATATATTGATAAGTGACACAAACAAACGTTGATATGCAATGGGAACGCAGCTGCGTTAGCACAATTTTTGTAAAATAATGTGTTTCGCTTGGTCCCATTGTCTTTATAAGTAGTTCTAATTTTTTCCCTAAATTAACCACAACAACGTGTGGCGGGTCAGATAGTTTATTATATTTTTTACGGGATTATTGTGTTTTTTACGGGAACAATTTGCCTTTAATAATTATGAAATATTATTATATGTGCTAGGTTTAGTATTAAACTTTATTCGGTAAATCATAAGTCAGTCAGTTTTTTTCATAAATATTAGTTTAGCCAGGATTGTACCCTGCAATATATTTTTTAACATATTAAATTTGATCTTAAAATAGTTTTCATCTTTTAAACAAATCAGTGAAGGTCGTTCTAATTCGGATCCTCTACATACTTCTACATAATGAAATCGCCTGGCGCACGGGCACTCACGAGCGAGTGTTCGCGACGAGATTTACACCCGTATTCACAAACATTACTATGAGATCTCTCGACTCTTGGATAATAAACGAACCAATCACAGAGCTATATTCTATGCCATTGCGTTGAATAGAGCTCTGTGATTGGTTTGATTTACTCGATAAAGTAAGATAAAAGGATCAATAAAGACTTTTATAAAAGCAAAATATATATCACTAATGTTTATGGAGTCATTCATATGGATTAGTCATGTATTGTTTGTGCAAGTGCGAATTAATACCCCTATCACCTACTGATATTTTATATGTGAAATAGTATATGTCGCTTTGTCAGTTTTTCTCGCAGCAACAGAGATGAATCAGTGTGATTTTTAAATGAGCGACTAATCTAGCCCATTCGCATTTTTAGTTGCTCATTCTGAAGTTTTTAGTTGTTCGGTCTATTATTTCCCTAATATAAATTTTGGTCTAGGCCGTGACTCGTTTAAGCTACGTCTAATTCTCACAGGATTCTCTTTTTGCACGCGGCCGCGCGGGTGATAGTAATTCACAGTATTTTGGAAAAAATATTATTTATTTTGCTATTATTATTTGACAAGTTATTTGGAACCTATTGCTATTATGATCAACACAATTTATTACGAGTAGGTACCTAGCATGCAGAAGTAACTGCGAAAAGTGAGACCTCAAGGCCGATCTAATCGGAAACTCAATGCACGCCTGACGCCACTGGCATCTTTTCTTATAATATGGAAAAGTTTAGCAAATGAATCTTTCCACCTGATGGTAAGCAGAAGTGGAATCTAAATGCAAAGGTAGGTATTGCGAGAGGAAAGCACTAGCCACAGTCTTGCCGACCTGCAATAAGGTGCTTCTTCACGCATAGTCTCAATGACCAAGGATTGTAAGGATCACGTAAGGATAGACACGTATGTGCTGGCAGTGAATTTAATTTTATGATTGTGCGACTTATAATGAGTAGCCAAATTTCTTAGTTCTCGTCGGTATGGTAGCCACAGTTTGTCGGTGGTACAACGTAAGCTAGTACACAACGCGTAGTCCTTAAAAGGAAGAGGAGGTCCATGTACAAAACAGTACACCTACTTCTATTCTATTTGACATAAACCGGAGAACTTTATAGACTTTATTCCCGCCATCATCGTGAAACTCATAGAAAATGTTTTCGATGTTGGCGGGGATGGGTGGTAAGGAAAGGGGAAGCACAAATGATCCCTAAGGGATCTTTTGTGCTTCCCCTTTCCTTAGGTGAACTGCTCTTAGACAAAGCCTCAGCCCCTTGAATAAGAATATTAGACAAATGACCATTACTTTTCAGATTTTGTATCGCAAATCAAACCACAAAACAGGATTTTGAATTGAAAAACATGACGCCCGTAGCTTTGGTGTGTGTCGGGGACGAGGAGAATGTGGTGGACGACCGCGTGTCAGGATACTGCATGATAGTTTCCATTATCTTCCTTCTGCTGGTGGCCATTGTCTACATCGGAATTCCAGAACTAAGGTTGGTCTTTATGCGGTACTGTTATCCCACAAGCCTAGATGAGCATGACTGTTGCGTATACATTGTGCACATTGTCTATGTGTGCATCAGTCCGGGAATGCTCAATGCCAGTATATCTACACAACACTCTTGACTCACCCGTTTTCATGAGATATAGAATTTTAATACATAGTTCATTGTGCCCATACCCCATGCTTGTTGCTTTCCAATCTACTCACAGGTACATTGCAAGTATGCCATTCTCGGCGCTTTTTCATTTATTTTAAATAAGACCTATTTAAATAGATGACCCTGAGCTCGAAGCCTTTACGACGAACTTTAAACTTTTTTACTTTTTCAACCACAAGAAGTAGGTCTAAGAATTCATTGCTTTTTAATCTTACGTTAAAGCCCCTATCGGGACTTCATAACATGGTAGGACATATAAAATAACTAACTGTTTTTTGGGATAGTGGTACTTTCACAATCGGACATTTAATAATTATTCAGTTAGCATAGTCAGTTAGTCAGTCGGTACCAGTAAATTGTGCTATAAATTGAATGATAAATTAAATAAATAAAATAAAGATATGAATGCTTACACATAGATACATTACGCGCTCCAGTAAACAGACACAGTTAATAGATACGGATCATACGGAGTCTAGAAATATCTTGAAAACAGTTCGAAATCGAATGCCCAAGCATTGCTTAGGTTCGCTTTGCGGAGTTATCGTTGAGAAGAGATAATATATAGAATATTGATAGATAATCCCATTGAATATTGTCGTTATGTTGCTTCCGGTTGTTTTTAAATACTACATTATCATCTAATATTTAAATATCATTGTGTTTAACAAAAGTATTTACATCATTTACAGAGACCTGCAGGGTAAAAGTATAGCAAGTTTCGCTATCAGTATGGCACTAGGATTATTAGTATTGGTTATAATGAAGTTGTTCTCATACATCGATATGAAATTGTGTGCAGTGAGAGGTAATTTATGTTGGACTATGTATTATTCATCCCACCCAATATTTTAGTTCATATTAGTCCATTACACTTATAAATATTAATCAATATTTTTGTTTCAGGATTTTTAGCGTATTTTTTCGTACTTTCCAGTTTCTTCTGGACAAATGCAATTTCAATACAAATACTATTAAGTATAAGGTAAGATAAATAAAGTTTTTATATGCTCAATAAAATATTAATAACAATGCCATTTCAATCGAATAAGCCCAAATACAATAACTCTCTTGACATTTTGTGCGGAGTTGCCAGGTCTGCAGCATCAAAGCATATCATAATATTAATTGATCACATATGTGGGACTTACTCTATCCCTTATCAACTGAAAAAGAGCTGAGGTTCCTCAAACGGCTTGTCAGATATTATGTAATAGAAAAAAAATAAAGCTAAATCCCAATTAGATTCCGTTTGGGAGCTTCAATGCCACAGACAGGACATAACACTCTTTTGGGTCGGAAGTTGAAATTATACGCCGAATGATGAACATAAACTCTTTTTTCCAACAGACGTCCTGCGACGATTAATTACAGTATGAAAGATTATCTGTATTATGCGACATATGCTTGGGGTATCCCTGCTATACTAACTCTATCTATGGCTGTCGTCAACTTCGTTCCCGGAGGGCACTCTAGACCGGGAATTGGCCTAAACCATTGCTGGTTTTATGGTAAAATAAATATTAATATTTCTTTCAGTAATTGCCTAATGATGGATGCACATTGCACATATAAAATACATTCAGACACTAAATAGTTACAGGAAGACTGAAGACATTAAAATCCTTTTAAGTTAAGAGTCTATTCATGATTCGATATGATGTGTTTACCCCAAATATGAGCCAAATCATTGACCTAAAAATCAGCTTTTCGCGTCCAGAACAGCGAATTCGCCGCGAATGTTTTCGCGCGAATACATACCTCGCTAAACGCGCGTTGCGTGTTCGCGCGTAGAGATTCGCGGCGAATTCGCTCTTCTGGACAAGGTCTTTAGATGACACCAGCCGCACGCGAGAGCGCGTCTCGGCTAGTTGACTTCACTTCATTGCAACGCTTACGTTATCGCTCGAAAAAATGCCTTCCTGTGTTTTTAAGTGGTGTACAAATTACATTGCCACTGTTAGAGACAAGAAAACGTGTCATTTCATTCGAAAGGACAGTTTTATTTATATTTTTTTTAAAACAATTTCAATTTCATTAGTTGTGCAATTTGACTAAAATTATAGACATAAATCGCGCGAACATCCCCTTTTATCGGTATTGGTGCGCGCTCGCGTTATTGAGCGCTAAGCAGAAATCGATACGTAACTTATGAGGTATATTTATCTCTTTCTAATAACAGGTTTTCCTAATCATTTATCACTTTTAAAACGCGAAGTATTTAAATAAATAACAATACGTAGATATAGGACTACTTGCGCCACTTTAAAATACAATATTATGTTCGTTATAATCAGGCTATACTCAACCTGTGGTCCGCTAGCCCATTCTACGCGGCCCGAAGCCTGATATAGTATTTTTAAATAAGCAGTAGTATTTTATAGATAATGGTCGTAAAATTGTTGCGGTTTATTATGGTTTGATTTTATTGTTAAGTGTAGCAGCAGTGACTATGAGGCCCAGCGGAAAAATAGGTTGAGAATGGCTGTTATAATCAGTCTATGTTTTATACGTCATTGCCCTTCCATAAAAAAGTGTAACACCAATGCAACCACAGATATATCAATCTAAGGAGATCGGTCGAATCGCCGAGTTCATAGGAAGACCGAGTGTCGCGATCAGCGGCCTTACTACATAACATGGTAGAATCATGAGCATGCCGTTATATACACTGTTCATTGCGCGCGTCTTAAGGACTCCGAAGCGATGAAAGTTGAGCACAGCCGCAAAGGAGATCGGTCGAATCGCTGAGTTACTAGACTGAGAGGTGGCAGGATTTTTCATAACGATCATGGAAACGGTTAGATTTACTTTTATAGTTTGAAGAGTAGTCCCCTAATGTGAATTATGTCGGTCTGGCTGCTCTCAGTGGTTGCAACTTAGAGTTATATAGCTTACAAGAGGCTACATCGTTGCGAAAAAAAAACGATAACAGAAATGGTCAGTTTTAGTACCTATTCGAAGAATAACGTCTCCGCAGATGAAAAACGTTGGTCTGGCGGCTCTCAGTGGTTGCGTTTCAGAGTTATGATGCGCGAAAGTCAGTGCATTGTTGCGAAAAAAAAACGATAACAGAAATGGTCAGTTTTAGTACCTATTCGAAGAATAACGTCTCCGCAGATGAAAAACGTTGGTCTGGCTGTTCTCAGTGGTTGCTTTTCAGAGAAAAAAAAAATAACAGTAATCAGCAAAATAAACAATTAAATCGAACAAATCCAAATTTTATTAATTAAACTTTTATAATTTTATTATCTTTGGGTAAATTCTAAGGCCTGAAGAGTTAAATATTTACTTATTTCCAATATTCTTTTAATTTTTTTTTGAGCTTTTTCATTAGTCACATTAAAATCTATACTAAACCACAAAATAAAGTTTTGAATTCAGTTTTTTTATAAATGTTTAGCTTTCAATTTAATATAATAAAGTACATAAAGTATCAAAAATGATACTTGTTTTATTTTCATTTAAGAATTCATACTAATTGACTGATTCAATAAAACTCACATACATAAAATTCCTTTACCTTTTAGCTGTCTAAAAAAATGCAAACTACTCTCGAAATTGTACTTTTTATCCGGTCATGTAATCTAAATCTATTGATAAATATACTTAGAAAATTGAAAATGACGAAGGTATGTGTATATAATTGCTGATAATGCAATATTTTTTATTAATATTTGTATTGGTTGTAACATTTTTATCATGCTCTTGCTGGTGTCAAAAATGATACTCCATGCAGTTAGGCTATCTTGGTTATTGAGATTATTCTTTACGATATTTTCTATGAATTTGTAAGCTTTTGCTTCAATTTTTCAACATAATAACTACAAAAATAATATATGGAATCGATATAGACGATTTGGTTACGCAGTCAGAAGGCAGCAATTACTCGGAAGATGATGCGGTATCAGATGACGTATATTAACTTTAGTTATGAGAAAATTAGTGTACCTACTATCTTACTCGTCAACAATTGCAAGCTGTACTCGAAGATGATCAGATACAGTGCACTTTGGAAAATCATGATCATGTTTTTTATAAATACTTAGCTTGCAATCATTACAACAGCTCATATAATGTCCCTACCGACGGGCTCGAACTTACCCCACATTTTTTTTATTTATTGTCCTCTCTACATCCTCCTTTTTATTTGAGGAGACTACCTACTGCCCCTAATGTGGGGTGTAAACATTAGGCCTTAGTCAACCACGCTGGCTAAGTGAATGTTGGTCGACTTCACATACAACCTAAGAATTTCTTCATAGGTGTGTGCAGGTTTGCTCACGATGTTTTCCTTCACCGTAAAAGCGTCGATTAAACGTACATAATTATGAATTCAAAATTTGAAAATACATTGGTACGTGGCGGTTCGAACCAGTGCCTCCTGGGTGGGAGACAACGCCCTTACGCACTACGCCATCAACGCTTCTGTGGCGCAGTGCGTAATGATGATACGAAAATTATGTATTAGCTTGCATTGGCTTGTAATATAATCAATTAATTATTGGGTAAAATCACAGGTTCATCATAACTTTAACTGAGATTTATTTATTAACTTAGATAGATTTAACTTAGATCTCTTAATCTTCGAAATCTTCTTCGCTACTTAGGCACGTAGATGAGGAGTCTATAATGTAATAATATAACTGTAAAGTTTGATAGAATTGTTCAATTTTGCATTTGGTTTCATTTGTCAACAGAGCATCGCAACTTAGCTCAAATATGTATCAAATATCTAGATAAATTTAACTAAAAATCCTCCAAGCTATCCATTGCCAATTTAACATGGACAGAAAGAAGAAGACGGCAAATGTGTTCTTCTCTGCTATGCAGGGAACCGACTACCTACCTGATAAAGTATCTGATGTTACTGTGACGGAGTCAGAAAATGACAATATTTCTGGTGATGTCAGCGGTAAGTCTTATACTATTTACGGGTTTATAGATAAAAATCGTTAGGAAACGCAAAGTTTGCATGTATTTGTTTCTTATTAATGGCATTTTACGTATCTAAATCATAAATCTCAAGAGTTCGTGTCCTTATGTTTTTTATATAAACATATGTATAATAATTTTCATATCATCATATTCATATTTTTTTTTATCAAACCTTACAGTTATTTTATCACTAGACATTCCTTTTTTTAAAAAGCGGCTGTTCCATTGAGTGACTTTGGCTAGGTCGCCCTCTGATCGAAGGGGTATGAGTATTTGCACAGGGTATCTGCAAGTTCGATCTAAAGTTTGCCAATTTAGGATCTGCTTGGGGTTTACTTGTTTCCTGGTACATAGTGACCTATACAAAACCCATGCATTGATGACTGACAAATCTACATGGTGGAAGAAAATGGCCATACTATTTTTGGACTTCATAGGATTCCTGTATCTTCACAAGTCTATAAAGTAAACTCCACCCGTGGGCGATGATTCCCTTACGACTTTTGGGCATGGAATGGCCCTCTTCCATTTCTCAGCTTTTTCATACCTGTCACGGATCCTACAGATATGAAGTTCTAGTCCAGTCTATACAGTAAATCCGGGGAGAAAAACATGAAAATAACTGATAAGGAGTTGTTAAAGCTCTAATGTCATCCGGAAAAGTGGTAGAACCTTTGAATAGAATCTGGTCTTAAGAAAACAACATTGACTGCTTTTTCCACCTAAGTTTTGAGCATATAATGATTTGAAAAATAACACAATTTGTGCCACTGTCTGAAACATTTTCAACTTTATTTACTAAATGAGTATCAGGGGGATCCAAATCATGGTCATGAATAGTCATGATTTTCCAAAGTGTACTGTATCTAATCATCTTCGAGTACAGCTTGCAATTGTTGACGAGTAAGATAGTAGGTACACTAATTTTCTCATAACTAAAGTTAATATACGTCATCTGATACCGCATCATCTTCCGAGTAATTGCTGCCTTCTGACTGCGTAACCAAATCGTCTATATCGATTCCATATATTATTTTTGTAGTTATTATGTTGAAAAATTGAAGCAAAAGCTTACAAATTCATAGAAAATATCGTAAAGAATAATCTCAATAACCAAGATAGCCTAACTGCATGGAGTATCATTTTTGACACCAGCAAGAGCATGATAAAAATGTTACAACCAATACAAATATTAATAAAAAATATTGCATTATCAGCAATTATATACACATACCTTCGTCATTTTCAATTTTTTAAGTATATTTATCAATAGATTTAGATTACATGACCGGATAAAAAGTACAATTTCGAGAGTAATTTGCATTTTTTTAGACAGCTAAAAGGTAAAGGAATTTTATGTATGTGAGTTTTATTGAATCAGTCAATTAGTATGAATTCTTAAATGAAAATAAAACAAGTATCATTTTTGATACTTTATGTACTTTATTATATTAAATTGAAAGCTAAACATTTATAAAAAAACTGAATTCAAAACTTTATTTTGTGGTTTAGTATAGATTTTAATGTGACTAATGAAAAAGCTCAAAAAAAAAATTAAAAGAATATTGGAAATAAGTAAATATTTAACTCTTCAGGCCTTAGCATTTACCCAAAAATGATAAAATTATAAAAGTTTAATTAATAAAATTTGGATTTGTTCGATTTAATTGTTTATTTTGCTGATTACTGTTATTTTTTTTTCTCTGAAAAGCAACCACTGAGAACAGCCAGACCAACTTTTTTCACCTGTGGAGATCCCATTCTTCGAATAGGTACTAAAACTGACCATTTCTGCTATCTTTTTTTTTTCGCAACAATGCACTGACTTTCGCGCATCATAACTCTGAAACGCAACCACTGAGAGCCGCCAGACCAACGTTTTTCATCTGCGGAGACGTTATTCTTCGAATAGGTACTAAAACTGACCATTTCTGTTATCGTTTTTTTTTTCGCAACGATGTAGCCTCTTGTAAGCTATATAACTCTAAGTTGCAACCGCTGAGAGCAGCCAGACCGACATAATTCACACTAGGGGACTACTCTACAAACTATAAAAGTAAATCTAACCGTTTCCATGATCGTTATGAAAAATCCCGTGACCTCTTAGACTATACGTATTCACTTGACTTTATCGGAAGGCGAAGTGGCGGAAATGTATGCCCACAGGGCATACACTTGTCGCAAGTTAAACGCCGGCTTGGCCTATCTCCTTGTATTATGTGAATGCAACCAAAATGTAAAGAACAGCTGATTGTTTAGGTCAATTGATTTGGCTAATATTTGGACCTCGAGTAAGCACTATGAATCATGAGTAGAGTATTATTTTAATGGCACTCTACACATGGCCGTATTTGGCAAACATTTGTGCTGCATCTCTATCATATTAAATACAGAATGAAGGAGATGCAACATAAATGTTTAACATATGCAGCCATGTGAAGTGCCAGCATAAAAGGATGCCAATGCTTTTCCTGTCACCCTGACATAGAAATCTTTTATGGTGTGTGTCAAGTGTAAGTAAGATCACATACAATTATACATTATTTATATAACATTCATATATTTCAGATTTGGCTAATCAGTGGTACTACATGTACAGTGTGATGTCTGTATTAATTATAATAAATATTGGTATATTTATATACACGTCGGTTATACTATGGAGGAATACCTTTGCCACTAGTCATTTGAAAGCATTGAAATATAAGTAAGTTTACACTACACGACAGTAATTTTTATTTTTGGCAATTCTATTTTCAATGACTTATTGACGTCAACTTGCACTTTATAATAAATGTAATATGTGTTGGGTGGTTATGATTACATTTTACATTTCAGACTACACATGACGATCCGACTTTTCGTTGTAATGGGTATAAGTTGGATATTTGAGATGGTCAGCTCTTCGGTGGAAGTGTCTCTTGTATGGTTTGTATTTATTTGTTCATATTAAATAATAGGTATATTTAAGGTTGCATGTGAAATTGTAGACTTTTCTTATTTTCAGAAATATTTTCTTTAAATAATAAATGTTATCTCAGATTCCTTGACTTCAGTACCCGTAGTGCAAGTTTTTTAGTACTTATAGTAGGTACATGCAGGTGGATTACCTTCCTAAAAACCAGTTAGGTTTTCATAAAACGAATATGAGGCAACCGTAACCACAACCACAAAATCGACAAATAACTAAAAGAAATATTTTTTAAATACCTAATAAAAACCACCTTCAAAATTAATATCGGGGAAATAAAAAATTTATGTTTCAAAAATCTAAATGTTTTTTGAGGTCGGTCCCAAAGACAAGTGAAAACGTTTATTCCAAATAGGCATTGAGGTAATCAACGACCTAAAAAAAACCGCTCTCGCACTCGCGAGTTTCATAGTCGCCAGTTGACGTCTAACTCAAAAAACATTTAGATTTTTGAAACATAAAATTTTTCTTTCTCCATTTTTAGTTTTTACGTCATTGTTTGAAGGCGGTTTTTTATTTATTGTTAGTTAATTTATTTTAACAATATGTAAGTAAGTATAGAAATTTCCAGGAAACTATTTTGAGAATTTTTAGTCAAACAAGTAGGTACCTAATAAAATGATAACATGATGAATATCATTAACATATCCGTAAATAGGTACTCCTTATCAGGGATAACTGAAAAACTACTCGTCAGATCTCGCTTAAATTTAAATGCGACCACATGACAAGCACCAGTTTTCGAACATAAAACAATCATCAAAATAGGTACATACACCCAGTAAAAATACTGTTCAATCAAAATCACAGTGGGAAAACATTTACGTAAGGCCTTGGGTCACGAACATCTACGTTTTAAAATAGTGTCTAACCTTGAAATCAGCTAGGTACGAATCTAATATCCTAAATTTCATTTCAGGGCCATCATAGATATTTTTAACACGCTGCAGGGATTGCTTATATTCTTGCTACTAGTGATGTTTAGGCGACGAGCGATAAGAGGGTTATACAAGCATGGTTGGCTGAACTGTATCTCGGGGGCAGTGGAGAAACACTTGGCTGTCGGAGAGGACGACGAAGTAGACGTTATCGAACACAATAAAGAAGTGCCATTACAGGATATCAATTGAAGAGCGTGCACTCGATTTAAGTCAAAATGTTCATATTTTATGGCTTTTTCAGACCTAATTTTGAACCTATGTAAACATAGTAGTAAAAATAGCAAAGTATGTAAACATACTTTGCTATTTTTACTATTTGCGAAATTATATAATACTAGCTGTTCCGGCCACACGTTGCTGTGGTAATTTCATACTACTGTCCTGCGACATTGAATTTGTAGTAAAAAATGGGGACTACTTACCACGACAAAAACTATTCTATCGCTCAAGATGGAACAAAAAACACATTTAAAAAAATTAAAATCGGATTGTTAGTTTCGGAGTTCATCCCAGACAAACATCGTGACACGGGAATTAATATAATAGATAGGAAGATAAAGTCTTGATAAAAGCCGCCTCAAAGAGATATTTTACTTTACTCTTATAGTTTTGTAAAGCGAGGAGAATCCCACGGCGCAGTTTTACGAAAAAAATGTTTTTTCGTTTCGCAGAGCTATCATTCAGGTGAAATACAAGGGCAAAAAATACTTTGCATTAAATGATTTTCCAATAGGAAATATAGTATTATAAATCACCTTAAAGCCTAAATAAGTAAAAAATTTAGATAACATATTAAAATCCGTCAAAATATTGAGGTCAATTTTTTAACGATTATAAGACTTTCTCTATAACTACTACGTACACGTACTTCAAAATTCACATTTAAAGACCTTAAATAATTTAATAAATAGGAAAGAAACATATTAATTACAAAAAAAAGGAAACACTACCGAGAAAAAAGGAAATCAAATAAAAAAATCTATCTCTGAGCTAGTCAAATAGGTTCCTGCCTCAGCATGTGCTTCTACGACGTATCGCCGTAGGAGCGCTGTTTTAGATTCCACGTTTGTGTCTATTTGCTTATTATTTTGATGTTTATAAAATGTATATTTTGGGGAGTAAAGCTGAGCGCGTCCGTGGGCTTTAGCTCTAGTAGATACACACCCACACGTGCCCCCTGGGTAGCACTAAATGCTCAGTACTCTACCGGTGGTAGGTTTCGACCGTGACTGGAGGGTGGTCACCCTCCAGGCTAAACCTAGCTGCCAAGCGACTTTCGTCATGTTCCGGCTTGAAGCCTGGTGTTGCCGTTCTAGAAGCCCGGAAGAAGAAATCCAAGGGTGCGCCGCCGCTCTAACTCTGGCACCCGTCAGTGTGGCGTCACAACCTAATCGCTTGGCAGCAGCTTAGCAGTGTCTCGCTCATCGGTCCCCTTTCTGCCTGTTTACTCTGATCCCATAGCCAAATGAAAGTAAAGAAAAAAAAACCGGTGAAAGAGCGAGGTTTGCACTCAAATATCGATAGTGTCAATCAGCATGTTGAGACCGATAAACCACATCTGCTGTTCCTCGCGGAGACGCAAATCCGATGTCAAATCAAAGACACAAGGCTAACCTCTCGGTTTTTTATCGGTTACATTTCGGAGAGTGTGCGGAAGTTTTACATAATTTGATCCCCTCTGCTTTTTTTCACCACCGGACAATTTAAATATACATAATAATTATACACCTATATTTATTAAATAAACCAAAATAAATATTTACACAACCATGAATCGTCAAAAAACATTTAAGTTTGTCACTCAAACATTTGCCGCTACCTATATTCGAGCTCGGACCGCTTGTTGTGTAGGCAGCGATACTGACCACTCCACCACGTCACGGTAATATTATCTATAACAACGTCGTAGCAAACAAGATGATTAGTGCTACAACAATTTGCAAGGGTTACACACATACAAACTACTGTAGTGTGTATCTAAATAGCGCTAAATAGCTTGTACCGTTTTTCAGCTATCATGTAGATTTTGACTTGCGTCAAATCGAATGAACGCTCCTAATAATTAATAATGTGCAGCTTTTGCAAGCAACTGCTTTGCAGGCAAAATTGTAGCTGTTTTAGTAGCAAAAGAATTAGGTGTAATGTTTGTTTCGCGTCCGCTTTGTATTAAGATGGCGAATAATTTTGTGTGATGTTTATTCTAGGGACCGGATTATATAAATTCTCAGCAGTAATAGCATATTTCAACTAAGATCTAGCGATGATGCATATTATCGCTTTATTTTCAATACTTTTCTGAGTGCAAAGCACTCACCCTGCGTCACGCAATGCGCTAGAAGTGATAATATCTTGAATGCGAACAAAACTAGTCACAAAAATGTTAATAAATAAGAATTGTTCATAGGTACTTAAATTCTGCCGTTACTTCAGTAGATGTGGAGCGAAGCGAAACTTTTCCACTTACAAAAATATTCTAAATGACACAATCTTATCACTGAACATTTGGAACAATACGTACATGATTGTTTATGTTTACAAATATAGTAAATAATTTTAAGGTCACGTAATGTGTAAATAGTATAGTAAATATTATCGCCTATTCAAGGATAATTTACTAATTGTCTACTGATTTAAAAAAATGAAAACTTACTTTTCTTTTTTTTTGGGTTCCTAAATTTATTATTTAATTTCACATATTCTGCCAATTTTCGTGCATACTTCAAGCATTTTTTATGCATAGGTATTTGCATGCATATAAAAACCATTTTATGTTGCATATAATTCGGTCTCTATTTATTACCTATATACGAACCTAGACTTGCTATCTTATCACTGCTGATGAACACAATGTTGATAAATTAACGCTACTATCACATGAGTAAAGAAAGGGAACATAGAAAAACATTTATACAAACGTGCTACTATAGGCACAGGCACAGTATAAGTAACGAAGTAGGTTGTCTTCATAGAAACGCAACGAGCATGGTTTGAGTGTAACTTATGTATTATATTAAGTAATAATAAATAAATAAATAAGCGCGGTTGTATAACTACCAACGCACCACACAACGTCACATCATAAAATGAGCTAGTCAAAATGGTAGTACGCAGACGTCCGCCATAAATTGTAAAATTATAGTTGAATTCACAATGCCCTGACCATGTTTTCCAAAGTTATATTTAAATAAGTAAGTTATTTTTTTAAGAATGGTAACATTTAATTTAACTTCAAATAACAAGGCATTTCGTAGGTACTTCTCGAAAAAGAAGATTTTTTCTGTGTCTTAATCAACTTTTCAAATTAATAGTTGATTCAATAAACATATATTTTTTTATGAAAATACAAAAAAAATGCTCTCGTGTGAAACATCCAACTTTTCACCTCTACCAGCGAGAAAATTGTTGTAGGTAAGAAAAACAAGACAATAAATGGGAATAAATCAGTGACCTCTATTATAGTCACATACTCGTACATGACATACATTATAATCATAAAGAGGCTAGAGGTTATAATATGGAGGTAAATACATGTCAATTACGCTAAAATAAATAAAAGTAAAATTCCTACAACTATTTAGATCGAACTTTACAGTCTTCTTCGGAGCTCGTAGCAAAATTCGTTTTTGCTGAGAAATTTTACAAACCAAAAGAGCTCATTTTGTGCCAGAGCAAACTCCGTGTGCTGGAGAGATGAAAAAACTACTTTTTTTTTTTAAATAAATATCAGAATATACAAAAATCACTTAGTAGTACTTACCTATAAGTATTGCAAAATTAAAATAAAGAAAATAAGGTCATACAGAAGAAACTGCAATTTTGAAACAGAATATTGTACTGTGAAATAAAATAACGTAATGGATAGGAAGAAAATGAAACATCAATAATAAATACTTTATGAAGTATTTGATATTGGTATTGATGTATGCGAATAAGTGGTAATAGTTTTATTAATAAAAGAAAATATAGTTATAGAATACACTAAGTATAGAATAGCAGAAATTATTATAAATACGTTATTTTTATACTACGACATTTCTAATGTTACGTGCATTTTATTGATGTACATTATTATATCAATTTCATACTAATTCTGTGATGTCATTCAGATTTTTTAGTACCTATGTACAAACTTTCTACTACTAGGTGACTGAACAATTGATTGCTGCTCATTTTTTAAAATGTACCTACCTACTAAGGTAGTTTAGTACATATTTTTTTAAGGATGGTATTTAATTGGTCAGCAGATTAACCTAACCTAAACCTATCTAAATCCAGAATGACCGACTAAATATCCTTAATGTGCGACTAACAAATGATTAGTCCGCCCATTTAGTATTTTTGCTCGCTCATTCTGGATTTTTTTAGGAGAATAGTTATTTGTTCAACTAGTGAGCAAAGTTAGTTTTTGCTGCGAGCCGATATTAAAACACGAATCAGCGAAGTAGTCTAGAATTGAATCGCGAGCATAGCGAGTGATTCAAAACTAGACTACTGAGCGCAGTGAGTGTCTTAAAGGCACGAGACAAAAAAAAATTTGCTCTCTTTGTGAAACATACCTACAACTTTTCACCTCTCCAGCGAGAAAATTGTTTTAGGTGAAAAAACAAGACAACTCTTATACATGTTAAATATCTTTAAATTAATTAGAAAAATTAAAAGTAACATTACTACAAATACTTAGATTGAACGTTACAATCTTGTTCGTAGCTCGCAGCAAAAATCATTTGGCTTCGAGATTTTACGAAGCAAAAGAGGTCTTTTGGTGCTGGAGAGGTGAAAAGAATTTTACGTCATTTCTATTGTGGAAATACGCGGACAGAAAAAGTGTATGAAAATTAATTTTAAATCTAGTCTAATTTAGTAGGTAAACCTAGTTTAAGTCATAATGTAAATGTTTTAAAGGACATAAAGTTTGTATCTAGTACTATGCTGGTAACTTTCATTTTGTAAATTCAAGCGAATATCGCCCTGATTGCTTTCTTTTTCTTTCTAAATTTTCAATTTATGATTTTTTCTTTTACTATACTATCGCTATATTCAACTTCGAAATGTAGAGTAGAGGTAGTGATTATTGCCTGCCATTTTTCAAAGGAGACATTCTGCGATGGGACCTTTTGCGACCAGTGGACATTTTGCGAAGTGGATATTCTGCGTTTGAGTCGTTATTGTTATTGAGAACTTCTACTTATTCTTAATTAATGGCATCGCGAATTAATTATCACACATTTTGCCAATGTGTGTTTTCTTTCTTTCAATGTCAAGTGAAAATGTATCTAACTAAAGTAACAATAAATTGTATGGTAAATTGAGCTGAAAATGGAGTCTCAACAAGTCACGTGTTATTACAACAAGAACTCGGGAAAAAACGCTACAGTCCGTAGTCGTTTCGTAGCCGCCCGTTACGAAGCGTTAAAAGCACAAAAAGAGGCGTTCCCTTTCTACGCCACTAAGTAATACTTTAATACTTATTAAGATTTTTACTTTCTCGTGCGTAGGAAGTCTTGTAATCGTAAAAAAAATTCGACCTCGAGATTTTGACGGATTTACACGTTTTGGACCTCCCTGAGTCCAAAAATATTTTTTTTTGGAATAAGTCACACCAACACATCAAAAGTTTATTATAACTAACATTTATAGTAAACTTTTGATGTGTTGGTGTGACTCAAAACGTGTAAATCCGTCAAAATCTCGAGGTCAAATTTTTTTACGTGCATTTAGTGCCAATAATAATAGTTTTTGTTTCATCAAAATTGGGCCAGGATTTCCAAAGTTACAGCGTTTTAAAGTTTCACCGGTTTATAAAATTTGCCTTCCTACGCGCGCTCGTAAGATGACGTCACGACACTCTTTAAATTTGATTTGTAAAGTGGCTTGCACTTATAATTTTAAGTGTTTATGTTAGCAGTTACTTTAAATATTATTGTTGAAAAATCACCTGCTGGAGCCGGGAATCTCGCCTGTGAAATTTGAAAAAAGAAAACATTCGGTATTTTATGATACCAACTGAAAGAGTCATTTAAAAGGATCAATTTCTTTAAAACAACATTGTATCTTAAATTAAAGAAAGACCAAGAAAAATGTATTTTTTCAATTTTTGTTGTGCCGTGACGTCACGCGCTGGCGCGGACGCTTAGTCGGAGTTTGCCGCGGAAGCCATACTTTAACGTTTATTATCTCAGTCAGTTTTGAAGATAGGAAAAAATAACAACGATTTTTTTTCTCGAGTTACTTACTTTTTAAATATGCTGATAACAAAAAACGTTGGTGTGACTCATTATGTCTGTGTGTGTGTCTGTGTGTGTGTCTGTGCGTTAGCACGATAACTCGAGTATGTTTCAACTCATTGCAACCAAATTTAACATATATGATATCAAAATATAAGGTTTTTATCCAATTTTGAGCCGTCGATCACGAAAGTTAAGCAACCAAGTGCGCGGTCGGTACTCGGATGGGTAACCAAAATTTAACATGCATGTATGACATCAAAATATAAGGTTTCTATCCACCTTTGAGTCGTTTCCGGTATACGAGAAAGTCAAGGGGAGACCACTCCCGATTTTTTACATTTAGAAAAGGCAACATTGTTCAAGCCAATATTAATAATTGTTACCAAGTATTTCATTTGATATTATAAACTTTAGTTAATAGATATTTTCTTTCTAATTTTAGTCGCGGGTACTTAGAACAAAGTGAGATACCAAAAAACTCGACCAAATTAAAACTCATTGGAAATCACTTTCTCACCTCGGTGAACAATGAACTATTTGTTTTACTATGTTACTGTACTGTGTGTAGGTTCTTACGTTATTTTGATATTGTTAGATTTTTGCCAGTTTTTGTAATCGCGTCGTTTGTGTTGAGATACTTAAATTACTATATAAAACAGACGTTTTTTGTAATTTTTACTACTTTTTTTCAGAGGTTTGTGTAATCGCCTCGTTATTGTTAAGACAGTAAGATTTTTTTTTTTGTCTTTTTGTGTATTGTTTTCGGAATTAGTTTGGTAGAACTAGATATAGCCGGGTATAAATTATATTTTAGGTATAATATTATGTCCCTAATATAGTTAAAATAAGATAAGTATTATTGCATGGCATTTCACATTAGCTTAAGTATATCAAAACAAATTATAGATTAAAATTAATTTATCCACTACTTGTCTCTCTTATTTACCATTCCCTTTGTCCCAACATTTGAGAAAATACCTAGGTATTTTTTAACAAGATACCATTTAAAATTTATATTGCTATTTATTTTTCATTTCTACTTTGAAATTACCCAATATCTTGGGTATTTTTTTATTAAAGGCACATATTACAAACAACATTATTTATTACATATAAGTAGGTATGCACTTAATGGACACTGAAATTATCGGAAAATTCATAAAATTTAATTATGATTCTTGAGATTATTCCCACTGTAAACAAATCATATTCAATCAATACTTATATCACAAAAACAAATATGGACGTCTCGTGGTTTTATTTCATTTCATAACATTCTAACTAAAATGTCACAAAGATCGGATAAAAATAAGGGTTAGTAAAACATTTTCTCCATTTATGTTATTTTGTATGCAAACGGTTTTTTTAGTTGATTTAAAAAAACTTTTTTTTAAAGTCAACTCGGAAGCCGATTCCAAACCACCTGTATTCAGGGTGTTGGTTATTTAATTTACATGTTGTATATATATAAGTAATATATATTTATATTTCATTGTAGAGATTCAGAAACCGATTAAAAGCAAACTACTTTTATCGTTTGGGTTATTTCTGTTACATGATGTATTATATGGCATATTTAATTTTAATACTGTTAAAACTAACATAGCTTCTGAAAATAGCAGGCTGTGTGGCATAAAACTAATGATAAAAAATACATGATAAACTTTGAAATATATACTGACATCAAAATTTAACATAAGTAGCCTTTAGTCCCTCAAAAAAGCAGACTAGCTTTAGTGAATATTTGAGCAGTAGAGAATTGCATTTTGTTACTCCGTTTTTTTTACAAATGTCGGGTTTTGATAGATATCCTTGAAGTTATTATTAAAATGATGAGATAACCTATATGAGTGTGTCTATAAAAATGAGATCATTTTTATTAAAATCTCATGATATTATATCAGTATGCTAAATATACTGTTATGTGGCGCCATCTGTATGGTTTGCGTCATTTTAAATAGCAATGGTAATCAACGCCATCTGTACTTTCAATGTCTACGGTGCTTTGTGGGAAGCAAAATAAAAAGCAGATAGTTATGTATATTGAGTTTGCTTTTGCTTCCAACTTTGAATCTTTTTTGAAGTTCGCCAACCGGTCATCTTGCGTCTGCATTGGGTGCATGTGCTTGCATCAATTTATTGTGCCAACCCAGGTTTGTCACGTGGCTTTCCGCCAGTGCGTGAACAGTCCCCTCACACACATGCGTTAGGCCCCGCTATGGTGTCAGTTCGTGCTTCCACACACAGGTATGGCCTGTCTATATGTCTAGGGCAGCGTGTGCGTGCACCTCCCTCACTCCTGAGGGGGCGGCTGCTTCCGATAGCCTTATAGCCACTTTGGAACTAGGCTGTAAGGGGGTGTTTAGTCGGTAGGAGTCCGAAATAACTCTAGGGTAGGGCCGGCCCTAGGTTATCCATGTAGGATTCAGCCCTTCCTTGCTCTTTCGCTTCTCCCCGTGTGGGGGAAGGAAAGGGAAACCAATTGAGAGAAAAAAACCGCTCATCTTGGTGGGTCCTCCAGACTGTAGAGTGAACTTCCCATAGCGGTTATAAGTTCGAGTCACAGAAATAATATAGGTGATGGGAAGCCTTAATAGAAGATAGCGCCTGGACGCATTCTTTATGAATTCAGCAACGGAGAGGAAGTCGTAGTCTCCATAGAGGTATTGCGTTATCAGGGGCAACCAGTTGACCTTGATGCGCATGAATCGGTTTTGGGTAATCTGCAGGCGGTAAGTTTGTCGTCGGCCATGTCGTGGCTAACTTAAGCTTTGTAAAGTGTCGTCTTATTATATTTATAAGGTACATATTTAACATGAATCAGGAGTCTACTAGTTTTCCAGAGCTGCAGCGCCCCCTGATAAAAAAAAACTATTTATGAGTAAGTAAGTACCTACTTATCAGTAAGGTTTGGCAGTAAAGTTGTTTATTTTGTAGGTATTCTTTTAAGCCCTACGCTTGGCAATGGCTAGTTAAAATGGCTGAATAAAACAATGTCGTGTCGTATAAAATTAATATAAACCTAGTATAAAAATGCATATTGATAAATATTTGCGCCTGGGAAAACTGAGCAGTCAAGCTGCCAATACAAACAATTGCCCAAAATATTTTTAAAAGACAATTAAATAAACTAACGATAGTAGGTAACTATCGGTATTGTCATAGAATGTATCTTTCCCACAGTCTTCGATATTAACACATTACAACAGTACTAATCCAATACTTACGTAGCTAACGTAGGTAGGTAGGTACCTACTACATTTATACTTATTCACTTTTATAAATAAATATACCTACACTTTATGTTAGAACGAGTAAATACAATACACAAATAAATCTAAGCACAACTATTAAAATTGATTTAACTTTTTCAGTGTCTAGCTAAATAGACACTGAAAAATATAGATATTATGGAACTTCAACTAAGCAAGCATAATTTCAATAAAACCTAGTGTTTTTATTTACTTAGCTAGACACTGAACTAGCTAAGTAAATAAAAACACTAGGTTTTGCGATATGATGATGTTTTGACACACTTTATAAAATAGGTCGCCCCGTGGAGTCAAAATGCTCTTACTTATGTAAATGTGTTCTCCTCTGATTTAATTTTTTGTAAACGAGCAAAGAAGCCTAAATACAGTACCTAGGTACCTACCTTAGCTTAAAGCAAAAAAGGGGTACCTACCTACCCTTACGACAGGTTGCAAAGAGGGTTGCACCGTTCAAATTTTTAAAATTTCGTAAAAAATAACGTAAGTACTTTACTACATTTAAAAACAACTTTTTAAAAAAAAAGTCCAACCGACTTCAAAAAGTATAAAAATAACATTTTATTAAAATGTGTGCTAGGTACCTGCTGTACTGTTTGAACCCGGTGCCAAGCCATGCCAATCGTTCAGCACCACGTGCCCCTCATCACCTAAGCTGGCGCGTTCGGTCGGTCGCAATCGCGGGATGGTGTGATCAATAAATGTGATGTGGCAGGCGGACCTATAGAATACCTAGTTGGCTTGGCACCGACTTCAAACAGTACAGCAGGTACCTAGCACACATTTTAATAATATGTTATTTATATACTTTTTGAAGTCGGTTGGACTTTTTTTTTAAAAAGTTGTTTATTTTTCTATTTTTAGTGTTTTATGTGGAATAATTGTTGTTTTTTTATATATATTACGAGATGGCCAACAAACTTGCGGCCCACTCGGTCTTAAGTGGTTCCGTTGCTTATAGACTTGCAATATTAACCATAAATCACTTAACATTAAAAGTGATTTTTGGGTTTTGTGCCACTTTTATGTAGGCGACAGGCTGGAAACCTCCCACCATTTGGAGGCAATGCATGGTCCATACTGCCAGAGGTTGTTTTATGTGTGAGAAAATGTTACAGTTTTGTACAAGTTTAACATCCACATACTAACTGTTACGGTGCTTTGCCTTCCATCATCAGCTCACCTAACAAGCTGAAAGAATACAACTTTCGGTCTTTAGGTACCTACCTTTAATATTTATAGAATTATCATCCAACTCTTAATCGTTATGGAGTTTCTCCTTCCATCATCAGCTCACCTGAATAGCCTGAAAGATAACAACTACCGCTCTTTAGGTACCTACCTTTAATATTTAAAGAATTATCGTGCAACTCCTAACCATTAAGGAGTTTTTTATTTCATCATCAGCTCCCCTAAATTACCTGAAAGAACACAACTATCGGTCTTTAGGTACCTTTAATATTTAAATAATCAACAACCAACTCCTAATAATTAAGGAGTTTTACCATCCATCATCAACTCATCAACATGAGATGACTACCACACGCAATCATACTAGAATTGCTTTATAAAAAATATGAATAACCCTCCCTTTCCGTTGTTTTTCGAGGATTGCTCTCGATTTTCCTAGCTTTGCATCATCAGATCCTGACTTGGTGGCACTGGGACCACCTCAGGAGTATACACTATCGAATAAAAAAAGAATTTTGAAAATCGGTCCACAAATGACAGAGATATCGGTGAACATACCTTTACCTTCCATCATCAGCTCATCAACATGAGATGGTGACTACCAGACGCAAATGCTAGTATAGCTTTAGAAAAAATATGAAAAACGTCGTACATGCCTATAAAATTTGAGGGTTGCCCTCGATTTCCCTGGCTTCCCATCATCAGATCCTGACTTGGTGACAATGGGACCACCTCAGAAGTAAACACTATCGAATAGAAAAAGAATTTTGAAAATCGGTCCAGAAATGACGGAGATATCGGTGAACATACATAAAGAAAAAAATTCATACAGACGAATACAGAACCTCCTCCTGTTGGGAAGTCGGTTAAAAATGGAACACCCCTTTCCTATAAATCAGTTTCAAGGAAACGAATTTTTTTTCTAAGGGTGAGGGTAAGATTGGATTAGATGATTAGGCCACCAAGATATCGATAAAATTTCTTAGAATACTCTGGTGCCACCTAATGACACCAGTCTATGGATTTTTATCTCACGCGCAAGTGAGCCACGAATATTTGTGTAGATATTATGCGTGTAGATATACATGCACATTGTGTCCGTGTGGGTCAATCCCGGCACTGAGCCGTATATCTGCAGACAGCCAACGGCCATCGCTCACTCGCGTTCCTGAGATAAAAATACTTGTTTGTATAATTTAGTGGAGTACTTACTACCAGAAAATGTTCATTTTGTTATAAACTATTATACTTAAATAACATCGTACCTAAATATGTCTTCAGTTTCATTTTACGGTAAAGCGGTACCTACTAAATCATTTGTAGAAATGTAATTGACAGTACCTACATAATAAACTTTAATAACATTAAAATAGGGTAGATTAAAAAAATATAATAAAAGTAATTGTTAACGTAGGTGTGTAGAGAGCGGCGCGTCATAGAACGGGAGCCTATGTTGTGAAATTCAAAATTGTGGTTGAGCAACTAAAAGTTGTAATATGCGTGATATATAAAAATGATGGGTATTTTATTTTATCGACATTAATTATGATAGTATTGAGGTTTTTTGACAACGATGTTTTTGTATTAATATTCCGTTGCAAAATGTAGTTGAAAACACGAATATGAGAGTTTATTTATTATCCTATTTACGTATGGTATTTGGTTATGATTAGGACCCAGCGATTACTCTTATCAATTATAATAAAATAAAAGGCAAAGTCCTGACTCACTGTCTGACTGATCAGTTCAATATTTGTGCAATTTTTTCATCCTCTGATTATAAAAACAAAGATATGCTTAAAACAGCACTAATGACAATAGAAAATCCGTTTTTTTTCTTTCTGTTATCCATTGTTGTCGGTTCCTGCAATAAAACTGAACTGACTCGCCACAACACTAAATACGTGTGAACAGTGACACAGTGTAGCTACTATCTCGGCCGAGTGTTGATTTAATGACTCGCCGCTACACTTATTAGGTGTAATCAAGGCATTACGACTCGCCGACAACTCGTCGACGACTAGATGGTGTTCGAGTTCAATCAGTTTGTATTTGAGTTTATCCGTTTTACATACAAAAATACAAATCTTTTCTCTTTATAATATAATTGCAGGCTGCGTAGATAAAAAACATCATACACTTGACGATCCCGCGGCATCGAGAATATCCCGTCCCTCAAATACCGGGATTGAGAATTTCCTACGGGATTGCATTCCTTACCTGCACCCTTTTTGCTACATCCTAACTGATCGTAAAAAGCATCGATGGCGTAGTGCGTAAAAGCGTTGTCCCTCACCCGGGAGGCACCAGTTCGAACCCCGCCACGTACCAATGTGTTTTTTGAATTCATATGTACATTTAATCGACGCTTTTAAGGTGAAGGAAAAAATCGTGAGGAAACCTGCTCACACCTATGAAGAAATTCTTAGGCTGTGTGTTAAGTCGACCAATCCGCTTGGCCAGCGTGGTTGACTAAGGCCGAATTGCCCCTAAAGTGGGGTAGGCTCGAGCCCCTTGGTGGGGACATTATATGAGCTGTTGATGATGATGATGAACTAATCGTGGACGACGAGCCAGTAGCGCGAGAACTGCTAGTTGATCGCTCACTGCATGGCCGTTAAAGAGCTTGTCCCGAGGCGAGGCGGTGTCGCTCCGTTACTGATTAGTGTGAGTTACAGTTAACAGTATAGACTTCCATACAAAGAATACTAAACGGCTCTAGTTGGGGCGACGCTGAACCATTTCTGCGTTGGTAAATGTGCTACGACCTGACCGTCAGTGAACCAAGAAATAAAAGCCAACAACCAATACAGATGTTACACTCAAAGAACAATGGTAAACTCTGTATCAAAATTTTGTTGATATAATTTTAGCGTCTATACATAAAATATATATCAAAATTTTATTTTATTCAAGAAATCGATCTCTATGATCGATTTCTTGAATAAAATGGTACCTATAAGAAATAATTCTAGACGAAGTCTTGATAAATAGATATAGCTGTTCGAAGTTTTAGAGGTAGGTACTTAGTCTTATCAAAAAATAAGCAACAATGTCGTAAATTGAAAATAAACGCAATACTTTGGGGAGTAGTCTATCCCAATAAATAAATACTAGTAAAAACCATCACAGAAACAGTCTATTAAAGAAGAAATATAACAAAACATTCAAAACCGTAATTTTGGCATTATGATGTAAACAAACACAGACGTCTGAAGTAAACGTCAAATAAACTATTTTTTCTTTCTTAAATTTTCTGTTACAGGACGGCAAAGGAATCTAGCCCATACAACCAAGTCTTCAGTTTCATAATTATCTTCTGTCTTGATTTTTGAAATCAAATGTGTGTGCCACACATTTTAATGCATCTAGGGAGAGCTTTTTGAGAAATGTATAGTATAGACCTCATGATGGTGACTGATGAGAATTGTATAGTGGGATTTCCAACCACTATACAATTCTCAACGTAATATACACAAAACCTTACTTTATTTCAATGATTTCTCTAAACTGTTCGTCAACACTGGATGCTTATGCAACGAAACGACACCACTTTCACTGTACAAAATCCACTCTGAAGCAATTTTGAATTATCGAAATAAAGATCGACATCCAGACGCCATGGTTTCCCGCCAAACACTCCAAACTTTTTTTAATTCTTCTTATTACCAGACGGCAAAGGAATCTAGCCCATACAGCCATGTCTTTAGTTTGCTATCTTCTTTCTTGATGTTCGCATTAAAATGTGGATGTCACACATTTCAATGCAACTAGAGATTAAGTCCATAGAGCCATTTCTACATTATTTTCTTTTTCGTTTTGAAGTTTGAAGAAAGAACAAGGAGTTCCATTTTTAACCAAAATCTACCGTACAATTTTCTTATAACTATAATTGAGTTTTCACTTGACATTGGCAAAATGCATAATCATTAAGATTTGCGAAGGCCATTAATTAGGAATAGAAGAAAGAACAAATACTGAAGACATGGCTATATGGGCTACATGCCTTTGCCTTTCCTTAAAATAGAGAATTTAAAAAAAAACAACACAATATGGATAGTTTAGGGAAATAGTCATTTGTGTTTCTTTAATAATATTACTTTTTTTTCAGACTTCACAGCGACATAATATTTTCTTCAAAAACGGTAACAAAATATTTTAAACACAGTATCAATGAAATTTGTAGACGCTAAAGGATTTTTCTAACAATAATTTTGCCATTGTTCTTACAATGTAGAGTATGAAAGACAATATTTGTAAAATAAATTATATTCTAGAAATAGTTAGGTAGGTAATGTAGGTACTTAGTTATTTGTAATACGTTCCTTATTTAAATCTTAATAAGCAAGGGTTTTTTAAACAGGCTTACTTTTCAGTTGTACATATTAAGTAATTTATTTTTCACAGTAGGTTTCAAAAAGCTGGTATTTTTTTCAATAATTGCATTTACTCGCATATTAGCGTACCCACCCCTAGTCGTAAAAATTGATTTTCAGTAAAAAATAATTGAGTATATAGCACAGCACAATGCAACGGTGTTTTAATAAAAGTCACAATTTTATTAGTGTGGCAAAATAAAATTAATAACAAAGTGTTGTTGTCTAACCAGCTCCCGGTCTACCGTAGCGGCGAGTTGCGTTGAGCCCGCACAAATTGTATTTTACAAGGAATAACAGTCGCACGCGCATCACCAACGGGTATTGACTTTGTTCATACCAGTGGTTCATAATTATCTTCATCATTCGAGTGGAATACGTGAACGTAGTCGAGCGATATTTTAGTGTTATCGAATATAAGTAATATAAAATAAACGAGGCAGCCATGAAGGTGAGTTGTGTAAAAATATTATCAGGGTTAACCTTTTCTGTACTCTAATGTAAGTTTACTTATATAAAAACAATAGTGCTTTAATAATGAATAACAATAATTGTTATGAAGTACGTATTTACCTAAGTAACGAGAATCGATAGCCCACTTGCAAATTCTTTATTCTATAATAAAAATACCCGCACATTAGTAACATTGCTTTAGAAGTTTTGAAGAAAAATAATAATTTGACACACAACTTTAAGTAATTTATACAAAATAAAAATAAGCTTAATAAAATTCGGCCCATATAATTATTATTGAAGTTTGATGTTTATTTCTACATTTTACTGTTGTATAATTAAAGAATAGTTATTTATGTGCAAAATGTACCTACCTACACTATTTTATAGACCTGGCAACGCATATGAGGATTTAAATAAAATATCTAAAATAAACTAAAAATTCATAAGTGAATATCTACCGTCATTTGGAACACATTATCTCGACTAATTTAAGCGCAGAATCGTACTTTCATGACCTTTTTAAGAGCTTTTTTTAACATTCACAACATGCAAACAATATGAGTGCGTTGAAAATCTTATATTTAGATCACCAATTCAATCTTTTCTTTTTATTTTCACACTCAGTATTTAAAGCATTGGAGTCGGTGGCGGTATTCATTTAATTGTTAATATTAGAGAGTTAAAGTATGGGAACATTATTTAAAAAAGAAAGAAAAACAAGCCATTGCTCTTTTATTCATTTCGTAATCACGCTAAAACTAATAGAAATAATTTTCCGTTACATACTCATATCAACTCGCTTAAGTGATTGGTAAACAAAAATATGTTCATCAAATCATTTTGAATGACAACAGTTACAAGTTTTGTATACCTTTTAGTATTAATAGAGTTCAGATTAGTTATCTTCTAGGTGACCGTACGTGCTTCGAGGTGTTCTTGATTTCACGTGTTTCGTTATTATTATCAATTGTCCGTTGAGAGACGCTAAATACTATGTTGTTAGGCTAACAAACAGTGCATAAGAACTCATAATCATTACTGCATTTTGTTGCGAATCGGTCTTCTTTATTTTCTTTTTTACCTACTTAATAGATTATTTTCTAGGATTTTTCTTCCATATTCCCGAGGCTCTCGAGAGCTAAAGATAACAGCATGGTTTTAAAGTGAACACGGGTGCGCATTTTCTTACATAACTTTTCAATTCCTATGATTGGAGGTCCGAAAATATTTCTCATACCATTTAAAACCATAATGATCATTCTTCATAACAAATCATTCTTCATAACTTCATAAAACATAATCATTGAAATTCATAATATCATTAATCATACATTTTTGGGCGAGTCTGGTGTTTTATGCACCTACATGGCTGGGTGATGGGTAAGTTAGGGTTATTTTTTTTTATGACCAGGCGGAGTGCACTGTTTTTGTAAGCAATAAGGTAGTAACAGTATTAATAAAAAAAATATGATCACTAACTTTTATGAGCTCCGTTGGTAGTGATAAAAATGTATGAATAAAAAAAGTATGAAAAATAAAATAAGAAGAGTGATTATTATGAACACAAATCGCTAGTAAGACAAAGAATAGGATTTAGAATATTATGTGAGCCAATATGGACCCAGTGAACATTCAATATTGGGTCACGGGCATAATGTTTGTGTAAATAATTAAGTACATTCAATTACCTTTCCAAAGTATATCATATAGGGACCTTGTGATTGTGACCAATAAAAGAGCTCATGCATTAATTAATTACTTAATAAATTGTAACTTGTATTTTAGTACCTTTTTTACAAAAAAAATATATTTATAGGTAATTTAAAATATGAAAGAAAAGAAATATTAAAAAATAGTAGTTTTTAAATTACCTATATTTTTAAGAATTCAATATTGTTTTTTTAATAAATTTCAACAGTTTTGGTAACTTTGAATATTTCTAACCAACCTATGTAGGTACTTACTAATGTGGTTATACAAATACGATCAAGTCTTATCAATAACCTTATGATTAACACTGTACCTTTAAATAATAAGAACTACTAACCAAATATATTTTAGATGGCAATCTGAGAAATTTTATCACATTTGATGTCAAGATTTCTTAGATTATGCGATAAAATGAGACATCAATGTGTAGTCAGAATTTCAAGGTAATTTGTTATGGAGTGATACGACAAAGGCTCAAAAATATAAAAAGTTGTAGGTCCTACTGAAGATATTAACACACAGTTAATTGTACTTTACAAGACACTTCTACCTAAGTGAGTTAGAGTATCGTTTACACTTTCATAGAAATAGCCGCAAGAAAGAACATTGCACGCGTAAAATTGCGTGACAACTTGAATTCCATGACACATGGCTCAATGGCTTTGTGACGGGAAAGTGAGTCTAACGGATTTCATGAAAATAAATTACAAACAAGTAGGTACTAATCTCATAAACTAAACGCCTTACTCATAAAAACGTCACATTCTAATCTATTGTTATTAGATAATTTGTAATATCTGTTGACATATAGAATGTTTTCGTCACTTGCTCCCAAACTACGAAATTACCTAGTTCAAAGAAACTTGATAAAACTGATCTATTTTTGTTGTTATAAATAAGAGACCTATTACATAATATTTGATGAATATTTCTAATATGATATTTATAGAAATTGTTCAAATTTAAAATCAGTGTAAATCTTTAATAAATAATTTAACTTTGCGTGTTAAAAGTTTATTAAGTACAGTCAACAGCACATCAGGTTACCACAAAATGTCAAATTTTCCCAATAGAATTTGCGCTTCCTAATACATAGGTACCTGGCAGATTGAGGACATAATTAGACCCCATATAAATAACATTTGTAAAACTTGTGGCCTTTTTTGGTCGTACGGTGTAGTAAATAGCTGAGACATATGCAGGTCACAATACATAGAGCGATAGCTGGTAATAAATAACCTATGTACAAAACAACATAGGTAAGTATGAACAATACAAAAAACAGAAACCTCACAAAAAATACATAGGTGTACGTTGATAAATAATTGAGGAAAAATGACAGTTTTAGGTAGTCAGATCTGCTGCCGTCAGGACCGGACATTACAAAGTAACAAGAGTTTAAAGTAAAGAGTTTTTTAGTAACGAGAGATTTTATTAGAATTCTACATAGGTAATAATTATCTTATGTTTTACGTTAAAAATACCAAAAACCATGTTCACGATATTAATTATTAGCGACCCGCCTCGGCTTCGCAGGGTGCAATGCTTATGTAAATATGTATGTGTTATACATATAAACCTTCCTTAAGAATCACTCTATCTATTTAAAAAAACCGCATCAAAATCCGTTGCGTAGTTGCAAAGATCTAAGAATAGAATAGAATAGAATAGAATATTCTTTATTGTACACCAGAAAAGAAAATTATAACAAATGAAACAATAAAACATAAAATGTACAAAGGGCGGTCTTATCGCTAAAAAGAGCGATCTCTTCCAGACAACCTTTGGATGGACAGGAAAGACTATAACTAATTAGGGAAGTTGTAGGTGTACTATAAATGCATAATAATATTAATATTATGATATCACTTAATTAACAATAAATAAGTCGATGGCAAAAAATAATAATAAAAAAAAACAAAACAAAAACAGGCTGATAAATACAAATATGTATCAATATTTACTTACATAAATAATAATAAATACATACATACTATACATATACAAAATACGACAGTAAAATACATACAAATATGACAATATAAATAATAATATATATACATATATATAAATGTATACATATATATATAGGTTAGGTATACACAATTAATAAATATAGATAGAGAAGTTACATTGCAAGATAGTGTTCTTTAACTTGAGTGATGAAAACATCCCGCGACTGAGCTTTTCTTATAGTAGATGGTAAAGCATTCCACAACAGAGCTGCTTGAACAGTAAAAGATTTACCAAAGAATCTGGTGGAATGCATCGGGATAGCAAGTCTTAGGTTCTCCGATGATCTCAATGATCGAGAATGAGTATCATTCACGAACGTAAATCGTTCCTTGAGATAGGGAGGGGTAGAAGGGAAAAAAAGGATGCTGTAAAGAAGGGAGAGGATATGAACATTCCGGCGAAGGCGAATTGGCAACCATTTGAGTTTACGGCGAAAATCTGACACATGATCATATTTACGCAATCCAAATATGAATCGAATACAAAAGTTTTGAAGCCGCTCAAGTTTGTCAAGTTGCTCTTCGGAGACATCGAGATAAGATGTATCAGCATAGTCGAGGATAGGCAGGAGAAGGGATTGTGCTAGCGCAATTTTGGTTGCAGTAGGGAGAAAATTTTGGAGTCTTTTTAATGATCGGGCCGATGAAAACAGTTTTCCACAGATGTTCTGAAGTTGGACAACCCATGACAAATTCTTATCGATAAGCAGACCCAGATTTTTTACATAGTCACAGTAGTTTAGGGCCACTCCATCAAAAATTACACTATGTAAATGCGACCAGTCAATTTTGGCGTACATTCGACTACTACCCACTATAATAACTTGTGTCTTACCAGGATTCACAGTCAAACCATAAGATTTTCCCCATTGGCTAATATTCTCTAGATCGATGTTTATTTTACTTATAGCACTGCTTAGCTGGTCAACAGGAGCTTGAGAATATATCTGCAAATCATCTGCGTAAAGGTGGTAGGCGGAAGCATACATAGGGACAGGCAGACGGCGGATAGCGACTTTGTTTTATACTATGTAGTGATAATTTTATACGCTATTAATTCCCGGCGTAGTTCCTGGTATTAAGTACAGTCAACAGCTATAATAGTAATAAATAGTAATAAAGGTCGTAGCACACTTTTTAGCTCGGAACCGTATCTATGAAAATGAGGCGATGCGCTAAGTTTCGTAGCCGCTGTTCCGTAACATTCATAGTAAAAAAAGAGGCTTTGGACTAGGACTAGAGGAAAAGACCTTAGGACTACTTCTTTTCATCTAGTGGTTGTCGTAAAAGCCGACTGTGGGACATTCTGAACTTCGTGGAGACCATCGCAACAAGGGGTCACTCGCGTCCTCGCGTGGTGTAAAGCCGTAATTACATTACGCAATTAGTGGCGTGAAATTAATTTCGTGACATTAGTTTACCAACAATTTCATGTGTAATTTAATATTTTCGTAATGCATGCATTAATTTCATGAAAGCAGACACTTAAAACAATGAGCTGTTAATGACGAAAAAGGCGAATACTACGGTATGGCTACTGATGAACTGTACCTATAGGTATTTCTAAAATTCCTTGGTTGCCCGATTCGGAAATTTTGAAAAATATTGACAGTTACACAAGAGAAAATCAGTATTTTTTTAAAGTTTTAACTAAGCAACTGTTTAGCCATATTGAACATAGAAAAATATAGCTTTAATGCTGATGGTGCCAGGTCACTGCGATACTGTGGATTTCACGACACTAATTTAATTATTTTACGAAATTACTTTTAAATATCGAAACTACTTTCGTGAAAATGATATCAACATCCAAGTCACTAATTTCGTAATGTAAATTCGGCTTTAGTAAATCACACACTACCTACAGTATTCCCAAGGAGATCGGGCAGACAGACACACGGACATAAAACTACGCGAAAACCTATATCTACTAGCAGTATGGTGACATAGTGCACTGATCCCAAATAAATAAATTGGGAACAAGGTGAAAAAATAAGAACGGTGAGACTACGGTCTTCGATAAGAGGTGCCAACTTCCCCAGGAACGGGTGCTCCAATATCGAGCCCAAAACACAAATGGAGGCCCTTGAATAATTTGGCTTTTTCGCAAATATCCACTCTGCTTGGTCATAAAAAAAAACAATAGGTTTGCTGATTCACAAGAAAATTAGAAAAATCTAGGTTTTGTGAAGTAATTGGAATAGGTACGCATGCCAATAAAAATTTCTTAAGCATTTAAACTAATGTCAATAGTTTTGGTGAAATCCATTTATAAGTAGAGGTGACGTTACCTCAAACTAAAAAATCCCCTTTACTATGAGACCAATTATTATTTGACGCCGACTATATAATGAATTTTCAGATAATAAATCGAAAACTTTATACCAAAAGAATCGAGAAGAGCTTCAGATAACATTCGGTTACACACAAAGCCACATATGGCAGTATGGGTCAGACTGTGCCCCAAAATAGTCACAGGTTGCGAGCCTGTAGACTGTAGACTCGATTTTAATGATTATTTTTTTAGGTACGTCAAGATCAGACATGGCCCGTATAAATTGTACCGATATAAATTCGACCCTTTTTGAACAAATCATTAATAACAAAAAAAAACGTTTTAGTCAAAGTTTCCGTTAAGTTTTAATGAGCGCTTAGTAGGCCTATCCATTTTCAATAAAATATACTTAATTTCCTTAATTTCCACTAAAACATAATAAAATAAAATATATTTTGCAAAAAAATAGGAAAACCGACTTCAAGGCGTACAAATTTAAAACAAAAAAGTAAGAAATAAATAATATTTTTATTAAGTAGTTGAAAAGAGCGTCATAGAAAACCTTTATTGATACACATTTATATTTCCTTATTTATAATTCATACTCCGATATATTTGGAGTCGGTGCCAGCCTAAGCAAAATAAACTTACCTAATAGATACGAACTTGATTAATCGATTAACTATACGTAATATGAATGCATAATAAAGATGAGAAATAATCCGCCGCTCCGTGAAGTTCGAAAATTGCAAAGGAAAATTGCAAACACTATCCTCCTTGGCTAGCTGGCACCGGCTCCAAATATATCGGAGTATGAATTATAACTAAAGAATTATAAATGTGTATCAATACTTTCCTTGGTTTTCTATGACGCTCTTTTCAACTACTTAATAAAAATATTATTTATTTCTTACTTTTTAGTTTAAATTTGTACGCCTTGAAGTCGGTTTTCCTATTTTTTTGCAAAAAATATTTTATCTTTACTTTGATAAATTTTCATAAAACAATGCTCTTTACTGTCACAGTATTATATTATCTGTGCTGTCACATACCGATACAGGCTAAATATTGTAACCCAGAAAGCTAATTTTATAATTCCTTTTAGCATAATATGTATGCACAAATGTATTATGGGACACACAATATGGGCATATTATATAATTTAAGGTTGTCCCTTCTTTAATCAGCGTTCAAAAACGTCAGTCTCGTAAAAACGGGTCATTAACCATTGACTCAACTATTTGGATGTTTGTTTAGGACCGTGTCTGAACGCATTTATTGTAGTAACATCCTCTCATAACGCACTTACTGATAAGCTTATCAGTGAACATAACAATTTGTAGTCGGGGGTACACTTAACGTGGCAATTTAATAACATTTAACAAAATATAGATGACACGAGAGGCACGACCTTATAATAACATTACGAATTAAAATAAGGAAACTGGAGATAAAGAAGGAATTTGAGAAGTCATTTCTAAGTCGTGCAATCAAGAAATTGTGAAATCTTTGCAAGCAATATATGTCAACAACCGCAAGTCCGCAATGCGAGAATAGAGATTTTTTTTTATCTAGCTGTACGACTCAGATCATTTAAGTAAAGTTTACTTAAGTAGGTACCTATATGATCTGTGAGCTACGATCAGCATCTGCACAAGCGCTGGCGTTGATATAGCCTGGTAATAAAGTGTTAATCTGACATACTTCTGATCCTGAATTAATAATATTATGTTTACAAAAGATTGTGAATTCAAAAGAACGATTCGTATTATTATTTTCTTTTTTTGTAATTATTCTAGTTATTTTCCTAAAGACGCACGTGCGTTTGTTTGTTTGGTATAATTGTCAGTGTGTTGTGAGTTGCAACAACAATTCTATGAATTCTTACGACGTGTAAACATCTATATTTGATGGGTCTATGTCAAAACCTTTGATTATTTGTTCATGACTAATTTGATAATATATCTACTAATAGATAATAGTCTAGTCTAGTCAACAAGTTGAACAAGGTCTAAAATAGAGATACCTACTGCTCTTAAAATAATATGTGATAGGTAGGTTATTAGATCCGGTATTGGACTAAAAACCGAGAACCGGACAGTTACACTCCAATATATCTCAATAGGTAATAAAAATAAATCGGCGTAACCACTGACAGACTCAGACAGTGTTAAAATAAATTATTCTCGGTAACAATATTTGTGAAATAAATTCATAATCCAATAAGAAGAATCAATAATTGTTATATTTAAGTAATTGATTAATCAGTGGGTGGATCCTGGCAGACAAAGTCCAATATATTAATAATATAAATAATGCCGTGTGTGGGTGGATCGATAGATGTGTGTAGGTATGTACCAGAACATGTCTGTAATCTATGCTAACAGTCGTGCGTAATTACTAATTAACTCAAACAAATTTATCACGCGTAATGATTATAATTAGGGATTGTAAAACATTACAAAATTTGTACCCGAAGTCTTTAATAGAGGCAAAGATTAAAGTAATTATTATTGAAAATGTGTCATGAATAGAGTACGATACGATGTTCTCTAAGGCGAATGTAAAATATTAATAGTAACAATATGATTCCACGCGACACGGGAAGACCAAGGCGAACGTTTATCGATCAAATCGAAAACGTCTTGAAACAAGACTTCCTCAAGAAAGTAAAAAGGCCAGGGCAAAAGTAGGTACTTATCCTGTACTCAAAATCGGACTGTGATGTGATGAAAGTTGATGAAGCGAAAGAAATATAAGGATCGTACCTAGCAAGTGGAAACAAGTGATCTCAGCCTACCCCGTGGGAAAAAGGCTTGACGTTATGCATGTATGCATGATTCCACGATAGCCTAAATTGTTGCTTTGTATAATAGTTATCGAATACTTAACCGAATAAAATATATCAACCATGACTCGTATTCTTACACTCTTGATGTGTAAGAATACTAGATCACTACTCCGCCTAGACGATCGGATCATCGTCATAAAAATAATTGTGATGTAGAAAAAATATTTTTATTTCATTTTGAAACCAGTGAACAGACAACAAAAAGACATTTTTTAAATCAAATATAAGAAAAACGACAAGTAAGTATCAAGTGCAGGTGCTATTATTTATTTCCCTTTACGCCGTATACAGATTTCAGTGACAGATATATAGGATAAACGTACTGTTCATTTGCGTGTTATTTATAAATGGGGACATAAATAAGCGCAGTGAATAACGTACGTTCATTCTGCAAGTCGTTCTGAAAAAAGGAGTACGTTGCACTCACACTCAGTCACATAAGTATAGAAGCTATCTAACTTCATACCTAATAAATAAGTAAATACTATATGCGATAAAAAAATCCCAAAATTTCAACTACTCCTTCAGCAATTATTGCCAAATTGCAAAGTCAGATAATTCTTTCTAATGTTTTGGTAAATATAAATCTATAATAAATCTTATTGCTTGCTTAGGACACATTTCTTCTTCTCTCCGCCCATCTTTGCTTTGTTAGAAATAATAGGCGAACAATGGAAACAGCAAAAAAAAAATTCTAATGCCCGGTTTACATTATTCTAGTCCAGCGATCAAATCCAGTGCTGGATTACAACTGGAATAATGCTCTGGATTCAGTGAGCAATCCAGTGTAATAACTGGATACACCGCCAATCTAGTTTTGAATCCAGAACGGAACGGCCAATCCAGTGCCGTTCTAGCTCTCACAGAACAATTATATAGGAAACACGTGTTGGTTGTTTTCGCGGATTTTTTATTTGAACTGCGAAGATGAACGGTTTGACTTGATGTGATCTTTTAATATCCTTTTAATTTCTTGACGGACTTCTGCTATAATTATTCAAATAGTTGGTTTTGGGAATTGATACATACGACTGAAGCTTCTAGTTCTATTTTCGTTGTTATAGCACCTTTGAACATCGTATTGATATGTTAAATATTGTTTGAAACTAAGAATAACAGTTCCACAAAGTTGTCCGCTGTCATTCTAATTGCCAATAGGTATATTTTGTTAGATCCTTTTTGATCTCTTTTGCTGATCCACTTTCTCATCCTTTTTTTAATTCCATATCAACCTCATTAATTATTTATTGTAACACTAACTTTTGAGTCTGTTTTAAAAATATTCTCAACTAACGACGATTCGACAGTTTTTAAATGACTGGAATCATTTAGATGATATCGCCCGTTCGGTCCATTCCAGTCCAGCGCCACTGGTTTATTGGACTAGATTAATTAAAACGGGCATACCTAACACCTAAGAATGTGTTCACAATGTCATAAAAGTCTATTGGTCCAGGTTGGCAGGTTATCTTCTAACGTCATGCACAAAACGTGAAATCATCAAAAACATTCACCTGCAGAGCATGTAGTGATAATGAAGCATTAAAGTAGTGGAATGGAGTCGAATTTGAACATTTTAGAGATATTGCTTCAGGCTATGATAATAAGTAATATCAATAACAGATGAATTTTCTGAGAATATCGTACGTATTGGCCTCTAAAAAAATGCTACACAAAAAGTAAGGATTCCTTACTTTTACGGAAAAGCAAGTACAAAACATGAAAGCATAATAATTACTTATGGCTCCCAACACTTTTATAAGAAAAGGTAGTAGTATTAATTACCATAAATTTTATACTGTTACAACAGAAGTATGAAATTTTAAATTTTCTATAAGTCAGAAAAACACAAAATACAATTAATTACACATAAAGAGTATTATATACTAAATTAAAGGCAAATAGACCAATGTATTAATCATAAACGTTCATTTTGAAATCCTGTATGACAGATAACAAATTAATGTGCTCTCATTTAACATTATGTTATCAAATTTTAATGACGTAATGATGAATTTATGAGCTGTAGACCTTTAATAGTAGTCGTATCTGTCGTCTGGACCTTTTCCAAGTGAGCGGTTTAGACCACACATTCTATTAAAATGGTAAAAAAATGCTGTTTGAAGAGTAGAAGAACTAGCATGTGTACCTACACTACCTAGTACCTATAAATACTTTAGGATAAAGACATTAAAGGTCAAAACACACGGATCCAGGTCTATTTTAATGATTAACATAGCAAATTGACCTTTATCTGCACAATATAATGCGACTCTAATGCACGCCTTTTCGGCTCAGAAATGTTGACGCATCGACTCGCCGCCAATGTAATTTGAACCTTAGCCTACGGCAAACTATCCCGATTTGTAAATTGTTGGCGAAATTCAAAGTTTATGATTTGATGAATAATTTAGAGTTGTAATTAAGTCCGGCTTATTTTATTGGGGGAAATGACCACGGTGTTTATGAAACCTTAGAGGCCTCATTGCGAATGCCGTTGTTTGTATGTAAGTACCACCACAGAAAAGACTGGGTTATTCGCGACAGCTACCGAATGTCGAGTTTCATTGTTATTGAATCACACGTGTTATTTAATAAGTCATTTGACCACGACCAGTAACTTTGACCTAGGCACTGAGGAAGAGAATTAATAAAATTACCCTACATACATATCATTAGCAGCCGCTGATTGTTGTCTGACCCATTTTCGAACAAACGAACTGACCGTGAATCACGGGATATCGACACACGTTGATATAATTCGAAGAAGCTTTCGCTGTCATTGAGCCACCTGTACTTTCCTGTTGTATTAGCTCTTACACTGTGGATTATTTTAATTTACTTACAATTCAGAAAAGACTAGAAAAAGCAGAAGCAAATCTTTCTCCATCCGAGGTCAAGAAGTTGGGAGTACTGATTTATTTCAGTTTAACGCTACATTCTTGTCCTGCGTTATAAGTCGTTATACTGTCGAAGATAATAACATCTTCATCGAATGTTATACGCACTTGGTCTCTTTTGGATCAAAAACATTTGACTGGAGTTATTTCCAAGTATTATGTTAAAACCAATAGTTCTCTTTACTTGGAAACTGGAAACTACTCATTGGAGGGGGTTTACTAAGCAACGTCAATTTTTGGCCAAATATTTATCTACAATAAAATGAATTGAATTAAATATTTATCTTAACTATACAAAACACACTGTGAGTAGTAAACGCGGTCTTAACTAATATCATTCATTTATCACGTAATGCTCGAGCAATCGTTTACTTAAGACTCTTGGGATTTGGACTTTAAATTTGAAAAGATATTAAAGCTTGTTCTTAAACAATTTACATCTTTTTTTAATAAAATGACCGCAATCTTTAACAGCTGCTGTCCCAATTGTAATTTTTTTTACAACATCGAAGACCTGGTAAATACTTTGGAATCCCCTTTTTATACAGACAGTATAGATGTTTTACCCAGGTTTTACCTATAGGATAAAATAAACAACTGACGATTGACTAGGGACTTCTCGTTTGACTGTTACTAAATAAGAGTTCATCAATTTGCAAATAGTCGAGTAGATAGTGAACGAGTATTGTTAGCTAGATAATTGCGGCTACGAATGAAGCAAATAACCGGCTTCCCCCTTTAGGTTTCAATACTCATATGATACAGACCTGCTACTTTTATTTAAGAAATATTTAATTGCATAGAATTTTTATATTTAATATTATTATTTTTATGTAAAGTGGTTGGCAGACAAGCATACGACCTGCCTGGTGGTAAGCAGCAAGGCTATAGACACTTGCAACGCTGACGTGACACTTGCACGCTGCCAATGCCAACCCGTCCTTTCTTACGCCGTGGAGCTCTGGTTCACCAACGGAAACACAACACCACAAAAATGTAGTGTTATTTGACTGTGGTTTTCTGTAAGGTACTAAGTACTCCAATTCGGGCTGTTTCAAATTCAAGCTAGCCCGCTGTGCCCTAACTTCGACTAAGATTAATGAGATTAAGTGTTTTATTATTGCGATTATTCATGCGTACAGTTCCGGCTCAATTATAATTATGTAAAATTACATTCAATTATTGATCTTCTGTCATGAGCTGTAGATACATGTATTTGTTATTGATATATCATTTTTATTATCCTGATTTACTGTTTTAACCGTTCTATCTAATTTCAATAGTAGAAGATAAATACAGACAAATACTTTTCTGAGTCGCAAACCTAGTGCGACATAAAGTTTTATTTACAAATTGACGTGTTTAATCTTCAAATGACGCGTCTTTAGGTTTAAGTATATTTTTACCCAATGTTACATTTCTTGATTATATCACAGTCACTTGTTTTAAAGTACTGTAATACTTTTATGAGTACTAAACACATTCTATCTTTTCCAGGAGTTGCTCCTTCTTTTAATCAGCTGTGGAGCGGCATTATCGGCGAAGCAATGTTGTCCTGATGGAGGTCTTCTCGAACGCCGCAGCTGCAGCAATTCTACCAGTCCGCTGTTGGATTGCCCCGATGGCCGTATGCTTCTAACCAACATTATCCTTAAGGGAAACATGGTATCAACAGTCGATGCTCCTGGATTTGTTTTCGTTGAAGATCCAACGCAGTAAGTTGTTATTTCTTTCCCTGCATATTTTAGTCCAAATTACTCAGCTTCCATTCCATCTACAGTAATCCACTACTTTACTTCAGTAATAAATTACAAAGAGCAAGAAGCTGTATACTAGTTTTTAAGTTTAGTAAATAACAAAAAGTTTGGAAGACCGCGATACCCATAACGATAAACATTTGAACAGTCAGAAATATATAATTGTAAGAAATTCATTTGGTCGTTTGTAATTTTTCAGGTACTGCGTTTCCAAAATGTACCGAAACAAAACCAGAAAAGATTTGGGGTACATTGATGTAGCATTGGTATGTTTTGAAAAGGAAAAGTGGACCAATGACTTGGAGACCAGTGGCATTTTAACACTTATCTCTGTCGTCTTCTTGTTGGCAACAATTGCGGTGTATAGCTATCTGCCACAAATGAGGTAAATGAAACAAACAATATTAAACTATTAATTTTCAAACTAACACCCCCATCTGACTTGAAATGAAATGAAAAAGCTCTTCATTTATATGGACTTTGCTAAGTACTTTTAACGTACCAAGATATCGGTACTTACACTAATCTAACAACACTTTCTTGATGTGTACAAAAATGTATAATAATTTGCCTGATGATTACAATGATTATATAATAGTATATGTGGTCTGAGAATATATCCATAATAAAGAGTTGCTTTCATAACGATAAAACATATTACTGGACAGTATATCGTCACCTTTATGGTAAACTTACGAAACTGCAAAAAACAAATTTTACAGGAGAGCGTTTTGAAACATTAAATTGATAATAACTTGTTATGATGCAGATGTAATAAATTATTAGATACATTAGATTTTCAAAATCCTGCTGTTTTTAAATACAATGAATGGATCACACCTATGTAGTACAACATAAGGTGCAATTTTTTTTAGATATGTCAAATTTACAAAAACTGCAGATTCGTAAGTTTGCCGTGGAGGTGACGATATCATTGAAATCATGAGGCAAATTAGTATCAGGTAAAAGACAGTCTACGACTATAATCTGACTATAATCTGTTTTGTAACATTGAATGTGTTTTAAATTTCATTTGCCATGTTTATGATTTTCTATTTATGTAATTTGGTATAAAACAGGTCTTTTGCAAGTTGACGGTACTTCTCCTCGATGAGGGGTCCAAATTCGATGAGCTATTCTGCCATGTCCTGTATACCTAAAGTATTGTTTCTAACCAGTATTGTGTTAATATTCCAGGGACCTGCAAGGATTGTGCTACCTCTGCACGTGCATTAGTATGTCATTGGGTTTCCTATCACTCGGAATGCTGCAATTGAATCCTGACTTTCGAAACGAAATATGTACTGTGACCGGTATGTTCCCCTTTTACTATTACAGATATTATTTTAACCAAACATATGTTCAATAATTTAGTTTTCTTTTAATAGGTATTTATTTAGTTACATTTCTATATTTTTTTATAACAATCACATAAAAGTTTCATCTTAAAAAAAGCTACTACTATACTTTCGATGAGATAATCTGTAGAAAATTATGGCATAATTTTATTTTTAGGTTTTCTCGTGTACGCGTGGATGATGGCTACCTTTTTCTGGATGAACGTTATATGTATCAACACTTATCGGACTGTGGTGTAAGTTTTGATTTTTTTTTATCAAACTTTTATATTTTTATATATTATACTATTATATATATTATACTTTTTAATATCTGATTATTCGTTATCAAAAGACTGTACTTTGGAGATGTATTGATTTACTTTCTCTTATTTTCAGGGACGCTGCTTACTTGCAGAAGACGGAAAAGAAGCAGTACATATTATATAGCTGCTACGCCTGGGGATGCACTGCACTTTTCCTGATGGTGGCTCTTATTACAAATTTTGTCGAAGGTAGCCATTGGAAGCCTGGCTTTGGTGATCACAACTGCTGGTTCAGTGGCCGCACCGAGACATGGCTCTTCTTCTACGGACCTATCGCTGTTCTGATTACTGCTAACGTGATTCTGTTTACACTGTCATCTTACCATCTCTGGCAGCAGACCAAAAAGTATGAAGTGAACAAGCTGAATAACCTGAAGCACAGGTATTATAATAGCACCTATTATTTTAAAAAATATTTATAATACTCCAAGACGCAGTGCGACTTAGGTAATCCGAAACTTTAGTTTTTAAACGCTGGAGATTTTTACAGAGTTCCTACGATATAGCGTAAAGAACCCTTTGTTTTTTGATACGCAATTGTTGCAAAGACACAATAATGGCTTTTCTTATGATAAGGAATCACCAAAACATAGTCACTTCTACGTCCAAAATTCTGAACCTATATACTCCCACCCCGGAGGAGTAACAACTCCTCTGGAACTCAAAGACAGAAAATACATCCCAAAGAGTAGTACGGTTTTCTATGGTGGAGGGACTTTCCAGGATAGATGTTCAATATTTTAAGCTATTCTACTATACTTGTGTAGGTCTCTAGAATAATTGTGTAAGAAGTAAACAAACATGCTAGAAAAATGGAATAAATTGTTCTTTCATTAACTTGTTCATTTCTTGATTTCAGATTCCGCCTGTCATTAAAATTATTCCTGGTAATGGGAATTACGTGGGTCTTTGAAATCGCCAGTTTTGCCCATGGAGAAGCACACATTATTTGGTAAGTTCTTCTACATTTTAATTTTATTTATGTCGAATTGGAGAGGAGCTTATAATGGCATAGTGCCTTAAAATATGTTATTCTTTCTGGTTTTGATTTTAAAAAATAAGTAGGTAACGATCCTTGACGAGTCACCCTAATATTATCCTCTAGTCTTAACACAACCCTACAAAAATGTGGTGTTATTTGACTGTGGTCTTCTGTAAGGTGAAGGTACTACCCCAGTTTGGGCGCATTAAATTCAAGCGGCTAGTCCATATTATTATTGATCGAACTTATATTGAGAACATATTCGGGAGCAAAATACCAATTAATGATTTTTTTAAACACTTTTTTTGCAGGAAAATCATGGACACGTTCAACTGCCTCCAAGGAGTCATCATATTTTTACTGTTAGTGGTGTTTAGAAGACGAGCAATCCGCGGACTTGCCAGCGAGAACTGCTGTTTGCGGTTTACACAACCCTGGGCCGAGAAGCTGAGCCCGCATGACGACCCAGACGATGAGCACATACTAGCAGAAGAAACCGTTGAAGTTAGGCTTAACTAATCAATTCTCGTAAATCGTTGTGAGATAATTGCAACCATCCAAAGATAGTTACCTAAGGTATAAATCGTTAGCTTATTTAATAATAAGGAACTACCAAATATGCGAAATTATAACACATGTGGCTTTACTCGCGTTATTTAACTATGATTGGAGAACCCAAAACCAAATGGTTAACATTCCCCATGTTCTGACATTTGACAGCTGTCAAGCGGTTTTCAAAATGTTTGAAAAATGAAGCGTTTTGGATTTGGCGTAGGTATATCCGATAAATAGCACGTTAAGTGGGGCTGATTGTCAGGAACTTAATGCTACGTAGTTTTGCGTTGATTGTTCATCTTTTTTATCATTATAGTTTCGTATTTAATATTGCACGGTCGGTTGCAGGTCCAGAACGTCCAAATTCTTTGATAAAAATTTTCACGTCACCTTATAGTCTATTTAGGTAATTTGTTGGTTTGCTGTAGCCTCACGTGCGACGTCTTTGCATTCTTAGAACAATCTCATAAAAACCCGATCTACTGAAGCAGTGCGAAACGAATTCAAACCACACAATGCGCTGTAAAATTATCGCATCTCAGCAGCAATTGTTCGTTTTAATTTTTAAGTAGGTATAATCAAATTACCTTGTTAAAATAATTCTTCAAACTATTAAGAAACATTTAACAAATAATTTTATAACGAACATGATTTAAAAATGCCAAAAAATATCGTTGCTACGCGATGGCTTTAAGCGGTGTTCTAACTACGTTGTACGATTCGTTTAAGTTTTAGTAAAACGATCGGGTTTCAGAATACCTTAAGTTAATAGCATTTTAATGTCCTTAAATAATTAAAAATGTACAGACGACATGCAGGTCAGGTTACTACAAAATGACAAATTTTACTAATCGATTTCAACTTTGACGTCTTTGGTATATCTAAGTGCAAAATGTTATGGCATAATTTGACATTTTATGGTAACCCGATGTGCTGTTGACTGTACCTAAGTTTAGTAATCTTTTCCATAATTAGTTATTTAGGATTCATAATGTACATAAATAGATTAAATAAGTTCTACAAATTGTCAAAAGAATAATGGAATCTCTTAAATTTAATGTCACCCTATTTAGGAACTAGAAAAGATATGTAAGTATCTATTTATCTTTACCTAGGTATATAAATAATTCGAATTCAATTAATTATCAGGTCATTCGGGTACAACGATGTTATTGTGCCATATTTTTTCTTTTAAAATTGTCGTTAAAATTTATTCTGCATAAATCGTGAATCTTATCTATTTACTAATCTTTAACAACGTAATTACATAAATTACATACGTACATATCGAAAATAAATTATTTCCTTCTTCATATAGTAGGTTAATAAGAATTTACTCGATGTAAATACTTAGAAAACTTTTATATTTTATTATTTATAATTATAACTTGTGTTCCTATCTATTTTTAGAAACTACACACCAAAAGCATGTTAATATATAATTTTCAAGTAAAAATTATCAAATTGTTGTTTCATTTCTTCTCCAGCTAATAAATAGCATAGGTATTATGCATAATATCTATTCATTAAAATTCGTTAAAAAATCAGCTGCTTAGAATAATATTAATGATTAAATGAAGGAGGAGGTACAGGGCCGGATTTAAAGGTCTGGAGGCCTCGGGGCAACAAAGGAGTGGAGGCCCCTTAGCCCCAAATTATTTTCCAAATAAAATGAACAATTTTTTTCAATCGAGTTTTCGGTTAAAAAATAGGCATACTTCTTTACGACCTTTAATCAACGAACAAAATAGAAAGATATTATTATTATTATTATTCATGTAATCATGTTTGTACAAAGTACCGTAGGTAAAGGTAAAACGCGAAATAAAATATGAAAGGAAAAGTTGTTTACTGGTGTTTACTAGTCTGAATTTGATTTTTTTTCCGAAGTCTCTATTGTGGTGGCCCCTCTTTTGTGGAGGCCCTGGGCTGTAGCCCCGCTTGCCCTCCCCTAAATCCGGCCCTGAGGAGGTACTTTCTATCAAGTTTTATAGGCATAAATGTAAATAAGTAGCTACCTACTGTAGTTATACAGGTGTAAAACGATCTAAGATATAACCGAAGTCTACGCATTCTATACATCAGAACAAGAAACATAAAAAAAATATTGCTGGGACAAGATGTTTATTTTTTGGTGTTAAAAAAACTCCAATAAATACTACGCAATGTATACAGCACGCAAGTTGCGCGGCGCTTAGCTAGCACCTTGGAGACGTGCTATGAGCGACGTTCAGTCGGCTGAGTTGATTGGCCCCGATATCGAGTTGTTAGTTATATGGTTATATTTTTTGATATGAAATACTTAAAGTTTTAATGTTTCTTTGGACAAAAATTAAGAAACAATGTTTTCATAAAAATCTGGAAAATATTCTAATTTTGACCTACAAAAACTTCATAACTATCTATCCCACGCACAGAATCCGATATAGCCTAAAAGAAAAAAATGGTCCTAATGACGAGCGGAATATGTAGTTCTCGGCTTTGTCATAGATCTTTTTACACCTGTTATAAATGTTTAGGTAAATTTTTTTTTCTTACGTTTCTTAAGATTGTAATCAATATCTATTGATCAAAAATAACGGTGTGGTGAATATGGTACCTAATGTAACATTTTATCACTTTTTTCCCCATCTGATGAGTGAAGTGGGTAAATATTCGTTACAAGTGGTTTGGCTGTATGATCCAAACGTCATGGCATGCAACGCATTTAAAAAATATAAACGTCAAACAGTGTGTCATAAATTGACACTCCTTCATTCATTGAATCGAAAAACCAAACAGTGTAAAAAGACCGATAGTTTAAACTCAAATAACTCAATGTAATTCCAAAGAACTTAAAATCAACTAATTTAGGAAAAATTTTTATTTATTAACATATTAAAAGCGTAATAATTTACTTATTTACATAGAACTAGTGATCTATGTGCTTTTAATGTGAAGCACGTTAATTGTTGTTACCGCAAGTATATTCGATGAGAAATATTAAAACCCCACGAAAATGCACATTAAAACAGTGTTTCTATTGCTTTCAATTGCCAAAATTAATGCTAAACAATCTGACCAGATGGAGGCTAACCTAAACGATATTGCAGAGAAAATTTATTCAGTGAAAATAAACAAATGTTGTGAAGAGAATCAGTTGATGGTAGATATGTCTTGCAGATTAGCCAGTTTGTATAATGAAAGTGAGTATTCAATGTCTAGAACCAGTAAAGTCATATGTGGTACATTTATACACTAACGGTAGTCAGTTATGTAAATTGATTTCCTGATAGACATGCTGATGTTGTTGCTACATAATTTTACCCATACCTAAACTTGCAATGGGTTTTCTATTAAAATACCTATAATAAATAAATTGGAAAAAAATAATTGCCAATAAATTCAAATAAAAATTGAAGATCTTTTCAGTTAAGATGTCTACATTAGGTATTTGCTCTAACATACTTAATGTTTCCAGAACAGTAGGCTTACTCTTGAAACCAATCCCGATCGATCGACATTGTTATTGGGACGTTCCGTACTCTTGAATGTCGACACTAGCGCCACATTGGTATTTTATTACGTGGATATTGAGGGAACTAGTCTATGATGAGTTTTAGCACAAAATCCGTACTCTTGACGCTATTTTGACACATTGGATTGTGACTGCATTGCGATTGAATTGCGTCAAGGTTGTCATTTATACAATAACCAAAGGGGTACTTTGTTTATATTGTGTGTTAATATTGTTGTAAAAATAGTGAAATAAATGTTATTTAGAACTTGTGTTACATACAAGTAGTTATTAAAAGTTGTTCTATGGTTTCTAGAAAGTTTTTTTTTATCAAACTTTTAATAATTTCTTAGGCAATGCCTTGATTGTATATTTTAGAAAACAAGAAGTTTTACAAACACTTCATGTATAATTGCTTGTAAAATTTCTTTAATTTCAATATTAGTTAATTATAGTCTTATTAAGGCTATGTCCCACATATATTTTATAATTTTGTATGCAATAAAAATACACTTCTTTTCAAAATTATTTTTACTTTTGTAAAGACACTAAACATTTATAATAAAATTAACATAACATAGGTAAAATGTTTTGACTAATCCGGTCCACGCCGGTCCAACTGTAATTACTCCTCCTAGGGAGTTTAGTGAAAGAGCAATTTCTGCCCACTTCTCTCTCTTGCATTCCTGCTTTCCTTGGGCAGTCCTTAAAAAGACCCTGGCAATAGCGGTGTGCTGCTCCAAAAACTCCACAAGGGCTTCTATTTGCAGAGTGGATGGGCGATTGCGATTGGACATGTTTTCTGGAAATGTTATTTCCATAAACCGTATAGCAAAACGGAATTCATATACGATATTTACAATACAAAAACGAGTATAAACCTTTTAATAAAAAGCAATAATATTTATTCAACTACAAAATTATTGAAATTTTGCGGTTTGAGCACTAATTGAGTGATTGATGTCATTTTTTTTGTCGTCACATTTGAAGGCAAAGACATCGCTCATTATAGACTTTTAAATAATTTTTACTCTATTTATTATTGCTTTTTGAGTAATTTAAAACACAGAAAATTAACTTAAAATTTAATAATGTATTTTTGAACTTGAATATAAAGGTTTAAGCTACTTATATAGATAAAAACCAAATTTTTAAGTTTATCGATATATCGTAAATGCAAAGGTTACACTACTAATGACAGCTAACTTCATGTGTCACTCGGCAATTCGGTTACAATGCCAATATCAAGGCAATACCTATTTCTAACGTTTCGAGAGTACGATACTTACGATTATATTGTCATTGGATTGGTTTGAAATCAGAATTGACATTATATTCAAGAGTAAGCCTGCAGTGCTGTTGTTTCTAGTTATTTTTAACCCTCAAATAAGCTAAAGTAAATGTTAGATGAAAATAATATTTCCATAATTGTATGCTTCTTGAACAACAGTTTATTTCAAAATGTTTTGTAGGTATATGGCAGCCACAGTTCAAGAATGAAAATGGAAAGGATTCAAAATTAGAACACTTTCAGTTTGAAACCGGTTTACCAGACTGTGAGAATACACAAATGAGACCAATCTATTACTTGAAGAATTCAGAGGATGAGTAAGTCATAATATTATATTTTTTTATTGATGATATTTGTAATAGATAAATATAAAGTTTATAAATCTTCTTTCCCCTACCCTGCTCCCAATTTATTTGGGGTTAGTGTAGTAAGTGTTTTTATTGAAATACTGCTAATAGGATTTGGCATTAGATTTTGTTGGCCGGCCCTGCCTGACACCAAACCTCCTTGAGAATTACTGTTATCTTTCGACAGCAACTGAGACCAGAACTTAACATGCCTTTTTTTGGTCAGCCATCTAAATACCGACTGCACACTTAGTTGCTTACCTTTCGTCATGAAGAAAGCACAATTGTGGCACCATCAACCTCCTCTTAAAATAGGATAAAGTTTATAAATATTCATTATTAAACCTGGTGACCTGTAATACAGGTTCTTTCGGAGCCTACAACAGGCACCAGTCTTCACAATATAGATTATATGAGGCCAATAAGTATATTGTTCCTACTAAATTACTAAGTGCCTAATTGTGAAGAGAAATAAATTTATTTATTATTATTGTTATTAAAACGTTTTTATAATAGTCTTCGGGCCAGTGATATATTGTTGATCAATTCTTGTTTTCATAGTAGAAATTAGAAATAAAAAGGTGACTTTACACAAGATCCCTGTATTCACTTACATATGAACTTTTATCTATTTGTTTAGCATTTGTTTACTATAGTTTGTAAAATTTAGCTTGATCGCTGCGACAGATGTCAAAGTCACATTCTTAGGGCTGGGACAATGTAGATAGATGAAAATATTTATCGAATCAATTCGATTTTTTCATTTTTTGGGTAGGTATACTTAATTTGATTTGAATAATTAGGTATTGATTATTGTTATGTGGCATTTGTTTGCATAATTTCAACGTGCTGTAATTCGATCTTTTCGAAAATAACGACATTTTCTTAAAATTACATAAAATTCATAAGTGTCATGTTATTGTTAGAAAAAAGCGAATTATAAGGAAATCAAACACGATGATTATTAATATTAAATTTCTACGCTCACTCCAATTATCTAGTATCACTAAGAACTGCAATTGATGAATGATTGCAAAATGTTGTACCTATATAAAACTGTTCTATAATTAAATTTAAGCAAAATAGAACGATTTTTTAGATTGAGGCGACACATTTTACTGTGATTTTATGTAGTGTAGGTACAACTAAATTAAATACCTACTGGTTTATCTAAATATTATTTTCGATTTATTCCTTTAATTGTAGATTTATTTATTTAGTTGTACATCGCGTACAACACTATTTTTGCAATCCCGTCAATAAAGTATGACGTTTTCGTAGGGTAAATTAATCGTTACAAAATTCTAAACTTGCTGGACATGTGGTCGATGACAGCTGTCGCAGCGATCAAGCTAAATTTTACGAACTATAATAAACAAAATAAAATAGGTACACTTTTAACAATGACCTTTCAGACTCAATATTTTATCTGATGGACGCATGCGTCATATTATTCATCATGAGCATAGTGTGGACAGCATAAAAGAAGACCCTTTACTGATTAACTCATTCAATATACATGAACCAATAGCAATTCCGGAGGTGAAAGAACCTACATCATACATTCATAATCAGAGAAAATATTGTATGGATAAGGTAAGGTTATCATTATAAATCATATATTAATTATTATTTCTTACAATAAAGATTCAATAATTTTCAATTATTTTGCTTAAACTGACCTGAAATAATGAAAACGCAAAGAAAAAATTGCTAGTTATTTTAGACGGATTCAAAATTTTGGAGTGTCTTGATTAAAGTTTACCTGGCTAGCGTCATGTAAGTCTACAACAATAAGAACAATAGGGAATATGCATGTAATTAATATAAGGCTCGTTTTCTTATATAAACTATTACTTTAGAATTGTCCCTCCATCAATATTATTTAATAAAATTTCTTTTTGAGCAAGAAAATTATTTATTGAAAAGTGTGAAAATCTGGGGGAAATTCAAATATTTGAAACGCGACGAGAGTGGTTGTGATGTAAAAATCTAATAAACAGGATATATCAATGTAGTGATGGCCACTTTTTAACATCAAATCCCGATTTATTTCTGTTGAAATCAAAGATGTGAAAGCGTTAAGCTAATGTTTTACAATACCTACTCTCTAACAACATTACTTAATTAATTTATCTGAAAAAATAACATACAAAAAAAGCGAAAGTAAGTTTGTTTATTACGCTTTCACGACTAAACTACTGAACCGATTCTGACATAGTTCATAAACACAGACTTTTTGGCGCGATGTCGATTGCATTGACGCGTGCGAACCCGCGGGTGACTGCTAGTTTTTTTATATTTTGCATTACTATGTGAATAATATGTTGATAGTACTAGATTTTAAGTCACCAAAACTCTGTTATTTATAGAATGCTTTTTTTTCAGATTTTTATGACAAAGACTAATGTTACCGGAGAGTATGCTCTTGTTTGTGTGCCTGAAGTAAAAATAGATTGGAAAGACACAAACTTTCTTATGACCATGATCTTAAATCCAATATTTCATGGTATCTCCATTCTACTATATCTCATAGTTGCAATTATATATTTTGTACTCCCAACATTAAGAGATCTAGCTGGAAATATAATAACAACAATAAATGTTTGTCTAATTGTTAGCCAAGCAGCAGATTTTATAAGAATCTTTACAGAATACAGCAATCATATTAGTTTTATGATAACAGGTATGTAATACAATAATATGCGTATGCTTTGTTTACTAAGAAATTGAGGAATAGACTATTTTAAAGAAATGCTTCAAACAGTTTTGATTGTTCTATTTTAATTAAAACACAAGCAATAGCGCCATATGCTCAGCCCATCTACCGCAGTGTCTCATGACGAGTCTTTAATTCGTGTGTTGCCAGTGATGACCTATGGAACCGAAACGGGGCCGCTTACAATGGGCCTCATAAGAAGGCTCAAGGTCACCCTAAGGGCAATTGTGGAGAAGAGTAAGGCAAAAAGTGGAGAGGGCTATGCTCGGAGTTTCTCTGCGTAATCACATCAAAACAATGATGAGATCCGCAGGAGAGCTAAGGTTACCGATATAGCTCAAATATTGCGAACCTTAAGTGGCAGTGGGCAGGGCACATTGCGAGGAGGACTGACAGCCGCTGGGGCGAAAAAGGTCCTCGCGTGGCGACCACGTACCGGGAAACGCAACTTTGGTAGGCCCCCCCAAAAGATGGACTGACGATCTGGTAAAGGTCGCGGGAAGCCCCTGGATGCGGGCAGCGCAGGACCGACCGGTTTAGAGATCCTTGGGGGAGTTCATAGATCCAACAGTGGACATCTCTCGGCTGAAATTATGATGATGATGACAAGCCAATGTCGAAGTAGTTGTAGACTCTCTTGCTATATTTATACGTAAACCTTAAACTTCCATGTATCTACAAATTTCGGATAATAGTGAACATATCGAATTGAATTCTTCAGACAACATTGCATTTTAAAAAAAGAGCTATTCATTCTCCAAGTCCCAATGGAAATTGTAAATTCTCTGCAATTTTTACTGACTTATAATGTCATAGTTACGCTTCTATAGTAAAGTCTGAGCAACATCACATCAAATTGTGGACAGATTTGCTAATTTAAAATAATTAGGTAATAATAAGTTAGAGCCATTACAATTTTGTTTAATTGATTGTTGTGAACACATTTTGTTGAATAACGATTTAGTTACATTGGCCTGACTCATTGTTTTATTGACTAATTGTTTTATTTTTCTAGTATATCTTCAGTGTTTTTTAAATTTAATTTCAGATATAATTTTATACATAAGTTTACTGGGGGCCTTCTTTTGGCTTAATAGCTTTGGATTTTATATATGGAAAACATTCAAGTAAGTTCCTTAAACATTTAAAATTGTGGTATAAATGTTCCTTAAATATAAAAAAATGTTGCCTAATAAATTTTACAAATTATTCCAGATCAAGAAATGTGTTTTTGAGAGTGACGGATGTTCGAAAATATTGTTACTATTCAAGTGTGGTATGGTCAAGTGTTATAATAATGGCAGCAATGGCGATTTGTGCACACTTCCTTTTGGACACAGGAACCAATCCAAATAGAAAAATGAGATCTCAATTTTCATCATCAATTATAGTCGATGATGTAGAACAAGAGACTATTGGTAAGAAATAGATCCTTCATGAATTTTATGATTATATTTCTACTAAAAGGTCTGACATGACTGATGGGGTTGTTACGCTGATGTATTCCACTTATAAACAAACTGAAATAGAACGCTTGAGATATACTAACATCTACTAATAAACATGCAACCACACTCATCATAACCCCAATAGGAGTTGAACAGAGCCTTAGGTAACGTTTATTTATACATAACTAGCGACGCGCCCCAGCTTCCCGCTGGTGCAATGTAGATACATAAACAAATTATACAGATAAACCTTCATCTTGAGTCACTCTGGCTATTGATGAAAACCACATGGAAATTTGTTGCGTAGTTTAAAAGTTCTCAGCGTACATACAGAAAAAGCAAATTTGTTTTATACTATGAAAGATGTATGAGGAGAAGCCTCCAAATGATGAGTTTTCTAGCCTCTCGCCTGCATAAAAGGGACATCAAACACAAAAAGTAATTAAACTCCCAGTGAACCAGGTCAGGTAATACACTCTAAATCATCTCAACAGTCCGGGTGGGACTAAATTTATAAAAATATAGTAAAAAGTCGTTAATATTCCATTCTCTGAGATAAGTTAGTACTTATGTCAACTTCATTCCTCCAATTAACAATGTATAATTTGGTGATAAGTACTATTATCTTAGAAGTCATTGCTTCTGAATATAACATTATCACGATGCAGTTACATGAGAGTTATCTTAAGTACCACTAATAGGTGGTAGTTAAAGTATAACATTAACATCATTAATATTTCGTCTAATTATGTATTATTATCGGTTTTCAGGTTGGCTTGGAATCGCAATATTCTTTACACCAGTTGCCTTTACTATCATTTTCAACATATTCTTCTACATCACAACACTGAGAGTAATTAAAAGAATAAACATTTATGGTAGAATACACCATAAGCTAAAAGGATGGTATGTATCTTTTAAACTAAATAAATGATTAATATTTGATATGATCGTACAGAGAAACTGTAAGCGGCCACGTGTCGATTCTTGAGATACAAGTAGGTTTTAAAATGAACATGGATAGGACGAAAATCATGTTGAATTCCCATGTTGTACCTACTGCTGTGAAGATTGGGAGCTTTATACTGAAAGTTGTCTAAGTTCCAAAAGGGGGTCAATTGACGAATTCAATTCGGCTGGGCAGCTTTCGGGAAGCTACACGGCATATTCTTCTTCTATTTACCGCACTGTAAATAGAAAATGCTTAATACGTGGGTAATACACACGAGCGAGCTTCACCTGGAACGCAGAACCACTAGGAACTGGCTATCGTATCATAAACTGTCGTAATACAATAGTCATCATTCGCCTGTCCTACTTCCAATTTTATTTGAGGTCGGCCTAATAGGCTTTCTTCTGGAATATTTTTTGCGTTTACAAACGCGTAAATATATTTAATACTAGAAAAAATACACTGAAAAAAATCGACCTGCCTCAGGCGGGAATCGAACCCAGCATCTTCCGCAATCAAACAACTTCCAAATCTCCTCAATCAGCCGTCATCTTAACATTAATTTATTTTTATTTAATTAATTTATTGATTTACCAACGTTTGCAGACATCAAATCTTGTTATTTAAGTTAAAGTAATATTTTAATAACTATATGTAACAAGCTTTTACTGGTAAATACCACATGTAAACATAACTCAACTTTTAGCTTTAAATAAAGTAGTTATTATAACAAACCCCGTATAGTTTTAAGGAACTTGTTGAGTGGGTCAAAGTTAATATCAATGTGTGCACTATATTCATTAGTTACTCTTGTAAACCTTGAAATGTGTGAGTTAGTACCAAGCACTGTTCTGCGAAATGGTGGACGAAGGGGAACTATGTTACTGCGAGGGTATATGACTGGGATACGAATATCGAGCTTACTAAGAATTTATTTAATTAATAAAACATTAACACCCTTCTTTTTTATATCATCTTTCATACAGTCTTATCCATCATTTCTTCCTCTACCATATCCATCCACAATCATTCTCATTACTTTCTTTGAAACGTGCTCATCATCTCTTATCATTATATTAGGGGTTTAAGTATGAAACTGCCGTTTTGTATGAAGAATTTAACGAAAATTCATTTTTCCATACAAATATATTTGCGATTTTTTAAGGAACCACAAATCTAAATTTTATGTAATTTTGTGGAATATTTAGACAACATTAAGCTATAGGATACATAGAGAAAAAATTTGCAAATTGATATCGGTAAAAAAATATTCATATTTTTATAACGGAGACGGGCACCTCTTAGGACGAGCTGTTTTTGAAGATGTATTTCTAGTGAAAAAAATAAAAATAAGAATAAAATTTTATACATAAATATAAGTCCTTGTAATGAAGTTTAAAATAAAAAAAGAATAATGGACATAGCTATTGTATTAAAGGAATTAAACACTATTGAATAATGAGGAAATAATCGGCAATTTCATTCATTAACCCTTATTATGTCCATACCATGCCAATCTGTTACCTCTGTCTTTTTGCCACTGGTGCTACTTCCAAACTTCCTCTAATGTGCTCATTTATTCCATTTCATTTACTCCCTATTTTATCCATTCTTGTTACACCATACATCCATCGTAGCATTCTCATAGCTAGACGGACACAGCAAGTTCTACCACCAACCAGAGTACAAACTTCTGACGAATGGACGAACTTCATAAACCAACTAATGTAATTTCTTGTTTCAGCTTCGACTTATTCCTTCAGATGTTTCTGATCATGACTACAGCCTGGTTATTCCTGCTCCTATCCTGGTTAAACTTTGACGGACTTATATACGCACATATCATAGTGAATCTTCTGCAGGCCATACTAATATTTTATGTGTGTGTTGTGCGACAGTCGCATGTAACATTTTTGTTGAGAAAAAGCTGTTGTTACGCTCAGCCTGTACCCACAGGCGAGTGGGGCGATGAAATGACACATATGAATGGGATAAATTATTAAACATTGCCCAGTATATAGTATTAGACATGTAGAAGGTTTTATTGCTAGGAATTTATTTCATTATCATATAAAGCAAAAGAGCATTTCATACGCATTTGGATCGGTTGACTGATACTTTTTAATCTCGGACTGAATCTCCTAATAATTCCATGACATTAAAAAAAATCTGCTTTTAAATAAATATTAAGAGTTTTTGACTCAGTAGAAATTATTCTCGTTGATAAAATAGGGCACATTCTAATAATTGCTATAATAATTCTGTGATTATTGCAGTAGCTTTAGTAGTTATTACACAAAGTGTCTTATATAAGTGTCTTACAATGGAAAGAATGTGACTGTTTTAAAGTAAGGTATTGTTTAGTATGTGTTCACTCATGATAAAGATTTTAAGGGGACTGTAAACTTTATTCCCTAAAGTGAATGTATTAAATCGTGTGCTCATGAAAGTTACTTAATTATTTTTATAAAGTGATTGTTTTAGCTTTTATGTATAAGCAAGCACATTTTCATGTTTTCAATATATTCTATAGAAAATTGGCGAAAAAGTTGTGTTCATCGCCTAAGAAAGAGTTAAAGGACTGCTTGTTTTGAATCGTTCTTTTGGACGATGCGATATTCACATTTTACATGTGGTTTTATTATTATAAGCATACAAATGTAGAAAATTTTAACGTGCAGATTATAGCCATAACATGCACTACCTAGAGTAAACAAGTAATATTATAATATTAATTAAGAATATAGCTTAATAAATTGAGTTATTATGTTATGCTAAAGCAGCTATGTCAAATTAAAAACTAGACAAGTACACACTAAATGCACTAAAATGTGTGACACTCGTATTTTAATGCAAACTTCAAGAAAGAAGAGAAATAAAAACTAAAGACAAGGATGTATGCAGTCATGCAAAGAATCTTTTTTAGCCTTCCCTGAAAAGTGAGAATTAATTAAATCGAAAGGGTACACTTTTATATAAAACGTCACACCATCGTCCCGCCTTGATTGTTTTTGATTTACGGTGAGGTAAATAGAAAATTCTTCTAATGAATGTTCACGAGGAGTTCTGTTCTTGACTTGCCATTGAGATGGTTTTATATCAATTTATGACTAAGACTATTGCAGCCCATGGATTGTGAAAGTGGAACGCAAAAAGTTGCTTTACTATAGTATAACATAATATCTCAAAATTATCGATGGTCTAAACATAATTATATATCCGTCCTATTCTAACATTCTTGCGGCAGCTACTGTGGTTAGTGAGTATTTGGACACTGTTGGCACTAACATTTTCAAATTGCCTACTTACGTTTATTTATAAACTTACTCTTTTACATAATATTATGTATAATTTATAGGAATTATATTTTGTGAATCTGCATTTAATTTTGTAATCATTTTTATTTTATATACTGCGAAATAAAGTTTGATCAAAAATGTGTTTTGATTTTGTATATTTTAGATGTGTCATTCCATAAGAAATTACTTAACACAATAGGCAAGATTCCTATTGCCTGAAAATGTTAATTAAATTAATTATTATATGATATAGCCTAGCAACGTGCTATGGCGTTCAGCCCTTTCAACCAGACGGTCCGTTTACGGTTCGATTTGAGTTACGACTGATAACGGTAAAAGATTTCTATAGTCGCTTATCCTATGACTAACGGTCGGCTTCAATATTCTATTCGCTAATAAAAGCAAGCTTTCTGAAGTTTGGTTGCCTAGCAATTATCGTTAAAATACAAAAAATAACAGCAGTCACTTAGCAACCAATCCCTGGTAGGCGATCTGTAACTGAATAGAATATTGAAACCGGTCATAAGTGTATCATTATTTAACGTAACATGCTTCGTAGGTAACCTAAAGGAGTGAATATACCTAATCCGCCGACCCGCCAAAACGGTCTTGGATAACATTATCAGAGTATTCAGTGGATCTTGTCTGCATAACAATTTTTACGATGCTTTCCATTATTTTGTCGGTGATATATTTATAATAGCATCTGTTCACCCATTCATTACGATTTTCTAGACAATGATTAAGATCTATCTAAGGGTCCAAAGATATTTCCTTCAGAATTGCACGCACCCAACATTCCTCTGTCTGTTTTATACTATATGGTTGGCAAATATGAGTACGCCTGATATCAAGTAACTATCTTAGTATTATGATGTATTGAACTGCACAAGAGTTGCACGCAAAAACAAGGAAAGTAAAACTCCGCGTGCCATAGTCGTTCAACTAAGAAGTATCCGCTGCCGCGACGAGTTTTACTCTGCTGTCACGCGCTACAACAGATCACACCCTCAACGCAAGCTGGGATCGTCTCATCTGGATTTCAGCGGACCAACCGTGCCCATTTACGTTTCGGAGCATCTTTCTCCACCTAATAAGTCGCTCCATGCAGCTGCCCGTGCTAAGGCCAAGGAGCTATCTTACAAGTTCGTGTGGGTACGGAACGGACGTATATTCATGCGGAAAAATGAAACGTCGCCGTTCCTCCACATCAAGAATCAAGATATATTACTCTCACTTGAGTAGGTAATAATGCAAATGATATTAGTAATATTCTGGGACAATCACATGGCTGTTAGTGTTAAAAGTGTTTTAAATATTTGTTATCAAAATGTAAATGGTCTTAGAACAAAATGTTTAGAGTTATATAATAACATATCGCGTAATGACCTCGATGTTATATTACTTACAGAAACTTGGCTTCAGGAGGATGTTTTGAATTCAGAGTTGTGTGATTCTAGATATGACATTTTTCGACTTGATCGTGACCTAACCAAAACAAAAAAGACAAGGGGGGGAGGTGTCATGGCCTGTATTAAATGCAGGTTCAGTGCTCAGTCCACAATCAAATTTCATACCAATACAAATACTGAGTTGATATGTGTTACCATACCCGCGCGATGCTTGGGTTCAAGCTCAGGTTTGCATATTATATTGGTATATATTCCTCCCGAATCCAATCAAATTCCTGTCCAACTAGATGAAATAAAATCATTTGTTACATGGATATGTCAACAAAACCCATGCGATACCTACTTGTTAACGGGAGACTTTAACCTTCCTTGTATTGCATGGCGGGATGACTATTATGAAGTACTCTGTAATGTTGGTCTGGATTTGCAACGAGCAGCGTCGCAGTTTATTGAAAATATGACATATTTGGGGCTTAACCAGTATAATCTCATTCCAAATCAAAATGGCCGCTGTCTTGATCTAGTTTTTTGAAATATAAATTCAATAGTCACTAAACAATTATCGCCACTTTTAAAGGAGGATGTACATCATCCAGCCCTTCAAGTAAGCCTTACTGATTTATTAATAGAACCTTTCGAAGATGTAGTCATCCCACGACGTAATTTTCACAATTGTAATTATTCGGCTATTATAGACTACTTGGAAAAAATTAATTGGAAGCATTTACTGAATGCCGAAACAGTGGACGAGGCTTTAAATATTTTTTATAACGAGATTGATGTATGTTTTGATAAATTTATTCCAATTTCAAAATCAAGTGCTCTTAAATCTAAATATCCTATCTGGTATAGTCTGGGCCTAATAAAAATAATTCACGAAAAAATTAAAATACATAAGAAGTGGAAATGCTATAAAAATCCGCGAGATTACGATGCATTTGCTAGGCTACGCACTCGCGAACAACTCGTTGAGCACCAGTGCTATAAGAAATATATAGATAACGTACAAAAACAAATACATAAAAACCCGAAGGCCTTTTGGATGTACGTAAAATCTAAGAGAAGAGGTTCTCAGTACCCGAGTCAGTTCACATATGAAGGTGCAACAGTTGCGGAAGGGTCGGCTATTTGTAAAACTTTCGGTGATTTTTTTAATAAGATGTTTTCTCGTCATACAGTAACTAGCTCAAACAATGATAATAATGTTGAACTGGACATTAGCTCTTCTACTACAACAAGAGCAATGGTTACGGTAGACAAAGTCGAAGGGTTGTTGAAAGGTCTCGATATTAATAAGGGTCCTGGGTGCGATGGTATACCCCGATTTTTCAAGTCGCTGCGCAACTGTACTTGCCTATCCAATACATTTGCTATTTAACCTATCATTGAAAACATGTAACTGTCCACAAGCATGGAAGAGGGCTCATGTGATCCCTGTTCACAAGAAGGGTTCAAAAGTGGATATAGTTTATTACAGGCCGATTTCTTTGTTGAATATACTAAGTAAATTACTAGAAAAAATCATATATGACACTATCTATGTAACTTTGTCGAATAATATACCTCAAAACCAACATGGTTTCGTCAAACAAAAATCAACTTTGTCTAATTTGGCTGAGTTTTCTAATCATGTATTGTGCGGAATGGAATGTGGTGGGCAGGTTGACGTGATCTACACCAGGGAGGTTACGGAGCTTCGACTCCGGTTCCGTTAAGTCGGAACTTCCGATTATTATTACACCTTCGGTTCCGACTTCGGCTCCGACACTTTTAAATCGGAGGTTTTAATCGGAGGTCGAAGCATAACATAGCGGCGACGGCGGCCTGTGTCGACTGTTATGAAAGGTTTTTTTTCATTGTTTGTGTTTTATTTTATAATTTAAAAAAAAATTGATTTAAGAATGTTTTATTTGTCTGTAAATAAAAATTCTTTCTCATGCCACCACTTCTGACCCTGCCTCCGACTCCGATTCCGACTCCGATTCCGATTCCGATAAATCAAATTTAAAAACTCCGACTCCGACTTCGGTTCCGATAAAACTACCTCCGTTACATCCCTGATCTACACCGATTTTGAAAAAGCCTTCGATCGGGTAGATCACGTCATTCTGCTAAACAAACTTTTTACGCTTGGTATTCGTGGTGATTTGCTGAGGTGGATAGAGTCCTATCTTACGAACCGATCGCAGGCAGTGGTCATGGGTGGTTTTAAATCGGATTACACTCTGGTTCCATCGGGTGTGCCGCAAGGCTCGCACCTTGGGCCACTGTTCTACTGTGCCTATCTTTACGATATAAATAAATGTTTTAAAAGTTCTAGCCATCTGCTATATGCAGATGATAAAAAGATTTTTATGAAAGTTACGTCATACTCAGACTGTGTACGGATTCAGCGAGACCTTGATTCCCTAAGTAAATATTATAAGGATAACAATATTACAATTAACATTGACAAGTGTCAAATTATCAGTTTCACTCGTAAGAAACAAGTTTTATCGTACCCTTATAACTTCGATGGTATTGTTATCGCGAGAACTGACACAGTTTTAAAGATCTAGGCATTTATCTTGACTCTAAAATGGACTTCTCTATACACATTAATTACATTATAAATAAGGCCTATCGTAATTTAGGATTCATTAAAAGAACTTGCAAGCCATTCAACAATATAGAAAGCATTAAGTTGTTATACTATGCATATTGCCGTAACATTCTTGAGTATGTAAGTCCAGTATGGTCGCCGCGGTATGCAAAGTATACACAGAGTCTGGAAGCAATTCAGAAGAAATTCATAAAGTTCCTAAATTACAAAACACATAAAAAGAACAAGGATTATCAAGACGACTGTCACTATTATAACTTGTTATCTCTTGAATCTCGCCGTGAAGTGTTAGACATGTGTCCGCTGTACGACATTGTAAACAGCAATTTGAATACACCCAGCCTTCTTGCTTCGATCGGTTTCCGCACACCTAAGTTCCGAACTCGACAAACCGCACTTTTCAATACACCGATGCATCATACTAACTATGCACAAAACTCTGTAATGACTCGTTTACCTACCTTGTACAACAAAAACTACAGCCAAGTAGACATTTTTAATGTAAACAAGAAACGATTCAAGAAGCTGATAATACATAACTCTAATATCAATAAGTAGTTTAAGTTTAAACAACATAATGTATTATTTTATTTTCAAAATTAATTATTCGTTTTTCGCTAACTGTGTATTCTGGCCTTAAGAGAATGCTAGGGAACTCTGTCATTGGCTTAGATTTAAGAAATAATGTAACTAGTTAAGCTATCATTGTAAATAAAAAGCTGTTGAGTTTCTATATAAATAAATAAATAAATTATATTGTAATTAGTCTATGGGTAAATCAGCCCCTGACTTTCGGTAATTTAACGTTGAATAACAAATAGTCTCTTCCTCCAATTTGTACCCATTTCCAACTAGGGTCAATAGATGACGACATCCAATTAAACGTCAAACTAAAAAGTCGGCAAGTGATAACCTGCTCTTAGGTATGTAGACTCCTTTAAGATACCTATTCTAAGCAATAAGTAATACTTACCTGTGAGAACAACTGTCCTTCCGGTCTTCTGGTCAAAGCCGCCAACTGGCATCGCACCACTAGATGACAGTCATCCATCACAGTGTTGAAAAACCGCCTCGTGGGCAGCAAAGCCTCCAAGTCAATCATGAGCTCCAGGAAACGTTCACAATACCTGTGAATTCATAATAAGACTAAAGGCCTGTTTCGCAGGTTCTATGTAAGTTTCCACTAGTGTTTATTTGTGCCAAAACTCGCAATTTAACTGCCAGATATTGTTTAACCAATGACGTAAAAAATACAGAGAGGTAATAAACGAACATAATTGTATTTTAAAGTGGCGCAGGTAGACTACCTGCGCCACTTTAAAATCCTATATCTACATACTAATATTTAGTTAAATACTTCGCGAAAAGAAAGTTAAGATTAGGTAAACTTGTTATTTTAAAGAGATAAATATACCTCAAGAGGTACGTATCGATTGCTGTTTAGCGCTCATTGGCGCGAGCGCGCACCAATACGGATAGGAGAGGATGTTCGCGCGCTTTTTGAAATAATTTGAAGAAATAAATGAACTTGAAATTATTTCAATAAATAAAACTACTTTCGAATGAAATTACACGTTTTTCTTGGTTGCAATGTAATTTGTACACTACCTAAAAACATTTTTTTTAACGACAACTTAATGGTTGCAATGAAGTGAAGTCGACCAACCAAGACGAGGGAGCATTCTCCACTGATCCGGCAATTGCCTGACTTATTCGTTGCCACTCTCGAGCGGGTGGACGTATCTATACTTTTTAAATATCTTACGTTATAACTGCTTATAAAAAGTATCTCCACTAACTTATCAGGCAACATTCCCATTATACTTATGTTGTTTTTTGTTTTTTTTTTTTTATAAATTCTAAACATAGCATAAGTATGTATAAAAGAAGCATGCACAGTTGATATTTGTATATATTTTTTTTAAACGGGGTACCCCCAGCTGCCGGTTGCCGTGTACTAATGTACTTGGGGTCGATGGAATACCACTACCACACTCCTAAAGGTTTTAGCATAGTTTTATAAACGATCGCCTCCCTGACACCAACCTTCCTTGGAAATGCAGTACAGAGTAGGAACTTCTTGGCCCGAAAAACGATATTCCGAATTTCAAATTTCCGAAAATTCTTTGTTATAATTAAGAATTTATATGAAAATAGGTAATAAGTTTTTTTTGCATATCTTGCATGAAGGGATTTATAATATTTTATGTACATTGTACAATCATCTGATAAAACAGATTGAATCACCATTGTTTACTATTATAGGTATGTTCGATTAGACTGAAAGTACTGCGACCAAAACGCTCGCTTCGCTCGTTCTTGAGCCGAACGAGCAAAGCGAGCGCCGCTGTAGTAGGCGAAGAAGTGCCAGAAATGCGATCAATGTTCCTAAATGGGCGATTCAATCTGTTGGCAGACCTTATTCGGAGTTTTGATAGTCGGAATTCGTATTTATGATATTTCGGGTTATTATTGATCAGAAAATTTCGTTTCGGTAGGTACTTTGAAATTCTGAATTCTGACAATCATACACCCGTATTCACAAATATTACTGGGCACAAGGCACTGACATCGTAAAACATAAGACATTATAAAATTTGGTATTCGTGATTGTGACTATCGGAATTAAGTTTTTCGTATTTATGTAGTGTACCCACCTCACTACGTATGGATCCACGTCATCAGTCTCGGGCACTGTCTCCAGGATCCTCATAAACTTGATCATGAGTCTCTGCAGGTAGCGTCGTTCCCAGTTTAGCTTTTCCAGCAACTCTGGTTTGTCTTTTTTCTGAATAGCGCGCCAATATTTCCGCCATTTTGGAACAATTTTAAATTCCTGGTTTCTCCTTGCTGAAATATTATGTTAAGTTATGATCCTTATAATCACCTTATTTTAATATTGATCACCTTATACTCCGTCCGCCAATGCGGATTGGCGGACGGAGTATAAGGTGATCAATACCCCTTTGCTGATCCATTAGTCGCCTTCTACGACACCCATTGGAGGATATGGGGTGATGCTATTCTACTCTGCCGGCATCACGCGGCCAAGCGTGCAAGCTTGTTTGCCATCAAAAATAAACTCCATAGGTAGAGGTTTTCTCAAAGGACTACAGTTTTCTTCAAGGACGACATAAAAAAAGGTTCGCCAACGCGTGTTATATTACCCGCCGTATTGCAAGTGGCTAGAGGCTGACCATATTCTTGATTACCACTCATGATCATCTACCAACCCTGCTCCCAAATTTATTTAGGGTCGGCATAATGTGAACATATTACCATACTAAACATACTAATATAATAAACGTGAAAGTTTGTATTTATGGATGTGTGTTTGTTAATCTTTCACGCAAAAACTACTGAACGGATTTTAATTAAACTTTACAATAATATAGCTCATACATCAGAATAACATATAGGCTGTAATTTTACCGATATTGACGCGAGCGAAGCCGTAGGCGACCACTAGTAAATAATAAATTTGTTTTAATTCGGATTGCTGATTAATTATTAAAAGTTTTGATGAAGAACATTTTGACGAGTTTTTTCGGCACCGCGTACTAGCTGTTCCTGTCTATGGTTGATGTAATCTAGCCAAAATATCTAGTAGAAAAAGTATTTAAAACCGGGTCCAAATATGTATCATTTGCCCGACCCGCAGAGTAGGTATCCGTATCGCCGACGCGTATCATGATCGCATGTGGACGAGTGCTGATACGCGAATCATGATACGGGGCTTGATACGCTGATCGGATCGGGCAAATGATCATATCAGGACCCGCCTTTAGTAATGCTGGAACCATTGTGTCTAACTATTGGTACCTACCTAAAAGGCAACACCAGTCTAAAAACTACAGTACTCACTTTCCTGCAGGCTAATCCACATGCTGAGTGACACAAGTCGTTTTACTTGGTCTCTACAAAGCTGGACCTCCATACTACCGAAGCAATGGTTCAGAAACAAGAGTAGAGCAGTCTGCTCGCGCATGTTATTGCTAGTGTGGTCTTCGGCGACACTAGCTCGAAGTACTTGTTCAAAGAACGCGGGAAAGTGCTCTGGAATCTTGAGGAATGCCTGTAAGAAACATCAGATATACAAGATTTTGTGCAGTTGGCGGACTGTTCAAACAACTAATGCAGTTGGACCAACTACATTTTAAATTATGAGAACAAAGAGAATTATGAAATGTCTCTTTGTCTTGAGTTTACGAGCACAACTAGGAATTATTCGTATCTAACTGCAACTGCATTAGAACTGCACATCAACTGAGCAGCTAGCTTGCAGTCAGGGTGCAATTGTTGGAACTGCACACCAAATGCATTTTGGCAGTCGAAATACAGTCCATCTGTCTAGAGCCTTGTATTGGATTGTAGAATATCTACAGAGTAAATTCCACCTAGAATTTCATTCTAGCATGTTGGGCATAAAATTAAGAGACAAATTAAGAAATGATGATATCAGGGAAAGAACAAATCTAACTGACATAGCAATAAGAATAGACTATTTGAAATGGTGATGGGCAGGCCACATGCTCGGATGCCCAAGGGAGAATCGTGCCAGAAGCTAACCAACTGGTACCCAAGAGGTTACAAGAGAAGTAGAGGTCGACCAGCTAAGGGGGGAGGGAGAGAGGGAGGATGATTTCAAGCTGGTCTTGGGACCAAAATGGATGAGAGTAGCAGTAGACAGACCCCAGTGGAGGCAGTTGGAGGAGGCCTTTGTCGAAAGACACACTAACCTGAGAGACATCCTATAATGTGCTCTTTTTGTTTAGAATAAAGGGCTATTTTATTTTATTTATAAATTCTACCTCATTGACGGATACCTAGGTACAACCAAGATAAGCAACAATGACAAAAAAAGTGTAAGTGGATAATAAAAAACCAAAAATAAATTAATACAATAAAAGAAAGCTTTAAATTATGAATGTGTAAATAATGCATTGCTCCAATGGTTACACACACAAACAATATGTAGTGTAACTTTATTGGAACTTTAATGATTTTGATTAAAAAGGAAAAAACACACTCACATAAATATGGATTCAAACTATTTAAAATTTTTATATAAAATATTTTGCATAGTTCATTACATCATCTCATTACCTGCCAAGCTGGGACTCTTTCTCTAAACTTCTCATTGATCATAACAACTATGGACATCATGTGGGCATGAGATGCCTTTCCTGCTTCATAGTGCGGCCACAGGTAATTTTCCAAGTACTGAGAGAACTCCAACATCATGATCCGTCGTACACCAAAGCTGAAAATATTTTCAAAGCAACATTTATAGCAATAATGCCATTTATATCTATAATAAAAATTAAGCACAGCAATTGCATAGAGATTGTCTAATTCTGAATTAAATATTTACATATAGGGAAAATAATATACTAATTTTATACCCATATTGGATGTACTCATTTTATAAAATATGAATTAAAAAGTAAAAAAATAACCAATACTTTGATTATAATTATAAGGGCTATTTAGAACATCAATCCCATTAATCATTATTTTATTATAATACACAATGTCAGTTTATAATTCCACCAATCAAAGCTAAATCTTCTAGCATTAAAGCTTCCTAAAATATCCAGGAAAAATCATAAAGTTTAAGCATATAAAAATGCAAGTCCTAGGACACAGATGCACTGGCACTTTCACAAAAAAAGTAATAATAAATAGGTCAATGTCCCAATCTATTAGGTCATTAACCTTAACACAGTTCACTTGTTTAGATCAGTTAGGCCATGCTAATCTGAGAGTGACAGTGCTTCTAGCTTTATTATAATATTCTTACTAGGATCCAAGTATCTCTGCTTGGTATATTGACTCCACAATAGCAGCATCATAGGGTAAGTGGTTTTCTTTAGTTTGTGGAGACCAGTACTGCGAAGCTAGCTGTGAACAGTAAGGCCATGGTCAGTTAATTCAATGAGGAATGTTACATAGATTTTAGGACCTTGTAAATACCAGTAGGCTACCTGTAGCTATATAATAAAGTATGCAACCAACATGAATTTATTAATAAACACATTTAGCAACATTATCATATCAATGATTTTATTACTTTAGTTTAAAACTACCAAAAATGTAGGGTGTCTTGTAGGTTGAATATACATCTGATTTTATGTTATCTATACATTGATGAGGCAAAATAAATTTTATTTATTACAGTACTAGCCAAAACTATGCTACAACAGTTGTAATGTAAGGTTTAAGTTTTTTGGGGAGTGGATTATAAATGTGACATTAAGTCAACTAACTCGAAACTTATTTTTTTTTCTATTAGGTGCAACCTTTTTTTACAGAGTATATGTTAATGTCTGTAAACCTCGGCAAAATGTTATTTAATTTATTTTTATTTATTAACACAAATTGGGGTTTATCAAAAGTATGCTTAGGTACAGTTTTTATTAAAGTTAAGTTAGTTAGAGTGAACATTGCTATGTGTAATTATGATTGACTTGTAAAGTACCACTTTTATAATTGATATCAGAATGAAACACTTCAAAGTGTGGCTGTGTTAACCATATAGACTATTAGAGATTATTTTGAATTGTTTTATTTTACGAATAGTTAAGCAATATGATGTGTTTATTCCTGTTTTATTTCCAACTAGTAAATATTTTTTTTTACATTCCTAACACAATATTACATAATACAGTCATGTGTGTACTGTGTGATTGGCGGAAGATTCATCATCATCATCGTCATTTCAGCCAAGACTCCCACTTTTGGACATAGACCTTATCCAAGGATCTCCAACTGATTGGTCCTGGCTGAAGATTATAATAAGGCAATACATAAATAAATCTGTGAAGAATAGTAATCGTATTGTAAATCATACAAGGAATGCTAATTTACATATTATTCTTGCTTTTCCTAGTATATTTAGTAATACAATACTAAGTCATATTAGTAATAGTTACATATAAAATAATTAATATATATTTACAGTTAAATTCTTTATCTATACCACACTTTGTTTGGAATATTATAAATAATGTTTTTATATAAAACACCGTTGGATCGTCTAGAAAATGATTGTGAAATAAAAACATAACCTCAACATTTACTTACTTGAGTTATTCTATCAGCGTTTATTTGTGATAGAGTTGGTAAGGGTATTTTAGGTTTTTCTACAGGTGGGGTAGTTTCAGTCTTCATTTTATTAGAATTATTATAACACGTATTTCTAATCTATTTGAATGTAACAAAATTTCCCTCCGGCAATTCAGTAAAATGAAAACATGTCAAATTGGTATTGCCAAGTGTCAAACGTAACGTCAAAGTTTTTCTTACGTTTAGAAACTAAACGAGTTGGAGTTTCTTTCGAGTTCTTGTTGTTCTCAATCAACCGTACAATTTTTGTTACTTTAGTTACATTTTCATTGATATTGGCGAAATGCATACGCTTAATGCGACGCGACACCATTAAATAAAAATAGAATAGAATAGAATAGACGAGAGTTTCTCCCGAGTTCTTGTTGCAAAACAATGACGTAGGAATTTCTACGTCATTGTTGCAAAAACACGTGAGAGACTATTTTAAACTCAATCTACCGTACAATTGTTACTCTTTATGTGTCGCGATTAGACGAGTTTCTCCCGAGTTCTTGTTGTAATAACATGTGTTGAGAGACTCCATTTTTAACTCGAATCAACCGTACGATTTTTGTAACTTTACTTCTTAGATTATAGCAAAAAAAGGGAAGATACCCGAGTAACGCGGGTGTGCCAACAAAACTGAGACCATTGACCCTACTACGTGTTAGTTTGTAATCTGTATATTTTATGTAACTCTATGGTCTTCGTCTCCAAGACAATGACGTAGGAATTCTACTCCAAGCTTTTTGTCTAAGACTCCAAGAGAACGGTAAAACCATAGTATCCCCTTAGTAGTCTGTGGGTAAAACGTTTGTATGTATGTACATACGTGCGTGCATGGTCCGTGCTATATTGTGAAAGAAATATTACTAATAGCTTAAAAAAAATGCCTTCCTGTGTATTTAGACAGTGCACAAATCACTCAATGAATAACGTTTCACGCATAAGTACAACTAAACACAAAATTAAACAGTAATATTTTCAAGAAGATTACTAATAAAAAATACATATTATTCGGACATTTTGAGCAAACGAAACAAAAAATACGCTGACGCTACTTTTGTAATGTAGTGACGTCTCGAGACTCGCTGACTCGATCGGCATTATTCGGCACAATAACGATGCTGGACGTAACAAACGTAGTGATTACCTCCTCTGTGGACGTAACATTCATTCACAGCTTATTCACAGAGTGTGAGTGATAGTGTGTCTATGTCTCAGAGGAAGGGTCTATGTAGTTGACGAGGCCTGCTTTTTGAAAGATGCGATAAGGAGGATGCCGTCTCTTCCCTTTTTGCTATAATCTAAGCTTTAATTTCTTACATTTTCACTTGACATTGGAAAAATGAAAAACGATAGATTTACATTTACTGTCATTTATAGATTGGCATTGAACTGAATCGATTAGGGCGGGACCAAAAAAATGCACCACTGTGTGAGTAATGCGCATATGTGCGTGGAAAATGTACTGCATGCTGACAGTTGCTGTCTTTTCTACGTGACTGACAGGCCGACCTAGACCACCTGCGTGTACGTGAAATGGTCTCATCTGTCTATCTCGCTCTAATCTACGCTTTAGTATCCTCTATCTCTTTCACATTGCCTATCTACAATTTCTTATATCTATGGGAACAGCTGTTTTTTTGTGATTTCAGAGTTGCTTCCATAGTAAAAGTTATTTAATTGTGTTGATGAGATCTTCAAATATTGGAGATCTTCAAACAAATTTTTATGAATATTGTTAAATCTGAGCAATCAATTATAACAATATGCAAGGCGATTTTAATATTTATTATGATAACATAGTTGTATTTATATAATGTGGAATCGTAAATCTTTCAGGAGATTCATCATGATGTTTGATCCTCCTGACTATCCATTTAAAGAATTAACAGATACATTAAGAGATAACTGTGAAACAGAGGACTTGTTTTTCAATAGTGTGCCTAATGGTCCCGATAGAGTCGACCAATTGCCTTTAAACAATGACTTGATAACTATTACGGAAGAGATGATATCGAACGTAGAAAATGGATCATCATATCAATCTAACGATGGCGGCCGATACTTCAATATTGAAAACTGTACATTTAATCAGTCTAATACAATTAACGAACAAAATTCACCTTTTTCCATACAACCTGACAATACATTTTACGAACCAATCTTGCTTGATGAGAATACTGTCAATGAGTTCTTACTCCCTCTAGAAAGTTCTACGCAAAAAGATAAGGTAGCAATATTATTTAATAAAATACAAATCCATCAAATGAAGAATATCATTGCATACGTAGATTATTGCGACAAGAAATTGTTTTAAAATGCGCGAGTCAAATCCGTTTAATTGGAAATTAACGTTTTTCTTTATTTGATACGAAAGGTGTTCAGTTGGTATAAGTAGATAAAAAAAACTTAAGAGCCACTTCTAAGGACCTAAGTCTTGGATCGTATTTTAATATACCATATCATCATCATCAACAGCTCATATATTGTCCCCACCGAGGGGCTCGAGCCTACCCCACATTAGGTGTGTGCAGGTTTCCTCACGATGTTTTCCTTCACCGTAAAAGCGTCGACATACTTATGAAATCAAAATTTGAAAACACATTGGTACGTGGCGGGGATCGAATCAGTGTCTCCCGAGTGTGAGACGACGCTCTTACGCACTACGCCACTGACGCTTTTAATAATATACCATACAAAAAAAACTAATACTAGATAACATTATTTCTAAAGCTACTTAAAATCTCTTGTATTTTTTTCTTGGTAGAGATCAATTTTTAATAAAAAAATAATTTATCATTTATCTTCATCCCTTACAGGACACAGAAGCGTTAGGCCCAGACTTATTGGCTCTACATTCATGTGTAATGTGCCACGAGATATTCACCTCAGATGCGGATCTATTAGATCACACCATTTTACTGCATGCCTCGGTCAATTTGGACTTGAACAATAATGAAACGGCAGTGGACAAAGATACTGCAACTACTGTGTATTCAGAAGGTAGGTACATATCTTCCACTTCATAATTTCAGCCGAGAGACGTCTACTGTTTGGGACTACATGGTGTCATGGTGTGTGTCCCACTTCGAGAGCGTCTTAAGCGACTCCTGCCCTTGTGTATGCTGGACTCCTTGCATCATACGCTAAACATCTACTGTTGGACATAGGCCTCCCCCAAAGATCTCCAATACGATCGGTCCTGCGCTACTCGCATCCCGACGGCTTCCTGCGACCTCTACCATTGTCGATCCACCTTTTGGAGGGCCTACCAACTTTGCGTCTCCCTGTACGCGACCGCCATTCGAGGACCTTTCCGCCCCAACGGCCGTTAGTCCTCCTCGCAAAGTGTCCTGCCCACTAGGGTTCAGTCAGAATGCTTTGGGCGTATTTACTACTTACCAATGCCGCCGACTGGGTAATAGAAATACTGTTCGCAGTGTCGTAACTATAGGGTGGCATGGGTGGTAAAATGCCACGGGCCCCCGAGGAATAGGGGCCCCAGTAGTGTCACGGACATTTTTAAATTTAAAGAACGAAAAATTTCAAAACTAGTTAGTGTATATGAATTTGCTACGGGCCCCACATGGTATAGTTACGCCACTAACTGTTCGCCGATGAAAGTTTGGGCGAAAAATACGTTGTTGGTTCTATCAAAACCTACCTGTCTGAATATGAGATTGAATGTCTTTTTATTTACCCAGTTATTTCGGCGATAGGGTCGTATGGTCGTAAAGGTAGGTAAGTATCTACTGTCATTAAGTCAACTTATTTCTACAGGCCTAGGGTCGCCAACTCTAGCTCATGTAGCTCCCGGATGCAAATATCAACCTTGTGCCCACTTCGAGAGCGTCATAAGGGACTCCTGCCCTAGTGTGTGCTGGACTCCCTGCATCATACGCTAAACCGGCTCTACATAGAGTCTATGCAGAGCCGGTTTAGCGTATGATGCAGGGTCTATTCCATAGATGCGCTTTTGTTTCAGAAGTTAATAACAACGCGGACTATGAAACAGACTGGCTCGTATGTTGTCTGTGCGAACGAGTTCTTTCAACAGCTCTCGAAACGGAGCCGGCCGGTTAGTACAAATATTTTGAGTTAACATTGTCCTAGGTACCTACCCACTCCGGCTAACTGTGTCCTTCTGTTATCTAGAACAGCTGTGCTGCACCGACGAGAATGGAAAGGGGAACGTTGGTCCCAGGAAACTACACACGATGTATGTCTGTGACAACTGCAACGGGCTATTTGCTGATGGAGAGGCTTTGGATAGACACCGTCTGCAGTGCTGTCCATTGCAAATACAAGATTACTACGTGGATGATGTGGTAATATTCGTATTTGCATTTCTCTCAGAAAAGATGGTCGCACTACCTCTCAGATCACTGCCTATACTCTACCGCCATTTAATTTTAGTGAAACAAATCTTCTGTACCCGTAGTGTAAGGTTTTTAGTATATAAAAAAAATTCAAAATATTTTCCTCCGTGCTTCGGGAGGCACGTTGGTGGTCCCGGCTGCTGTCAAAAGTAAGTTAACGCAAAAAAAAGATTCGAAAAACTTATATTTCGACACTCTCAAGGTCTCAAGGTGTTTGCAATGTCGCTCAGAGATGGCTGATTATTGTCCAAAGAAACATTATCATTTTTTTTTTTAGTATTTCATAACAAAAAAAATAGGGAGTGGTCTCCCTTTGACTTTATCGTTACTGGAAATGACTCAAAAGTTCATAGAAATCTTATATTTTGATGTCATACATACATGTTAAATTTGAGTCACCCATCCAAGTAAAGACCGTGCACTTGGTTGCTTAACTTTCGTGATCTACGACTCAAAAGTTGATAGAAACCTTATATTTTGATATTATACATGCATGTTAAATTTGGTTGCAATAATTTAAAGCATACTCGAGTTATCGTGCTAACGCACAGACATACAGACACAGACACATACACAGACATAATTCCAAATACGGATATTTGGACTCAGGGGGATCCAAAACGTGTAAATCCGTCTAAATCTCGAGGTCGAATTTTTTGACGATTACAAGACTTCCTCTATACTACGTAAGTAGACGAGAAAGTAAAATTGGCTTCAAAACGTTAGCGTTCATTGTAGCTCATCCGATGCGCACAGACACAAACGAACGGGGCTGTCCGCCACCGCCTGTCTGGCAAAATTATTGCGGTTTTGCGAGTTGCGTGCGAGTTTAGCGCTTTACATTGCGCGGATCAATTTATTTTTTTAACACCAAAAAATAAAAAACATTTCCCAGCAATTATTTTTTGAAATTTTTCTTATTTTGATGTATAGAATACATGGTTCTCGTTTGACTGTTCATGTCTTTTACACCCTAATTATTTGATGTAGGTATGAGCCACAGATTTAATAATACAAGGAGATAGGCCAAGCCAGCGTTTAACTTGCGACAAGTGTATGCCATGTAGGCATACATTTCCGCCACGTCGCCTTCCGATAAAGTCAAGTGAATACGTAACTCAGCGATTCGACCGATCTCCTTTGCGGCTGTGCTTAACTTTTATCGCTTCGCAGTCCTTATGACGCGCGCAATGAATAGTGTATATTACTGCTTGCTCAACTAGAACCATGTATGTAGTACGGCCGCTGATTGCGACACTCGGTCTTCCTATGAACTCGGCGATTCGACCGATCTCCTTAGATTGATATATCTGTGGTATGAGCGTAGGAGCTATATTATTGCAAATTATAATTGAAATCCATTCAGTATTTTTTGCGTGGAAGAGTAACAAACACACATCCAGACATCCATCCACACATCTATACATATACATCTATACATCCATACAAACTTTCGCGTTCATAATAGGTATTAGTACGAGAGGTGTTCAATAAAAAGTGAGAATGACTAATATGTTGCCTGTATATATTTTATTTTTGGATATAGTCGCCTTTTAGCTTAATAAACTTGGAATATCTTTTTAGGAGCTTAAAATTTCTGTCTTAAAAAAGAAATCTTCACCCTGAGCACCTTAAATGCAATCTCTGTCCTCACAAAGACTCTATAAACTTTGGAAATAGACAGGAATTACTATAGGCAAGGTCGGATGAATATGGACAAATATTTCGATGTCAGCATCTCGATTTGGGGCGTTGAGGCGTTAAGTTACTGAAAAACTGTGCCATTTATTTTGTTTTTTCAATTGTGTCTACAAAGCTACATTCCGTTACGGATAGGTAGGTACTCATAATACAAATGTAGGATGACTTTTTTCAGATCCAAAACAAAACTGCCGCGGAGACGTCCCAATGGTCAGAAGTATGCTTTTCTTGTGAGATTTGTCAAGTCCAATTCCCTTCGGCAGAACATCTTAAGATTCATAACGCTTCGTGCCAATTGAGACCTGCAACGAGAGGTCGAAGGAGTTGCACAAATAATACGAACAGTAATAAGATGTGGAACTGCGGGTCGTGTAACCAATTATTTGTTACTGCGAGGTAATTTATAATTCGACTCTATCTGCTTTCTCTATTTTTTTGATTGACTTCTGCAGGTTTGTCGCTGATTACATTTCCTGCGTCACCGGTTTTTGACGTGACAACGTCTTATAATTCGATAGAGCCGGCTGCACGCACGAAAAAACATGACGCATGCGGCGTTACGTCGCTCTGAGGCGTTCCATGTAAGGCCGGCAAAACAAATGAAATTAAATTTTTCTTTTGAAAAATGCTACCATTCCATCAGTATTTTCTTAAGACGTTGTCACGTTCAACTATCGTCAGTAAACAGACTTTACAGACCAACCAATTTTTTTTTAAAGGAGGAGTCCTTGGAGGGCCCTCAAGCCTGTAACTCGAACGTTCGTAGGTGTTTTACTGGGCGACCGAGCATCTTCCTCTCGGGAGTCTCTCGACCGCCTAGCGTCCCTATGGCGTCCATGTCGGAAGGATCTGCTTTTTCTAGCTTGAACGTCTTGATCAGACTTACCTACTAGCGACCGGAACATTCGTAAGAGCTTATACATACATAAAGAAAACAGGGGTTGCTTTTCGGAGCTGGTGGTCGGTGCAGGTCAGCACAGTGTTCTGTGCCTATACTTTTGTGGAGCACGCGCCAATAAGTTCCGAATGTCATTGGATAGTGCCGATCAATGACGTAGGGTGCCGATCAGCGCTTTTCAGGCTACTATCAGGCATTCTTATTCTATGGTTCGTTCGAAAGATGAAAATAAAATAAAAGATAATTTTGGGTTATTTCTTTTGCTCCTTGAATAAAATAGAGTCCTAATGGTATATAATTAAATGTTGACTTTCGTGGTTTCTGTTAATTATATAAAATCACATAACATCCTTGAGTTTATCAGCACATAAATCGGCAATACAAATCACAAAAGTTTACAAATATTTTAGATGGAGTATACCTTCCGCATTGGACTCCCTAGACCAAAATAATTATCACAGACAGTAGAATGCTTTTCAATTAGTTTAAACAATATCCTTCCAGGGAACTGTACCGGCACAAACGTGGAGAAGACAGACCGCCCGGAGCACCTCTCACAGCGTACATGTGCGAGGATTGTGACAAGGTTTTGGGCAGCATATGCGCGCTACACACGCATAAGAAAATGCATAAAGTATCCAAACCGGTGAGTGAGACATATATTTCCATGCTCACACCATTAGGGAATATGCATGTAGTTCATATAAGGCTCATTTTTTTATATAAACTCTATTACTTTGGAATTGTCCTTCCATTAATATTTTTTATAAAATTTATTTTTGAGCAAGAAGTTAATTATTAAAAAGTGCGAATAAAGTGTAGGACATTCAAATACATATTTGAAACGTGACAAGAGCGGTTGTGACGTCAAAATCTAAGAAACAGGATATGTCAATGTCGTGATTACCACTTTTAATCAAATCCCGGATTTATTTTCGTTGAAATCAAAGGTGTGAAATTTCCGGTATAATAATGCACCTCTTTGTTGTGAAAGCTTTAAGCTAATGTTTTGCAATACTCTTTAACCTTTTAATCTAATATAATTAATTTATTAAATTAATCACATTTATACAACATAATCTAACACGATAATATTGTTTGTTTTGTTGATATAGACATGAAGCTTATATTTAGTATTTATATATGGGTAAATTTTCAAAGCGGACTTTTTTACGTCATTACGGTGGCAATTTTTTTTTTTCACCAATCACCCGAACCAAATACGCTAGATTATAGATTAGGATGCTGTGAATCTAATAATTTATGAGGCACCCTTTAGAACACAGTACTTTCGGAGAAATATTATTTTTTAAATTTTGTGCCACCGAAATGATGATAAAAGCCACTGAAATGACTCAATTAATTAATTAAGCAAATTTTCTTAAATATTCATATAAAAATGCGGTAATGTACTTAAAGAATATTTTTTTTATAATCAACTTTTCTAGTACACTGATGGCAAGTAAACATTGATGACACAGTAACAAAAATAAAACAAATATATATTGGTTAAGCTAGCCTTCATTTTCTTAAGTTATAGTTAAAGTTCATCATCATCATCATTTTAGCCGAGAGACGCCCACTGTTGGACATAGGCCTCCCCCAAGGATCTCCAAACCGGTCGGTCCTGCGCTGCCCGCATCCAGCGACTTCCCGCGACCTTTATCAGATCGTCAGTCCACCTTGTGGGGGGCCTACCAACGCTGTGTTTCCCGGTACGTGGTCGCAACTCAAAGACCTTTCCGCCCCAGCGGCCGTCAGTCCTCCTCGCAATGTAGCCTGCCCCCTGCCACTTAAGGTTCGCAATTCTTTGGGCTATATCGGTGACCTGGTTCTCCTGCGGATCTCATCATTTCTTACGTGATCAGGCAGAGAAACTCCGAGCATAACCCTCTCGACTCCATTACCCTTTGGGTGATCTTGAGCCTTCTTATGAGGCCCATTGTAAGCGGCCACGTTTCGCTTCAATAGGTTATCACTGGCAACACACACGAATTAAAAACTTACGTCTTGAGACACTGTAGTAGATGGGCCGAGAATATGCCGCGTAGCTTCCCGAACGCTGCCCAGCCGAGTTGGATTCATCCCAGGTAAACCAACCGTCCCAGGTTGTTTGTCCCAGGTAAATATAATGGTCTCTACCACTTCCAGTGTAGAGCTTCCAACCTTTACGCTAAGCATAATGGCAGATTATCGCTCTTTGGTCTTCTGTATAACCTGCCGCAACGTATGTATGTGACTATGGTACTGAAGCCTTTTCGGAATCCGGCTTGTTCGGTAGGTTGGAAGTCGTCAGACCTGCACGCGAGACGATCCGTATAACCCTCGAAAACAACTTATAAACATGACTCAGGAGCGTGATGGTCTATAGTTCTTCATTTGGGCCCCATCGCCCTTTTTAAAGAAGTGTCTCACCACGCCATCATGCCACGTCTTTGGCGTTTTGCCCTCGAGTATAACGGAGTTGAATAGCCTCTGAAGAGCTTCTTCAATCTCGGTCAAAAGCTCAGGTCGCGATGAAACGATTCTGCCATCCTCTGTCTTCAGCTTCGACAGCAAGATATCTCCAAGCGCCAGACCTCTAGCGAACACTATATAGGCACTTGGAGAACTGTTTAGTGAGCTGCCGACGACGACGAGTGTCTTAAAGAGCTTTGAACCCACCGTAGAGACGGCTTCCACGAACCTGTCATTGTATTCGAAGCAATTTTGCACTTCGAGTTGAAAGTGTTCGGGGTTTTGGATCTGGATAGCTTCAGGGCGGAGCGTAGACATCATCAATACCTTTCGGATTTGACGTTGAGATTCAATGTGCCTCTTACCATTCGATGATCGCTCCCCGTGTTAATCGAATTGATCACAGAGACATCATTGAATATCCAAGCCTTGGTCGACATGATGAAATCAATCTCATTTTTTGTTGTACCATCCGGACTTTCCCAGGTCCATTTTTAGTTAAAGTTATGTAAAATAATTGAGCATAGTAATATGTGCAGTATCTTTCTTTCTCTCCTTATACCTCATTGAATTTTTCTATTTCTTTGCCATATTATTTTCCTTTCTGAAAAGGCAATTGAGCTATAGGGAGAATCTTTTTCTCTGCCTTGTTCTTGTAGGCATAATTTAGAGTAATTTTTAACTTGGATCTGTAGTACCTACCTAGTAATAACTCACAATACTAATTTTTATTTTTAACTGAATATTGTTACTAAATATACTAATAAATTCTATGGACTAAGTATTATGGGTCTGAACGAAATAAATTCATTGCTTCAATAAAGAAAACTAAGAGTTCTAAGAGAAGAAAACAAGAACGCAGTATGAAACCATTATCCAGTATTCCAGTCCCAAAGTAAGTCAGATATACATAATTGTATTTTAAGATAAAATTAATATTAAATAATGAAAGATTATTATATTTAAAGTATATAAATAGTATTGATTATACAGGTATATATCATTACGGTGGCTCATGCGTCATTCCGGTGGTTCACTACGCCACCGCAATGACGCCACCGTAATGACGACAAAATGTATTTTTTCGTTATAATTACCCGAGTACCTAATTAATTTAGTAAATATTTACAGGTCGTAAGACTGAGGCAATTATCTACAACATACTAACTTGACGATACAATACATCACTCCGTTCATAATCTAAAACTTGCCACCGAACTTAGGCCTTAGTATGAGTTTTGATAGTTTTCGAGCTCGATCAAACGTATCGTCTTTCTTCATACATTGGCCACTGTTTCTGATAGTTTACGCTAGGGGCGCTAGTGGGCAATGTATGAAAAGAGACGATACGTTTGATCGAGCTCGAAAACTAACAAACTCGTACTAAGGCCCCTGACCACACACGGTAACCAAAACACATTTCTCGAAAAACTTACCTCGGGAACGAGTTAAAACTTGCTTAAGCGTCGTCCTTTCTACCCACAAGTTGGGGCCCGATTAACACTCAGGCTGATCAGAAATCAAAATATGACGTGACATCGCTTGACTGATAGAAAACAAGTAGTCAACTGCAAGCATCGGAAGCGCAGTTTTACGCGGGACAAAGACATATTGGCGTCTCAGTTTTTTAATTTAATAGTTAGTAAAGTTTTTGTGCCTTAAATTGTGAAATGGAGTAAATATCTTTAAAATGAGATATTTTGATAAAAGATACGTTAAAATTTTGTTTAATAGTAAGTGGTTTTGTGAGCGCGATTTAAACTGGGACAAGCCTCCCAGGGCTAGGCCGCTCATACAAGTCGGATGTTCAATGTGGAAATTTTTGTAAGTTTTAATATTAATTCTTATCTAGTTTTTTAATACGGTTAAGCTACGAGGTATATTTTCAAAAACGCGTGTGTTTAGTGTGTTAAGAATGATAGTTTCTTTATAAAGGTCATAGGACGCCCAAAAAAGTACGCTCGAAAATTTACCCATATATCTATTAGACGAGTATGACTGGCAGTGAACGCATATGCGTTTACTGATGACATAGTTTTCAAAGAATGGCTAAGCTGTGACATTATTGAAGAGTTAGAGAATGTTGATCCCTCAATTATTATATTCATTTAGATTTCATTACTATAACGGTAATAGTTCGTTAATATAACCTTGCATTAAGAACAACATTATGAATGCCTCAAATATTTTGCCATAATATCATTAGATATTATGGCAAAATAATTACATAATTAATTCATTTATTCGTTTATGAACATGGGTATCTGGTAAAACCTCAACCTGTACAGTTTTACCTCGAACAGGTAAAACTGTTCAAAATAGGCAAACAATATCAAATATCAACATATTTTTTCACTCACTGCACTCACTATACGCACAGGTTTACCTTAACTTCAGATTAAGTTTCCTTTGAAGCTTACATTGATAATAGTTTTGTCATCGCCAGGGTTATCCGTGCCGCATCTGTGGTCGCCGCTTCAACCAATCTGGTCATCTAGCTATCCACATGAGGATGCATACAGGAGAACGTCCATATCCCTGCGATCTTTGCCCTAAGGCTTTCAAAGTGAAGGTTAGTAAGCGACTATGCCAAGTAAACGCTTGCTGTGTAGTGTAATCCCATTCTCATTTTTTGTCACCATAACATTCATCCCTACTTTGATATTATAAATTCTCAGTGTGTCTGTCTGTACGCTTTCATGCTTAAACCACTAACCAATTTTTATGAAATTTGGTACAAATATAATAGGTTGGGGAAAAAGTTTCTTCGCATTTTTTAAGAAAATTCAAAACATTTTTTAATATAGTTTATTTACATTTAACTAAAGTATGTAGGTACCATTTTGTTCGATAACTTTTTGCCATCTTGTAGGTAGGGACATGATCCCATTGCTATAGAAATTTTGGGACTTCTGGTCAAAATACCGCGACAAGTGGTTTTGGCAGTCCTCTCGTGATGTTAACCTGACACTGCCTAAAGAATTCTGAGGAGACCGAAACAGGTGGAAATCTGAATGTGCAAGGTCAGGACTATACGGCGGATGCATTAACACCTCCCAGCCAAACTCTCTTAATTTTTGCTGAGTGGCTAAAGATGTGTGAGGTCTAGCGTTATCATGATGAAAAACCACACCCCTTCTGTTGATTAATTCCGGCCGCTTTCTCTCAACTTCTTGCTTTAATCTCATCAGTTGTTCGCAGAAGAGTTCAGAATCGATGGTCCTGCCTGGTGGTAACAGCTCATAATGAATAATGCCCTTCCAATCCCACCACACACACAGCATCACCTTGTTGCGAGTTAATCCGGGTTTCGCCACAGTCTGTGAAGCCTGACCGGCCTTTGACCACGACCTTTTTCGCACGTTCTTGTCGTACGTGATCCACTTTTCATCACCAGTTATCAGCTTCTTCAAAAATGGTTCGGTTTCATTACGTCGTAATAAAGAATCACAAATGAGTACACGGTTCATTAGGTTTCTTTCAGTGAGCTCGTGAGGTACCCAAATGTCGAGCTTTTTTGTGTACCCAGTTTTTTTCAAATGCGCCAAAACTGTTTTGTGGTCAATTCCCAGTTCTTCAGCTACGTCGTAACTACTGACATGCCGATCTAGCTCCACTTTTTCAAAAATGGCATCCATTTTATCTGTAATAGGGCGACCAGAGCGACGTGCATCTTTGACATCAAAATTTCCGGATTGAAAACGCTTAAACCAAATTTGTGCTACTCTCACAGACACTGCACTAGGTCCATAAACATCACAAATTTTTTTCGCGGCTTGCGTTGCATTTTACCTTTTTTGTAGTAAAATTTTAAAATGTATCGAATTTCTTCATTAGATTCACTCATCTTGACGGTACGAAAAACAAATGAAAATCACACATTTTCCTAATTTGAATTTGGAATTATGTTCTTTAAAATTTAAACTTTCAATGATACCAAAACCAGCCAGATACAAATAGTATAGCCAAAGAGATTTTATTACAAGTTTATGCATACTATAATGCGAAAAGACTTTTTCCCCAACCTAATAGATTAAAGCTTTGTTAAAATGGCAAATATTTTATGGCAAAGAAAAATTTTAAAGGTGTTGAAATATAATGAAAGTTTGTATGGAGTGCGTCACAGTTGAAGATAAAACCACGAAACTTAAAATTTTGGCTCTTGATATGAAAAAAGTAAACATTAGTTCTAGCATTTTGGAAATTTTGACCAGTTTGAGGATGAAAGATCTAATGGGAGTCCAAAGAATCTTTTCATCCAAAGATTCTGATCAAATTTGGTACAAAAATATAGTGCTAATTTGATGCCTTGACACGGAAATATTAATGACATTACCGTGACCTTGAGATAGAATATATGCTACCTTAAGTTGTAAAAAAGGTCATGAAGGGGTTGAAATAATGGATGAATGTTTGTATGGGAATTCATCATTATCGAAGGTAAAATAAAACAATGAACTTTGTATATTTAGGCACTTGAAAGTAAATAAACATTTGCTCCAAAGTTTTTAAAATTTTATACATTTGCAAAATAAGTACCCTAAAAAATAAGCTAAGTACCAAAATTAACTATACCACGCGTTTGAAGTGGCAAAAGCTAGAATAATATAATCGCGAGCTTTACAGTCATGCTTTGACAGATACAGCTGATTATTCCGGTTTCTACTTATTTTTTATGACTATTGCTGTTGACCATTTAAATAGGCGAGGACTTTGGTAGGTCCTCTAGAGTACTCTAGACTATAAGGCCAATTTCCTTAGAGGATTTCTAGATGACGAAAGTCTCCTGCGCGAGAATCGCTATCTACCGATTGGAATTATTAAGGCGTTTGAGCCAGATCAAGCCTCTCATTTCTATACTACATTAATTCTGCTTTCATGCCTTTTCTCCTATACCCAACTTTCATTTCCATACATCAGTGTTGGGACCGGCACACCGTCATGCACAGCCGGTCGTGCCTTCTCAGAGACCCACGACCCAGATAGGATATTTAAATATAACTCCAAACTCTTACTTGATAAAAAGCTTATTATTTTGCCTTTCCACTATACCTAATATGCTTCCGATCTGATGAGACTTCATCCAATTTACCTTTCCTCTAAAATTAATTGAAAAAATCGTTCGCCGTCATGTATTAGCGATATTACCAGGCGATAGCAAAAAATCGCACACTCGCTGAATACGCAATTGTCCGGCCACAGGCCTGGAGATAGTTCCCAGTGTTTTTAGGGTTCTTTGTCTCTAAAGGAAAAAAAATAACCCTTATGCCCGTTGTTTATCTATCTGTGTCAAAACATTAAGTAGAAGAGATGAAAGCTCTTAGCATTCCTGGATTCACCGTGGTGGTGCCGAGTCTATCGCGTTGCAGAAAGGGGAGCCGAAAGCAGTGCCTGTTGTCTTACTCGATTTACATCAAATTTGTCACATTTTGTGGATTTTTCAGACCTAATTTTGTAGAGACGTAAACAGCTAGACTTTGTAAAGAAATTATATATTAAAGGAAGATTAATTCTTGATTAAAACTACTATAGACAGATATTTTAATTTTCACTTATTAGTTTTGTAAAGCGAGGAGAATCTTATGGCGCAGTTTTACGAAAATGCTGTTCGGAGCTATCTTTCAGATTATAATGGCAAACAATACTTTGCGAAAATTGTTTTTCCAATAGGAAATTAAATTTTAAACCGCTATAGAGCCTAAATAAGTAAAAAATTTAGATAACATATGAAAAGGAATACCAAAAAAAATCAAAATTGCAAAATTTTAATAAGGAGTTACAGTGTTTTTGAAATTATTCAAATTTAACATACTTACTATATTACTTATATTATACTTATCTACTATATTAGAATACATATAATGCAAGACATAATAACGATATTATAATATTGATAAATGCAATCAGATATGATTTGGAGTATGAAAGGAAAGAAAACCTAGATCTATGAAATTTGGCGAGAAGCAATTAAGTATACCGCAAATAAAGCGAAAACTCGGAAATTGTATATTTCACATATAGCAAAAGTGGTCGATCAAAATTAAAATACAATAATAAATGACTAATAAAGAAGCATTACACAATTCATTGACACACTTCAAGAAGATAAGTGTAGGTACTTTTTGCAATTTTATAATTTCTGCAAAGATTTTTCTTTTCGTGAATTTAGGAGCTGTTTTGAACATTCTACCTCAACTTTACACCGTATTTTTTGCTTTGTACGGAACCTTATACGCAGGTTCGGCTCCAACTTGGCAGGTTTTTTTCTGTATGATAATGTGTGTGAAATGGTGTCGGTGGCAGGTGGAGCGCGACGATCACCGGCGGACGCACACGGGGGAGCGGCCCTTCGCGTGCGCCGCCTGCCCCAAGACGTTCACCGCCGCTGCACGCTTGCGTGAGCACGCGCGAATACACACCGATCAAAGGTTAAAGGGCTATATTATACGTAACACTGTATGGGAAGAAAGCTTACTTCATTTAATTTTAAGACAATGCTTGGTCTTTATTGATTTTCATCGTAAGTCTGTCCTGGTTGTTGACTTATGCGTTAGATTGTTTCCCTTTCAATTCGGACGCCCTAGGGGCGTTAGGCCGTCAGAGACCCTCGAGAGAGATATATTCGGTCGCCCAGTAATCCCTAGGAACGTTTGACTTACAGGCCTGATGACCCCCAAAGTCTTCGACTTCTAAAAAAAACGCTGACGCAAGAAATGTCGTCAGCCTTCAGTAGTCTAATAAAGTTCAGTAGTCAATCAAAAAATGTTACTTTTTGAGTTTGCCCCTTTTAGGTATAATGTAACCGACAGGCTGTCTCTATTTGCTGCCAAATACTGCCAGATGTGGCTTTGTGCGTAATAAAACTAAGGTTCTGCCCTTCTACGGATTACGAGCATGTTCGTATTTATATATGCCTATTGACCTATGCATGCATGTAAAAATATAAAATCTTTTTTCTTCAAATCTTTTCTGCGAGCTCTTGGTCTGCATCTCACCCCAGCTAAGCTAATTAGCTTGTACTAGGAGTGGGTTCATGTGGGTTGTCTACGGCACGGCAGCCGGGGATCAATCTCCGTCTACACAGAAACCCAATCCACCTGCCTGCGCGATCGGTTACTGACCACTGACGATTCAATTACATTATGAGTGCGCTAGATGACGCTAGCGATTAAGTTTAATGTTTAACATAGAGAAGTATATTGTCAATTGACAGTATGCACATATTAACTCGTAATCAAGGAGCTTATATTTTACCGTAATTATCTCATTATTTTGTTTTTGTATCAAAGCGTATGTTACTTATCTGTTTAATAAATTTACGTGTAGTTTTGAATTTCATGCATAATGACTACCAAAATGTATAAATTTCCGTTAGGGCTATTTACCATAATTTTTTTTTATTAAATCAGATATTAGCCACTACACCATGATTTTGATGGATAAAAAGTAGAAAACCTCCAATAAAGTTATGATACTGCCAGCTCCTCTACAGGCAAACTTGCGTGGCTGTTGGAAATATATTACTCAAAAGTGCAACAGATGGCGCTAGTAGCTTCAGAATTACACTGTTGTAAGTTTTGTTCCATTGTAACAAAATAAAAATAGTATGGAGATATGCATACATTCTACCTAGATTACTGTCAGTGTGGGTAATTCAAGAAAACTTTTTGTAATAAGAATGTATCCTGCTTTTTCTCGTTATTTGAGAGAGATTTATTTGTTGGTCAGTCAAAGAATTGCTAACAAGAAAAAGTTTAAATCTGTAACCCGGCTACGGATAGAAAGAAAGCAATTTGCCGCCAGTAGGCTAATAAATTTTTGCCGCCAGTGGGCAAATCAATCTTTGCCGCCAGTAGGCTAATAATTTTTTGCCGCCAGTAGGCAAATCAATCTTTGCCGCCAGTAGGCTAATCAATTATTGCCGCCCCTACTTACTTTTTAGATACCCTAGTTCACAATGATATTAATTACATTTGCAACTTTCTTGTGTTCTATATTTCTCATTACATCAGTTTTGTTCCCTTTATAAAAAAATAAAACTTTTGGGGCTCTTTTCTCAAAATTTGGGCCAAATTTGCCGCTCCCTAAAATCTGCCGCCCTAGGCTCCAGCCTACTCAGCCTACTGGTAAATTACAAGGTAAAATCGACTCCTCCTATCGTTAAAGTAGAGAAAAACGTATTACGCCGACCCCAAATAAAATTGGGAGCAGGGCAGGCAAATGATGAATGATGAATCAAATTATCTACAAGATGAATAAAGTTTTATGGCAATAGCTCCAGTAATTTCTGAGCGATGTCACTTTTTCACTTTGGTAAGATCTAGGTATATTCAAGACTTTTTTTATAATTTGTACACTAAAATGCACAAATTATAAAATGTTCTCATACTAATTTGTAGTAATCTAGTTTCATAAGTATATTTTTTCAAAATTTACGCACTTATTGTTAACGCCCTGTTAACTCCTGTAAAGGTTGGAAGCTCTACACTGGAAGTTGTCGACGGTTATGTTTACCTGGGACAAACAGTCCAACTGGGTAAGTCCAACTTCCAGAAAGAGGTCAATCGACGAATCCAACTTGGCTTGGGCAGCGTTCGGGAAGCTACGCGGCATATTCTCGGCCCATTTACCGCAGTGTCTTAAGACGAAAGTCTTTAATTCATGTGTGATGCCAGTGATGACCTATGGAACCGAAACGCGGCCGCTTACAATGGGCTTCATAAGAAGGCTCAAGGTCACCAAAGAGCAATGGAGAGGGCTATGCTCGGAGTTTCTCTGCGTGATCATATCAGAAATGATGAGATCCACAGGAGAACCAAGGTAACCGACGTAGCCCAAAGAATTGCGAACCTTAAGTGGCAATGGGCAGAGCACATTGCGAGGAGGACTGACGGCCGTTGGTGCGGAAAGGTCCTCGAGTGGCGACCACGTACCGGAAAACGCAGCGTTGGTAGGCCCCCCACAAAGTGGACTGACGATCTAGTAAAGGTCGCGGGAAGCCGCTGGATGCGGGCAGCGCAGGACCGACCGGTTTGGAGATCCTTGGGGGAAGCCTATGTCCTTCAGTGGGCGTCTCTCGGCTGAAATGATGATGATGATTGTTAACGCGTGACAACGTTCGAAAATTGCTTGTTAACACATATCGTCGCCTTAACTAAGTATTATACATACTAAGCCTATGGGCTTACAATTAGTGTTGCAAATAATTCGTGTCAGAGTCCTAATTTTTGAGTTCGGCGAGTGATTTACTAATTTCACTTTACAACAAAATTCCAAGAATAGAGAATTAAACTAAAGTCTCTACGAACTCTTCAGCGTAATACGAGAGCTCCGAGTCTCTTTTAGCGCTCGGTATCTTTTCACGTCAAGAGAAGTGCTCAAGTAAATTGAATAAATATAATGTAAAATTTGTTAAATACGAGTTGTGTTACTAACTAGAAAATTATAATTAATCTTTTTTTATGTATGTTACACCTGATTACTCGTAGACGCCTGCACCGATTTTTAAAATCTTTTTTTCGTTTTCATACAAATGATGCCATGAAGAATTCACATGTACCTATCATAAAAATATGCAGTAGCTACATCAATCTCTACCATCCACACACGTCCATGCCGTGCCCGGGACGTGTACGGGACGTCAGTAGTTGTCAAAAATATCATTGCGTACTTTTTATGAGCTTCATAGAACGAGCATTCATTCAACATGGTCCGGCGACGTCCTGCCCTGGTGTGTGTGGATAGACCATTATAACACCAAGCTGTTATTCGGGCGCTGCCATCGCTAACCATATCCCTTACTATGGAACTTTGGAAAGCTTACACATGGACAGAAACACTTCTGTAGGAGAGTTGCTAATACGCTGTGACCTAACTCTCTCAACTATTGCTTAAACATTTTTAAAAATCGGAAAATTCAAGTGCATATTCAAGCAAATATTAATTTTTGCATAATTAAACTCGAAGACTCAACTCCTTAACGTCACTAGCCACAATAGTTTTGAAGTTGGGAAGACAAAAATGTTGTAGCTCCTACGATCAAACCAGTCTCCTCGAACCACCTGTTCTCATGACGGTATGACGCATAGCTAAAGCTAGTTCTCGATTGTTTTTTTAAAGTATCTTAAAAGCGGAACCCGTTTCTGTGAGTCTGTGCAATTTTTAAACAAAATCAACAGATATTTTTGAGCTGAGAATGATGTTAATAAATAAGTTTGTCAAACAACATTTATTTGAGATTTAAATTAATAGATGTAAGATGTAATTATTTAATTAACAACAATTAGCCGAGGTAGGGCTCAACGGACTAGCAGCCCGAACTGGGGCGGTGCCTCCATGGAGGCACCACAGGTAATCACAGTCAATTATCACAACATTTCTGTTGTGTTGTGTTTCTGTGAGTAAGGTCGCCAGTTATTAATCATCATCATCACAATAGCCTTTAAATTTCGACCCACTGCTGGGACACAAAAAAGACCTCTCCTTGTTTTCGAAGGAGGTTTAAGCGGTAGTCCATCACGCCTGCCCAATGCGGATTCGCGGACGGAGTTTAAGGTGTTCAGTTCAATACCCCTTTGCTGATCCATTAGTCGTCTTCTAGGACACCCAAATGATATGGAGTGATGCTATTCTACTCTGACGGCATCACACGGCCAACGCCAGTTATAAGCAAGAAATATTATATGTACATATTATATATTATAAACGTTATGAATACTTTCCATGCTATAAGTTATTTGACTTACGATTTTCATTGAAATATTTTAAAAAGGTACCTAATTATAGTAAGAATCTTATATCTTACTTAGTGGCACCAATTCTTATTTGTTATGTTTAAATAAAGTACTTATCTTTCTATTTATACTGGGTGTAAAAGACATGAGCAGTCAAACGAAAACCACGTATTCTATACATCAAAATAAGACATATTTCAAAAAAAATATTGCTGGGAAATGATTTTTATTTTTTGGTGTTACAAAAAATTGCAAATTGTACCGCGCAATGTAATGGGCTCAACTCGCACGCAACTCGCAAAACCGCGATAATTTTGCTTGACGGCGGCCCCGTTCGTTAGTGTCCGTGCGCATCGAGTGAGCTACATTGAACGCTAACGTTTTGAAGCCATTTTTTGTTATGAAATACTAATAAAAATGATAATGTTTCTTTGGACAATAATTAAGAAATAACGTATAGAATACGTTATCATAAAAAAATGAAAAAAAAAATTTTGACTTTGACCTTCAATAAAATCGTAAATATCAATTTCCCAGGTATAGTCTAAAGGAAGAAAAATGTTATGACGGTGAGCAGAATACATGGTTCTCGTTTGACTGCTCATGTCTTTTACACCCTGTATATTCTATTCCTCTTATATAATTATGCTTTAATAAATACAATTTCAGACATAGTTTATACCTCCTTATTATTGAAAAAAAATTTTTTTTTGTGGTTTTAATTCTTATTTAGTTTCTTTATTGAAAATGAACAACGTCTCGTAATTTTCTGAAAATCGTGATACTTAATTGTATTTTAAAAATGGTATTATTTTGTTTCCTCATTAAAATTAGAACAAGATCACTAAACTATTAGCTATGAATATCTTTTTGCTATTAATATCCTAACATACCGTCAGTCAGTTGCACCAAGTTTTGTTTTTTTACAATTTTGTAAAAAGTAACGTGAAAGTCAACTTATAGGAATGAGTTGTTCCATTTTTAAATAAATGATAACTTTAATTTTAATATAACAATTTTAATTTTTAAAACTTTAAAGTAACCGGTTGTTAGTTTCGAATTACTTTGGCTATAGTGTCCATTGAATACAAAGTCTCTCCTGAGTTTTTTTTTCTTTACAAGTACCCATAACTTATGTTCTACCTCTCATAAAAATACTTCACTTAATCATGATCACAGAAAGATATCTGAGATATTTAAGTCATATTAACTTATTAACCGTTGATTGTTTTCCTTTACCATATAGCTTCACTCCGTTTCTGGACCTTAAAATCTGAGCTTTGACTTCCGCACTGCGACAAAATTTAAATGTTTTGCTTGTTAAAACAGGTTATCAGTTTTTTTTTTGTATTTGCCTAAATAAAATAGTCCTCGTTGATTCTTCCTCCACCTACTTTGGTACCAATTTATTATGCGACGGTGTAATATGTAATGCTATCATTCTGCTATAATTTTAAAATTATTCCTTTAAGTATTTCAATTCTTTCTGCCTAAGAATTATCGTAGGCACTAATTACGTAGATTTTGTTTATGAGTATAGGTCTTGGCGTAATTCGTGCAAACAGCAGGTCAAGCTAAGTACGGAAAACTGACAAATTTATTTAATAAAATTTCAACCTTCTTTTAAAGCAATAGAGTTTAAAGACTATTGAGAAAAAAATGGTAGCATGACGTGCTGTCGTCTGTACTTGGGAAATTTAAAAATTTTGAGTGGAAAATGCGTTCAGTTTCAAATCTGTTGACATTTACGAAAATCTTTATATTGCTTGAAGATTTTCGCAAATGCGCCAACACCTTGTGATTATTCTGTAATTCTGCCTTTCAGAGGTGATACTGAAAACTTGCTAGTGCACTTGTTCTATTCATAACTTCAAAATTAACTCGGAGCTTTGGAAAACGGTTAATTGGCAGAGACTGTTTATTTCTAGGAAAAGCTTGGGAACGCAATCGCTCAGGGTGTATCTCTGTAGGTATTGAAATAGTGTAGAACAGAGTTTTTTAGTATTACACATATATTGTTTGTTTTAAAGTTGTGTTTACGCAGGAATTAAAATTGGAAAATGTTATTTTTAAAACATTCTTTATCTATAGCTTAGGTTTAAGTTTTGCCTATGAATTATTTTAAGGCACTAAGGCATTAATTAGGTGGATTTATACGGTAGTGAATTCGTACATAAACAATTGGTTTATGATGGAACAAAAGCCATTCTGAGTGACTTAGGTTGGCGGGTCACTTTCTTTTTGCATTAACTCGTTGTTTAGATGAGTTATTTTTAATTTTTTAATTGGTACAGTGAGATAAATTAGAGGTTTGATCTTAAAGTAGATTTATACTTCTTCCATCTCGAATCGTAATTTTACACCCACAATCCTGATGCAAACTGTTATCCTGTACTATGGAAGAGACGTTAAGCTGGGGCCAACGACTTTTTTTACAAATACATCTAGCAAATAATTCTGATGGAAGTGGGATCCGAATGCAAGAGAGAACACCTATATACGCGTCACTTTGGGGTCCACGTCTGGAAGCCTCCTCGTGGCGGACCCTGGTAACGTGTTGGGAAAACTTTCTCGGCGGGTGTGTGGCTTTTGATGTCAAGTGTGTCCCCTTGGCATTCGAAGTCACATGCCATCGTCGAGTTGTTTTTGTTATCCCACCACGGCTAGTTCTGGACGGCCCTTTTCAGGGCCACGGCTGCGCGAGAAGTCCCCGGGTGCTGTCCGATGGCTGCTCCCGGTGTCCTCGTCAGGAGGACGCGCCAGATCGAGCAGCCGTCGTCGGTGAGGAGGCGGCCTATGAGGCCGGCGTCGGCCAGCGGCCCATAGGGGCTGGCGTTAGTCGGTAGCCCCTGTGGGCTGCTGGTCACCAATTGGTGCACAAGGACTGCCTAGACGGGCAAGGTTGGGACGGTCTCAGTATAGTTGCGCTCACGTGCGCAGATCCCGAGACGTCCCGCAATAGCGCACTCAGGCCGGGGAAGATATTTAGTAGGAACGCCTTTACCTCGAGTCCCACATATCTCCTGCGGTTGGCACCACCACGCAGGGACGATGCGTAAATGCATTTGACCTCCCCGTCGACAAAAAAAAAGGTACGTGCGTGAGAAGTTATACTTCTTTGGCATCATTAAATAATAAATATTTAACATTAATAATTTTTAGTATTAATTACATTAAATAATAATATTTTAATTTTCGTCAATAAAGAGGTAATACATACGCATAGTTAACCTCTATTATATTGCAGCACTTGAAAAAGTATAGAAGCACAATTTTTTTCACTATTATGTCTCAATGGGTATGTACACGCACCCATTTTTTTGCATTGTGCAACATAGGTGTAGTAATATATTAAAAAAAAACCACGTCAATGAAGTCGCGGGCAGATCGCTCGTTGGTAATAAGATAAATTACTCATGATGGAGTGGATCCAGAGATCTAGAAAAAAGAGAAAACAAAACTGCTGAATTTTTTATATAGTCTTGCTTACTTGCCAGCTGTTCCTCGCGGTTTTGTTCCAGTGAAATTTTATTATTTTCTTCTGTAGGCGGGTAAATTATGTACACAATAACAGCAGATCACTTTCGTATTCCAAAATCGTCCCTATCACGACCAAACAAGGTCGCCATGTGATTTTGATTTGGTCTTCTCTGACATTCGAGAAATCGTTGTATTTTAGTGCCTACTTATCGAAAAGGTTTAGATAAAATAATATTGCGCATTATTCAGTCTTAATGGCCTGTGCTCATCTAAGTCTACGAGGTATTGTTTTCATGTTAGCGGTATTTTTGATTTTTATTTTGTGTCGTTCTTTTTAAGAGGGCTCAGTGGGTTGACCGTTTAAAGGAGCTTAGGGGTATTTTCTAAAGATGGGCTCTGGTAAGGTTTGAAAGATAAGCATGCGGTCTGCTTGGAGGTAATCACTCGCGCGCTCTCCACCCTAGTTCCCCTTGTTGCTCTGGCAACCTTGGAATAGAATAATCTTAACTGCACACCAGTAAAAAACTGGAACAGTTAAATATGAACAATCCAAAATAAAATGTGGGTACAATGGGTGGTCTTATCTGTAATGAGCGATCTCTTCCAAACAACCTTTGGTTGGACAGGAAAGACTAACTAAAATAATTCAAGTTGTTGGTGTACGTCTAATACATAGAGTTGTAAATATTAATAATACCATACATGTATAAAAATACATATTAGTAAATCTAAGTATAAAGTTATGTATTATATATTTAATACTAATGAACGCATACATATATAAATATGAAATAAACATACCTACTTAGATATGATATCGATAATAACAAGTGTAGGTATACATAGATAGATCATTAATACGGAGAAATAAATTAAATTTCAAAATAGCGTTCTTTTACATGAGAGATAAAAACATCCCGCGACTGCGCTTTCCTTATTGGAATAGGCAACGAATTCCACAACAAAGCTGCCGGAACAGTAAACGATTTACCGAAGAAACTGGTGGAATGCATTGGGGTGTGATTTTGACAGTCGTAGGTTCTCCGATGACCTTAGTGCACGAGAGTGAGTATCATTTGCGTACACAAACCATTCTTTGAGATACGAGGGAGTTGTAGGAACAAAAAGAATGCTGTAAAGGATATGAACATTGCGGCGAAAGCGAACTGGCAACCACTTGAGTTTACGGCGAAAATCTGACTGACCAATAAAAACGCAACACTGCAAAGATGTAGAGTTAATTGACTGTAGCCTTCTGTAAGGATACCCAATTTCGGCTACTCCAAATTCGTCGTCCGCACTATCTCGACTAAAGTTAAATTTGAATTACTTTTGTTAAAAATGATTTAAGTAAAGTTATAATTGCCATTAAGACAATACAGTAATCCTGCAATACCGTTTCAAGTATCCTAGTTACGTGACCGGTTCGCGCGTTTTATAGACCGTGAATATTTTCATATGCCATAAACAGGCAATAAACCCGGACCATTGCGTATTTTCTACCGACACCAAAATTAATAGCTTAAGCTCAAGAATACGAGCTTTTAATACAAACCGCATGAATATCGCCCGGGGACAGACCTTGCTTACCGTTACCGAAATACCGGTGCTTCAACGGTAATTTTCGGTATATATTTCGTAAATGTTCGTTATATTACTAACACGTATAAAGTCTATACTGACAGATGTGTTACCTAAAACTCTATTTAACCCTTTTTGGGATGGGCGTAATTATATTTATAAATTCTTTATTGCTCTTCACAGTTAATATTTAACAAACAAACATTATTAAAAGTTACTTCAACAAGGCTTGCAAGGGCGAAATTACCTCTAAAAGAGATCTCGTCCAGCCAACCCAGAATATATGTAAGAGACTACAAAAAATATAAGCAGGTGACATCGGGTTATATGTATGTATATAAAGACAGTACTTCAATAGTGTATTCGTATTTAATAGCTGATTAAGTAACGCATAAGAGTAACTACTAAATAAATAGAGGAAAAGGTAGTAATGTGGCCCCTGCAGGTAAATTGGCCCCTTCGATATGAGTATGCTCCAATAATGCAATGTAGTATTATAAGTATTTTTTGTGCAACGGGATTCTCGTACGATATCACGATTTTATTCCCCAACAAATCCGTCAGATGCTGGTTCGTCATTCGAACCAATCGAAACACGTTACCGGCAAAACTTTTTAACTGTTCTGATTTTAATTCAATTATTATTGAAAATTTGGTGAGTTTTTACTATTTACGTTTGTGTAAGGACATTGTATTCGATGGAGTGTCCTCTATGGGATTTGAAAGGTATTTATGAAATTAAGTATTTGATAAATTATATATTTATATTTTGTTCTTTTTTTAATATTCTCATTGTTTGTAATTAGGCATTGGATGTATTACGGTTTTACCAATTACTCTAATAACAGAGTTGGAGAGCCATATAGTGTCCAAGTTGCGATTTATGGGCTCGTAGAACTTGTGCAGGCGAATATTAGTCCTGATTTTTGTCGTTAGGTTTTCATCAAACCATCACTTCATCTCGGGATGCTAAATTTGACTAACTAAAAATAAATATTATTAATATCTGTGTAATTTATTCGGTTAATTTTAGGTTTCTGAGTCCTTTTGTTTTTAAATAAAGCCTCAAAAACATTGTATATGGCAAATTACCACCTTTTCCTCTACCTATACATATACTTAATACAGTGTGTCTGGTCATGAGTTAGCGATTATTAAAGAGCATCAAATATACCTAATTTTATCGATAAAAACACCTATATTACACAATATAGGTGTTTTTATCGATAAAATTAGGTATTTTATCGATAAAAAATCTCACTCTTTTTGGATCAGCCGCCTTTGAAATATATAATAATACAGCACAGATAATAAAATGCGGTTTTAGGAACTCCTAAAAATATTGATTTCTCTGGACATAGAGGTCTTACGGACACGAAAAGAAATTAAGGTGATAACACTACATTTTAATTAAAAATTAACAATGTGTAAAATTAAATATTTAATAGTCACATAAACTAGCACATCAAGGTACATTTGTTTATTGAGCATTTGCGTGGCCCTTTATCAGAGCAGAGGCATTTTGAGCATTTTTTTAAATTTATTTGATTGTTTGGTATGTCATTAAAAATAACATGACCAGTACACACTGTATAATAAAAGATGTTATCGTACATTTAGTCCGCTCCCATTTAAAATTCATTTATTATTATTTTTCCACCCAAAACATGTATAGACTAACATTAACTCCATTCGGATATCCCAGGTTTGAGAGCTGAGGGGGTTCTTTGATCGGTTTATTGGGTTATTCCACTAATACCTGTGACTAATACCCATCGACTTGCCCCTTCAATGGGCGTTTGTTAAATTTTCTTCCGCAAATCCCCATTCAGTAGGTACGGATAATGGGGATGATCACATAGCCATCCAGGTATTTAGACACTTTAGGCTTTCTCCCTAAGGTAGGCTAGGCTAGGTCATAAATTCGGATTTCTCCCGAGTTCTTGTTGTAAAAACCCTTGTTGAGAGACTCCATTTTTAACCTCAACCTACCATACAATTGTTTTCTACTATAAGTACATTTTTACTTGATATTGGCGAAATACGTTATCTAATATGTGTCGCGAACGCCATTTATTTAAAGAAGAAGAAGAAATCTGTGGTTATAAATAAAAATAACCCTGAACCTACTGACCACACAGACTAATTAGCACGGAATGGGGATGTTCTTTCTTATTTTGCCTATTTTGCGTCGGAGTGTGAGAGGCCAGATCACTCCAGCCAGGCCAACTCTTCTAGAAGTCTCCTAACTCCTTGATGGAGTTGAGATTTGTGGGAGAAAATTGAAGAGTTTTTGAATGGATGCAATTAATCTATTATATAAAAAGAAAAGTCCTGACTCACTGACTGATGAACGCCCGGCCTCCACCTTTGGAACTAGATTGTTGAAATTTCGCACAGAGTCCCATTTTACATTACACCAACGTTGTAATGTAATAAAAAGCTTTCTAACTATGAACGATCACATAACCATCGGACATAGCATCCGCAAGCATTCCTAATTCGAAGTACTTCAGAGGAAAGCGTTCCCGAGCGATTTCGTTGCGGAGTCACTTTACACTGTATACGGACTAGATTCATGACCTTAAAGAAACAAGATGCGACACGCTCATAATCCCAATTGAAAAAACATAAATGCCTCAAAATCTCAAAATAGTGACAGGTTTCTCTCAGGAATCTCTTTGGCTATACTATTTGTATCTGGCTGGTTTTAGTATCATTGAAAGTTTAAATTTTAAAAAACATAATTCCAAATTCAAATTAGAGAATTAGATTCAGAGCGAGGTAACGCCGCATGACGTCATGTTTTTTCGTGCGTGCAGCCGGCTCTATCGAATTATAAGACGTTGTCACGTCAAAAAGTAACTGAGCCATCAGTGAACCAAACAAAACCAACAACCAGGACGGATGTTATTGTCCAACAATAGTGTTGACAGCAATGTTGTTTCCGGATAGTAATAAGATAGTCAGTTCACTTTCGCCCTTATGATCGAAGGCCAAGTACTTCAAGCCTTTTCAAGCTTCAATAAAATTTTGCAATTTATAAAGCCACGTAATATTACACGGACGTATCAGTTATGACTCAACTCAGTATCACAAGAATCGGAAGCATAAGGATAAAAAATTGAGACTAGAACGATAAGAAGAACTACGAATATGTTTTTATCTTTCTAACAGAATGTTACAGAATATTTCAATAATCTTGTATTCTGAAAAAGAACCGTTAAGACCATAGATTTATAATTACCTACTGACGTGTCATATCCATGTTAAGACTATATATAGACGCTTGCAGTACCTATAGGATGTAAATAGGGTGCTGCCAACATTGATTTTATTGGAAGCTCATTCGCTCACACGAGTTAACTATGGTGTCAACAATAGATTTAAGTGTAATTTACAAATAATTTTAATTTAAAAAAAACGTCCCTGACCTATAGACCATGTCTAATATTTGTTAGTGTAAACCAAGTGTAAACTCGTTATTATTCTTTCATTCAAGTGGCCACTTATGGCTAAGACCCATTTCAAATTTAAACGGAACAATGAAAAGTAGTGTTAGGTTTGATATTCAATGAATTTTACACACTTTAAGATCGTGGCCGATCCGAATTTTTCAAATTGATCTGATTTTAGAAGTCATTATAAATATAAACGTATTGGTGGCACTAGGTGGCTCGTGTCAACCCATAGAGGTCTCGAAACTACAGAAACACTGAAAAATTCGTGTTATTTTCCTCAAGGTTTTGCTGAGTGGAGCTCCGTCAATTATAGATGTAGGCAAGTCACATTCAGTGGTTGAGATAAGTTCCGGTTCCTTAGGGCTCGAAGACCCTAGAAAATATAATCGGTACTCCCCCGCGAGAGATGCCCAACCGACTGTTACAATAGAAATCTTCTAGGGAGGTTTGTTTTCAGGGCGCTCACCAAGGTTCTGGCCTTTTTCATAATACCAGTGTCAAGGCGACCATAGGCGAATAGCAACAGTTGGTAAAAAACGATAAGTTCCCTGTGGATGTTGAAGCCATGACTTTGTGAAACACTTTAGTTTTAGCGGGTATATCGCGCCTTCTGCGGGGAATAACTTTAGGATGTTTCTTCCTTATCTTATCGCGGGGCCACATTATTCCCTCATGCTGCACTGTGACTCATCGGAATATTTTGCAGCTCCCTTCTTTATTGCTTCTCTTATCAGCCTCCATGGATAGAGCATCCAAGGGACGATAGTGTTTGACTTCTATAAGCAATTCTCGGGTGATACTGGCACCAATCACTTTTTATATTCTATATTTTTCATATAATTCTGGAAAATACACTGTATATAATATTGCAATTGAGGATATGAGATATGCTCTAACATTAGTATATTCAGTATTTATTTCAAGCTATTAAGGATATTTTAAAGTATTGGCAGGCTGACATTCAGCCATCTATAGCTGTATTAAATTGCTGGATGGTTATTTAACTGCCATATGTCCTTATTAGATTCTTGTAAAATTCTTGTTGTTAGATATTCTATGCCAAAATACACGTACAAAAGTGATCTGATTTTTTTATTTAATATCGTCTTACAGGGAATTCTAATTAGTAACAGATGCATCAATTGAAAATCCTGGCGTTTCAGACAGGCGTCGTTTTATTATTAGGGCTGCTATTTATGAAACTGATTGTTAATAAGTCGTAAATTTCGGGACGACAGCGGCCTCGGACTTTACTGTATTTTTAATGAAAAAAAAAGAAATAGTCGAAGGCGTTTAGGCCTTCGATTTTTCACCACTGAAAAAATAACTCCTATACTAGACTATTGAGGCGGTTTTAGATGTAATAGTCCAGTTCTTCAATCTGTTGAGTATTGTGGATGAAATGCACTTCCTTTCACCTTCTGCCTGATCATATCATTATGTGGTGAGATGTAGGTAGGCTACAGGCTTATATACCTACTGGTAGGCAAAGTGCTAAAACTGGACTACCTATTAGCAAGTAATGTTTAGTTTTTTTGTAATGAGTGTGAGTATCCTGGGAATAGCTTACCTATGTCCCAGGCTCTTCAAGCTCCTGGGTGAAGTTAAGCTAATCGCCTATATATACAAGGAGTAGCAGGAAAAATAAGGAAAAGGGAGATTCCGCTCCCATCCGATTAGAATGCTTTAAAGAGTCCAATCGGTGTAGCGACTCCCACGCGGAAGACGATGCCGATTAGAAAAAGTAGAGGACCCACTAAGTGGGCCCTCATGCTCTCAAAAACGGACATCTGCTACCACCAGCATTAGTCGTGTCAAAAAAAGAGATACAAAAGATCCCGATAGGTGGAAGCGCACAGTGAGGCGTCTACGCCCCGTGATAAAATATGAGTTTTCTTTTGCAGACCTTACCGTTGTGATATCTGCGGCGCAGCGTTCCGGCGTCCTTACGCGCGCACAGTTCACACCCTCATCCACACCGGAGAAAAACCTCATGAATGTGATGTTTGCGGCACTGCCTTCAGGTTAGAAAGTGATTACACTATGCAAAGAAGAAGGAGACGATTAGAAAGAAATCATCAGGTGGTCTATATTCTAGAATATAGACCACTTCGCCTATGTCAAGTGAAAGAGTATTTACCTAACTATAACAATAAATTGTACGGTAGATAGAGTTAAAAATCTGTTCCTTTTTTTTGTATGTACAATGATGAGAAGTCTACGCATTGTCAATACGCCAGGTCAAACTAGATATTATTCGTGAAGCCCCTGGAACTATACAGTCACGAGGTGGTCACGAGAATAATATGCACCTATGTTATGAACATTTGGTAGCTCGTGACTGTTATTGCATAGGATATAAAGATGCTGGACTGACAAGAGTGAGTCACAAGCAATATTAAGCTCCTACCTATTTTATGTTTAATAGGCTGAGCGTTTGACCGCAATCACGCCCTATGGAAAGCGATAATGAGGCCTAAGATGGTACACGCTCGTCTAGAAGATGCTTATTCACTCTGGCCTTAAAGATGTCCAGATTATACTGCTCCTTAAACAGACCTCCGCAACGTATTCCACTCCTTAGCTGTTCGCTTAATGAAAGTGGAAGCAGTTTGCTTCGTGCTGATGTTTGTTCGGTATGTCCACAATATAAGGGTGAAAGCTTTCGCCTTGAGCTTGAGCTTGAAATAACAACTTTTTCGTATTGTCATTTAAAAGGGGCTGAAGAAGCACCTTAATAATTTTACATCAAATATCAAACTGATTGCACATGAAATTTACCCGGGGGTAAAATATAAAGGTAGGTTGTTAGGGCTATTTTTATTACCAGGCGGAGTGCATTGTTTTTGGGAAAGTCCAATATCTTATGTACCTACCTACATGGCTGAGTTATGGGTATTTTATTGTGACCAGGCGAGTGCACTGTTTTTGGTAGAGTTCAATCCTCCACTTTTAAATAAATAGCAATGCGTCACGAACTTAAGCTGTTGCTGAGATTATAATATTTTGAGATAACTATTCTGCTGTGCAATCAGTATTGTTAATTAGGATACAGATTTTTTTTTAATACAAAAGGAAGATTTTTCGTTTTGCAGTTAAATACTACCCTTTATTTTTTTATAATTTTTCAGACGGTCTGGAGATATGTGGAAACACAAGAGGACTCTACACGGAGTGTCCACTAGTATAAGTGAAGGTGATTCGAAAAATTAATACCTGAAAGACATTATGAAATACGTGCTGCATGGGAGATTTTTAGAAGCCTGCATTCAAATGTTTCTTACAAATATTTAAAACAAATTATGGAAACAAGACAAATGCCGAATGAAATCCGAATATTAGCGAGTCGACCAAGTGCCACTAGTAATATTGTTGAAATGTACAAAAATTAACATTTCGTCATAATTTAGGGCATTTTCTTTGTATTACTTTTAGACTTTATGTTGCCATTTTTTTAATAATTTGATATTTTTTGTTTATTTTTTTATGTAGGATATTTTAATTGAAAATGTCATCCAAGACACTAAACATGCACTTAGTCATAAACAGAGTTCCTAATAAACTGTGTTATTATAATTCTTTATATCTCTTTATCTTCTTGCTACCCTGGTCACACATAGGGGAAACAAATGCAAAACGGACCACTTAACAAAGAAACTACCATTCATCTTATTAAAGATTTACAAGAACAATATTGTTAACTCTAATTTACTTATGAATCAGATTTCGATAAAATCACAAACAGTGAAGATATTTTTCATGGGTGAGGCAAAACGGACCACAGAGGCAAAATGGACTTACCTCCATAAGATTACTCAAAAGGCATATTTTCACAAAAAAAATACTGTCTCATTATCCCCATCCTCTACTCTGGGGAAGCGCAGTGTGTCCGTAAATGACATTCCGAGTACAAATATGAAGAGTACAGACCACAGATCTTGTATTATTAAATCTGTGGTACAGACACTCAGCGTCATCGTCGTCGGACGAAATTTCATTTTTCTTAGTTTTTGATATTTTTAAATCAGATCACTGGCTTGTCTTTTCTTTTTTTGAAGTTTTAGTTTATCACTTCCATAAAATATTAGCTTAGCTAGAAGCTTAGATAGAAGCAGGTATATAATCTAAGGATAGAATCTTCTTGATCACTTCACTTGCGTCCTGAGCTTGCGTCACGTCACTTGCCTCCCTCCTGATTTTCCTTTTTTCAGTTTTTGCATTTCCTTTTTTTGTAATTTAATGTACCCTAGTCCGTTTTGCCTATGGGTCCGTTTTGTTTTTTTGGTATACCTACTTAAACAACAAAAATAAAGAAATTTTAAGTTATAAGTTGAGATATGTGGTGATTAGCTTTAATATTTCAGTTGACATATGATTATCACCGGAAAATATTATCACAAACCAAACCAAACTCTAGGCTTATTGAAAAACTGCAAATTTTACATCAAAATGAAAAAAAAATCTTGCTAAATCTGTGTACTTGCGGTCGGTGGAATCGAGTGCTCTGAAGAAGAACGGGAAAGCGATGGCAACCAACATTTTGAAATAACAAATTCACAGATGGTGTTGCACATAGATATAGGAAACTGTAGATTGTCAATGTAAACGAGAAATAGCATACTAACGCGTATATAAGAGCGAGATAGATAGACGAGACCATTTCACGTATACACAGGCGGCTTAAGTCGGCCTGTCAGTCATGTAGAAAAGACAGCAACTGTCAGACTGCAGTACTATTTTTCACGCACACATGCGCATTACTCATACATTGATGCATATTTTTGGTCTCGCGATTCATTGCCAATCTATAAACTTCAGTAATTATAAATCTATGGTCTTACACGTTTCAAAATAATCAAGGTGAACCGTTTTGCCCACAGAGTCTGTTTTGCTTTCCTTTCTCATTTAGGGTCGGTGTAATACATGTCACTATACTGCTATTGGTTTTGGCATAGTTTTATGTCCAGCCACCTGCCTGCCACAGCCTTCCTTCGGTATGCTGTTTTGGGTGTTTTAATCACCTTACCCGAGTGACTTCTTGGTGCAAAGTTCGGCACGGTGTTCTAGTTAGGCATTGTCTCTGTGGATTGAATATTGAAACCATAACTGGTACCAGTTGGAAGAGCTGTAGTTCGCCGAATCCGAATTTCGCCTCAAGGTAAGATTTTAGTTTTTTAATAATTATATTTTACTTCCCAATTATACATAGGTAGATACTATTATATATACTTGCACAGCACTTGCACCGGTGATGCCGGCAGACTAGAATAAGTATGACTCCATATCCTCCAATGGGAGTCGTAGAAGCCGACTAATGGATCAGCAAATGGGTATTAATCACCTTATACTCCGTCCACCAATCCGAGAAAGAGAGGCCCTGTGTCCCAGCAGTGGGTCGTATCATGGAGGCTGCTGTGATGATATACTTACACAAACTTATCAAGGATTCCATGAACCGTTAACTTGTTGTTGAAAACTAGGTGGTAGACCCATTTGTAGGATCATCTGGGTAGGTACCACCGCCTTTCTTATTTCTGCCGTGAAGCAGTCCGCTGTGTTTCGGATCGAAGGGAAAGGTAGCCAGTGTAATTACTGGGCATGCAAGGCATTTCAACTCAGGCCTCAGGATGACAACGCACGTCCAATACCAAGTGATTTAATCCTTGTTATTGCGGGTGTTTATAGAAGATGGTATCAACTTACCAGCAGGTGAGCAGGTCAGCTTGTTTGTCATGTAGTCGTATAAAAAAACCTTTCAGACTTATTCTGCGATGCTCGCTTCTTAGATTTTTTGTCTTTATTTTATTTAGTTGGCAGAGCAGCATACGCCTGCCTAGGTGGTAGATAAACAGTCGCCGTAGCTTATAGAAGCTCGTAACACTAACGTGACACTCGCACGCTACCTACCCTATTCCCATTCCCTACCCCGTAGAAGTATGGCAACCTTACTCAACAACAGAAACTCACCACAGAAATGTAAAGTTGTTGACAGTGGTCTTCTGTAAGGTACTACCCCAGGTCTGGCGCTCCAAATTCGAGTGGCTAGTGCGCTGTAGTAAATAAATTACATTAACACTAACAGACCCGAAGCAGAAGCAGCACCCCAAAATGTGTTTTCAAATTTTGATTTCATATGTACATTCGCCGCTTTTACGGTGAAGGAAAGGCTCGAGCCCTCGGTGGGGACATGTTATATGAGCTGTTGATAATGATGATGATAGCAGACCTGGTAGACCATTACGCGACGGCATCGATTGCTGCCGTCTGGGTCTCAATAGGTAATCTACGGTCCGCTGTGCCATACCTCAACTTTATAACAAAATGATGAAGCGGTTTCATGCATTTATGAACATCATAAGGGTTCATAGAAATCCAAGGGGTTCTAGTACCCACCGCCACTGGCGCGTCCTGTGCAAACACCGTATTTCAGAGATTGTAAGTATGTTCACAAATACAAGAAACCACTGCAGGTGCACTCAAACTATGTTCTATAGAAATTAAGGTTATTTCAGGTAATCCCATAAAATGAAAGTCAAGTTTCTTCAACAGTAAATATTTATTATAAAAATTGCTCTTATAGCCACATTTCTGTTTCTATAATATATATAATATTTATGTTCATTCTTTGTGCCATTGTTTCACAAAATTATTCCTGTTCTTGTTATTTTCGACACAACAGCTTAAACAATAATATATTACAATTATATATCTTACATTAGACAATCCGGGAAGCAATTCTGAACGACTTTAACATGAGGAACGCATTAACAATTCGATGTGCAGATTAGTTCGTTCAAAATCGCTTCGCCATTCTCCAACAAGAGTATTCTTTCTAAAATATATTCACAATTGTTTCAATAAAATCCTGTCATTTTTGGTAACCAATGGCAATGAAAAACGCTAAGTAATTACACTTATAATAATGTAATTATAGAGTTACGTATGAAGAGGCCGCCCCTTCTTGGAAGAGTCGGCCGAAGACGGACACGACACCAGTCGTCATAATTATTGCTGAGGTCACAACAGGGCGCTGCCTGCGCTTATGGCAACTAGCAATGACATCACAAACAATCATACCTCACAGTTAGTCAATTTAAAATAGTGCCTCCACTTAACGTCTATACAAAAATTTACACCGAAACAAACGGTAATCAATCATTACATTCGTGTTGAGCATTTTCAAAGACAATTTACACATATGCGAAAATGACAGGATGAGGGAGCTGATTGGGAACAGTTTGTACAATTTGCAAGCAATCGGGTGCCGCTTCTGTCACACGAGCGCTTCGCCACAAAATACAGTAGGAAAATATAATATTATTTGGTTGTGTAAAAAGATAGCTTAACTAATATTTTAAGTACCTCCAAATGAAATAGAACCGCAGGCGGCGATCGTGCGACAGGAGGAGGACACAAAACAGTCGGTACAAATGTATAGTAAATATGTAGGTAGGTATTCAAACAGAGCAGTTTGCCGAAGAATCGCTAACTTACTTAAGTAAACCATCACAACCAACCATACGGACATGTTCAACAAAAATTATCTACGCAAAAATAAACAGTAAAATAAAATAGATTGAGCTGAATTCAGTTATCCAGTGCGCGAGTTCAAAACTCAAATATGACTAAAGTTGTTCGTGTATCTTAATAATCTGTACTGGCAATAGATTTTGTGACACCTTAAATATTAAAATGCATAATTATGTAACTTGTAAATCTGTATGTACTCAAGTTATGGACAGAATAGAGGTTGTATGATACAACACGGGGTATCGGCGTCGCAAACTGCCGCCCGACAATCGACATAGAATATCAATAAAATTATTACTTTACAATAATGTATTTACAACGGCCGCGGGGTCCGCGCCATAATGCCCATCTCCGTATATAATATGTACACTAAATTTAAGAACATAGTTTTCTCTCATTAGCTACCGAATCACAATTCAAATATTGAGTAATTGACAACGGTGGACAAACATGCGCCGGAGCACTAATGCATCCTACTTTATGGAAATTTGTACTTTGCTCTATCTTCATTCTATTAAAGTCGTGCTAGTTATGTTTGGTCCGTGCAGTCCCAACTCCGAGGCGCGCGAGGCGTCTCGGGACCGTGGTCAACGCGTCGCCTGTACGCTACTAATGAATGGCCACTCCACAAGTAAATGAGCTTCATTTACGAATAAAATGAACACACATAGACACTTCGACCACAAATCCCGTTGACGCCAAATTACATTACATTTCATTTCACGCGCTGTGCTCACAACCCGTCGCCACTAATGAGGGAACTTATCATTCGAACAAGACCTATATCACAACGGATCAGCCGCGACTAGAACTCCTTTTAGAGGCAACGGGTTGCTGCGTATACATTTTATATGATGTGTCAAATCTCAATGCAATTTCGTATAACTACATTCCTGGATCTCGATTCACAGAAAGGGTTGTCGGATGCCTCCCAACAAACTCCAGAGTACAAAACTAGAATTAACACTGCAAATAAATTACCGTCTTCACTAATACTTTATTACATATTAGGAACTGTAATTCACGGTTAGTTAGGAAATAAACTATTCGATGAGAATTTAATATTAGTTGTATGCCTAAATCAACTTCTTATTACCTATGAGTAAAGTGTTCGTTGGAAGGCGTCCGAAGGTAAAGCGTAGCTCTTTAAGTTATGCAATTCCAATGAAAGGAGGGCAAGTTAAGTACAGCCTCAGAGGCGTTCAGTCAGGTGATACAAATTCCATTTATCTTTTCGAATGCATGATCCTGGTGGTTCATGACACTCGCAGTCACTGTCGGTAAGGCTACCTAATTGACATCCAGTTACCACGCTGTCCCAGGCCTGTAGTGGATGCGACACTCGTCAAAATTCATCCAATTTTAAGTACTAGTCGACGTTTGTTCGTCTATGTTCCATCGAACTCACAATAACTCCGTCGCTGGCGACGTTCGTCGCAGCCAGTCAAGTTGGCGTAACATTGTCGTGCTTTTCACAAGAGCGGCACGTGTCCACACACATTCGTCTAGCGTGCTTGCGAAATCTGATTCGTGAGAGGTGTGCTCTTTGATGCTTCATCCGATCGACAACAGAAGTTATATTAGTGACTTAAACAGAAGAGGTACCTAGTTCATTATAACTATACTAACTTGTAAAAGATCACACTTCTACGAAAGGGATTTCATTTATTGAAACATAACCCGATCATAGTCATCTCGTTGTTCAGATTACAATACATGAAAATATCAAGACAGAAATAATTTTAAACTGTCACTTCTCTCTCTCTCTCTCTCTCAACGAAATAATAAATATAGTATTTATCTAATTAATTACACAATAATTTCAACAAAAATTTCAAACACCCGAGTTTAATTTAAACGATAATAACGTCATTAGCTAAGTCACTTCAGTTTCGGTTTGGAATTCACTTAAAGAAAATAAAACTATCAAAAATAACTCGGCTCGCGTCATAAGTCCTGCGTCACGTCCGAAGCTAGCACCTTCCCTTTAGCAATTATATAATACTAACTACTGACTGCGTGTTGCGTCGCGGCGCCTCGCGTCGCGTCGCGTGCGTGCGCCGCGGCCGGCCGGGCGCCGGCGGCGTGGCGCCCGCGACTAGAAGAGCCGCGCGGCCGGGCCAGGGCCGCGCGGCGCCGCCTCACCTCGCCGCCGCCGCCGGCGTATCACAGGCGCTCAGGGGGGCGCGGGCGCCTCGGGCCCGCGCGCACTGCACTAACTGGTGGGCACCAGCAGGCGCACGAAGCTGTCCTCGCTCCAGCCCCAGTCGTCGGGCCACGCGTCCTCGGGCGGGTCGAGCGCCGAGCGGGAGGACAGGCTCAGCACGGAGCCCCAGTCGATGGCGCGCTCCTCGTCGCCGTAGCCCGAGTCGCGGTCGGGCGGCGGCGGCGCGGGGAAGGGCGTGGCGCGGCCGGCGGGGTGGTCGCGCGCCAGCAGCTCGCAGCGCGCCGCCTCGAAGGGCGCCTCCTCCGCGCTCTCGCGCTCCATCTCGCGCTCGATGCCGCGCAGCGTGTTGCACACGAGCACGGAGCGCCGCAGCGAGGGGTCGGCCGTCTGCCGGAAGCGCGCCAGCTTGAGCGCGCACAGGTTCATCATCTTGTGGCGGCGCTCGCGGTAGCAGCGGCGCGAGGCGCAGCGGCCGGCGGCGCGCCCGTCGCAGCAGGCGCGCGCCGCGGCGCCGCCCAGCTCGAGGTAGCTCTTGCCGTTCTCGGCGCGGATGGTCTCGTGCGCGCCGCACCAGCCGCCGCACCAGCGCCGCCGGCACGCGCGCCGCTCCTCCTCCTCGGCGCGCCAGCAGTCTCCGCCGCCGGCGCCGGCGGCCACCGCCTCGAGCCGCGCTATCGAATCCTCCCAGCGTGCGACCTTGCCGCCGCCCTCGCACGGGGAGCCGGCGCGCCGCTTGGCGCCGCACCCGCCGCCCGAGCCCTGCAACGCGACCGAAAGAACATTGTTAACTACTGAAATGTTACACGTAGGATCACTAAACTACAGAAAAAGCACAAAGTACCAATACTATCACTGTTGTTATTGACATTGTCAATCGTTCTGAAATTGTACTGTTTGGATTGCAGTCAGTCAATTGGTGTTTTCGACCATATTTTGTCTATGACTTTGTAATACCTAATCGTCATTAAAACCTCAAAATTCTAATTAATATAATATGATATGTAAAGTTGAACTTCATCTACACAAAGTGGCCTATTACCTACAGATATATTTACGAAGAGTACGAAGCCTCTTTCCGAGTATACCTATAGAAATTACAGACAAAATGAATGATAGAAAGACGTCATTGGAACAATGGTGTGTGGGCTGGCACCGAAATATTCGGGTGAAGCTGGTACGAGGCGCGTTCGCTTCGAAAGTACCGTTGCATGCACGCAGCGCGCCGTCGCCGCGCGCTCGTTGGGAAATGTTGGAAAATTGGGACAGATTCATTCACTGTTTTTGTCTTCGAACTATGGTTATATTTAGTATTAGGTTATCTTTTTTATAAAACTCAAGAATACTCATACAAGAAACACGAAAATGTATTAAGTACTAGCGCTCCGCCCGCGGCTTCAACCTCATGAAGTTTTTTTAAAACAAATGTAGCTTATAGCCTTCATCGATAAATGGACTATCGAACACAAAAATAATTTTTCAATTTGAATCAGTAATTGCTGAGATTAACGCGTTCAACCAAACAAACTCCAGCTTTATAATATTAAGTAGTAGGTAGGGATGTTTGGTAATTGTTTTTAAAATAAATAAAATACTTAAATAAAAACCGTCTTCATGAGCCAATAAAACAATAATCCATTTTCTTTGTTAAAACACAACTGAGCTCTACCATGAGAAAATCAACACGTTACAAAGAATAGGGCAACTCTCTTCTATTCACATTGTACGGCTTGCGATAAAGAATGTATCCACGCCGGATAGAGCGACGGCAGTGCGTCATGCGGCCGCTGTACCTGGGAAGGGCCCCATTGTGCGACCCTACTCAGTTTTTTTTTGGGACAATACTAGGGTGCACCCCTGCACTACTCGCCCAGGTAGAAGACCTCTACCATATTGCAACAGGATTTAATTCCCAACTCTATCTGAATAGCAACGTTCTTTATTCCAATGAAGAATACGATTTTGTAGTAAATTTCGAATGCATTACGATCTGTAGACGCTATGATGTCTCTTTATTTTGGTAGATTGCAAAACTATATTGAAAACCTATTTGTTTTATAAAGAAAAACCATTTATTTAACTCTTTAAAGGGTATTAAAAATGAAAAACAAGCTATCGTTTTAGCAGCTGCTTTGACTCTACTACATAATGATGGACGACAAACTACAGCCCTATGTTAACTTTTAACACGATAAAAATGCGTCTTATTAACTTACGGATGCATACACTGCCCGTTTACTTGGCAACCAGCTGAGTTTCGCAACAACAGGCGAGCGACCGATCCGTGCCTCATTGCAGCCGACGTAAAATAAATAAAATAGCTAAAGGCAAAGTCCAGCAGGCGCAGATGCCTCTGCACCTGCCGCGACAATTAGGTGGCACACGCTTCTTCGAACATTCGTCTACCTACTATTCATAGCCTAGGTCTTTAATATTTCATATAATGACCGTTATTAAATGTTAACCTAAAACATAGCGAGCTTGCGTAATGGAGATTTAGAATTTCTTACACAACGCATATTTAAATTAAAAGACTGACTCTACATCAGAAATGTTTTAACTTCCCAAGCAGCCAGTTATGTAGGTATAGAAATCAGAAACGCGGACAAAGTGAAGTTGGTGGGGCGCGGCGATGTTGCGGCCGAGGTTGAGTCAGCGTCCAGTCATCGCAACGCTGCAAATAATCATTTTGCGTCACCCCTTTATCGCTCCTCGGAAAACATCCATTGTGCGACGAGTAGCGCTCGTCGGGCTGTGTTCATTACAGCGTACATTATAACTGCGCCGGCCAGTTCTAAAATGCAGAAACAGATAATTCTACGGTGTCATCGTATCACGCAGCGCCCGAGCGCCGAACGTGTAGCGGTCGCCAGCGCTGGCGCTCATGAAAATAAATTTAGTAAATGACGTTGCCGTGCGGCGTTGCCACTTTGTGCCGCTGGAACGCGGCTGCGCGACGTTGCCGCCCCGCTCGCTCTTTCTAATCTTGTCGTAAAGTTCTTTTTCTGATGCGCGGCGCGTCGCTCGTTGGTTCTCTCCGCTCGAAACTTGGAAACGTCCGACGTTTATTTTATCGCCAGTCTCGAATATGCCGCATTTTATAACCGGACCGTTCGCAGTAGAGTCGAGGAGTTACTGCTTATTCAAAATTATAACCATAAAGACTACTGCATGCGAGGTTAACGTCGTATTCGTCGAGTCGGAATAGCGGCGCAATAATGGTTCTCCTCGCTCCAAACGAGAAGGTAGGAAAAGTTCGGTCGGCGAGGCGAGTCGAACGAACTTTCTATGGCATTGTAGAGACAGAATAGATGGCGGCACGGCATTGCCTCACAGCGCGCTAAGCCATGTCGAGTCGGCGGGCGGAGGTGGCGGGGGGCGGCATTCGTCTGTGTGTGTAGCCGCACGGGCACGCACACTGGCGCGCCGCATAATAATATCGCGTAGCGGCCGTCCGGCTCTATCTAGCTCTACAGCTACCTACGCCGAACCAGCGCTATATGTATTATAGAGAACATAACCCGGGGTAGATAGCGGGGGTGCGCTGTGCTGAATTACGGCCAGGTACATGTTTCGCAGCTATTTTCAGTTTATACATAGACATGAAAAATTTCGAATTAACTTTTGTCTCTACTCAAAATATATTACTTAAATCCTTTATTGCACACATAAAATAACAATTGTAAAACAGTAAGAAGGACATGTACAAAGGTGAGCTTATCTCTAACAGAGATCTCTTCTAGCCAACCCTAACTTTAGTGAGACTATTTAAAAGCTATTATATTCGGGAGATTTATTGCATTAACACTTACCGCTTCGATACAAGCATCGTAAACACATGTCAACCGTAAAGTGCTTCATTCAAAACCGTATTTCAGTAGATACTATGAGATGTTTTTCTCTTGAGCCATTCTTATGTGTGGAAGCCACGCAATGTTAAAATTTCATATGCGTACCTTGATACGATTGTTAACGACTGCGGTTGTAGTAATGTTTTTTGTTTAATTTTGCCTTTCATTGATAAAATTTCATAGCCGTGAAGATGTAGCGCTAATCGCATCGAAATCGAGAGGCGATCGAACGAGCGATTAATCATTAGCTTGTTTCAGTACAATAGAGCACGTGACTGGGTCTCGGTAATTTCATTCATTCAGAAGGGCTGCTTTGTGGCCGACCTGTTATGGTCCTTACTGCCGTCGTGAAAGAGATTAGCTCAATCCTCACGTTTTGTTTTATTTGTTAACGCGTGATAACTTACGGGTTTGAAGAGTGGCTTTAGATGGCTACTTTGCATGCCTTTGTAAATCTTTAAATGATACCGTAATTTAAGGTTTGTTTCCTGTCTATGAAAGCCGTGATAATATTTAAAGACGATTATTAATTGTGGCAGTAAAAAAAAACATGAAGTCGATTAAAAAAAATTACAGTAAAAAAAATAATGCAGATTTTTTTTATTAGGTATCAAAAAAGTTATTAATTCCATTTTATACAGTACAGGTCATATTTCTATTTTGTGGATTAAACAATAACGAAAGGAATGTTGTAGAAAATTTGTACTTTAAGACCATACTAGTTTTCTAAAGTTTTTTGAGACTTATACGCAGTCAATGCGACTGGAGATGCTCTCTAAATAAATATATTCATTTGATTGATTGCAAATACTCTTAAATTAATTGAAAATCAACGACATTTTATTTCTTGAAGAATCAATCAATCAAAATTCTAAATTATCACTTCGAATCTTAATAGAAAAGTAGTTTTTAAGATTTTACCATTTTAAAATTTAAAATACATCTACTTTATTACGTACATATTTCAATAATTTTGTCCTATATACATATATTATATTAAAAATAAAAAGTCAACGGTGGCAGCATCAGGCTGTTAAGAATTTCATCCCAACAAGTATAAAAGAGTTTTAAAAATATGTAGAGTCGTTTCTCAAGTGGTCGCTAACAGCAGAGCCGTAGAGCGTCGAAGGCAGCGCGCACATTTCCGTGAGCGGCGACGACGAGGCCGCGCCAGTGCGCGCCTGTGTGCGCCGTTCGCCCGTGCGCACACGCATCGCCGCTGTGTGCGAGAACCAGTCCCACATCCTGTTTGGTCGCTCGCTCGGCCGGGCTTCTGTCCGCTGTAGAGCTTTTTATTTCGCGCCTCTGCCCACTTCGCCACATTTCGAAACTTTATTTCGTTTAATTCATTTCATTGCTATAATATTTATTTAGGATTATTGTAGGTATGTAATTTGAACATGAGGATTTAAAAAATAACATGTTTGTTAGACTGCATTAAAATTAGAAAGTTTCGTCATATTTTATTATAGAGTACATTTATCTAATCTTAGAACAAATAAGACAAGTTCCACTGAGAAGTAAACAACAAATAAATAAATATCGTAATTGGATTTCATAATTACGATCAATAGTGATGTGAAAAAAATACACTTCCACTAAGAAAGGTTTGAGATCATGGGAATATCTGTCAAACAAGACTGTGTATTTGCTTACACTCGTCATGCAACGTTATGGCGTCAAAGGATTTCAAGATGCGTGACAAAAGAGAAAAAAATGAACAAGTAAACGGAAAAGCAAACAAAAGGAATCCCTCAGGAATGCGATCCGCATAAAAAGGAGGGAATTCCCGAAACGCATTGTTTACAGTGCGCCGGCGCGTGCCGCGGTTGCGTTTGTTTAAGATCATTTACGATTTATTTGGTTGGTTAGACATGCTAACCAAGTACAGGTGACCGCTCTCAAGTTCAACCCTTTGAAACTGTCGAGTCAGTGAAAACTCACGTAATGTTGATAAGATAATTTAGATATTAAAAGGAAAAGTTTTGGATCGACCTATTACGAAAGGGTTAAGAGAGACCCAATAGTAACGAGTAGGAAAATCGTAACACGCATTCGCTCGCCGGAGCTTTTACGCAACATATAAAACGTTAGTGATTTATAAATGCCATGCTCTATAGCTGATAAGTTATAATATAAGTGAGACTTGTTTTGAGATGGCCTACCTACCAAAGACGCTAACGTGAACAGCATTTACCGACAACTTACGTTTACTGATTAAATGGCTTACCCTTCAGTGGTTGAAGATTCCGAGGGAAGCGTGCTTCCACATACAGCTTAATTTATCATTTATCACCGACCTTTTTTCGGAGTAAACTATTTGAGCGCAAATTAAATTTCATTAAGAACTCATGCCTTGGAAACTAGATTACAGACATAAAGAGTACTTGAATAGCATTAGAAAAAATATGAAACACATAGGACTTTACTATGATTTCCCTGGTATCCCATCATCAGATCTTGGCTTGGTGACAATGGGACCACTTCAGGAGTATACTTTATCGAATAAAAAATACATACAGTGAAATCTAGAATCTCATCCGTTTTTGGAGTTAGTTAAATACAATTATAACAATAATGACTCGTGAAGAGATGTTAGTTTTGAACTATGGAGTGTAATCAATGTCACTGACCATCTACCGCAGAGTCCTAAGTCTAGTTATGTAGTAGCTATAAAGAAAAGTTTAGAAAAGTGATCTGACATAAGCTAATAATTAAATCAAGGCAAGTTACTCGTCAATCACTATCACGGCGAATTATGCGTCGAAAGGGAAAATCGTTCGTTTTTGTCCGCACAGCGCCGAGATGACGCACTGTTCCGCGAACGAGCTCGCGCGGAATGTCGGCGGGATCTTTCCTCTTCGCCAAGGAGACGCCTGCCGTTACCAGCGAGTTATGATTGCACTGGAATTTCTGCAGCCATTGTCGGACACTTCTATGGAATTGGAATTTTGTCTTCTCGAGTAGAGATGAATGAAGGGTTCGAGGATTTGTTTCCTTTTAAAAGAGTCTGAGATAAGGGTGGCTTTCATGAAATTAATTTTGCAATTAATTTAATTAGTAACAACTAATTTTGAAATGCCAACAGAATGAATAATCCTTGTAAAGATACTGCTCGAAAACGTACACTTTTAAGTAACAACTTGCAGTAACAATCATTGAAGAAGTAGAAAAATGTTTGACATTGGATAGGAGTCATACTCCTCTTCAAACCTCTTATTGCATTTTTTGTTGGAACGGCAGACATCAATCAGCAAAGGATACGCAAATTTGTATTCTTGATTTCATCTTTAAAATCCTTTTAGTTGTGGATGTGAAGCAAATCTTTTGAATATCAAGAATCAACTGTGAAATTCTGAGTGGTAGCGCCGATCGTCCATCAAACGTATCCGTAGGAATGTTTAACTCGGCATATCGTAATACAAATTAACGCAAATAGCTGAATGTGAGTGGTGTTTACCTCAGCATTGCACTGACAGGACTGGTTCAAGGCGCTAGCACTGACACTCGGCCGTATGTACGCATGCATAAATCACTGCGGGGAGGCGCATTGCGTGCCTCCGTAATAAATCCGGCTGCCATAATGACGTCACCACGTATCTCGGAGAATCCCCGGAAGAGAGCGAATAAAATAAAAATGTCACGTAGCGATCAGCTGACGGGCGGCGGGCGTGACGCGGCCCGGCGATACGCATAACGACGCAGCAATAAAACTTATTTTTATGTTTTTCGCTCACAATGGCCGCGCGAAGGTCGAGCTATCTAAATGGGTCAATACACTCGTAGTACGGCGAGCACGTGCTCCCGCGTTTGTAAATAGCGAGATATCGGCCGATTGTTGCAGTGATTAATGGGGGCGCGTAATGACTCGGCGCCGCCCGCGCCGCTAACAGCTCATTCATCGGTCGACACTTAGGGCTGCCGGCTCCACTCCTGCCTCTATTTAATCCCGTCTTACAAGACGCTCGAGGGTCACCAAGTCTTAAAAATGCATTCATTATCTAATTTGCAAAGCATTCACTGCACGCTTTACTGGAACTGCCGCAAGATTTAAAAACGGAACGTCTCCTCTAACTATTTTTTCTCTAAAGTCAATTATAATTTTAGTATTATTCTCCCCGTCACAGAATTAGAGCCAAACGCGACTGAACAGCATATGATTTCAACCAAAAACCAAAAACGAGGACGAGGTTTTATTGTTTCCACAAAAAAATAGATGAAAGTTTATGTTGGCACGTTGGTAAAGCTATGCTTTTTGAATGATAAAAAACATATGTTACAAAAAAAGATAATTAAGAAAAAGTAATTTAATAAATAAAATATTTTGTATGTCACAACAGCATTTGTTTTTGGCGTCAGATTTTTTTAAATGTATGAGTCTGTACAATAAGAAAAATAATGTAACGAGGTGATGTAGCTTGTATTATGTAGCTTTTTTTGAATTTCGTCAAATATAAGCACATGTAGTGGGTAAAGCTAGATATTATACGTTGGAGGTTGTATAGATGTTATCGCCCCTTAACGTAGGCTACGTTAAGGTAATTAACTTTTGGCAGCCCTACACTATTATTGTTTGTGCCCGGAGATGGTTTTGTTCGCATTCCGGCGATCGATGCGACGACATTAGGGCGGTGGTGGCCAATGTCAAGGCTGCATTTGCCCTCACTAAATGCTAATTGCTCCGGCCGTTATAATGGATTTAGCGGAAACATGAATGCACTTGTATCTGTGCCAAGTGGCGAAGTTTGAACGCAACACATTTTAGTTTGACACAATGCACTTTTATCAACATCTATTACCTACATTTGTAGCAAACATGCAACCAGATTCTGTATGAGAATTACAAGGTTTATTAATGTTGAGCAAACGATTTTTCTTCATTTTGATAGAAGAAACACAAGAGGTCTTTCGTGCCTGCTTCGTAACGATTACGAAAGCTAAGTTACCAAGTGCTCGCTCGGTACTCGGATGGGTGACCGAAAATTTTTCAACTCGATTTTTCTCCGTGCTTCGGAAGGTACATTAGCTGGTGGTCCCGGGTGCTGTCGAAAGATAGCAGTCGTTCCCAAGGAGGGTTGGTGTTAGACAGGCATATACGGCCATAAGTTCAGTTTACTTTTTTCAGAAGTCAGGGCTACACTAAACATGCATTGGTGATTGTTGCAATAAAGAGATTTTTTATTTTCATAAAACTGCTCCGACCGCAAATAAAGTAGGAGCAGGGTGAGAGGAAGAAAAGATAGAAAGAGTATTTTTGATTTTTTTGCTTTTTAAATATGAAATAGGTACCCTAACTGTTAAGATGTTTTATAGTGAAACAGTCTTGGCTGTCGGTTTTTGTTAACCGGTTCACTGTGGTTTTACTTAACCCTTTGACTAGTAAAGGAAAAATATTATCACATAGAGATAAAGCTCATAATTTGGTGGCAGTCTATCTCCACAACCAGACAAAGGGTTACGGTTTATACCTAAAGCCTTCAGTGAACCAGTAGGTATTTACTTTTTAGGTTTAATGCCTCTTTTATGTACCTTAACTACAGGCTGGCTACCTGTCACTAATTTCAGGCACCATATGCCCCATACTACCAGATGCGACTTTATGTGTTACCAAAGCTCTGCTAATTGGTATTATGAGCGTGATAATATGTATACAAAATGTAATAGGTGTTGGTGAACTTCTTAAATATGCCTCGAAAATTATGTTAGTAATTACTTTTTGGGATGTGTTTTTCATATTGTTTTCTAACATCAGTTAATCGACAGGGAAACGTAATAGGAATACCAACGGATTAATCTTACATTGGCAATTACGTTTCTATGATTTCGAGTTAATCTCAGAGGAGTATCGCGTACAAAGAAGGTTTCTAACGCCACGCAATGCGAAAAGTATAACGATACGGCGAGCCAGATTTCAGATACGGGGTAGGTAAACAGATTTCGCGGCAGTGGCTTAAAGCCGCGGGCGATAAGGGCGAGGTCACGGCTATCAATGGGCATCTCCATACGCGCACGTGGGCAGTGACATCTCGCCCATTCACTATGAAGACGGCGCCCCCCGGCACCCACCGCCCGGTGCATCCATGCAACAAGTTAGGGCCGTCTTGAGGAGTTCCGCAGAAATCGCAGGCACAATTGCCTATACATTTGAAAAGTTGTCGCTCTTTTCACAACGTAAATATTCTTTGAAGTCGAAGAGTTAAAGCTCAAATTTAAGTTTAAAGTAGGTATTTGAGGCAGATAAGCAATAATCTCTAATAATTACATAAGCTTAACTGGTTCGTAAATCATTGCGGTCCGAACAAATTTTCCGGCTTCGCGATGCCCAATTAAATATGGATGTGATTGAAAAACGCGTGTCCGGTAACGAGCGTGTACATAATTGGCGGGGGAGGGGGCTGGCCCGGAGTGACCCAGTTGCCGTTGCCCGGCGACCCGGCTCCCACCTGCCTCACTCCAGCAACCTGCCCGAATCCAACACCTACGGTCGTTCAACCGTCATCATGAGCTATTGCAATTTTTGACTTTATGACTACACTGCAATAGATGCAATGTCCAGTCCAGCATTATCGTGTCCACTCCGAAAATATTTCCAAATTTCAGATGAATTTTCTTTAATTGGAACATCCACCATCCGACTCGAAATTATCTTCTGGTAAAAATTATTTGTGACGGACCTACAAAGTAACGTTTCCTTCAACCTTTGATATATAATCAAAGCCTTCAACACACTAAACAAACTAAAAGAACTTCCTTCGGCTGTGAAGTTTTCACTCATTTTTGTTGAAACAAATGGAAAAACTGCGAAGGAATAAACTTAATTGTTATAAGCCGCGCTCAAGTCTGCCTCCTCCTCACAAGACTCCTTGGAGAGCAAAGGGGGGCGAGCAGTTGTATTTCTCCGAACTTGCGCTAAATTTCACTTTCTCTGAAGACGTTGTGCGTAGACTTAACCACCCACCACCCTCCGTCTCGCTAACAAACTTTACAAAATAGTTTCGTCAGCCCTAGTTCAAAATAAAATGCAATTATTATTTCTACTGCTATTCCTAAATATTGAACTACCTAACTATCGTCCTTATCCAAGCCCCGCGTCCTATTTCACTGAAGCAGCAGTTTCTAACGTGTATCTTCTATAAGCGCTTCTCATCCTCTGTGAGACGTCGTTATCTTCGCGAACCCTAACCAAGTAAAACATAAAAAAATGTACGTCAAAAAAGTCCTTCCACTCACAAAAACTCCACCACCTTCTCGCCCTCTGAAGTTATAAAACGTTGAAGGCGGGCGGCACCGGATGAGGGGTTTGTGACCTTATCCCCCCGTCTTAGGGTCGAGAACTGCTCGCGTGGGTGGCCGCACACCAGTGCTTCGTGGCTGAAAGGCGAGCACACGAGCGTAGAAGCTTTAGTAAAATGAAAGCCGAGTCGCTCTTAATTCACGCACACAGAGAAGCGACGTACAGAGCCGTCGATAGAACCCCCGGTCCCCATCGCCACCCACCGCCCCGCCCGACCCCACGTGGCATAAATAAGGGGGGTGAACTCGGGTTAACAAGAGAATGAGCGCCCCCCCTCGCGGCAATGCTACAGGGGAGAATTAAGGGGGCTGTGGCGAAGGACGAATTAAGGAGATGAGAGAGCACACGCTCTCGAGACGAGCCACCTCGCACTACGCTGGGAATTAAGGGACCTGACGACCGAGCGAGCGCCGCCACCGCTGCCAAATACCAACTGTTTTAGAACCTTTGAAATTCAAGTCTCGCCTCCAACGCTCTGGGGCCTGGAATCTGAAGTGGAGCTCGAAAATTTTGGTGAATATTATGATTACTTTACCCTTATAATGAGACGAAACCCCGATGATAATTTTATTTTTTAGATAGATTGAAAAAAGTAGAAACAACTCGCCGCTACCCCGCTCGACGAGCGCGTGACGTCACGACTGCGTTTTCGTAGCACGTGAGTGGGTGCGTCACATAAATTACAAACTATATCCCTCTGGAGTTAGGGTTTGTTTTTGGCAAAATTGGTAGAGCTCCTTTGTCTCGCCGGTGGAGGCGGGTGGGAAAATGTTCTTTATTTCTCGGGTGTAAGACCGTATTTTGTGCTGTCGGGCGTAGTAATGTTCTTGGATAGAGGGTGGGTATAAATTTTCCATGGGGGCAGACGGGGCGACGTCGCGAGGGCGCCGGTGAGTCACGCCGGCGGCGGGCGGGCGCGAGCGCCGGGCACATATTGTAAGTATCTACCACTCACATGTCACAAAGTTTTCTCCGCATCGGGAAACTTTGTTAACGTCAACCGAGCACGTGGCCTTGCCGATATTATATGTAATTGCTGCGGCGTTTCCCGCGCAACACTTCTGACTCGAACGCTCCGTTTGTTGCGCGATTCTTATAAAAATTATCATTCACGATTCTATTTATTCTTATCACATTATGACGGAATTTTTTTATCAGAATACGATTGCAGAATTGAGTGATTAGCTTTGACATTCTTTAACTTTTAAATATATTTATCTATGTAGATATTAATATTAATAAATTAAATTACAATAACTTTAAGGAATAGTGGTATTTCGTATTTTCTCCTCTAATAACGGCTTTAATATCACTGAAACTTATATTAAATCTTTACTTATACATTACGAAACCAATGAAAATCTTGGAAACGTTGTGATATCTAGAGTCAAGCAATCAAGTTACGTAGGACCGTCACCTTGAAGTGTGATAAGGCGCGCTGTGATAAGCGACACTCGCTCGCAACACTTAATAAATACATTCCAATATATTTATGTTCTCATTTCAGATAGAAATCGAGTCGTGATCGCTTTGACTGAAATCGCAACGTCTTTATATAATCGATACGAGACGAATTAATGAATAAGAACATTGACTTAGATAATGTAGAGACTAGGAATCTAGGAAAAGAATTTTCCCGTGCAATGAGCGGTAAAGGCTTATAAGATCTAAATCTTTCATATTAAATTATTAGTGGAGTGGGAATCGATGACATCGCAAGCACGATCTACGGTACAATGTCAAATGACTACAGCCTTAACATTAAAGCCAATGTCAAGATAGTTTTGCATATGTCTGCCTTTCGACCTCTGCTTAGAAGCAACAAACGCATTAGCCGTCTGCCCGGCTCGGAACGCTCGCCCGTAATGCCTCCAAGGCGGTATATTATATACCACATTCTATGTAGCTCCCCTCCTCCCCTCTCCCTCTTCACGGAGGAAACTCGCAGGTTATAAAGCGCGGGAATGAGTTTTCGTTCGAAAACTTTATCACGAAGAAACTGAGTTAGGATCTTTGTTTTTATTTCACCTATGCAAATATTAATGACGCTTTTAAGCTGACCTGAATTAACGGGATCGGAGGCTAATAAAGCTTTTTTATGGTGTGTTGCTGCGATTTCTAGAGGTGGTCAACATACAAGTGTCTATAGACGATGTATCTAGAGGGAAATAGGTGTAGTTTGCAGTCATTAAATGAGAAACTCTGTCTAGTGTTGGTGTAGTATGATCTGGATTCCATTTTGAACAAAAAGCTCGATGCCTTACGTCTCTGCATCAAAAGGCACGTTATGTCGTTGGTCAATTGCATACTAAGTACCTACATTAGATCAACGTTATGTTAAGTCCTTAACTCCTCAGACACATTGGAATTGGAATCATTAATTTGAAAGACCAAAGATGAATCATTAAAGATCCACGAAAAACCACATAGGTAAACGTTAAATAGAAATGCGAAATTAACGTTTATATTGCTAAACTTTTCATTATCCCGTATTCACAAGCGCAACTTTGATCCGTCCCACTGCCTCGTCGTCGACTGAATAGACAAAAGTCAGGGACCCTTCCCAAGGGCCGCTCCGAGGGAGAGCACAAAGGGCCCGAATTCAGTAATGGGCTTCGGCTCCGTTAGCCTATTGCCTCGCAGATTAGGACCCTTCCCAACTTCGCAATACGCCTGATGAAAGACAACTTTTGCTTATAACGTATTGCTGTGAAATAGTCCTAAATTAAACAATACCGAAAAATTTGTACAACATTTTCTAGGTGAATACCGTCCACGAAGCAACCTTGTCTAACAAAGATACCTATATTAGTAAGATATTTTGTTGTATCCATGACAACGGATCGTCGGATTTTGAGTTGGTTATAATTGTTACGAATGTTGTCGAATTCCAACTAACTAATGTTGAGCGTAGTTAGGGTATTAAAGATCTACGAGGTTTTCGATACATTTATAAAAACCCACATTTTAATATTGGGGATTGAAATTGATGCCATAGTCTGTGGTTTCTATGGAGGATCGATGATTAGACACGGTAAGGTCGGTAGTTGGTGTCGGAGGCAGCGTGCGTGCTTCCATGGTGTGGTCGCGCTATTGCCAATGCTGCTTTGCATAAGTAATGACCTTCCCCGCGCCCCGCCCCGTAGGCCTATCGATTGCGGCGGCGCGGGGCGGGCCGCATCGCCGTAATTGTCACACCGAGCAGCCGCTCCACCCTCACAATATCGACCTTACTACCCCCGCATAAAACCCACTCTGCGCCAGCAAAGTTTGCTATTGAATACCGAATGCGTTATAGTCCGCTCTAAGTTTGGAGGAGGCTCGTAATAGAGTCTTCGAAGAGTCTATGACAGTGCTTAATTAGACAGGCGCGCGATAGAAACGAATGGATTTTACTTGTTCGATGTTTCGTCCCAAATTAAAGCTAGAATTATCGTCGCTAAATTCTTAAATTCGCAGACCGGTGAACCGTGCACGGTCGTGACTGTTGCAGAGGCGGTGTTTGTTCATCTCGTTAGTGGCCACTTCGCTCGCTCGGCCACCACAGTTCTTGAGTAAGGTTATTATTAACGTCGCAATGTATGAACATACTGTTGAAAAAACCCTGATAATAATTCGTCGCGAACCGACTATCTACATCGCGCGCGAGGGAGAGTTGCTCAACACTCGACAGCCAGCACGCACACTATTCGAACATAGAAAACAATAATTCCGTATCGTTTTACCCGACAGAGCGTGCGATGTCGCATCGCTGTATTAATAGTCGTCGACTAGTCAAGCGCTGTTTTTTAGCGCACCAGCAACGACGAAAGTATGGAGAAAGTGGCGCGTTGACGTCACCCACACACGCGCAGCACACGAGGCAAACGCGCTGCCAACGTGCCAGCGCGCGCGCCGCTCTCTGTGCCCGATACCACTCTTGCTACATGCCGTTACAACACCGCTGCATGTGTGAGAAACGGCGGCCGCTCGCGTGATACACCGCACCCGCTCTCGACACGTTCTCTTACTCAATCTTTAAAAACAACTTGCGTATCGAGCTCACCGAACAACGCCAATGAGACTCGAAGGACGTGCTCCTCGAGCGCTGATAAATAATTAGTCCCCATACGGGTGCCTAGCATGCGGGTTCCTATCAGAAACTTCGGCCTATTTACGCTCTCATGCTCTACCGTAAAATAAGTGGCTCGTAAATCCACCTGTTCGGGTGGCGCGAGCGCATCTGAACAAAGGATGTCATCCCACAAACACGAAATCTTTATTGCGGCCCATTGCGATTTGTCATTGTGGATCTGTGAGCGCTATTGTTAGGATGACATAACTCTACTCGTGCCGAGGCGATAAACTGTAAAACGGATTCGAAAAAAACAAATAAACAACGTTCATTGAGTGATGAGTGAGACAGCCGAACGGTAATTGAAATCGTTTTAATTTCATTCATAAGTAATAATAAGGATGGTGGCAAATTGTACCGCAAAAGTTAATAGGCGGACAGGGCCGCCCGTGGCGACTGATTAATTACACGAATCGCCCGATCAAAGGAAGCAGCCGGCCGATCAGCTGTTTCGTGATCGATGTGGCCGCAATGCACCCGTTGCAGGACCATTCAAAAACCTGTTTAGAACTGTTGTTCCGATAAAAAATCTAATCTCCCATGATGTTTACAACCGATTTATCAGGTGTCAATTAACTGAGGTAGTAATTCGGAGAATGTCGAGACCGCCCTAAGTGTTTCGGATCATTTTATGATCGACTGTAGTAGGTTTATTGGATGTTAATATTTATGATGCGCTAGCTATCAAAGACAGATTGCGCCGTGTACGATGTAGAAAGAGCTTTCTCATTTTTTCATTGCCAAAAAAACGTGTAAGTAGTGACGTCACAAGCTCGTTGGGAGGACTAAAGAAGATTAGGAGGGGCGAGCGGGTGGCACGGGGAGACCCCTTCACGTAGCCACTACCACAGGATCTCGCACATCATTCACGAATAGACATCGAAATAGCTAATTTTTAATTCAGATACCCAACAGGTGTTGTGTCTAGAGCACATTTATTAGTAACTCGTAAATAGTTGGTCGCATCTAGAAATTGACAACTTTATTGACAAAAGAAGAATTTTGAATTATGATAATAGTTAGTTTCAGCCCGCCTAGCATGACCACCGAAACACGATATGATATAGCCATTTATCGCGTTGAACTGTCAAAAATTATTGGATATAACCGCCAACTTGGAATTTTATCGAAACTGCGAACATTTATAAGGTCTATACATGTTCGCAGTTTCGATAAATTTTCAAGATTGCAGTTATATCCAATAATTTTTGACAGTTCATCGAGATAAATGGCTATATCATATCGTGTTTCGGTGGTCATGCTAGACGGGCAGGATTCTTTAACTTCTCAATTAAATATTGCCTGACTTGTTTGTTACTGAACTCCTCCCTAAACAGCTGTACTGATTTTGAAGAATTTTTTGTATGTATTCAAGCGGATCCGAGAATTCAGCAAATCGAGCTGTTAATCACATATTTTTTTTAAACAGTACAATGTCCAATCAAATAGTTTTGGGTTTTAATTGTCACATCAGTACTTTTTATGTTTGAAACCAATTTGCAATACCTAGGAACATGTAAAGCGCAAATATGGAAAGTTCCAATTTCAAAATATGCTGGCTCCTTTTTTGACCATAATTTTAAATGAAATGCAAAGGCAAATATTTATGACAAGGTTAAAAATATGGACCAATTGTTGCGCGTTTTTTTTTGCAAATAAATTTTTCTTGCTCATAAATTTTAGTTCTCGAATCGTTTCGATGGTAATTTACATCAAAGAGACACAGTGGCGGGAGGGTGGAGACTCCACGGGAAATATGTCGAAACCCGCACGGCTCCAACTACATTAACGTAATTATCCAATTATAGAAGTCTCTGACATCGCATATCATTAAGAAAGGTCGACGACACGTTATCAAAGCAAAAGACTGCGTTGAGACTATTTTGGATGCAACCACGAAAAGACTAGGGAATACCATTTACTATAACTTAGTGAGTATTCTGATGAGAGGTGAAAACACGAAGAAACCGGGACAAAATCGAAATTATCGTTTGTGCAACAGAAATTTGCTTATAGGTCCTTAAGTAGTTTTGGTAATCTGATAGGAAACACAAAGATTAGCTGTATATTGTTCATTATTGACTGATGTCAAAATAAAATATATCCCAAATTCAATGAAAGCCCACCTTTAAAGTTAGTCTATTAGCAAATGATTTTGATACCTGACCTGACTGAGCTGGTGTAGCGACTTTAATGACAACGGTAAATACACAAGGTTAACCGCTGTAGTTTCAATAGAATTTAAGCTTGGCGTGCAATAGTAAAAAGTATTTACAAACTCTAATAAATCAGTAGATAACGAAGAGAAAGAGACGTGCGACTCCACTCCACCCCCTGTGGCTGATTACGGGCGAGGCAACGAAATAAGAATGAATTTTTAATGAATCCCCCGCCTTCCCAGCTCGGTGCCACCCGCTACGCACTTAGGAGATTAGTCCCGTGAGCTCTCTAGTTAACTCACTAACTACCAACGGTTTCTGTAATACTTTAAATCAGTTACGCGGAAGAGTTAATGTTTCTACCTTACTCCAATTTTGATATATTACTGTGTCTGTTGCTAAGTAAATGGGGCCACAGAATTGGATTTTAACGTAAAACCATTTGTAATCTTAGTTTTTTTTTAAAGAAAATTAGTCTTTAGTTTCTTGCTCTTCCATAAAGGCAATAGGGATATGGACTGTATCCTTAGGGTCTGATGAGCTTATAGACTTAAACATAATATTTTCAGAAGCTTTGCGTCTTATTTAGTAACTTACATGAACTTACTTTTTCTTTTTTAATCATTTCTTCCTTGGAGTCAGTTCAATTTCATTCGATATTTTTCAGTAAGCAAAGGCTTTAAGCCCTATAACCCATTGTCGAATAATGTTTAAAAGACGAATTGTGAAACTGTAATTTGAATCGATTTATTTACATACTATCCACTTTTTTACAAGCCGTTCTTCTATCTTGCTCCTAATTTATTTGGGGACGGTGCAGTATGATATCGACAATACTGTTAAAGGACATTAGATTTTTACGGCCGTGTTCCTGCCTGACACAAACCCTCATTGGGAACAACTGCTATCTTTCGACAGCACCCAGGACCAGCTAACGAGCCTTCCGAAGCACGGAGGAAAATCGAGTTAAAAAAATTTCAGTCACCCATCCGAGTACCGACCGTGCACTTGGTAGCTCAAACTTCGTGATCATTACTAAGAACGCACAACCTCCTCCTTTTTTACAAAATTGCGAACTAAATCAAAAGTGGAGTCCATTGAAAAATTACAAACGACACGCCATTAGAAAAATGTGATGACAGGTCCATTACTTACGACATGTCTCTCATCAAACCGTACGAGCGTTTACAAACAAACACGTATTGAACGAAAATGTAACAGGTGAAAATGAAACTGTGCATCAATAAAGATAAGCTGTCGACCTCAAAGAGTTTTTACAGTGTAAACAGGAGTTACGTCGGCCGACGTCAGCGGAGCGACGACGTCACAACGGAAGTAGATAATACATAGAATAGATATAGAACTACGTGCAGTCGGGTTCAATGTCGTTGGGTATCTATCGGTCATCAATCAACGGGCCGCGAGCGCCCGCCGCGGGTTGCTTCTCTATCCGATTCTATAGTCTACTCTGTGACCTACAAAACGGTTTATTTTCAGTGTATCTAAATTTCTGAGTACCATTAAAAGGACAGTTTTTATTGTGGCGTGGTTTGTAGGCTAGATACTCTCGATTTTTGTCATTGAACTATAATGCCGTAATAGTTGCAGATCGCGAGGATATTTTTGTAAAATTCTTATTACTTTTAATTAAATTTCCTTAATGAAATGAAAGACACAAAATAACTTTGCAAGACATTAAAATACACGAAGTAAAAACCGATAAAACACAGTTACCTACAACGCGATAAATCTAATGTAGTTTAAAAAAAAAAGATATAGCTGTTCGCGAAAACATTTGTTAGTAATTTTCGCAGAATTGAGTAATCGTATATATTTGCCGAGATACTTATTCGCTAGAAAATTTCAGTTTATTGGCACCACGCAAAAAAAGAAATAGCAAAAGAATCAAAAGAATAATAAATGTCAATGGAACATCTGAGATATACTCACAACTTTACTATGATTTTCAAGCTCTATGTTTTTAACAACGTTATTTATAGCAAGACAGTGTCTTATAAATATTGAACGGCTTTATAAAATACACAAATCACTTCAAAAGAGGCAAGTGGCATTTATAAACTGTATTATGTGAATGAGGCAGCGGAGTTTTATGATAATTCTGCCGTATGAGCACCTGTCATCTGTATCGCGTTTATCACGGTCGTGTCCCATTGACGAGCCGGCATCGCAGATAGACCGTACATTATTCCATTCACAAATGTACATCGATATAGGTGTCGATGTCGCACGTGAGTCTATCGGGTGCAGGGACCAAGGCCGTTGGTGTTTACAAACTTCCGTAGCGGCACTTGTCACTCGGCCCGCACACGTGTACGCAAATAATAGCGGGCCCTCGGTTGACATTGTCCCACTTCGGACGACTGCCCGCCGTCTAGACTTGAGATACGGCTGATACATTTGTTACAACAACGCGGCCGAGATGCAATAGTTTCATTGTCTACACCTAGGTGGAAACATAATCGTTTCGACTGCCAATGCAACGAATCCGCTGGATTGTCCTTATCAAAATTTTCTGCAAAATTCAACAGCTCATGCTCTACTCAATAAGCTATATTCCTAAGCTTCAAATCTTACCAGATTTCATAATCATAGGTACCACTTTCATATCACTTCATCAATTCCGAGAATTCTAAAGATACCTTAGTTTTAGATCTGTGATTAACAATGTTCAGAATGATTTATTAGTTAGATGCATAAGATCGCAGAAGATTGTATTTTCAAATTCGAAAACGCACCCTTGCACAGAGCCCTGCGGGTGGCGAGGGGCCGGGCGATGCAGTGGGGTGGCCCCCTGCAGTAGGCGCGTAGTAACTGCAATAACGGCGCTTACGGAGCAGCGAAAGTGTCGCGGGGCGCCTCAACCGTCAATGGGTGAAGACTACACCCTTCGCCCCTCCGTCTTGTGCTCAAACTTGTAGTTAATAGTACGATCTTCCTTGGCCCCGCACACACGTGGCCTAGCTACTTGCAAACTTTTCATAACACTTTTCCGCGAACGCATTTCAAACGTTTGCAAGCAGCACGCTTGGTGTCACACCGCGAGATGGTGCACCGGGTCTGACCGCAGATCAAGTTTAGCGTATAAAGTGCACGTGCCACCGGCCAAGTGACGGCGACAAGCAAATAAACGAGCGGAACGAGCACGTCGTCATTATCTCGGCTCATGAATGAAACGGAACGTAAATTGAAATGTATCGCGTGCCATAATCCGCGCACATTAATCTCCGCTCAAACACCGATCGTTGCGTAACATTGAACACGACTCAAGTTCATTGATCCACTTAATGTCCGCACTAAATGTGTCGTTGTCACTGAATGTCAAAACATTATTACATAATTACGCGAGTTTCCATACGTCTGCGCGGGCGCCTACGTGCCGCAGTTTTTCTCACTTCCGATCGCCGATCACTGTCTACCACGTCACAATGTTTATTTATGAGCTTATGATTATAAAATGACGTTTACATCATTGTGATATCGTTGACCGGCCTCCGTATAATAATAACGTTTATTCATTCATAAGTGATTAATGGTTACTACCTACCGAATGGGTCTATAGTATGGTATTAATAACGCTATTATCATAAATATAAACAAGATTTTACGCTACTTGATGCCGTAGTAAAAGATTAAACATCTGCTCCGAAATAAATGAGTCTTGTCATATAATTTGTTTTTATTATTGTTGACACGTGAGAATTGTGATCGACTAATGTAAAATACACTTACATTTTACGATGAACGGATTTTTTTGGGTGGCAAGATATGATACAGCGTTTATTGTTTTTCGATCAACACTTAAACGACCATTTGGACACTTAGAAACAGTTTGTTACCGGCAAACATAAGAAACACGACGAGACGTATCGGGCGGCGTTCCGCAAACTCCAAGAATTATTGTAGTTGTTAAACTTTCGCCCCGATCCGAACTTGACCGTCAAAACAAGATGGCAATAAAACACTTACACAAAGACGAAGATTTACATAAATTATCGGCGTCGACGGGTCTACCCGCGTGTTTACGGATGCAATGTTTACAAAGGCGGTAACAAGTTCAACGACTCATATATTGTTTTATAGATGTTAGCACGCACGCTAATTGGGTCGCGGTGCCACTCCGGGGCCGTGGTTCTCAATAAACGGTGCCAGTGAGACACCACACATTTATTTTATCGTGTCCGAATTTTCGGGGAATTTGACGTTGAAATATTAGATTTGCTGAATGAAAATACTCCTGAGGAATGTGTGAGAAACGTTTCTTGTATCTAGACTTGGAAACGTCGATGCTACTGACGTTTTTAACTAGCAAAATATGCATTCTAAAAATAGATCCACGCTATAATTAGAAGCTCATTAAGAGCAGCCGGCTTGTAGTAAACGTAAATAAACAATTCAAATACTACGGAAGAAGATAAAAAACGGTCCACGTGACCGGCAATTTGTTACTACAGTAAATCATAGAATCAACAATGTACACACAAAAAAGGCAAACCGACTGGTAAACACTGATAGTAAAAATAATAATCGTTTGTATAGAATTCGGTACACCTGACAATCGAGTAGTTTTTTCTAAACAGGTGTTGGCACGTCATCGGCTCGTCGAAGTCAGTGCCCTATATTATTGTATTCTCTTTCAAGTTCATTGAGTCACACAATAGCCATATAATTGGTCGCAGTCGTATGTCAAAATACGGTCCATAGCGCTTTACATAATTAGTCTCGTTTGCATAAGCGATTATTATGCGTGTCTTCGCGGGTGACGTCGACTCACTATGGATAATTCATTCATTTGTTTATGACTACTTTTACTCCACGTGGTTGATTGTTTACGATGCGTTAATTTAACAGCGAATGCGTAATAAACGTAGCCATTATGAGATGTGCGCCGGCGCAAGAACGCATGACGACTAACTATTTGCTATTTTTTAATAGCAAGATTCTCTTTCAACTAATGGTAGTCTTGCGGATGTAAATATTGCTTCACACATCACTAGCGTATGTAGGAATTTGTTTTTTGTTTGATACATTGATCATGGTCTAATTAAGCCAATTAATTTTTTATGCGGGAAATTTTGTCGCTTCTCATCATTGGTCTGAACTCCGCGAAAACTTCAAGTCATAGTGACTATTGAGTTTTCTAAGCTCGTAAATTTCAGATTCACGCACGTGGTGTTGTTATTAACATTTCATTCTGATTTATATTAATTTTTTTTTGCGGTCACTGAAAGATATTTTAGACTTGTGAACAGTTTGTAACGGACACTGGTCACTTGGAGTTTATATTTTCTTTTTCATTTACGCACTGTGTCTGCTATTATTGTCAGGTTTTCCTATCGCAGGTCTGATGGCAGAGATTTCATTAAAAATAAGCAGCACCTTTGTACCAAGGTATCTTTTTAATGTGTAATTTTTCTCAATTTTCGAGTGTACACACATAAATAAATAAAAATATTTTACACTATTATCTGTGACAATGTAATTAGTAAATAATTGAAAACTTGCATCGTAGTTCGTATTGCCTACTAAATTATAAATATATAAAATTTCAATAAGTATTAAAAAGTTTCATATTACCTACGTACTGTTAAATTAATTAGAACTTAATCAAATCAAATTGCATAAACTGTTTCGATTTCGATATTATTTTATCTTCTATATGAAATCTCTTCATCTCAATCACCTGATGGTAAGTGGTGATAAATGGAAGCGAATTTTTCTTTATTAGAATTTATTTTGCAAAAAAACATCCTGTATATCTTATACAAAACCATGTTTGACCCAAAAATCCAATAAAATGCAGACAAATCGACTTTTCGCTACAATCGCTGAGGTAAACGTTAGTGATATAGGTAATTTACGGGCTAGACCATATGTGACTTTTTTAAGATCGACAACCGGGCCGATTTTTTTACTTGAAAATTAATTACATTTTCCAGCTAACTTTTTGTAGGACGTGTGCGTTTCACTATTGTTTCAATACGTTCCGTTTTTCCCCTACAAAAAATTGGTCACCGATTATTGGACATGAGCGGGCAATGTTAAGGTTCAAACATACTATGACCTCGTAAAGGGAACGCCTCTTTTTTTCTATGAACGCTAAGGAAAAGGGCTATTCGATTATTTTTAATCGACTTCAAAAGATTCGACTGTACATTTATCTTTATGTATGTTAACTCATAACTCTTTACTGGGTGTACCGATTTTGAATTCTTTTAACGTTTGTAAGCTGGTGCTTGTCATGTAATTGACATCGATGAAATCGTTATCATTTTATTACTTCTTTGTCTAAAAGATCTCGAGATAGTTTCCTGTGAATTTCTATACTTAAAACACTAAAAAACAAAACATAAAATATTTTTAAATAAAAAAAGCATTCAAACTAAAAAAGAAGAAATAAAAATTTTGTTTAAAAAATCTATTTTTTTTTTGAGATTGTTGCCAACTTCAATGTTTGGAATAAACGTAGTCACTTATATTTTTCATAGTAAAAAGGGACGATACGGTTTCGAGCTGCATAGTGTACAACGACATCAATTTGACTTTAGAGGCGGACTTAACAACACAAAGCAAATATGAATTTACATGTCCCATGAATTTGTTGTATTAAAGTAGGAATTAGGTAATTAATTAGAAATAACGTTATCTTTCAATTAAACGCATAGTAAAGTCCTAGTTACTTTGTTCCTAAGCTTGAAGTTGAAATCAAAATGAATTTTGTTTGGATACCGTCACGACAATGTCAGTTGCATTTACGTGCATGTGCTGGGGTTGTAGGCACGTGACTGCAACCAACAAGTCGCTCTGTTGACTGCACCCTTAATACCCCCCTAAAAATATACCCACCACCCTTTAGGCCTATGCTAAACACGTGTTGCCTGCACGCGGAAGCAGGATAACCACCGTTATCACAAAGAAATACCGTTGAAATTCGGTCGCGAAGTATCTTAGTATTTGTGTAGAATGAGTACCTTACTCAATTCTCTAATTTCATATTATCAAAAATATTAATGTCATTCATTTGCAAAAAATGGGTTTTTCGTTTTAATCTACAGTTAAGATTTCTTTTACCAATGTTTAAAATTTTTATTTCGAAAATTTTGAAAATGAACGTAGAATAAAATGCTTATTTGCAAATACATACTTTTCGTACCTACCTATCTATATTTTTGAACAAAAGCTGTAATCGAAGTAGGTAAACAAAGAAAGATTAAGATAAAAAGCGTTTTTATTGCAAAAAGACCTATAAATGCATTGTTTTGCGATTCACTTATAATACTTAATATTATTCTAGCTTTGAAGTTATTATATAGAAAAAACTGTTATTGTCGGGTCATTCGTTTTATATTTTTATTTATTTGATGTAATATGACAAGCAAATTTTTAGCAAGGAAATTTGATAAGAAATTGTGTTGGTTTTAGTAGTGATGTACATCTGGAAATATTCCCACTCCCTAGAATTTTCCACACAAAATTTTATGGGGCACATTGTCCAAAATTTTCAAATCACTTTTTTATTTTATTTAAATGATTATCTCCCCATCTATTAGTACCTACTTAATTTTCTACCTAAGTAATTTCTTAAGTTTGATTTTTTTTACTTTCACAACGGAGGGAAAGAAAAATTAAGTATTTGCGATATTTTATGTTTTTATTTCTTTATATAAAACAAAAATATCTCAGAAAAAACAAAAGTACCTATTTATGACAAACATATATATAGTGATATGTCTCTAAATGGTTCTTGCATTTTCTGATACCTATACCCATCAAGTCTTTTTTATTTTTTTATGTAATCGATTATTTATTACCTGTCTTGGCCAAGCAATTATATATTTAAGATGTGGTAGATTCGTCATGACTTCGGTTTTCCTCAATAGCAAGATTTTGTTCATTTTCGTTAAAGTATCATTAACTTCGTCTCGGCTCGATAGATGGCGCTACGAGTACCGTATCAAAGAATAACGTAGTGAAGACTAAAATATACTCGTACCTAATATCCTATTATCAATTGGCCCAAAACTGTAATCAGTATTCTGTATAATATTGCGCTGTCCTCGATATTAAAGTAATATACCTAAGTAATTTAAAAGAATATATTGTTATTGGTGAATATTCCCTTCTTTGTCTTTTGCTGCTTGCGTAATAAAGATAGAATATTGATCTCTTTGTGATTTTTGTTCTTTGTGCTATGGTATTAGTTTTGGAGTTTATTATGAGGTCTCTTCTCAAAGATTAAATTCCTTATTTCAATGATAGCATCGTATAATCATATTTGTTTTCCAGACTGGATGGGACGTGATCTCGTTCTTTCTCTAAAAGAGCTAAGCCAGCTACGGCACTAATCAGTTTCGCTTCTAATTCTCTTTCGTGTGTCGATAATAGGAGCGTTCTCGAGAAAAAGACGAGTGGAGTGGACTCGCCATTGGCGATTCGAAGCGAGGAGTAAACCTCTCCATAGGAGACGGGGCGGCCGGGCCGCGCTGGGCGGGGCGCCCCAGCTGTTGCCATGGCAACGCACCCCTCGATACGAACAGGAAAACTCCACGCTCACGAGCGCTAGCTCAGCCGAGCATACCATTTTCAAAATCATAGTTTTCGATTTTCAGCTAAAATCATCGTACCTACATGTATTTAAATCGTAATAAGAATCGGTGTAGAAAGTGTTTGTTCAGCGCAGCGATGGCGAGTCGACTCGACGATAATTAATGTGGAGTCGCTAGTCGGTCGAGTCGAGCGAGCGGGCGCCGGCAGCCTCGCTGCGCCGACAAAAAACCCGCTCCGACACAAAAACACCAGCCGCGAGAAAGAGACGGGCGCGCGAGTGCGAGCGGGACAACTGCACGTACGTATTTCTGTGACGAGTTCTCGGCGTTCTCGCTCGCCTCGAGCGTCGCAGTTATCGAGATTTGAGGCAAATACCGCGCTTTGATTTAAAACCCCGCTGAATGCGCCCTTCTATCCATCACATGGCGTTTGACAGGTCGCCGGAAACGCGGCGAGCTGTCAGTTTTGAAAAAGGCGCGCACCTTACGAAAACAATAACAATTAGGAAATTTTCTCTGAAACTTACAAAAGAACACTGTGACGTGTGCAAGTGTGTCACAAACCGAGCTCAATACTAAAGTTGAATAGCTTATAAAGAAACTGAATTCATGAACAGTCTTCAGTAAATCTGAAGCTAACTTTTCTTACATAAGCATTCTCAGACTAACGAAACGGGAAAAAGAAATTAAAAAGGAAGAATTTGAAGTAGTTCCCTGAGTCAAATTTTTATGACAGATCTTACATAAGCGTCAACTTAGATATAACTTCAATTCTTCTCAAAAGAGATAAATTAGTTTTTACAAAAAAGGTCTTAAGTATTTTATGCAAGATAATTTTAATAAAATTTTGCACGATTGATTTATCTCGTTTACTTGTCACCTCAGCTTCGATTTTTCTCAAATAAACTACAAAAGTACCCGCATTTGAAAAAAAATATCAAGTCTCATCATAACATCAAATTGACAAAGTTTTAAGTGTAAAACAACTTTTCTAGCAATATTAGTAAATGCAATGTGTCTCTCAAATCTTTGACTTAGTTTAGCTAAACTCTTTATAGAAAAATGTAGCAAAGAAAAAGTCTGACCAAAAAATAAAAGTCGAAAACATCAATGACTGGTAAAAACTGACTGAATGAAACGTACTCGCTGCACGATACAAAAAGATAACACTTACCTGGAAATCACTCCACATTTTCATGGGGATACACCATAGTTCCAATACGAAAACATAACACGATCACGATAACAAACTGTCAATTGTGTCACAGCACGGCGTCACTGTCACAAGCGGGCAGAGTGGAAGCCGAACGCAGACTGGTGCGAGGCGGCCGGGCTGTTACGGCGTTCGTAAGCTGAGCGTGCGGCCGAGAGCTCATTCGGCCCGCATCGGGGCCCCTCGGGCTCCCTCGGCCGCGCTCGACCGCTTTCGGTCGCCGTCACAGCAGCGCCCACCTGCGACTCGCTTCCACGAACAACAAAACTGAACCGACTTCGCCTGGCCAGCACAATGCCTTCTATCTACTCGTTGCCTCGTGGAAATACCCGTGTTTCAGCTCACTTTATGAACCTGCTATGCGCACTGAAGTCGACGACGATATCTAATTTGAGAGTGCAAATTAAACTGCGTCTTGTTTTCGAGACTACATTCTATTGTGGCCCCTTCTTTTGCTAAAATGAAGCATGCCTTTCTCAGATGAATTTTAATGTAATTCAAACTTATATCTCTTGATGAAAAACAGTCTTTTATTTTTGTAGTACCAATGTTAAATAAATATAGGTATAAGACGTTGAAATTACCAGCAAAGTATCGTATCGAAATATCGAAAACTGATAATGAGCAATGGTATCATACTCGCGCGGCTGATAACACGATCACCGCGTTCTAAGTCCTAACGCTCACACAAAAAGATCTCAGGTTTTCAGTCGACCGATAACAGAAAGTGACAAATAAAAAAGCTTTCTGAACAAAGTTTTGAGTGCGGCGCGCTACGACCCGCGTAGCAGGAAGTTCGTAGCAGTAAAACTTCGTAGCGCTCTCGTAGCGTGAAAGTTTTGATTTCAACGATTTGCGTTGCGGCGAAGAGAGGGCCGAGGCCGCTCTAGCTCTAGCGACCCTGCGCCCCGCACCACCGCGCCACCCACGCTCAGCCACCAACCGTGCGCACACGTGATAGACCCAACACTGCGCAGTCGAGCCCGGCCCTCTTCCAACATAGCGAACAAACCCCGCAATGTATCCCGAAGTACCTCCCCGTTCGACCGTGGTATGTTTTCAGATTTATCTGTTCGTTTATCTCTCACGAGAGTGCGCCACTTGGTTGTCGGGCGACTACGCCCTTACCGTGTTTAGGTGCGTTTTGCAAATCACCTCTTATCAAAAGAAGCTCGTTACGATCGCGTTCCATTCCGTGTGTAGTTCGCGGGATGCGATAGCTCGAGACTTGCACCGCAGCAATGGGGCGTGTGCCGATCGATACTATTGTCCGATGGAGTGACGCGCACGGAAAATTCATACGGCGGTAATTTTAAACTGTCTAGGTAGCTGCTATTATAACCGGCGAAAATGCTTAACTGAAAATGCACAAGGCTTAATTGCATTCTTTTCACTTGACATCAAAGGTGTCTTTATCTGCAAGATAAAACAATTTTACTCAAAAATTTACAATATAATACTATTCTAATTGTAACGATCGGTTACACGAAGTTCTAGTTCTAACTATTTCGTAAAAATTAACATAGGAATATTGAAAAATGGACGACTCATTCCAATAAATTAACTTGATTTTTACGTTACTTTTAGCAAAATTTTAAAATGTAAAACTTGGTGCAAACTCTCCATACAATAATCAAGAGTATGTTCGTATGTTAGCAATAGTCTCAAAAACTACTGAAGCTATTTTAAAAATTCTTTCACTGTTAGAATGCCATATTTTTATTTAGTAACATAGGGTATATTTTGTTGAATAAAAACCCACGTGGATAAAGTCAGGGACAGCTAGTTGATGATAAAATATTGGTCAGTCTAAATCTATTTACGTACGGACGACAACAGTGCAGATCAGACTACCCTGTAGCTGTCAAATTTCTCAAATTGATTTTCAACCTTATGGTCGTAGCGCACTTATCATCTCAGAAAAGAAACTCCCCTTAACTAACTTTCTTTTTCCCATTTTAAGAGGAAATGTCGTATGGAAGTCCAAACAAAGTCACACTTTCACACCTCCGATTTTGATGAAATTTGGTACAAAAATATACTAGACCTTAAGATAGCATATTATGTCCTTATGCTACCTTTATTTTGAAAAAAATAGCACTAACAATGCACTAGAATCTTTATCTTTATTTGTAACATGTTCTGGTAGTGAAAATACATTATTTTAGTTTTATTATGAAACTTTGGCTCATTTATCGCAAGATATGCTTAGGACAAAACAAATTTCATCCTCGGAATAATATGTTTGTGGATTTTTCTTTGCGTCATCGACATAGCGGTCAAAAAAGGCAAACAATGACGCGTCTCACTACGACTCAAGACGACTTGATATTCATTTTAGCCATAGTACCTTAATTGATAATGAATTTAGGTATATGAAGATTCCCCAATCCTCGGAATTTAGAATCTTACTCTGATGTATGATTCAGGCTGATTCTGCATATTGATTCTTAATTGCCAACCAATACTTATAACTACTGAGCCCAAATTTCCCCAAAAATTTGACCGAATGCCGTAAAAGCGCGCCGAAAACTCTAAATAGGTCCTATGTAATTCCTACTAAATGAAAGCATAAATTTTCATTGGCAATATAAATTGGTCGAATAGAGATAATACGAGGATAACACTCCCAAATGATGTTTCAACTTAGAATTAAGTTAGTGTGTGATATATTTTTGAGTGCAGAGGTATATTTACTGTACACTAATTATCTCACACTTTCGAAGTACTTTAGACTGCGTTATTATCGCTATTAATCATTACTTCATATAAATTTTTGTAAAAAGCTTTGCCCGTAAAATATAATAAACTCGTGTGAACGTAATTAAAAAAAGTTATTGTCAATTTGCTAGACCCAAGGAAAAGTACGTGCATTTTATGCGCAAGGTGTACGAAGGTGCGCAAGCGCAGCGTGCAACACATGCAATATAAGGCGGCACGTAACGGCGATATCGTTAATTTAGCTTGTATTTTGATGGTATTAAGACTGAAAATTGAACGTTGAAGTGTGAAATTACGTGGAGTGGGTATCATGTCGCGCCGTTTGCATTTCAGTTGCTAGCTGTTTGTGTTGGTGTCTTTTTACGTTATAAGAGTGCCTTTATTATTAATAAAACAGTAGCTATATGACAAACCCTATATCAAAGTTATTGTTCTTTGTAATTTGTTTTATTGCGTATTATTAAGTTTCTTTATACTTGAATTTTCAAGATGGATAAGTAAAAGAAGAGTGTTGGGTTCAATTTCTATGTAAAGACAATGATATTTTTCTTTTTTTGGGAGCAGGGTATCTTTGGTGAATATTTTTTCACAGGTACACGCAAAAATGCAATAAATAATAATGATTAAAAATGCCTTCTCGACGCAAATACCGTAGTACTAATAGATTTATAACAGCCATTAGTAGGTCTACATATTTAGTAATCTTGTTATGTAATAAAACACTTTAATATCAAGCTTTAGAGTTGCAAGTAAATTAAATGAACTACTGAAATTTCCAAAGAGCCAGTAAGCAAATTTATTGCTATTTATCCAGAAGGTGCAAGTAATAACAAAATTAATTTTAACATAAAGAGATTTAATGTTTAACCAAATAAATAAGCATAAGTTTTAAAACCTTAATTTTCTAAATACATGACCTTTTTAAGCTCGTTAAATTCTAATCTCGAAGACTTCTCACGAAACATTTTTTTGGCATAACGTCAACAGTCCTACCATGGTAACAATCTTCGGTAATAAAGGCTGGTATTTATGGTCATTATACTAGTGCCTAGGCATTGCTGACTTGAGTGAGCCTTTCACAAACCTACTGCCATTAGGATTCCTACCTTAAACCACCTTTTTTATACTATGAGATGGCAAACATGCTTGCAGGTGTTAAGTGGGGTCACCTATAGACACTTATAAATCACTTAACACTGTAAGTGCGTCGCCATCCCGGGGACTAAGATGATACCTATGCCTTCCATGCCCAGTAATTACACTAGCTACCTTTCCCTCCAATCCGTAACACAGCTCACTGCTTCGCGGCAGAAATAATAAAGGCGGTGATACCTACCCAGACGACCCTACATAGTCTGCCACCTAGTAAACCTTCTGCCTTACCTGATATGAAGATCAAGAACTTCCTCGTAAAGTCAAAAAAAATGGGTGCGTGTACTTATGTACGCGCGTGAGAAGTTTTACTTCTTTGCACACAGCAAAGAAATTTTATATGATTCTTTATATTTTTATTTTTTTAAATTATTATAATTTTTTTTAATATTAAATAATCAATAATACATATTTAAAATTAAGAATCTTATAATATTTAGTATGAATTATATTATTTTAGTACAAGTCATATGTATTATTTATTATACTTATAGTCTTTCGAGACTTAGGCCCGTATTACAGAATGACACTCAGAAGTCAAACATGTCTTGAGAATCGTCTGTCACTTTCTATCACGCACAAAGTGATAGAGACGTAGGACGCTCAAGTCGCCGTTCATTCTTGAAACTTATTCTATAATACGAACATTAGACTTTGACTTCAACCTGTGACTTTTGTGTTTTTTCATAACGCACCTATAGAAGTAATAAATAAAGATAGGTTACGAATTTTTAGTTCCAAAGCGACAACATACTAGTAATACGGAATAATTAAATTATTTGCCTGTCCTACTCCCTATTTTATTTGGGATCGGCCTAATATTTTAAATACATTACTAACTAAGATTTACTACTAAACTTTCTTCTTTCTCCTGCCTACATCATTATCATAGCAGCCTTTATAATTCGACCCACTGCTGGGACACAAGGCCTCTCCTTATCATCGAAGGAGGTTTAGGCAGTAGTCCCCCACGCTTGCCCATTGGTGGACGGAGTATAAGGTGATCGATACCCCTTTGATGATCCATAAGTCGCCTTCTACGACACCCATTGGAGGATATGTGGTGATGCTATTCTACTCTGCCAGCATCACATGGCTATTTCTCCTACCCTGCTTCCTATTTATTGGGGGTCGGTTCAGTATGCCCTGGTAAAGACAATACTGCTACAGGATATTTTTTCAATGCAACAATGATTTAATAAACTTTAATTGATAATACGCCGAGAATAAACCGTCTTAGGAATGCTTTATCAGACATTAAATCCTGGAAAAGGGTGCTCTGCCAACGTTTACAAGAAAATTATTTCTCATTGCAGAGAGGAAATATGTTCAAACAACAATCATTTCCTTCTTCTTTTTTTTCATAATTCGTACAGAATTCTTACTACAAAGCGTTAACTTAGCACCGATATTTTTTATTAGTCGAAGTTTTAACCCGGGAAACATGTTCATTTAAACTGCTTTTAAGGATTCTAGATTGATTCAGTGCGGAAGCTCTTAGTGCTGGCTGACACATGACACTCACTGAGACAATGTTCATGTATAACTACACACTATCATGGTTCTTCCGCGTTCGTGAAATAAAAAAAAATATTTAAAAAATTTAAAACGACTTCAAAACTGAAAAGGTAGAATTATAGTTTTATATTTTAAGCAATCTAGAAGTAAATATGCCAACTATTTTTTTGAGTGTAGAATAGATAATTTCTTTTATATACTTACTATGTATTTCATACATAGTAAGTATATCAGATATATCAGTCTAAGGAGATCGGTCGAATCGCCGAGTTCATAGGAAGACCGAGTATCGCGATCACCGGCCGTACTACATAACATGGTTCTAGTTGAGCATGCCGGAAAGTTAAGCACAGCCGCAAAGGAGATCGGTCAAATCGCTGAGTTCATAGGAAGTCCGAGTGACGCGGACGGCGAACTGGCGGCAATGTATGCCCACTGGGCATACACTTTGTCAACAGTTGAACGCCGACTTGGCCTATCTCCTTGTAATATTAAATCTGTGGTAAATATAGTTTATCTATTCTTAATTACTGGCATTCGCGGCACTTAAAGATTAATGTCAAGTGCAAGTTTTAACAATAAATTCTACCATCCCTAGGGCGTCGAGAGACTCCCGGCAGGGGAGATGCTTGGTCGCTCAGTAATCCAAGGTCTTCGCCTTCTCAAAAAACCGGTGATGCAGGACAATCATCAGCTACAATCTGCAGTAGAAATAAAAAAAAATGTACGTTAAATTGAGTTAAAAATGGAGTCTCACAACACGTGTTAATACAAGAAGAATTCTGATGAGACTCCATAGTAGGTATAAATTAATCAACTATTAATAATAGAGTCAGGAAACCGCGGTGACGCAGAGAAGGTCATCAGAGACATCCTGCAAATTAGTAATAAAAAAATTGAGTCGGTGGCGCTGTGTGTAAGGGCGTTGTCTCCCACCCGGGGGCACCGGTTCGAACCCTGCGACGTACCAATGTGTTTTCAAATTTGGAATTCATATATACGTTTATTCGATGCTCTTACGGTGAAGGAAAACATCGTGAGGAAACCTGCTCACACCAATGAAGAAATTCTTAGGTTGTGTGTGAAGTCGACCAACCCGCAATGTGAGGTAGGGTCGAGCCCCTCAGTGAGGACATTATATACTGTTGATGTTGATGATGATGATAATTAATAATAACAGGCGACAGTCTGTCATCGTTTTGAGCTACTGCTTGGCCCCCTAATGCCAAATGTGGCTTTATGTGTAACCCAAAGTTACCTAAAGCTCTGCTCAACCCCTTTTGGGATGAATATTTCCTGAAAGCAGCGTTTTTTAGTATCTATTACTTTAAATAAAAGTTAGAAGTATTCCTTTGTCTGGGCAACCTTTGGTCCAGATCCGGTCAATCTCCTTTACTCAATAGTTTAAACTTTTCGACTATCGAATAAGGTAGAAAATTAATTGAAGAAATTTAACATTTTTGGGTATTCTGACTACTTACGTAGTCTTTTATCATTCATGGATTATTCTTTAATTACATTTTAGACAGTTTTAGAACCTTGTCTCAGTAACAGTTATTATCTAAAATTAGTGTATAGGTATGTAATTAAATACTCTCACTACATTATAGTCGTTAAATGATTCATTATAAGTGTCATTTTCCTGTCACCGACAACAGATTGCGTGTCATCTCTATTATTGGTCATGTCATATCTACGCTACGCTACTGCGCTCAAATATTGAAAACTAAACATTAATTGTTACACGTTACTTTGATTGCGTTAATTTTAGTATGATCGTATTCATTCTGCAAGAGATTTCATATAGTATCTCAGTTATGTATCATCGTTTATTATGTTATTTACATATTTTTCAATTTAAATAAACAGTTAATAAATAAAATTTTAAACTCATAGTAAAGCGCAAGCTTTTCTTTACTCTGTACTCACAGCATTTCTTTTATTAATATTATAAACAAGGAAACAAAGACGACTAGACACCATTTTATACTGGCGCAACCGAGATTTTTTGTTTTCATAATAGAATCGTTTCATTTCAGGTTCTTGTGTGCACTCGATAATAAATTTTAAGATATATTTATTAATAAACTAAGTTAAAAATTTTAGATTTGTCACAAACTTACCTTTACAAATTACAAAAAATGCAGTGACTCCAAAAAAGCAGGTTGGCAGCCAAGAGGCATCACACTCAACAGCAAATTAAACCTTCAGCGTATCCTACTCTTAGCAGAAATACATTTAGCCACAGAACTTTTTATTATTATTTCTGTGACATTAGCTAAGTTTTAGGGTTTAACAGGATTTATATTAATGTGTTAGCAGCACATTTATATTATTCTTACAAAAAAAAAACAAACAAATATTTGAAAGTTATTCTCTAAGACAAACATACATAATAAATGATATATTGTTTTCTTTCGAGTGAAAACGAAAAAAAAAAACACTTTTCTTAACATTTGTTAACGTTTTTATTAACTATCTGTTTCTCACGCACCTTGCTGGTTGGCTGGTAGAGAATGCTGCGTAGCATTATGTCCAATCTTTCGGAAATAAAATATAATTAAAGCCGGGTGTTTTTTTGACCGTAAAACTCGATCCAGAATTACGTGTCGTCGATGAACGTTTCGCCAAAATGCCTATAATCGGTTTTACAAACACCCGTTACAAAACCTCACTTTTTTTTAGAAGTATTCAAAATAACCTTTCCAATAATTAGTTAGCACTATTCGCTTATTCATAATATCAATATTATTATAGAAGCGACTATAGGATTTTCGGTGAAATGTTCATCGGCGAAACGCAACTCGATCCAGAAAGGATCGAGTTGCAATCGCCGCTGCAAAGCGGCGCGGCGTCACCTTCACTGGCGAGCTACTGCTCGTCGAGAAGCTGGCCAGGTAATGATTCTTCACCTCACAGACCAACGATAACACAGAAAATCAAGACCACGATGATGATGAACTACAGAAAAGACGCAACGCCATCTAGTATGTAAAAACAGAACTATGATATATACTTGAACAAAATCCTAACGTGAAAAGCCTTAAAACTATATTTACAAGATATTAAACAAAATTTATAGTGTCAACTCAACGGGCGGATTCAGCGTCTGCGTGACGTGTCTGGCGCCGCTAAAGTGGCCAGCTATTTGTGACCTGATGAAAGCTGAGGCTGGAGACGAGCGGGGCTAATCAACACTAATAAACGCCCTGATAGCGACAACTGGCGGCATGTGGGAATTAACATCTCGGAACATATGACCATCAGTCATCGCCGAACAGTCCTAACAATATTACCATGAAATAAGTTTTTGTATAATTGTTTTGAATTTCCATATACAGGTGTAATTATGCCAAAAGTCACCATGCCGCATAATGCTTTTAACATGTATTTTATACAGATTTTTGGCTATTTGTGAATTCATTTGTTTTAGTAGTTCTTTGAATAATTCGATTATTTATATCCAATTTTTATTTATGTTTATTACGCGGACTGCTGAGATAATTTAGGCACGTATTATAGAATGAGTCTCAAGAATCAACGCCGACTTTAGCGTCGTACGTCTCTATCACTTTGTGCTTGATAGAAAGTGACAAACGATTACCAAGACATGATTGGTTTCTGAGTGTCATTCTGTAATACGGGCCTTAGTCTGGTAGTTTGAGGTACTAGATGGCCCATATTGCCGGTTGTAGTTTTATGTATAACCAAATGTTACCTAAGGCTCTGCTTAACTCCATTGAGGGATTATGAGCGTGATTGTACATAGGTACTCGTATGTTTTGTTTTTACTTTCTCGTACGTAGTATAGAGGAAGTCTTGTAATCGTCAAAAAATTCGACCTCGAGATTTTGAAGGATTTACACGTTTTGGACCTCCCTGAGTCCAAAAATACAGTTTTTGGAATTATGTCTGTGTGTGTGCCACGTTAGCACGATAACTCGAGTATGCTTTAACATAATGCAACCAAATTTAACATACGTCTATGACATCAAAATATAAGGTTTCTATCAACTTTTGGGTCGTCGATCATGAAAGTTAAGCAACCAAGTGCACGGTCGGTACTCGGATGGGTGACCAAAATTTAACATGCATGTTTGACATCAAAATATAAGGGATCTATCAACTTTAGAGTCGTTTCCGGTATACGAGAAAGTCAAGGGGAGACCACTCCCGATTTTTTCTTAATTTTTTATGGGTTTAAGTGAGACAAAATCATGTAATTCAACTCATCGACTTGTTTTTTTACACAACTAGAGTGAAGCCAAAAGGAAGAATAACATGATATGTATAAATGTTTTGGCTCCGTATTTGTGGAATGATCAACAACCCTACCTACGCACCAAGCGGTCTGGATTCTAATCTTTGTAGGATCAAAATTAAATGTTTAGAACATGGTCATTTTTCAATTCACATAGATTACGAAGTTAAAATTAAAATATTATTAAAAGAAGAATGCTTCGTGCTTTGTTCAATACTTTTCCTTGCATATCTATACTAATAATTAATATAAAAATGGCTGAAGAGTTTGTTTGTTTGGTAAAATATATGGTTTGTTGGAAAAATATCACGATAAAATTAAAAGAGTATTAACAAAAAATACGTACTATTTAATACGTGCCTTAATCTATTAACAATTCCTTATTTTCAAAAATAATTCTTGGGGCGATATAATTTAATAAATTCAATAATTTCAACCGCCTTAGTTGTCTAGTGGTTTGTTCATTGGAATAAGATCCAAAGGTCCTGCGTTCGATCCCTAGGGAAGTAAAAAATTGTGTTCGGTTTGGTTGTAAAAAATGTGTTGTTGTTTTCCGACAATTAATGTTAACACAGCCAGTCCCTCTGTGATTGAGAGTTCCAGGTGAAGCTTGATTACATCTTTGGCCATATCGTCACTACCAACAGGTTACATGAAGGCCAAGAGCTGATGTCAATATTAAAAAATATATTTATCTAGCAAGTTTGGTGAAAACGCCCTAAATATAATCACCACCACATACTGCCTATCGTTTTAAGAACATTAAAAGCTTATAATAGTTTATAAAAATGCCATTTATATGCCCATGCAATGCCAGTATAGTATACGAGTAATAAAACATTTTAGTGTTTTTCACGACTGTCCAATGCACCGTCGCGTAATCAATTTGCTGCATGAAAGTAGAAGGAAAATAATAGAATTCGTTAATATAGGTATACTGTACCATATAGAGGAAGTTTTAACAAAAAAAAATAGGTTATCATTTTACCGTATACAATGAATGTAATATTGTCATAATTGCACAGTTTTTGAATATTTAGCTTCTTAAGATTGTTGCCAGCCATAATTGTATGTATGTGTGCAATTGTGCATGTTTTTAGTTATTACATATATGTATACATAAAATCACAACTTTTTCCATAGCATTCATCATATATCCTTCGCTTCATCCACTCTTACCACAGTCTTCATGCTCACATTCTCGGCGATTTAAAAAACTTTTGACCTGGCCCTTTTTCTTTTTGTAGTATTGTAAAACAACAAACAATTGGAGAAAGTTTTCCAAAAATCCACGAAGTATGGCACGGGGTTAAGGTATCTTATCTTATGATGGGGCCGTGAGTTGCGTCACATGGCACTTCGACCCAACGGGATTCTTTGAGTCTCCCCTTTCATTTACTCTTGTCGCTCCTTGAATATGTAGGCCATCAGCCTAACTATATCCATGGGCTTGAAAAGCCTGTAGTGCTCTGGCCTTGGCTAGGCCATTTCCAGGATATTCATTCTAATCCTGGAAATGGAATTGCAGGCACACAGAAGATGCTCCATGGATTCCCTGTCATGTCCACGTGCTCTGCAATGTTATGGGGTTAAGGTAGGCAGCGCGGGAGCGACACCTTGGAGCATCTAATGCTACAGTGATTTCCTATCAGGCGGGACTTAACGCTCGTGTCGAGGACAGGCCACCTCTTGTCATGTTTCTTGCTCCGTTTTTATATATCTTTATATTAAGTACACCTTTTCCCCTCGATTCCCCTTTTCCCTCATTGTCCCCGACAGTTTGTTTGTCACCACTATAAAACATGAAGCTTAAAAACCCCAAAGTTTAAATAAAAATTTAAAAAATTATAAAAAAATGTGTTTGTTGCTCCTTCGTGGTATCAGTCCGATTTTTATTCGTTTATTGCGAGTGGTTTTTGTGCAGTGCATATTTATTAAATGTTTTGATGCATAATACCTACGTTTTGACAATCAATTACAATAAATCATCCAAATAAAATTTTTATGTTGTTTATGACGTTGAAAATCCATCCATTTTATAGTGCCATCATTTCTCGTCAACACTACCTAGGCGCACAAGTATGTAAGACACCCTTGTTTTAATGAAAATGAAAAAAATTATTATTAAAAAATTCAAACACATGACTTCATTAACTACAATCCGATGGCGTGTATCCTACTATTTCCATGGAAATACAGAATGTAAATTGTGGGACAAATCTTTTTTCCTAGTTATATCCCATTAATTCCATGGCGACAAATCGCAAATGGTAAGAACTTTTTGACAATATATTATGGATGTTTTTTTATCACGCTTTCTGAAATACCCATAAACAAACAAGTTTAATCCCACTTTGATAAAGTGATTTTATCTAAAGAGGAACTTATACATAGTTACTGTGTGCACGTCGTCGACTTGAAAACCGCGAGTAACAAAAGCGATCCCATTATTTCTATCAATGGAAATAGATACATCCATCCATGTTCGAAGATCCCAGAAACCAAATTTTAAATAATTCGCATTTAACCATTTCACAAGGAGTGACGTCATGCGCTACGCGTAGCGTTTGCTACGAATACGTTTATTCAACAGACTCTTTTTTTAAATATTTAAAGGAAAGAAAGAAAACATTTATTGGTACACACAGAACAGGGACAAAAACTTCAAAATGTATCAAAGAATTAGTGGAGTCCTGTGCGAGACCAATAGGAAACTGCCTCAGCATGTGCAAGAAATATTGTTATTTTTACTTTCTCGCATACGTAGTATAGAGGAAGTCTTGTAATCGTCAAAAAATTCGATCTCGAGATTTTGACGGATTTACACATATCTGACGACGGACCTTTCTGAGTCCAAAAATTATTTTTTTTGGAATTATGTCTGTGTGTGTGTCTGTGCGTTAGCACGATAACTCGAGGGTGCTTTAACTAATTACAACCAAATTTAACATACGTGTATGACATCAAAATATAAGGTTTCTATCAAATTTTGAGCCGTCGATCACGAAAGTTAAGCAACCTAGTGCGCGGGCGGTACTCAGATGGGTGACCAAAATTTAACATGCAGGTATGACATCAAAATATAAGGTTTCTATCAAACTTTGAGTCGTTTCTGGTATACGAAAAAGTCAAGGGAGACCACTCTCGATTTTTATGTAGTAAATACGTACTGTATAAAATACTAACTGTATTAATGACAATTATATTAGGAATTTTCTTTCGAACAATTCGTGTTATCGTCTTGTTTACGTTTCAAATATTTATATGATAAACGTATATTTTTTCACATATATCGGTGGTTATGTATTGTATAACTGGCCTATATTTGATCTGAAGCCTTTGAAAATTGTCTTCGACAGGAAAAACATGTTAAATCCTTTGATATCTTTGCGAATGTTCTGTATATTATACGCAAAAGAAAAAGTTGTTTAAACATTAAACATCATTTTCATTTACAATAAAATACCTCTTGGCTGCCTACGGCGGCGCCGAGGAGTTGTCCGCTGCTTCTTTCTACTACTGTGCTCTCAATTTATTTGGGGTCGGTTAAGTATGTCATATAGACAATACTGCCATTAGATTTGGTATTAGATTTTGACGACCGGCCGAATGTCTGACACCAACCTCCTTTGGGAACCTGCTATCTTTCTACAGAACCCAAGACCACCAGTTTAACGTGCCTTCCGAGCCACGGAGGAACATCGCGGTGAAATTCTCGGTCACCCATCTGAGTACTGACCGAGCACTTGGTAGCTTAACTTTTTTTTTTTTTTTTATGTTACGAGATGGCAAACAAGCTTGCGGCCCACGTGATGTTAAGTGGTCACCCCCGCCTATAGACACTTGCAATATTAAGTGTAAATCACTTAACACCGCAAGTGCGTTTGCCATCCTGGGGACTAAGATGATATGCCCTCCATGCCCAGTAATTACACTAGCTACCTTTCCCTTCAATCCGAAACACAGCGAACTGCTTCACGGCAGAAATAAGAAAGGCGGTGGTACCTACCTAGACGACCATACATATGGGTCTACCATATAGTAAAAATAAATAAAATAGAAATAATAATAATAATAAACTCTTTATTGCACACACGATTGGAAAACATACAGTAAACAAATAAATAAAACAAAAAAAAAAAATGTACAAGGTAGGCGGCCTTATTGCTATAAAGCAATATCTTCCAGGCAACCTTGGGTGAAAGGATTACGTGGTAACTACAAGATAGGTGCAGGAGTAGAAAGCTTTCTTAAATTAAAAAAAAAAATGAAATTACAAATAAAAATTAATAAAAACATTACTAAAGTTTGTGTAAAATGAGCAATCTTAATAAACTAAACAAACAGTAGATTAAAAAGATTAAATTAGAGACATGCATAAGAAAGGACATGCATAAAAAACTTTCGTGATCATTATTAAGAATGGAATGTTTGCAATGAATAGGCTCAAAAACTACTAGACGAATATAAAAAAATATTTCACCTTTAGAATGCTACTTTTTCACCAAATAACATAGGCTATATTTTATTGCAAAAAAAATCTACGTGACCAAAATCGCGGTTAGGGCGCTATTTTCTATAAATTCATTAATACAAATATAACCCTATATAACCATGATACGAAATAAATAACGGTACCGACTTTTTACTATAAAGTTTTTTTTTATTTTCATTTTACCTGATGATGAGTGATTCACGGAACCCTTAACCACTGAGGGAAAGGCCCCTTCTCACTTACTGCTGAAACACAAAAATATAGTTAAGGCGACTACATTAAGGGGGTGACCTGGGCTGGTGGCCTTGGCCATACTAAATGGAGGTCCCGCGCATGCGTAAAGCACTCAAAAAACACGCAAAAAGACTGTTAAATTGATGATTTTTCTTAACAAGATGCTACTTTTCTCATATGCATATTTACATAATCAAATTATATACAAAATGAATAAAATTTTGTGAAAATAGCTTCAGTGGTTTTCGTTAAATTTTTATTTTTTTATTTTGAGACCTATTTCCAATTTTTTTTTAAATCACGAAAATGTACAAATTTTTAAACGTTCTCATCCAAATTTGTGGTGTATTAATCTATTTTATAAGCATATTTTTCCAAAATTATTGCTCTTATTGTTAACGCTTGATTATCGTTCGAAAATTGCATGTTATATTATATTATTCTTCAATTATTGTTACATTAGCAAAATAATAGCTTTATTCGCAGAATACCACATTCTCTTTATACCAGATTCGCATTTTACCAGAAGTACAAACTCCTTGAATTGGCTATTCTTAAAATAACAATTAATATGTTTATTTCGTAAGCTAAACATTCTTCTACATTCTACATAGTTATGGTAGCCTGGTACTTCAGGCACAGAGTACTTCAGGTTGGATTCGTAATTTATAATTATGTATTTGATATTTCTTATTATTATAAATTAAATTACAAGCTAGGGCAAATACTCGCTTGTAATTGAATTTTTAAAGCCTGTAATTTTTTTTAAAAAAAATAAGATTTTGAGAAAAAATCTTTGCAGAAATGTATAATATCTTAACATTACTTTAATATAAGTAGAATACATCACTTACGTATTTATTCTTCCGACCTTTGTTAGAGTACATTAAGTTTTAATTTTTACCAAATACTTTTGCTACTATCTGACATTGAAAAAAATATATTTTCAGACAGTTGTTTTTTAACCCGTATATAAAAAAAGGTTTCATTTTAGATTGTTTTTAGGTTTCCAATCTCAACACTGCTGTCATGTTGCCCGATTTGTCTCATCATTCTCCTATTCATCAAGACAATTAATGTTTTATTTCGCTGGAGATCCACCCTCAAAGTGCGAAGGTCAAAGTTGAACTGAATGGTAGGGTCAAGGCACTAAGCCGCCGACTAAACTTATACATAATGTATACAGACTACATACGTACACAGCATAGGAAAGGTTCAGAAGGTTTTCTTCTTACTAAACGAGTAGCGCCATAGGCGTAATACATATAATTTTGCCTGTCAATCTAGTCAATTGAGATACTTTTTAGCTGTCAAAATATATATCTTTCTTGTATTTTTGTATGCCAATAAGAACTGTAGTGCAAGCACGAGCATCTTTCGAATAAGTCATTCGTATGGCTAACGTATTAACGCCCGTATTAAACAGTTACTATGAGGTCTCTCAGTGTTCGTGGACGCACATGGTCCCAAAAACCTACTCATAGACGATACTTGAGTGGCGATCAACACTATGTGTACTTTAAACTGAACGTACAGCCAAGCTAGCTAGCTATATAACGTAACACTTAGGTCAAAATGACACAAGCAACGTCCAGATGTCAAAAGTTTCAAATGAAAATACGTCAGTAAATTCAAAGAAGTAAACTACGCAACAGCAACAAACCAATCACAGTGTTCTACTCAACGCAATGCGTTTACTTATCCAAGAGTCGTTTGAGTATTGTGTATGAATTGAAAGGCTTGCCATATAACACGCGCTAAGAAATACCTTATTTCGCATAGCATTGAGTTTTACTTAAACAAGTATTGTTTGCGAATACGGGTGTAAATGTAATTTTGTATCATCGAAATAGTAAGTACTCGTTACTTTACTATTTAGATGTTTTGTATTAAAAATGTGAACACGAACTTATTTTTTATTATCGAAACTTACGAAGGCTGGCTATCGAAGAATATAAAAGATTTTTCACGTAAAATTTACCGGAGAAAAAATTTTCGTCATTTTTTTTTTTAAGTTGTCACTGTCAAACATCAAGTAGGTTACGGAAACCAAACAACGCAAGAAAAAATTATTTACTTTCTTCAGGTATTAAAGTTGATTTTCTTTTTGAAGTGTAACTTGTTTAGCATCATTGTGATTTGAAAAATCGATGAAACGAAAATACGACTAAAAAGTTTTTGACGTATAGAGGTTTGTAGTTCAACATTTTGACAACCAATTTAAACATCCGTTTCAAGAAATCAATTTAGCTACTTTTCAAAAGAATCACTTCTGCCGTGTTTGAATTGCACACTCACTTTCATTTAAGTACTTCCGTGTTTATAATGTTAATAATAATAATTTAATTTTATAAAGGGTTTATACCCGTCTAATTAAATAATAATCAATTAGTGTTAAATTATAAATAAACATCCAAGAAATGTTAATAAAATACCGATTTAAAATATATTTATTTTGTAGTTTTAGAAAGTGCTTCGTGTTTTCTGAATACGATTACGTTACGAATCCTTTAAATGTTTACAGAGTTCCTTTTATCAATGTTAAGTGGGATTGACAAGTTCCACTTTCCCCCGCCTGGCCATTCCCACCTAGGGCAGGTCGCTTTTTTTCAGGGGAAAAATATTTACGCGTTTGTAATCTAAAAAAAACATAATATAAGGTAGTTTCATCTTAACTGGACGTCAAATATTTTGCAAAAATATTTCGTTCGAATTTTAGAAGTGCAAATTTCAAAGATTTGATGAAACAATGTTGATCATAACAACATAAGCACCAAGCACTGACAAAGTTCGACGGAGAAAGCAGTGTCCCGGTAGCTAAGTGGTTGACGCAGCCGCCCGGATTGTGGAGGACGCCTGGGGTAGGTCGATTGTTTTTGGTGTAGTTTCTAGTTTTAAAAACATTCACGCGTTTGTAAACGCAAAATTAATTCAATGATACTAACTTAAACTAAAAAAGATGGGAGTTTTTCCAAGTGGTCCAGATAAAAAATTGTCCAAGCAAGTTGTCTTATCTTCACCCAAAACCCATAAACAACAACCACTGAGCGACTACTACACAACAACACCGGTTTTTTTTTTCATATTAGTACAAAACCGACAACCAAGCCGACCTTCTACCCTCTTATTATTTTGTAATACATATGTGAGAGTACTGGTGACATCGCGTCAGGCATGATTGGAGCGAAGTGAAGTGAGTTTTACGCCATTGTTTCAAGGTTCAAAAATTGCTTTCATGTCTCAATATTTATATAACTCGAGCAGACGTTGCTACCTATATTGTATTATGTTTATCAGACGATCACAGCTAAATAACACTACTTTCATAGTGTTACGCGAGTGAGGTGGTTAAAGCTCATTGTTGTGTTAGGAGTTAAGTTAGGAGTAGCTGTGCTAGAATACCAAACACTTTATTTGTATTGCATGCTATATAGAAAAAATACTAACACAACACCACCGCAGAGTTTGTATTATTGAATAATTTGTATCACACAAAAAACAAATCAAGTTTGGTGTCAAAATTTTTTGTAGTGTATACATTTAGTTAAAATCGAATATTTAAAAATAAAATTATTGTGAAAACCCCCAAAAATTATAAGAGTGGTTGAGGATTGGTTGATCGTAGGTTTGGGTTCTGTGATCGTAATAAGAATACTTGTTTATTTTTATACTAATTATACTTTCCAATAAATATATTATGTATCGTAAATATATAGTTGTTTGGACTTCCATTATCTCCTATTTCATATCCAAGTAGGTCGAATTTTTAAAAACTCACAAAATAAACGTTATTTGTTTCCTATGAACTGCCTAAATTCAAAGTTTCATGGTTTTTTACACACAAAATTAAGATAAATTACACATTATACTTTTCATCAAATTAACAAATAATTATAGTCAAAAAACGTTGAAGGAAAACATCGTAAGGAAACCTGCACACACCTAGGAAGAAATTCTTAGGTTGTGTGTGAAGTCGACCAACCCGCACTTGGCCAGCGTGGTTGACTACGGCCTAATCGCCCCTAATGTGGGGTAGGCTCGAGCCCCTCAGTGGGGACATTATATGAGCTGTTGATGATGATGATATATTCATCACCACAAATGATTTAATCAAATTATATATCTGTAAGGTATAGTTTTGAATTAAACTCATTTGATGAGTTATGGACATAACATCTTTTCTGGATGTCGGCCGGCAGAGTAGGATGGCATCACCCCATATCCTCTAATTGGTGTCGTAGAAGGCGACTAATGGATCAGCACAGGGATATTGATCACCTTATACTCCGTTCACCAATCAGCATTGGGCAAGCGTGGTGGATTACTGCCTAAACCTCCTTCGATGCCAAGGAGAGGCGTTGTGCCCCAGCAGTGGGTCGAATTATAAAGGCTGTTATGATGATGATGATATTTTATGTAAAATATAATTGTTGTTAAAACATAATTGTGTAAATATTTTTTTAACCGAGTAGGGAAGCTCCTGGCCTTCAGCTCACATGATGATAATCTAAAAACCTTCCATTTTCAATTTTATCATAAAATATGCAAAGAATGTCCAAATTCCAAAGTTCAGATTTTGCAGGCATACTCGTAGTGTTTGTACAGTCACGAACGTTAATAAGTATCTATATTTGGTAATTCGTGGCTCTTATTGTGTAGGAAATAAAGATATCTACCGAATTGTCATATTACTACGTGGAATTATGGACACATATTAATTCTCCGGACTGTACTTGTGTGTGCTTGATTTAATATGCAGTTATTCTTTTTAGAGTGGTAGCTACATGAGTAATATTATGCCGTTATAAAGTATAGTGCTTTGAGTGGTAAGTTTCCAAAGTCCAACCGATGTGAACTACAGTCATCTTAAATGAATGATGATCAGGTGAAAGATGATCAGGCCGATGGTGGAATCCAGATGATGATTGAGACCGGAACTCTCAGCAGCCACTGAGGGAAGAATTTAGTTATAAAATTAACTAGCTTTTGCTCGCGACTTTGTCCCCGTGGGGTTAAAATTCATTTTAATTTTCATGGATTTTACTATAAAAATAATGGATTTCCCATACAAACTATCATTTCCTTTTTCATCCCCTTAGGGGTTGAATTTTGAGAATTCCTAAAAAATTCCACTCTTTATTTTTAAACGAAAAGCTATATACCAATTTGTATGGATTTTACTATAAAAATGACGGACTTCCCATACAAACTTTCATCCCCTACTTCATCCCCTTAGAGGTTGAACTTCGAGAAATTCTAAAATATCTCATTCTTAATTTTTAATCGAAAAGCAATATACCAATTTTTATGGATTTTACTTTAAAAATGACGGATTTTCATACAAACTTTCATCCCCTATTTTACTCCGTTAGGGGTTGAATTTCGAAAAATCCGGCCTTATCCCTTGCCTACGTCATAAAAGTAACCTCTGTGCAAAATTTCAGCTATCTAGGTCCAAGGGTATAGGCTGGGCGTTGATCAGTCAGACAGTGAGTCAGGACTTTGCCTGTTATATAACAGATAACCTGAACACAATAATGTTGTTAACGGTGCTATTTGTGCTTGCACAGATCCCGAGCCGCCCCGTAAAAGCGCGGTAAAAAGTGGGTAGTGAGGGAACACCTTTACCTCGAGTCCCACATACCCCCAGCGGTTGGCACCACCCCGCAGGGATAATGCGTAAATGCATTTGACCTCCCCGTCAACAAAAAAAACGCTATTGATATGGCAACAAACTTGGTGTACTTAACAGAAGTGCACAGAAGTGACCACGAAGTGACCATGTCCGTAAGCACATTGTATCTTCTGTGGCATACCATAGCTACCGTGCCGTCTGCCATACCGTTCGTTACCGATCTCTGGCGACCTTACTATCACCACGATGTTTGAAATTTCCTGTGAATCAAAGATTTTCCCTGTCAATGTTTAAAGAATCAGTAATTTTTAATAATAAAAAGTAGAAAAGTAGAAAATGCTAAGCGTAAGTATTGTTTTACTTTTATACATTAATTTTATTATTCTGTGCTGTAGTTCCGCAGCGATATAAGCGAGTCGCGTACGACACGCTACGTTTGCGTTTCACTCGAGCCGGCCACCAACGAAACGAGCTAATCTAATTGTAATGTTTTCTTATAGATGTTATATTTCAAACAATATTTAATTTAAAACAAAGATATGTTAGCGTCGGTGGCGCAGTGCGAAAGAGCGTCGTCTTCCACCCGGAAGGCACCGGTTCGAACCCCGCCACGTGCAATGTGTTTTCAATTTTTTTATTCATATGTACGTTTAATCGACGCTTTTACGATGAAGGAAAACATTGTGAGGAAACCTGCACACACCTATGAAGAAATTCTTAGGTTGTGTGTGAAGTCGACCAACCCGCACTTGGTCAGCGTGGTTGACTAAGGCTTAATCGCCCCTAATGTGGGGTAGCTCGAGCCCCTTGAGCTGTTAATGATGATGATGAATGGTATGTTAATAATAATAAGATTATGAAAGCAATTTATTAAAGGTTAGGTACTTACTGATTAACATGTATATTTGTATAATTCCCAAATTTACAAACGACGTCGTCCGTTTGTAAAGCTGGCTCTACGAAATGTGTCGAAGGCAAAATGTAGGTGCATAAGACATTATATTGCCCGACAAACAGCCCACCGGGTCATTAAAAAATAATAATCCTGAACCTACTGATCACCCCTGACTACCGGTGGTCGAGATTTTTATAGTCCAGTAGCGACTAAGGCGAAGTTGTGACGTTTTATGATATGCCGAGGCATTTTGTAAAATGCGGAATAATACAATTCCCTGCGGCTTAGGCATAGAGTCATGCCCTTAACGCATGATAGGAGTAGGCGTCGATCACTACTTTTCAACGCCTATCACCCAAAATAAAGCTACCATTTCCATACATTTTGACATAAACTTGACAGCTGTCAGATGTCAAAATATATGGGAACGTTAACGATTTGGTTGGAGTTTCTCCCGAGTTCTTGTTGTAAGAAACACGTGTTGAGGATGGAGTCTCCATTTTTAACTCATACCAACCGTACAATTTTTGTTACATTAGTTACATCTTCACTTGACATTGGCAATATACGTACGTTTAATGTATCGCAACGCCATTAATTAAGAATAGAATAGAATAGAACGATTTGGCTCTGGTTTATCGATCGTAAATAGTATATAAGCCTTGACCCTTCTTTAAGATGTTAAGATGTTTTCAATTTGGTCGTTAAACGTGCTCCTAGGTCTGTCGTTTCTTCTCTCATTTCTGATTCATATATATATTTCGTAAACCCGCTTTCACTCATTCTTTCTACATGACTCATCCACGCTAGCAACTCTTCGTAATGTCTTGGCACATAATCATCTTTAAATAATAATAATTATGAGTGAGTTTTTATCAATGAACGTGTGAATTTATTTTCTTTTTTTTTTAATTTTTCTTCTTCACTCTGGTCTTAAGGATGTCCAGTAACTATCCGCTATCTTTTTTTGACAGTTGAATGTGATGATCACCGAGTGAATTACATATTCATTGCTGTTTTTACACGGCAAGTACCATATTAGCGTGTCATGTAAAACAGCAATGCATATGTAATTTACTCAGTGATGATCACTTTCAACTGTCAAAAAAAGTTAGCGAATAGGCCTACAGATTATACTGATCTTGGAAAGCAAAAAAGGAAAGCAAAAAATAGTTACTTTTATTCTTTTAATTATGGATCCGCGGTAAGCATTTATTCAATGTCTAACTATATCATAAAAATTGTACGCTAGATTGAGTTAAAAATCACGTTCTATGTAACAACACATACATTATGGTTTTGCAATAAATATTTGATTTAAAAATTAAATCTCACTACACCTGTTATTACAAAAAGAACTCTTCTCGAGTTCCACTACTTAGCAGCTCGCATAATGAAAGATTATATTAAACTTAAACTTTTTTATTCCCATAAACTTTTCTTTGGAATTTTTACAAATAAAATGGCAAATTTTGTAGTATCCATCTTTGACTTATTTATTTATTTATGGGCAGTCCACGAAAACCTGTACTAACAATAAATACTTTACACTTGCTAACAATCTTAATTTAAGCACAGTTTTAATTAAAGACAGCAACGTTACACGTCGTGGACTTGAAGAAAAATTTACCTACATAGATAATCCTACTAATATTATAAACACGAAAGTTTGTATGTATGTCTGTATGTATACGTGTTTCTTACTCTTTCACGCACAAATTACTGAATGGATTTTATTGATACAATAATATAACTCATACATCAGAATACAACATAGGCTACAATTTAAACTAATCCTGCGCAGACAAAGTCGCGGACAGAAGCTTGTAGTCTTATAAGCTTTACAATTACCAATGTAAAGTTTTATTAAAAATAAATTAAATAATCTTAAAAAGTAATTCTTACATAAGAAAAAAATGTCACAAACATTAAAATTAAGTTTATGATAAGAATAATTATATGAGTCACAAGTTGCTACCAAGAGGACTATTCAGTCGCACATAGACGAGGCGTATGAACTTGACTCATTCACGTCATTGAGTCAAGTGAAGGCCGACTACTTTTCATTATTTTCTCTGTGGACTTCTATGTTTACACAAAAAAGAACGAAATCTTGACATCAGGATTTTTTATATAAAATTATTTGGGAGTCGATTTTGTGCAGTGAAAGCACGTGCTATTTTGATGCACAAGCTTCCGTGTTGACGACCAAGTATTAGGAATCAATGAAATAAAGAAGCTTATGACATTGAGAATTTTGTATTAGAATAGGGATTACCACCTCATCAGTCTCCATCATGAGGTCTATTGCCATGCATTTCACCAAGCACTCCCATGCATTAAAATGTGTGACACCCACATTTTAATGCAAACATCAAGAAAGAAAATATTCCCAAATGAAGATAATAATATGGCTCAAAGGTCTTATATATGAAGTAAAACTCCCATTAAAAAAACGTAAAAAAAGATGAGCTGGAATTCGAAATTGGATTCATTTCATTTACAAAGAACTATTTTATTTTTAAGTTACATACTCTAAATAACTTCCAAAATATTAGAACTATGAGTTATGAAAGTAAGACAGTATTATATTATTTACTCTTTATTGCACTTAAAATAACAAAATTACGGTAATACAGTTTGCAAGGGCGAACTTATCTGTATAAGAGATCTCTTCCAGCCAACCCAAGAAGTCAGTGAGGTATTATGTCAGTAGGTGGAAGATAAGAAAGTGCATTATATATAGTGCATATACATTATATAGTGCATTGCAACTTCTTATATTTGAAAATAAAGAAACATTATTTTAAACAAATACATATATATTTGTAAACGACCCGCTTTCCTCGGGGTCCAATGTAGGCTATTATACAAGAAGTTTAAATTCGGCGGTCATAAGGCTATTGAGCCTTATAACCTTCTAATACGCAATGTTAAATACTTATGCTGCGAAATGCTTAAATACAGACAGCAAATCAGGCCACCCAGGACTATTCAATTTCTTCAATATTTTTTTAACCTTACCTACTACTATGGATGGCAGACGAAAAATAGTGTTGTGTTCCTGTAGCAAGTAATGTCGATTTCTTCGTTGAAGTGGTGAGAAAAGGAAAGAGTAGGAAAAGCCTACTCTGCCTTAATTTTGTAAGCGTCTATAGACCACAGTATTCTTTTCGAAGGTGTGAGGTATAACACTTCCTCGGCAAAGCCTTTACCAGACGGTGATGATGGAATACCCACAAAAAGATCTTTTTAAGAGATTCTAGGATCTGCTAAAACTACTTACCGGAACGTCTCAACAACGGCGCAGGGAATCCCCTTAGGTGCAATCTCCCAGTGCACCGTGGGTAATCCCCGGTACCCGGAGGTAATATCTTGAGGACCTGGGTTAGATCGTATAATAAGTTATCTGATGACAGCCGTTATGATACAGCTGATGAACACAGTGTAGTCACAACAATCCGTCCTAAGTTTCCATAGGAGCACCGCACAACGCACGCGCCGCATATCGGATGCGGCTCTGCAGAGACGTGGTACGGCGCGGTTTATCGGCAATGCTTGCTGACACTTCATGTTGACGTTAGTACTACCACAGTATACCAAGCACAATAGTTTATCTGCGGGCTGTCGGCGAGTTATTAGCCTACTCTGCGTTGACGCTATCGTTGTGCCAGGCGAGAACGAGCGGCGAGCGAATGTGCAATGACATAAAAACGCGCGATCACACCGAGACGGCGAGACCATCTTTTTATGTCATGTGTGCGTCACAGTGCGTGCGTACACGGCGCCGAGTACGCACACACACATTCTAATAGATAGCGGCCAGTTTGTATGAAGACGTATTACTGTTCTTGGTATACTGTGGTACTACCGATGTGGCGTGGTGCAGGTGGCAACCGCAGCGCACCGCGTCCGATGTCTGGTGCTTCATGTACACGCATATAAAACTCGCCAGCTCCACCGCGCCACGCCGCACCGCGTGCGATTTGTGGTGCTCCTAAATAACTACAAATCACTGAAAATTTATTAAAACAAATAGTGTTTTTTGCAAAGAATTTCCTTTTCACAAAGCGGGAGTTACCTACTTATTTTAATTACATTTATTTAATATAACATTATTTTATTTATTAAAGAAATTCAAAACATTTTAGCACGAATAAATGAACAATTAGGGAAAAATAATATTATTTTGTGCAATGATGGGGTCTCTTATCGCTATACGAGTCATTTCTTCCAGAGAGAATCTCAGTTTTTTCAAGTAACCGAATTTTTTTATTTTTGTGTGATTTGTAAAATTAAAAATCGTCTATCAAAGCGCTGCGAACCAAAGCGCAGACGACACGACAGAACATAAGAAAAGTTGTATAAATAGTACAAATACAATACAATACAAATATTCTTTATTGCACACTTAGATTGACATACACAGAAACAAAAATTACACAAAGAATAGTACAATAGGCGGCCTTATTGCTAGGCAGCAATCTCTTCCAGGCAACCTGCAGTTAAGGAAAATCTGAATATAAATTATTTAATAATGGGTGCAAGAATAAAAACAAAATAGCAGAAATAAATTTTAATATGTATATAAAAAAGATAATATTATAAACAAATACATAAATATTATAGAAAAATATAAAATTAGGTTTATTATAGGTACATAAACTAAGGAGAGGTATGAAGAAAGTACCTCTTTACTTGATTCTTAAAGGAATCCAATAGTAGTAATAAATCAAAAGCAAATTTTGTGGTTCTCGTTACTCACGCATAATGGCGGCTAACAATGACACGCGCCATTGTCTCCCTGACGACCTATGCCAACGGCTGAAAACCGCTGAACCTGCTTCTACATGATGCCTACTAATAAATCAATGCACAAAAAACAAATACATCATTAAAACCGACTTTATCACAACCGTATACAGTTGAAACGTATCCCATCCCGCTACGTTCGGTTTGTCAGTGACTGTACAATACAGTACATTATATTAATTATTTACTAGTTGATACAAAGGAATTTGTATTTTAAGTCAGCCTAATAAGGCGCCAAAATGTTTGGCTTACATTTTTACACATCGGATAAATTTTTGACTTTATGAAGTGAACAGACTTAGGTATGAAATTTTACAAGTAATCTCATTATGAGAGGATTTTTTAGTTATTATATTGAGATTCTAATGGGAATTGGCCTTTAAGGAATAACATCAATTTTTTTAAGTTTCAATAGTTATTAATTCTATTTACAATTTACAACAATTATACATATTTGTTTCTACATCAGTGAAAAATAAATATATTTTTTGTTCCATTTTATATTGAGTGCTATGTACTACGCCGTTAATGTGATATATATCAGAACCACAGATTGTTGTGGTTAATTAGCCATAATACATTTTTTATTTCATTTTAAAGAAGCTCACACCACTTGTTTTTAAATTAAAAAAAACTAAGTAAATAACTGAAATTAATTAGTCTGTGGTTCGAACTAGTCTTTGGTGTTAAGAAATGTCACGTCTTAGAAAAAATAATTAAAGTTGAGTTATTAAATTTTGTGATGTAAAAAAGTAAGATTATAGAATAAACAAGATAATAATTAGTATCTGGTGTTAAAGTTTAATTTAACCAACGTCCTGACCGTAAAACAAAGTAAACAAAGTGGTCCATACGAAGCCGGATCGGTCAGTCGAGAAAACAATTTAAAAAGACGGTGGTTAAAAGTGTAAAGCGTTACAGTAAAATCATTTCGAAAATACTGGATTAAAGACTAAAGTTAAAACTGTTACATCTTTTTAATTGAAATTTGGACTTGTGTGTGATTATATAGTTTGCATTAAAAGTGACTTGAAATATTCTAAAAGTGATTGACTTTGTATGTTGTTCATAAAAAAAGTGATTCGTTTGAGTTTGTATTTAGACATTATATTATTTTGTGCAAATATAAAAACTAACAGGATTTAAGTGTGATAGATTACAAGCATTCTTTGAACTATTATAGACATTCATAGTAAATCTCAATCTCGGGTTAAAGAATATTTATTCTCATAAAAACATACAGTTTGCTTAAAATGAGATACATAGATACTTAAAATAAAATTAGAAACAAAGCAGTAACGGTGGTTTTCTTAAATAACAAATCAAGAACTATGAACTATGAAACTTAGGTAAGACTACCTAAAATTACAACATCAACATAATAAACACACTTTCTTTTCACTTAAACTATTAAATTCTAATGGTGTGCAAATCTATAAATTTATATAACTTGGTTTTAAATTGTTTTTTATTAGTACACGCTTTTATATCATTTGGCAACTTGTTGAACAGCTGGACTCCTTCAAATAATATAGTTTTCTTTCCGTAATTAGTTCGGACTTTAGGAAGTTTAATTTTTAAGTTGTTTCTTAAATTATGTGTATTCACTTTTAAATTTAGACTGATACTAGATTTTATGGAACCCGTAATGATGTTTTTAATTAAAATGCAAGTGGAATAATTATAAAGTTGTTTTAAATCAAAAAGTTTGGTTTTTTTATATAATTCTATTGTAGGTGTCAGATAGTGATATTGAAATAGTACCTTGATAATTTTCAATCTCAAACATTCATTGCACATATTGTATTAAATTTGCTTCAAGATGGAGGATCTTATAGTGCTACAAGAAAATAACTATTCTATTATACAAAAGGCTATAATAAACTTCAAGAAAACACCAAAAAGTAGATTAAATAAAAGTTATATAAAGGTGAGGTTAGAAAGTTTGGATAAACATTGGGAGATTTTCAATGAAACACATAGAGAGATTGTAAAGATATCTAAACCTGAACAAAGGAAGAAACATGAATATTTTGAAAGTGACATGTTTTCCAAGTGTGAGGAGGAGTACCTTTTCAGCAAAGCAGACATGTCTGAGATTTTGGAAGAACTAGAGTTAAAAAATACAGTTCTAGAAAAGCAAGTCAAAATGGATTGTAGTGTTCAAGAAATAAAGTTACCAATAATAAATATACCTACCTTTAGAGGAGATTACAATGAGTGGATAACTTTTAAAGATTTGTATATCTCATTAATTCATAACAACAAAGGTTTGAGCGATATACAGAAAATGCATTACCTAAAAAGTAGTGTGAGTGGTGAACCTGAACAACTTTTAAAGCACTTGCAAATATCAGATAAAAACTACCAGACTGCTTGGACTACACTACATCAAAGGTATAACAATAGAAGAATAATAGTGAATTCAATTTTTACCAGATTATTTAATCAAAAGAAAATTAATTTTGAAACGGCAAAAGGTATTCGTGAGCTATTAGACACTACAAATGAATGTTTGAATAATTTGAAGAATAATGATGTTAACATTGAGAATTGGGACCCACTCATCATATACATTGTAATAAGTAAATTAGACCTAGAATCACATAAGTTATGGGAGGAAGAATTACAAACTTTACCAGTAGAACAGTTACCATCATTGGATAATTTAAGAAGATTTTTAGAAGGAAGATTTAGAGTAACGGAAATGATACAAACATCACATACAAAAGAAAGAATCTCAATGAAATCAAAATCATTTGCTACCATGAATAATAACCTTAATGAAAACAAAAATAATTTTAAGGAAAACATAGAATGTAAATATTGCAAACGGAATCACTACACATCCAGTTGTAAAGAATTCGCTGACTTGGATCCTGAGAAACGAACAGAATATGTGCAAAATAAAAGATTATGTTTCAACTGTCTGAGATCAGGTCATAGTGTGAAGTTATGCAGACTTAGACTCAGATGTGATATATGTAAACGAAAACATCACACCCTTTTACACTTGGAGAATTCAAACCCAGATACTAATGAGAGAGAATTAACAAAAATAGAGGAACCAACGGCAATTAGTAAAAGTATGCTGACACATGTGTCCACCCGAGGAAGAGTATCATTATTAGCTACTGCTTTAATTGATATTGAAACGAGCAGAGGTTCACAAACCGTGAGAGCTCTAATAGATCCCTGCTCAGAAGAGTCTTTCATTAGGGAAGCAATTATTAAGAAGTTACAATTGAAAAGCATACCTATTAAGGGACAAGTTTCCGCAGTGGGACAAATGTCTACTCCGGTCAATCATGCGGCGGAGATAAATCTATCTTCAAGATTAGACAACGAGTTCACAACAAAGTGCACAGCATATGTTATAAAAGATGTGACAGATATAGTACCAGCAAGAAAAATAAACCATGAGCGCTGGACACATTTGAAAAATATTGAACTCGCAGATCCGTCATACTATAAGCCTGGTCAGATAGACTTATTGCTTGGAGTACACGTTTACACAGAGATATTAATGAATGGTGTTGTAAAGAGAAATCCAGGAGAACCCGTAGCTCAGCAAACCAAGTTTGGTTGGATTATATCTGGTGGAGAGTCTGTTGAGAGAGCACCAAGCAATGGCAACATAATTAGCATGCATTTAAGTGTTTCATTAGATCAAATGTTACAGAAATTTTGGGAAAGTGAGTCTTTAGAGAGTGAGATTAAAAACACACTTACTTTGCAAGAAGCCAGAGCTGAAGAAATATATGAGAAAACGGTCACTAGAAATAAGCAAGGAAGATATGTTGTCAGTTTACCATTTGCCAGTGATAATCCTGTGTTACCTGAGAATTCTAAGGCTATAGCAATGAGAAGATTCAAATGCTTAGAGAAAAGATTATTGTTAAATGAGAAACTTAAAAGAGAATATGATACAGTTTTGAGAGAATATATTACATTGCATCATATGGAATTAGTTAGAAATGATAATGAGAATAATACAGTCTACTTACCCCACCACGCAGTTGTGAGAGAAGATAAAGTGACATCAAAGGTACGAATCGTGTTTGACGCCTCTTGCAGAGGTACTAATGGAGTGTCACTAAACGAAGAGCTATTGATAGGCCCTAGTTTGCAAGAAGAATTGAGAGACATAATTATGAGGTGGAGAACACATAAAATATGCTTTGTGGGTGATATTGTAAAAATGTATCGACAAATCAGAGTACATGAAAGAGATACTGATTACCAAAGAATTTTGTACAGATTTGACCCTAATGATGAAGTACAATCCTACAAGCTACTAACGGTCACCTTTGGCACTGCCTCAGCACCATATTTAGCCATCAGAACATTGAGACAGCTTGCTAACGATGAGATTAAATACCCGATCGCTGCAAAGATAGTATGTACAGATTTCTATATGGATGATGTTCTGAGCGGTTGTGATGATGAAGCCTCAGCAAAAGAAGCACTTAATCAGTTATCAGAAATGTTAAGTAAGGGTGGCTTTGAATTGCAAAAAATGTCATCAAATAGTAGTGAATTTCTGAGCTTGCTTAAACCTGAAATGAAAACAAATAGCACAGAATTAGATATTAATCGCAAGGAATGTATAAAAACATTAGGAATTTGCTGGGATGCTAGTAATGATAATTTAAAGATAGCACAAAATCACCTAGAGAATAATAATAATGAATTACTTACTAAGAGAACCGTGTTGCGCCAAATAGCTTCATTATTCGATCCCATGGGTTGGATATCACCATCTATAATGTTAGCAAAGATATTCATGCAAAAGCTATGGCTTAGACACCTTGATTGGGATGAAGAGCTGGACGAAGACCTAAAAAGGGAGTGGTTGAAAAATATTACTGACTTACCTGTACTTGAAGAGATTAAAATACCTAGATGGACGGGTAGCACTGCTTGTGTTGAGATAGAGCTTCATGGGTTTGCAGATGCATCTCAAGCTGGATATGCTGCTGTTATTTATACTAGAGTAATGAGTCATGACAGTAATTGCAAGGTAACTCTAATTATGTCGAAAACAAAGGTAGCTCCCGTGAAACAGATTTCCTTGCCAAGATTAGAATTGTGTGCTGCTACACTACTAAGTAAATTGTTAAGACATGCCGCTAAAATCCTTGCTATTAATTCTAAACAAATATTTGCATGGTCAGATTCCAAAGTAGCTTTAGCATGGATAAAGGGAGATCCCAATAAATGGACACCATTTGTGAAAAATAGAGTTATAGAAATCAGAAACAATTTAAAGTCACAATGGCTGTATATTCAGAGTAAAGAAAACCCTGCTGATCCTGCATCTAGAGGAATTTTACCTAGTAAACTAAAAGAATGTAAACTATGGTGGCAAGGTCCAGATAGTCTTCAAAACCCACAGTATTTGCCACATAAAGAACCTATTCCAGATACAGACATAGAGAAACGGATAAATATAAAGTGTGCACTTACCAACCTATTATTTGAAGAAAAAGATGATAAACTTGCTTTGTTAAAAAGGTATTCATCACTTAAAAAACTGTTGAATGTTGTGGCTTATTGTCGCAGATGGTTAAAAATTCTGAAAAAAGAGAAAATTATTAATAACTACATAAATTGTGAAGAAAGAGAAAAGGCACTTACCATATGCATAAAGATCACCCAAGAGATAGATTTCCCTGAAGAAATTGTAGCCCTGAAAAATAAGAAAAATATTAAAAGAAGTAGTCGACTATTACCGTTATACCCATATATAGATGAGAATAATATTTTGCGAGTGGGTGGTCGGCTAAAACATGCAAACTTAAAATATGAAAGGAAATACCCAATTATACTTACCAAAGATAATCCACTTATTCCGCTTCTATTAGATGATGCACATAAAGCTACATTGCATGGAGGCCCTCAGCTGATGACTTCTTACCTGCAAAATAACTATTGGATTATTAATGGTGGACAGACTATAAAAAGGTTTTACCGACAATGTAAAAGGTGTGCAAGATTCAATGCTACATCAAGTCATCAATTAATGGGAAACTTACCTGAGGTGCGTGTTAATCCATCACGTCCATTTTCCATAAGCGGAGTTGATTTCGCTGGTCCTATCTTATGTAGAATGAGTAAAGGAAGAGGATCTAAGTCATATAAGTCTTATATATGTCTATTTGTATGCATGGCTACCAAAGCTATACATCTGGAATTGGTAAGCGACATGACCACCGAGGCTTTTATTGCATCATTCAAAAGATTTGTTGCACGAAGAGGAAGATGTATAGAACTATGGAGTGACCATGGCACCACATTTATTTCAGCAGAAAAAACATTACTTGAGATGTGGAAACAGAGTAGAGATGAACTACCTGAAGAGTTGAGAATGTTATTAGACAAGAAAGGAACTGTATGGAAATATATACCACCTGGTGCCCCTAATTTCGGTGGATTATGGGAGGCGGGCGTTAAGTCCGTTAAGTACCACCTAAAGCGCATACTGGGAGAAAGTACACTTACTTTCGAAGAATTATATACCGTACTGACCCAAATAGAGGCGTGTCTGAACTCTCGCCCTATCACACCTTTAGGCGATGACTACGAGTATCTAACGCCAGGTCATTTTTTAGTGGGAGAGCCCACAATGACGCTACCAGAGAGAGACCTAAAGAATGTTAATATTTCAAACTTAACGAGATGGCAACTTACCCAAAGAATGGTTCGAGATTTTTGGACAAAATGGCAAACAGAATACCTATCACGTTTACAACAGCGTCCGAAATGGATGACTGCCCAGAAGGATTTTGAAATAGGTGATATGGTTTTGATAAAAGATCCGAGATTGTCAAGAGCTTGCTGGCGCCTCGGACGGATTCTTAAAAAGTACTCAGATTCTGATAATCTTACCAGAATGTATGATGTTCGTACTGCTGCTGGAATGGTTCAACGATCCGTATCTAAATTATGCAGACTTCCTGACTGAGATGAGCCAGGATGAAATCCTTGGCGGCGGAGGATGTTGTGGTTAATTAGCCATAATACATTTTTTATTTCATTTTAAAGAAGCTCACACCACTTGTTTTTAAATTAAAAAAAACTAAGTAAATAACTGAAATTAATTAGTCTGTGGTTCGAACTAGTCTGTGGTGTTAAGAAATGTCACGTCTTAGAAAAAATAATTAAAGTTGAGTTATTAAATTTTGTGATGTAAAAAAGTAAGATTATAGAATAAACAAGATAATAATTAGTATCTGGTGTTAAAGTTTAATTTAACCAACGTCCTGACCGTAAAACAAAGTAAACACAGATTTAATAATACAAGGAGATAGGCCAAGCCGGCGTTTTATCTTGTGACAAGTGTATGCCCTGTGGGCATATATTACCGCCACTCCGCCTTCCGATAAAGTCAAGTGAATCCGTAACTCAGCGATTTGACCGATCTCCGTTGCGGCTGTGCTTAACTTTCATCGCTTCGTAGTCCTTAAGACGCGCGCAATGAATAGTGTATATTACGGCATGCTCAACTAGAACCATGTTATGTAATACGGCCGCTGATCGCGACACTCGGTCTTCCTATGACTTCGACGATTCGCCCGATCTCCTTAGATTGATATATCTGTGATCAGAACTATTCTTTTTTCTATAATATTAATTAAGTTTGTGGTATGTATTATGTGGCAGTACTAAATAAATAAAACTGATAGAATTTAAGATAACTATTGATGAATACCTGACTTACAACCACAAAAAGTTGTGTGTTAGACAAGGAAACCCGATATATCCTATCCTATTCTTAATTAATGGCATCGCGATACATTTACGTTACGCATTTTGCCAATGTCAAGTGAAAATTAAATAAGTAACTAAAAATTGATTCGATTTAATCCTTCGATTTAAGTTAAAAATGGAGCCTCTCAACACGTGTTTTTACAACAAGAACTCGGGAGAAACTCCACATAGTAAGTATAGTTTATCTATTCTTAATTACTGACACTTAAAGATTACGCTTTTTGCCAATGTCAATGCCATTTCTTACAACGCAAGAAAAACTTATTTTCATCCCACCACCTCGGAAAGTGTAATTTTGCGCTTCGAAATCTGGCTGGAAAATTCTATTTTATTCGCTTGAGCGGCAAAGTAGATTTGAATTTAGAACATCACATATAATGAGTACTCAATATAATTGTAAATTCAAAACGTCATTAAACCTATTTAATGTAACCTCTATGGTGCCAAATTTATGATTAGAATGAAGATTATTTTGTCATTTCCTCGCTGAGGTGGGATGAAAAGTTACGTATTGCACTCGAGTGGAAAGATTTTTCACCTTGTGCTCGTTTGTTTCCCTCGCTGACGCTCAGGATTCTAATTTAGAATCACTCGCTGCGCTCGTGATTCAACTTTAGAATCCTTCGCTTGCTCGGTCATCCAAATCGAGCACGCGGTTAAAAAGGAACTTTCCACTCTTGTATAATAAATAACTATTATACTACACCTGATCGGAACAGTAGTTATTATGCCCTCAAATTGAAAAGAGAAAGTTGATCTTTTCTTCGACCTAAATATGCGGGAGGAAAAGTTGTATGAAATTCCATTTCTAACGTGTTTAGTGGGAGGAAAAGTTGTATGAAAATCTATTTCTAACGCGGCGATGGCGGCGGTGCTCGGCAGCAGGACGCGCGCCGCGACAACTACAGGCCATTGGTTCGCCGTTGGTTGGCCGGTGTTTCGCAGAACATCTGCAACTAGTGTTGCATAATCATAATCTCTTATAATTTTATTTTAAGTACTGCTTATTTCAATTTCACAAGTCTTTGAATGTTCCTCACAGGTGTAGTATAAAGCGCTATGTAACACTTGGGAGAAAGTAATCTGTCACTTTCGTTCCGGGGTGAACAATGTACTATTATTGTAGCATTTTTGAAACTTCAACACACGTGGGGATGAGTTAGGGGATGAAAGCTCGTATGGAAATCAGTACTTTAAAACTAAAATCTACAAATATTGGTTTATGGCCGTTCGGTTAAAAATTAAGAAAGAGGTGTTTAACAAAATTTAACCCCTTAGGGATGAAGCTTTGTATGGAAATGTGTCATTTTAAAATAAAACCTATAAAAATTGGTATACGTATAAACTTTCAGTTAAAAATAAAGAAAGATATTTTAAGATTTCTCGAAATCCTATTTATATATAATAGGGGACAAAAGGGAATGAAAGTACGAACAAATCTCTCAATGTTTCTATCGTATATTGGAAATATGTGCATGATTAGTAAAAAGTAAGACCAAAAATTAAAAAAAATATATACAGGTGTGTTCTTTGCATGACGTATTCATCCGATAAGAAAGGATTTAACGATTTTCCATTATTTAGCAGCATTTTAAATAATAATAGTAATGATTATTATTATTTAAAATTCTGCTCAAAGTAACTATTCCACGGGGACGAAGTCTCGAGCTTTTGCCCAATATAAGGTCAAGCGAATGACTCAATTTTCCTGATGATGGTGAGCCGAAGTGGAGTCCAAATGCCAAGCTAGTGCAAGAGATAATGGGTGGCTGGCACTGCACCAGCCACCCTCGCCTTGCCGTCCTCAAAATGCTCCTTCACGCCTCGTCTGAATGACCCAGGATTGTAGGAAGAAAGACGTGTGCTGGCAGTAAATTCCATTTCTTGATTGTGCGACATATGAATTGTCAAATTTCTTAGTTCGCGTTGGAATGGTAGCCACAGTTTGTAGGTGGCGCCGTTAAGTTCGTAGCACACTAATCAGCTCGGAACCGTATCGCTTCTTTTTACCGTGCAAAAAAATAATTTTAAATAAAAAAACCGCCTTCAAAACTAAAAACGGAGAAAAAAAATGTTTATAAATATATAAAAAAAATTTGAGGTCGTTTCCAAATATAAGTGACAACGTTTATTCCAAATATTGACTTGGCACCGACCTCAAAAAAACATTTAGATTTTCGTAAAAGAAATTTTTATTTCTCCGTTTTTAGTTCTGAAGGCGGTTTTTTTTATTTCACTAATGTATTGTTACTCATAACTCTTTACTTGGTGTACCGACACCCAGTAAAAAGGTATGAGGTAACAAACGTAAAAAATACACTCGGATCGAGAACTTCCTCCTTTTTAGAAGTCGGTTAAAAAAGGCGATGCGCTACTGTCCGCAGCTGTTTAGTAGCCGCCGATCCGTATCGTTCATAGCAAAATTAAAAAAAAATTAAACCGACTTCAAAACCGATGAAAAGGCAGAAATAAAAGTTGTATGTTTTAAACGATCCAAAAGTCAATATTATGATAACTATTTTTTGAGGTTTGAGGTTATTTTCATACCAATGTAGATACACAGTACTTTATCATACAGAATTATTTCTTTTAAAGACTGGTACCGTCCTCAAAAGAATAGTATTATTGCCTTTTAGATCATTTAAGACATAAAACTTTTATTTCTCCCTTTTCAGATATTATTTGTCCATGGAGTTAAGTCCTTTTTATTGTCTTTTGGATTCACTAAATAATATTTTCAAACGCGCATAAATTTCAAAATTCCACATATTACAATAATAAAAATCCAGTTGTTCAAATTATTTCTAGGCTAGCAAATCCTCGTCTTAAAAGCTGCCATCAAAAATCCTACAAAGAAACGTAAAAATAATCAGTAATTAACTATCACGTGGACATTAGTATCGAACCAACAGGGAATCAAAATTAAACCTCTAATAACAGACAATTTACCGTGAGCATGTTTAATAACTGAAATCACCTTGAACATGAAAATATAAACAAAACCGTTTTTCTTTCTCTATACGTAGTATAGAGGAAGTTTTGTAATCGTCAAAAAATTCGACCTCGAGATTTTAACGGATTTACACGTTTTGGACCTCCCTGAGTCCAAAAATACCGTTTTTGGAATTATGTCTGTGTGCGTGTGTCTGTGCGTTAGCACGATAACTCGAGTATGCTTTAACTTATTGCAACCAAATTTAACATGCATGTATGACATCGAAATATAAGGTTTCTATCAACTTTTGAGTCGTCGATCACGAAAGTTAAGCAACCAAGTGCGCGTTCGGTACTCGGATGGGTGACCAAAATTTAACATGCATGTATGACATCAAAATATAAGGTTTCTATCAACTTTTGAGTCGTTGCCGGTATACGAGAAAGTCAAGGGGAGGTCACTCCCGATTTTCCTCAACTATAAAAGCGTCGGACCACTGGATGTACCTCACATCTATGTTCTGTGATGTACTTATTTACACTGTGGTCGGTCGAATGTTGACATATTTTACATAGCATATTTGTCAAAATGTTATAAGCAAAAGTGTTGATAGATAAGTTATTGAAACCGACCATTAAACACTGATCTGTCACGTGGCTGTGTGAAGCCAGCAGATTAGAATTGTATCACCCCATATCCTCCAATAGGTGACGTAGAAAGCGATTAATGAATCAGCAAACGGGTATTGCTCACCTTATACTCCGTGCACCAATCCGCATTGAGCAAGCGTGGTGGGCTACTGCCTAAACCTCCTTCGATAACAAGGAGAGGCCTTGTGTCCCAGCAGTGAGTCGAATTAAAAAGTCTGTTTGATGATGATGATGTGTGGTGGGGTTCTGGCAACTTTACTCACCAACAGAAACATGTAAAGTAGAGATGAAATGAAATGAAATGAAAAAGCTCTTTATTTAAAGAGTTATAATATAAGACTGTGGTACCTGGTAAGGTGGAGGTACTTCCCCAAGTCCGGCGCTCCAAATTCGAGCAGATAGTCCACTGGGTCCCACCCTTCTTTATTCTAAAGGGCGATAAAGGGGAACCTGCAATCTTTCCTTTCCATATTATCTAGACAATTTACACAACTTTATAGAGAACATTTCGTTTTTTTTTTTAAATATAATTTTTTTTTAATTTTTTTTAAATATAAAATTTTTGAAAATATGTCTTAGCAAAATAAAAAAATGATACAGCTGGGAAACTACGGATTTTCATAAAACTTTATACATCTTATAGATTATTTGATTATTTAAATATTCATAGGAGAAAAAGTAGCATTGTGTTAAGAAAACTCAATATTTTTGTACTAGAAGAAATAAATTTACGCGTTTGTAAACGCAAAAATTATTCTATGACCAATATTTTTGTTAATTTTCTGTGTGTTTTCTGAGTGAGTTATGCAGGGATGCTCAACTCAGTACGGCCAAGGTCGCTAGCCCTTATCGTCGCCTTAAACATTGTAAATACATACATACTCGCATAAACGAAGGAAACGAGAACGAGAGAGAATAATGGTAAGAAAACAAAAATTAAATAAGATATTAAAACGGTATGGCAATAATAGGCAACAATATAAGAGAAAAAAAAAATATTCGTTTTGTAAATCCAATAATTGAATAACAACATAACAACCAATGATATGAGAATAAAAACACTGGAATCGAAAAAGATTAAAAAGCAAAAAATATATAACTATCTAAAAATCGATAAAAACTAGTGGACAATCCTACTAATATTATTAACGTGAAAGTTTGTATGTATAGATGTGTGGATGTATGGATGATGTCTTGATTTCTATTATGATATTCTTTCATGCAAAAACTACTGAATAGATTTTAATGAAACTTTACAATAACTAAGCTCATACATTTAGAATAACATATAGTTTATAATTTATACTGATAATGAGCAGATGAAGAGTACTACCTCACAAATTTGTCTTAAGAGTATTTATATGAATATATAAATATATATGTTTGTTTATTTATGTTATAGTTTTTCGTGATAAGTGAAATTTATTTATAGTTTTTATATATTGTGTATGTAATTTTATGTTAATTTTATCTAAGTATTTATTATGATGTAATTAAGATGTAAGTAATATTGTACATGTTTATTTCGATAATTAATTTGCTGCTTGTATACACATCAATCCCGCAAATTATGAGACAATAGCTAGGGTTGGCTGGAAGAGATCTCTATTAGAAATAAGCTCACCTTTGTACATACTTTTCATATGAAGTTGCGGGCAGCTAGAAATGTTTTTGAAATCTAATAATGTAAACCTAACCTAAATAAGATATTGAAACTAACAAGGGCACTATTATTTAAATTGAAACTTTTGTTTGTATCACCTTTCTTTTTAATTATTCCCATTATCTGAGTTTTATCCGATTCCACTCTAGAAAACGTGGAGACAACAACCGTGATATTCTGTAAAAAATTCACTTCACTTCACAACACAAATCACGATTTTAACTGTCAAAGCTAACGAATAATTTACAATACATATTAAAACTTAAACATAATAAAACTTAGTTACCAGTTTACCCCAGAATACTCAGGATTTTCACTAAACTTTGACAGGTGAAATTGAAGTGAGCGTCGAAATGGGAAGTGAAGAAGCGACATCTTTACAGAATAGCACGGCAATACATATAAAACAAATACCCAAAGAACTTCTCCGTATTCGAATAAAGAAAAAATCTTATAATTGGTACTGAATATTTTGACTCTATTCGGCAACAAATGTAAGTACCTACTGTGTTATCGTCAGCATATCTTAAATTTGAAAAATGAATATTTCATTGGTACTTTTTCGTGGTACTCCTAGTTTTTCAAGTAAAAAATCCATTCCATTTCCATTTTCAAGTATGTACCTGAAATACAAAGCACACTAAGTTACGCGGATCCTTAACCAAAGTCCCAATTTTTGATTACGTAAAGCTCACAGTACCTACTCTTAATTTTGTCTTAAACTAAATCAATGACAGCAGCAAATATCAGGGAAAATAGTTAAAAACCATTGCAATGACCATAAAATATAAAGAAAAGAAATCACTAATGGGAATTAATAAATAAATACAGTAGAGACAGAAAGAGCATGTCAAAGTAGAGAATCGAGCTCCGTTCTGCCGACCCCTTGGAACACGCCGAGCGACGTAAAAACCATTTCTGTTATCCGACTTCAAAAAAACATACGACAACGTGCAGCGAAAACCGCCTCTATGCCCAGTACATAGAGCTCAGCAGTATGAGTCAGAATAAAATATTATCAGAATTTCTCCTCCAAGCCAAATTCTGCTCTAACATACACACCTACGGGCTATTTTCCGCTGCAGCGAGAAACTGTCGGTTCAGCCAACACGAAGGTTCATGGTAGCGTGGCGGCTCGAATGGAGAGCGAGTGGGACAGGCGACCCAATTGATAGGAATAAAAACCACGCGATTTTAAGCCTTATGCCTTCGCGTCTAGAGCTACGATAAAACATTCGTAATTTTGCCTTGGAAAGCCTTTGTTAATATAAAATTATATTCCATTTATACGTAAAATATAAAAATTATGTTTTTCGGAACATTGACCGTGTATTATATTTTAAGATTATTATAACATATTTCAACAAACTGAAAAATTATGCTACTGATTTTAAATGCTGCTTTATTTGTGAATTAGTCTCATTTCGTGTTAAAAGCGTATTTGAGAAAAACTTAGCGGTAGAGTCATATATTTCAAACATTTCTATTGTTTTCTTTATTCTTAGGAATGCATTAGCAGAATTTGATTATACAAACCAACTTGCAATAAATTATTTTTAATTAAATTAAATTAGTATAAAATTATAATTTTAGTTCGCTTTTTCTTAATTTTGGGCAGTACCAGAGAAATTTTAAAAAGAATATTAGGTGGTTTTTGTTTTCTATTTGTGTTTATTAAGAAAAAATGCCTGAATACTAGGTAATCACGATTGACACAAAAATATCTTATAGATATCTAAATTAATTTGTAACACTTTTTGACAAAAATGAACTCTAAGTAACTGGCTCTACATTTTCAAATTCATTAAATAATAGGCTCTACATTAAAATTTCCCAAAATAACTCTGTGAAGAAGAAGCGTGTTCTCCATGAATGTCTCTTCGGTCGATTCTTGCTTAGTTTTTGTCAGATTTTTACCTGCTTCTCTCTTTTGACAGCTGTAAGTAATTATTATGTCGCACATTCATTGTCGCTTCAACATAAGGCCATTGAGACATCTTTCCTTGTATGTGATCAATGTATGAGATTGAAACTGCATATGAGTTTTAGATAAAGTCCTGCAAAAGATTTTTGTTCTCTACACATAAAACTTAGGGACTTTATGCATTATCTTCTATGGTTTTTTTTGTCTCTGTTAGTTATAAAATTGGATTTTTATAATTATTATTGTAGGTACCTAATTTAAGTATTGATGGTTATTTAAAAATCATAAAAAAAATGTAGTGTCCAAATTATTATGAATTGTCAAATTAAACTTTAATACAATTACATTAATATAAAACTAGCACTCGGCCCGCTCCATCGTCGAGGAGTTTCTATAGTTTAACTTAATCTAGCCTTTGTTACTTAGAAATAATGTTGTCTTCTACTGGTGAAAGATTTTTCAAAATTTGTCCAGTTTTTCCAGAGATTACTTTCCACAAACAAACTCACCGCTTTAAAGGAACATTAGAGTGATTACCTTAATTGCAAATATCATAATAAGTTGTGATAAATTATATAAAAGTATAAAAATGGATGCCCATGGTACTTAACTTTAAATAGAAAGTTTGACCTCAAACGGGAATCAAACTAAGCTTCTCCGTAGAATCGCAATGCGCTTAATCAATAGTCAATACTGTTGAAAATATTATGAAATATTACGTCACATTCCAGAAAAATAAACATATTGTTCAATCAATCAATATACAAACTAGCTTATATGGGCATTTTAAAATAATCCAAACGGGAAATCAAAGATATAGTAAATCATACTATTTCGTGCAATCTTATCAATAAGATTCGACAAATTATATAATGCATAAAGAAATCGGTCTTAATTTTCACTGTCAAGTATTTTATACGATCAATCTATTGTTTTTATGAAAATATTGGTCTTCAGTTTCATCTACAAAACAAACAAAGTAAATCGGAAAAAACAACAGTAAATACTTAATATTTTATATTTTATGTAAAATTAGTAGGTAATTAATTACTTATGCAATGGTATCGCTAAACTAAGTTTTTAAGAAATACTGTACTCGCATAAATACTATATCAAATCCCGATTTACAGTGATCACAAGAAACAATAATATGCCTAAATCAATATTAACGTTAAATTAATTGCTAGATAATCATATGAAAAGATCAATGCACGTTCCAAAACTGCCAACATTCGAAAAAGCGCAAGTCTCTATGAATATGGAATGATATCCGCGCGGCAGCAACCGTCCAAAATAGCATGCTCCGCCGTTTTAGACTCGCCAAAGGTAGATGACGCTGCTCCCCTTCTTGTGATTTGCGAGGAACCGCTGAACAATACTCGGAACGCAACTCGAATGGAACGCGGCGAGAACGAGTCGAGTTCGACAAAGTTTCAAATTCTGTATACTGACATAATTATGAAACCTCCGATTTGACGTTAATTTGTTTCGATTTTTGCCTTTGCCATTCTAAAAAATATGTTCTTTTCAACAACAACGCAGTCGCGTTCGCGATAAACGATTGAGCTCTAACTAAGCACACTTTTTGGATAGTGTTTAGAAAAAGGACTGTTCATTAAAATATTAAATCTCCTCGCTAAGTTTTCGCTTCGATTCGCGTAATAGAAAACGTTATAATGGCACAGAATCGAGTTCTCGGCGCTGTTTTCCTCCGACGCTTTTATCTCTCTTTGGCTCTGCTCTTTGACATCGTCTGACGTACACAACCTCGGGGCTTATTATCTCCGACCTTATTCCCCCACCGCTAAGGCTGCTATTCTCTTGTCAATTTTAAGGTCGCTTGAATTTTGGACTCATTAGGCGGTATTCGAGAATTTTGGATTTAGTAAACAGATAGAAATAAATGAAACAACAAATTAGACCCGGTTTTTTCGGTGGTAAATACAGTTCTAATTTGAATATGGCTCTAATGAAATTTCATAACTTATGAGTTATGATATGACATAACATAAAAATGATTCTATTATTAATCGTATCTATTGATAATTAGTAGGTACCGTTACAACTGCATAACATAATGATGAACCTTGCTAAACTTTTTGGTAGAGTCCCTTATCATATTAATTCCTCTAAAGTACAGGTGCAGAGAAAAAAACATAAATGGTACGCAGTCGTGAGTATACGAGAAGTCGTAAAAGCGATGCCGCAAAATACGGAAACGGGCTGGCCATTTGGAAATCGTGGAAGGCTACCCAAGGCTAGCATAATTCGGCAGCGGCGAGCGGCGGGCGAGGCGAGCTGTCGCGGGCCCGCCGCCGCTGTGACGCAACGCGCGACCTCTTTGTCCGGCCCCACGGACTCCGCCGGAATGTCCGCGGAGCCAACCTCCACACTCCGCGCTCGAGTAATTACGAATGTCAAATGTTATCGCACGCAACCGTCCGCCGCCGCCGTCCGCACTCCGCTGCGCCGCTCTTCATAATAATAAAACCTGATATTTAAAACGGAACGTCCTTCTAACGCCGTGTAGTTGCGCCGACGCCAATCTACGATAATAATAAGCCGGGTACCTAGCCCCAGTTGCGCTGCAGCGCTAAAAAGTACCGATTCACTGAACGGTAGAGCCGCTTGTAGCGCTACAGCGCTGTAGGAGTTCGCTACGTAGCGCTCACATAAGTACGGCCAGTTCTATGCGCGCCTGTATAGCTATTAAATGTATATAGAATATATAGTAGTAATCGCTCGACGCAGCGGTATTATGTCGGAAATATACCGGGCGCCGCGCGCCTCAAGCCGATTCACCGTTTCGCTATTTAGTTTGTATGGGAAGTTTAATTTTGATTTTTCTAAGGTGTAGAATGGGTTATGGAATTAGTTCTTTTGGTAAAATATAAAGTATAGGGTAAGCTTTCCTTGAAGCTATATGGGGTTGGTCTCGTGGGTCAACTTTAGAAAAAAATATTGTTGACCCACATTTACTCGAGATTATTTTTTATAGTTTATAGGACTCTTAAAAAATATTTTATGTTTTTGGAAACATATTCACCGAAAAAAAAACAATTTCTAAAATAAAGAGTTAAAAATATTTAATAAAATGATAACAAATTCATCTAATGTTCGTATTTATATTTTATATTAGCATTTAATTTTACTCATAGAAATCATGCCAAGAACAGAGTGTTTCAAATAAATAAAAAATAAACTGTAGGTAGGCAATTACTTATTACGGCACAGTAAAAAAATTACACTTCTTTGAAACGTATGAAAACAGTTAAGTATCTTATCACAAAAATCATTCATACAAAATGGTGGCAACTATTACTGCACAAGTGCTGGAGCTAATATGACATGGCACTAAAGTGTTAATCTACTTTTGTAGCTGACTGTACCATGATGAAGAAAATGTTGTGAAAATATTAATATTAGCAACGTTAGGCATAATAATGAAGTTTAATACTTAACCAGAAATAAGTGTGTACTACCCAAGTCCTACCATTATTTTTTTAAATAAATTTGCAATTTATGGTACTACTTCGCTTAAAACTATTATAACAAAAAATGCCTTTCAGCTTACAATTTTAGATGCATAATATAATAAGTACTCGTACTTCGAAATCTAATAAAGGTATGGTTGGCTGGAACTCTCATGCAAAACTTTAATAACCACTGTAACTTATGCTTAGATATAAGCTTTCGATGGAGGTCCCATAGAAATGAAAATACGGTTATTTTCAATAACTTTTCTAGAAAGTTTCAATCCTCATTATTAATTAAGGTAATCTCGCCTTTGTTTAATTTTTCACCTTTGTGTAAAATAAAGCAATTTGAATATTATTCTTAGTTACGACAACGCATTTTCTTCCAATTTACAAAAAAATAGAACCCGTATATGTTAATTTTAGGCGTTGTTTGGTCACAAGACTAAAGTTACTGTAATTTAAGGCACACTGAACACACTTATGTAGTTATTACAATAGTTTCAATGTATTCAAAACTACATTTATGATAGATTTGTCATAATTTTGAGGAATAAAAGCTATTACATTCGGCATTGTCGTTGGGCTCCGCTCTTTTTCTTCAATAAAAAAATACTTTCTATTTTGTAAGGACTCTATTTTGGTTTCATGAAGACTTTAATGAAACTTCCATAATGCGGAACGTAGGCGAAATCTTCTTGGTCGTCTCCTGGCATACCTTGTGAAAGTGAATGATACTGAAACAAAAAATAACACAGAAATATAACTATTAAAGTGTGTATTAGTGGATTATTAAAACAAAGTAGCAGAATCTGTGACAAGTAATTGATTACATCAACGACTACAGAAAACTCTATAACTTCCTAATATTGTTTGCATCAACTTTCTTATTAAATTTGTTAAAAAAAGAGCAAACACTGCCCCTCTACTATAAATGAAAAAGTACCTAAATTTAAAAATCGTTTTTTTCAATCTTTAACTGGAGTTAATTATCATAATTAACACAATTGTTGAATTGTCCTATTTACTTACTGTTCTCAATATATTATATTAATTCAAAAATGTTAGCCACTTGTAGAAAAATAATAACCCGAACAATTATTCAAACAAAGAAATGTAGAGTCGAGCAACCGGCCTGTGGCGTGCGGCGTCCCTCTGTCAGCTATAGCGTGGCCTTATAGATGGTTGTTTGCGCTCACAGAGTGCGGTGAACAGCGCTCACCGGCGGCGTGCCTGTGTGGGTGTGTACCGACAAGCGCACACAGACGCTATCGCGCACGGACGCGCGCACACAGAGCCGCCGCGTGTACGGGTGCGTTCCGAAACCGCTCTCTATTCTATCTATGCGAAGGCGTCGTATCGCCACGTATAGCGGGCACGCTCGGGGCGAGGAATTTAGAGGCGGGGGTCGTATCGTTAATTGTTATGAAGTTGATTTCGGTCCTGAAATTCCGAAATAGGTATTTTGAAATAACGCCTATTTTTCGTCAACGGCGCCACGGATTTTCGCCGCCGCAACCGGGACTCAGGAGACGCGCGCGCCCGACGGTAGACTAGGTCATGCGATTGCAAACATATGTTTTCGTTTACGATTCGACGTTGCTCTCGCGTGTTATCACGAGCGTGATAACGACGTAAAAGGGGCTTATAGGAGTGGGCGGTAGGGTTTAGAATCGCGTATTAGATATTTCTGCCAATAGCGAAACAAGTCCATGGTTAGCGAATCGAGTGACCGCGCTCGGGTCTTCAGGTCATGGTAATGGTGCTGTTCACTTATTCTAATGAAGCAGGTTCTCAAAAATGAATTTCAACCAAAGATACGAATGCCTCGACTGACTTTCGATCAATAACAGAGGTATTCCAAGATGTGTCCTGATCAGTTTTTGAGTTGAGTTTAGAACACGTTTTTGTTCATGTTGACAATATGGATTTTTCTCAGGAATAGATTTCTCCTTCAGTAATGTTGTGTTATACGAAAAATGTAATGAAGATAAAAATATCGCATATTGATTACACATATTGAAAATTATTTTTTATCGTCACTTTTTGACTGAGAGATATACGAATAACCAAAACAGCAACTCTTACAAAAGTTATTAGACTGATCGAAAATGCGTTGGAAAAGACGAATAGACCTAATAATTATTTCACTAGGGAAAACAAAAACACGTTATCACGCGTAAACAAAATGCTGAGACGGTACATTTTTCACGGTTGCATACATTGCGTTTCACGTAACAATACAATGTAATGTTTTTAGCTTTATATGCGCAATGTAACCTCAATTTGTTGCCACGCCATCTGGCGTCCGTCACACGTGGTTCGTCGAGTTAGCAAGCCTTCAAAGTACACTTTGTGAATTTTAGATAACTTTTAAGTAGTTTTGGTTGATTCCAATCGTAATATACATAATTAAGTTTTTTAAAAACATAAATTGTATCGTATTTTAATTAACAATAGCTGAAGTGATTTGGTAGAGTCTATAAAGTAAGTTAGATTTTCGAACTTAACGAGTAAGGTCGCCACAGCTTAGCGGCGGCAAACGGCAAAGCATTTTTGTTGTTACAGAAGATTTTATTTTTCAGGGTTGGCAATATAAGCGTGTATAGCTGTCTACATCTATGACATACCATAATCGTAAGGGACCGTATGCTTTCGGACTGGCTTGCCTTGTATTATCCTATGTAGGTAAATTCCAGATTAATTTTGTCGAGAAAAAGTAGTTTATAATCGCCTCCAAGTACTCTTCTATTGCTATACCAAATTTAATGAAAATCGGTTAAGTGCTTCAGGCCTAAAACTGGAGCCAACAAATAAAATAACTCATTGACAGACTCTACATCTCATATAATGTTAAGAAATGAAATAGCTAGTATTTGTACATAAATATATTTATAAACCTACTTGAAGTATAATAACATACCTACACGAAAATAGTTCTATTTTAAAAATAACACTTCGAAAACTATGTAGAGTCCACCATTACCTACTATAATTATAATAGAATTATCATCATCATCATAACAGCCTTTATAATTCGACTCACTGCTAGGACACAAGTCCTCTCCTTGTCATCGACAGAGGTTTAGGCAGTAGTCCACCGCGCTTGCCCAATCCGTATCTTCCAATGGGTGTCGTAGAAGGCGACTAATGGATCAGCAAAGAGAATTGATCACCCTACTCCGTCCACCAATAATAAATTCTTAAATCATTGAATTTTATTTATCTATATTTATTTTAATGTATAAATAAATGTATTATTAGTATAGTAAAGTATATAAATTTAATAGTAGTATATAATTTTTTATACTAAGTTAAGTATGTGAAATGTTTTTTTTTAAATTATGGCCCAACATTTTTCAGTCTCTACCAAGAATGGAATTTGTTTAACCGAGTTATTTTTAATATAATACTAATATAAATATTTCCAATTATCTAGCCCGGATTAAGTATCATTAAGAACTTGTATTATAGATACTAGATATTTAACGGACATTTTTAATATACATATACTAGCTGTCCCAGCCACGCGTTGCTGTGGTAATTTCATACTACAGTCCTACAACATTGAATTTGCAGTAAAAAAAATGACGACTACTTATCAAGATAAAAACTATCCTATCTTTCAAGTTGGATCAAACTGCACACGGTGTATAAATTTGATTAAAATCGGTTAAGTAGTTTCGGAGTCCACCACGGACAAACAACGTGACACGTAATTTATATAAATTAAGATAATAATTTTATATATCTTTACAAATAAACTTAAATAAAAATATAAACAACCATGACTCGTCAGCAATTATTTGTGTTCGTCACAATAACATTTGCCGCTACCAAGATTTAAACCCAGACCGCTTAATGTGTAGGCAGCTATAGTGACCACTCCACCACGACGGCGTCTAATCGACTTTTGGTTTAACACTTTGCATAAAAAAAATAAAAAAGAACCGTCATCAAAGCTGAAACCAGAAAAATAAAAATTTTGTTTAAAAAAATTTTTTTTTTTGAGGTCTGTCGCAAATAGTAACATATATAAAAAATACAGTCGAATTGAGAACCTCCTCCTTTTTTGAAGTCAGTTAAAAATATTATATTATTCGCAGAGATAAATTTCTAAAATAATGAGTAATTTCAAAAAGTACAAAAATTTAAATAAAAAGGAAGAGAGAACACATTCTAGGTAAATGTAACATGGCATATTTTGTTTATAAGGGGTAACATGCAACTTTCGAACTATTATCACGCGTTAACAATAGGATCGTAAACTTTGAAAAATATAGTAATGAAACTAGACTACTTACACAACAAATTAGTATGAGAACATTTTATAATTTGTACATTTTAATGTATTTATAAAAATCTTGAAAATAGGTCTTAACAAAATAGAAAATCGGGAGTGGTCTTCTCTTGACTTTCTCGTATGCCGAACGACTCAAAAGCTGATAGAAACCTTATATTTTGACATCATACATGCATGTTTAATTTTGGTTAACCATCCGAGTGCCGACCGCGCACTTGGTTGCTTAACTTTCGTGATCGACGACTCAAAAGTTGATAGAAACCTTATAATTTGATGTCATACATGCATGTTATTTTATATTATTATTATTTTATTTAGGACAATCATCAATTTAGTTGCATTAATTTAAAGCTTACTCGAGCTATCGTGCTAACGCACAGACATAATTCCAAAAACGATATTTTTGAATTCATGGAGGTCCAAAACGTGTAAATCCGTCAAAATCTCGAGGTAGAATTTTTTGACGATTACAAGAATTCCTCTATACTACGTATACTACTACGAAATAATGGAGCTATTTTCATAAAACTTTTTGTACCTTGCAGATAATTTGATTATTTAAATAATATAAAAAGTAGCATATTGTAAAGAAAGATCAATAGTTTTTTTTTCGTTTTCTGAGTGTATTATGCACGTGCGGGATGCTCCACTCAACACGGCCAAGGTCGCCAGCCGTTATCGTCGCCTTAACTGGTCGGGTCGCGTTGGGGAGTGCTGCTGCTCGGAGCTGAGCTAAAGGCGTTTTGAGATTCTAATCACCAATCATTATCTTGATCAAACTGTTAATCTTAATGTAATATTGTTTGTATAAATAAATAAAAATAAATAAAAAATCGGTTCACTATTTTTTTTCTATTTTATCACTTTTAAACATACTTGCTCATACTCGCTCGCTCGCTCGCTCGACGCCGTCGTGGTGGAGTGGTCAGTATAGCTGACTGCGTATCAAGCGGTCCGGTTTCGAATTCTGGTAGCGGCAAATATTTGTTTCTCCTTTTGTTTACAGTTTTTTTTTAAGTTTTAGCAAGAGGTAGTGTTGATTGATGTTGACGCTGGTATTGGTGTTCGCCCAAGTGTGTTGAAATCATAATGAGCTCTGTTCAATACATACTCACTCTCATTTGTCTCATGCTGTAACCACCTACAGTCTCGTGTGTAATGAGGAGCGTTGTTCACTTGTATCATAATGCTCCTTTATATTTTTTGGTGCACCTTTTTTTAAACATAGACGACAAATAATCAAATAATAAAGGTCATCATGGTTGAGTGGACAGTATCACTGCCTTCACACTAGAGCTCCGGGTTCGAATCTCGGTGATATTAGTGTAAAATTATGTGCCTACTAGCTTTTATAGAAATAGGTTTTTATAAATTTGTTACAAATCTCAAATTTAGAAGTTTTGGGATAGCCTGATGTGCTCTTGTCTGTACAGTACATCCTGTGCCTTTAAGAGCCATTTTTAGAGAGAATATTTTTGCCCACCGCCCTCTTTGAGAATATCTTTGCCCACCGCCCATTTCGAGAATATGTTTGCCCACCCCCCACTTTGAGAATATGTTTGCCCACCCCCCACTTTGAGAATATGTTTGCCCACCCCCCACTTTGAGAATATGTTTGCCCACCGCCCACTTGGAGAATATGTTTGCTCCCCCCCCCCCTTTAAGAATATGTTTGCCGACCCCCACTTTGAGTATATGTTTGCCCACCGCCCACTTTGAGAATATGTTTTTTTTTCTAATGACCCCTCTTTTTAATGGGACTGTAAGTGGAAATATGCATTATACCTAATTACGAACCATCACCACGCGTTAACAAAAAGCGTAATTTTTTAAAAAAAGTACTACATATACAACAAATCAGCTTTAAAACATTTCAAAATTTGTACTCCTACATTTTAGTGCATAAAAAATCTTTGAAATTAGTCTTACCAAAAGAAATGATATTAAATAATTAAATTGAAACTACTGGAGCTATTTTCATAAAACTTGTAGATAGTTTGATTATTTAAATATTCATATGAGATTAAGTAGCATCTTGTTTTCTGTGTGTTCTACGCAGGCGCAGGAAGCTCCGCTCACTATGAGTAAGCTCACCAGCATTTGTCGTGACTTAATTTTTATTCGCATCTGTCTATCTGTCGCAAAATTCAAGACCGCTATTATTGTTTTGATAACATTTTATATTTTAAGCGCTTTTATGAATTTTCTCCGGTTTTCCTACTATTGGTTTTTGCTGTTTGAGCCCTGAAAGTCTCATATGCATTAGACTTGACAAACAATGCTTCGAATCCTTTTCGCAACACCAATTCTTTTTTATTTGTACACAAAGAACACCAAGCAATATGCTATAATTTCAATTCATTTTTCTGCTAACGAATTAATTAACCGCTAAAGACAACGTTCTTACCTTATGTGCTAGCAAGCAAATACAGGCTATGTCACTCAAGAATACTATAGCATTCTAATGTTGAAAGAGTTTTTGTAATCGCTTTAGTAGCTCTTGAGTTTGTTCGTTACAAACATACAAATCTTTCCTCTTTATAACATTAGATGTATGTCGTAGGGTTATTGGGAAATTCGGAATATTAGAAAAAAAGTAAATAGTATAGGTTTTCTTCCTGTAAAAGTGCCAAAATAACTCAAAACAAACTTATTTTTTTTTTAATAAAGTCAGTTGTCCTAGGATTTTTGCAACAATACGATCAAATCATCCTATGCGTCATATTAGTCAGGGATGAACTCCAACTACACCGGTTTTTATAAAATTTGACTTATTGAGAGTAAACTCAAACTCAAATTTCTTTATCCCCTATTGTGTCGCCGCCATTTTGTAAAATTTCGCGCATGTGTCAGTTACTTCCGGACTTTCCGTCGTGAATTTTCCGGGTGTAAAAAAATAATAATAAAATTTTTGTAATAAAACTATAAATATGAGGTTTTGTCATTAAAATCGTTATAAAATAAGCTAACAGAATATAATATAATAAGTACAAATACATTTTTAAATAATAATAATAATATCATCATTTTCACCATCGGAAAACTGTGGAGGGGGGGTTCGACCTCCAGGAGGTCGGCCGACACACAGGCGTTTTTGACAGCGACCTCCAGGAGGCCGCGCGACACACAAGGGGATAAGGAATAATTTTATTTTTGCGTTTACAAACGCGTAAATATTAATACAAGAAAAATGCACTGAAAAAAATCGACATCCCGTCTGAGGCAAGTCGATTTTTTTTCAGTGCATTTTTCTCAAATTTGTTTATTCGTTTAGGTACACTTTGAACACGTATGAAAGTCAATTTTGATGCCATCAGTTTAAAAGTTTACCAGGAGGCCTTGTTCTTAGAAGAATCGCCAAGAAACGATAGTTTTAGCCTCCCTTTATAGTTTTCATAGTATTGTAGTATTGATTTGGAAAGATTTCATAATTCACATTGTCAAGTCTTTAATAATTAATCATAATAATATAATGGACTAAGTTTTGCGTTTACAAACGCGTAAATATTTTTAATACTAGAAAAACTACATTGAAAAAAATCTACCTGCCTCAGGCGAGAAATTAGATAAGTAGTCTATTTTTTTCAGTGTATTTTTTCTAGTATTAAAAATATTTACGCGTTTGTAAACGCACAAATTATTCCATAATGTAAGGTAGTTTCATCTTAACTGGGCGTCAAATATTTGCAAAAATATTTCGTTCGGATCTCAGAAATGCAAATTTCAAAGATTTAATGAAACAATGTTTACCATAAAAACATAAGCACCAAGCACTGACAAATTTCGACAGCGAAAGCAGTGTCTCGCTGGCGTAATGGTCAACGCAGCCGCGCTGATTGCGGAAGATGCTGGGTTCGTTTCCAGCCTAAGGCATGTCGATTTTTTTCAGTGTATTTTTTCTTTCATAATAATATAATAAAATAAAGACTAATAATTAAATTTATAATAAAAAAATGTGATTTAAGACTTCTTCTTTTACAATATTGTCAGTTAAAAATTTGAAATTGTTCATATATTGTTATGTCACTAGATTACCATGGAGAATCAAGCACATTTGAATGTGTCCACACATTTTTATCGTCTATATATTCCTGAACTTTATAATAATGCTTTCTTCATTAAAATTGGTTTAATGTGAATCTTAAATTTATGTGACAGAAGTTCAGTTACATGATTTGGGAGCTTATTAAATATTTTTTAACATTTCCTCATGGATGTTTTATGAAGTCTGAAAGTTGGAACAGCAAGATACCTAATTTAGTAAGTATTTTTAAAATGTAATTTAGTCCAACTTAAAAATAGGACAGTTATATCGTGATTATTTCTATATTGATCTCAATGTTTTCTTTTACTGCAAATTTAATGATTATTATAGAACACTAGTACAGAATTAATTGAAAGTTCCTTATATTTCTAACAGATGGCGGTGTTTCGAGTGATATCAACTCGTAGAATAAATATCGTATGGAGTAATTTCACCAAAATATTGCTAAGTAATGGTTCCTTTTTAAAATATTTCTGCGCCTATCAATAAGACTAGACAATAAACTTTGAATATTGAGTAGAGCGGTGCTTTTTATGAACTTAATCCATTTTCCCTTTTCATAATAAAGGTAGCACACTTATCAGCTCGAAAAAGGAACGCCTCTTATTTACTAAGAACGCTACGAAACAGCGACTACGAAGCGGCTATGTGTATACCTATACCTAGGAGTATACCTAGTCTTCATTAGAATTTTGTCATCGGACGTATAGTTTATGTGATTTGCGGGGGAAAATATACAAATATTACACTTATAAAGTTTGCCACCCATGTATAGAAGCTGGTTATATATCAACATATACAAAACTGTGCATTTCTGACAATATTGCATACATACAGGTCGAACTGATAATCTCCTTTTTTGAAGTAAGTTCAATATTAGAAATATAGATACATCTTGATAGTAAAGACAATAAGGATATTCCTTGGCTGTTGATATGAACAAAGAAATGGCGTCATCATTGTTGGTAAACTAATTGACAATAGAATCTTAGCAAAGAAGTTAACACATAAAAATTGTAATACTTAAGCTAATGAAACGTTGGAGAGAAATTTACCCGTCCATTGCATCTCGCTTACACGCTATATTTTTTATTTATTTATTTAAACTTTATTGCACAGTAAAATAAGGTACTAATGAGGGACTTAATGCCACTTATAAGGCATTCTCTGCCAGTCAAACGCAAAACTGGGTACAGAAATAACTTTTCTGCATAAGTTAACGTAACGACAATGCAAAATTTATTGTAATAATACAAACTTTTTTATCAGATCCTTTTTATATTTGACGAGGAAGCCTTCATCTCATATGATGGTAAGACCGAAGATAAAGTTTTAAGGATAACGCACTTGTTCTCCTTAGCATATTTTTAGCTAGCACAATATTTTTCCTTCTGCCCTTCTGGTTCACCCACTAGCATTAGATGCATAGGTTCCGGATTCGTGCTCCGTTTGGTTTGTGTTAGGGCTTCTAAGTCTACCTGAATCCGGAGGTGGCTCAGTGAAATGCTTCGGTAAACCCCGTGTCGTCTCCAGTAAGGGCATGGGGGAAACCGGAGTGGTTTAGGTATTCCCAGTGCCGTGGTGATTAGGTGCTGGACGACCCCTGCAGATGCCCACATCTAGCCAACGGTCCGCTGGTACACTAGCCAGCGGTTTAGGGTATAGTCCGTAAGCGGATTACACTCCGATAAAAAGTCTACCTGGATAGGTGCCACCATGTAATCAAAGTCTGCCGCCATGACTATATTGTTAACAGGATTATTGTGTTCCGACAGGTAACGATAAGATAGCCAGCCCCTCTGTGGTTGAGGATTTGAGAAGCTGGTTAATAAGGTTCAAAAGCTTCCACGTTACAATTTAATAAACAGGCAACTTTGGTCTTTTTTAAGGTGAGGCTTGCTGATGATGAAATGGAGTGGCTTGATCTCCATGTGCAGACACCCTGGACACCTGTGAGGACCCCTGTCTGGGGATTGCCCGAGTACTCTAGCAGGTTCCTTGTCACCATACAACAATGATATAGAATGATTTGAGGTCGTTGCCAACCTCAATATTTGGAATAAAAGATGTCACTTTTATTTGATCACGACTTTAAAAAAAAAATTATTGAAATAAAATTTTTATTTCCTTGTTTTTAGTTATGAAGGCGGTTTTTTTTTATAAATACTGATTTTACTGTTTTATTTTTACTTTCTATATAGTAGTATAGAGGGAGTCTTGTAATCGTGAAAAAATTCGACCTCGAGGTTTTGGCGGATTTACACGTTTTGGACCTCCCTGAGTCCAAAAATACCGTTTTTTGGAATTATGTCTGTGAACTTTTGAGTCGTTTCCGGTACGAGAAAGTCGAGGGGAGACCACTCCCAATGTTTTTAAATATAGGTCTTGCAAATAACTTTATTCCACCTGATGGTAAGCAGAAGTGGAGTCCAAACAGAAAGAGACATAGAATGAGAGATTACACGCCGCAGTAACACATTTGCCTAGCCGACCTGCAAAGTGCCTCTTCACGTCTATTTTGAATGACCCAGACCCAGGATTATGAGAAGGAAATCCTATTTACGGAACATGTTCCATAAATAAGATTTTCCATCGAACGAAAAGACTCTTTTCTAATTAATACAATTTTACTGTTTTTTGCCACTAAAATTGTTTATCTCCGACATCACAGCGCTCTCGACGTCGCGTATGGGACACAAACATCCAAATCTAATCTCGCATTTGTTTTATTACTCTGCGTCTAGGTGTAAGGATTGTAGTTTTGTTGATCAACACGCTAGTTTATGTTCGTCTACCTTGAGCATTTGAATTAGGCCGCTTAAACCAGATGAGTTGGAATCAAATACCAGTAGAGGTTACTGTGATGAACAGGAACCTGTGTTCAGATTATAAACATACGATCACGCTTGCAATCCCTTGAGGGATTGAGCAGATCCTTAGGTAACAGTTTGTTACACATAAAGCCATATCCGGCAGTATGGGTCATGCAGTGCCTCGAAATAGTGACAAGTTGCCAGTCCGTCGCCTACATAAAAGTGGGCCCAAGCCTAAAATTAACAATCCTTTAGTAAACAATCTAAGGCAAATTCCACCAACCATGACAGATTTTACACTCAAAATCATGTCAGCAGTCCAGGTAAAGTTCTTCCATAATTTACTTGTAATCGCTGTGTCGCTGGTACATATCCGGGCTCAAAGGACCACATGTTGGTAACACCAAGCATAAGCTATAAAATATTTAAAACTATTATTTGTTATCTAAGGGTTACTCGGACCGCGCCTCTTCCTTATCAAGCAACCATTGTACATTGTGCAGTGCAATAAATTTATATCTTTTTGCCATCTAACCTATATCTTTGATTCCAACATACTACCAGCGGCTACAACAACTACAGCCCACAGTACTTATTTACAGGTTGTGGCCTACCGCCTACAAATGGGACATCAAATCGAAAAAGTAACCAAACCATTGTCAAGGTAGGGCACAGTGAAATAGCCTCTCGAATTTAGAGCAGCCTTAACTGGGGTAGTAACTTTACCTTAAAAACCACAGTCGAATAACACTATACTTTTGTGGGATTGTGTTTCTGTTGGTAACTAAAGTCGCCAAAGCTCCACGGGAAGGGGATTAGGGTTGGTAGCGCGAGTGTCACGTCAATGTTACAAGCGTCTATAGGTTACAGTGGATGCTTATCACCAGGAAGATGCTTGTATATATATATATAAAAGGCACAGTCCTGACTCACTGTCTGACTGATCAACGCCCAGCCCATACCCTTGCACCTAGATAGCTGAAATTTTGCACAGAGTTTCTTTATATGACGTAGGCAAGGGATAAGGCCAGAATTCAATCTCTAAGGGGGTAAAATAGGGGATAACAGTTTGTATGGAAATCCGTCATTTCTAAAATAAAATTCACAAAAATTGGCTTAAAGTCTTTCGATAAAATATTAAGAAAGGGGTGCTTTAGGATTTTTCGAAATTCAACCCCTTAGGGGATGAAAGTTTGTATGGGAAGTCCGTCATTTTTATAGTAAAATCCATACAAATTGGTATATGGCTTTCCCGTTAAAAATTAAGAACGACGTATTTTTGAATTTCTGGAAATTCAACCCCTAAGGGGATGAAATAGGTGATGAAAGTTTGTGTGGAATATCTATCATTTTTATAGTGAAACTCCTATAACATAAAAAAAACGACAGTCCAGTCCAGCCGATAACAAAACTTCTCAGCAATCGACAGATATTTAAATAAAAATACCGCCAATATTTTGGAATAGCCAATTAAAAAACGCAGACAACAATTTTTTAATTACACGACCAACCAAACCACAGATTATAAAGTTATTTAACTCCACAAAATAGTATCGCGGACTACGCATGACGTCAGTCTTGGTTAAACGCCAACATTTGTGATTGTAAACACGACATGCGTACGGGATATTCGCTCTCGGTTTTGAACGTTATTCGGATAAAAATGCATGATATTTTCGGCTTACTGCCCAATGTAGGGCAAAGATTTGGTGGGATTTATCGCATATATTTTTTTTAAAGTGATGACCATAAGTTCTTAACTATAATAATTTGGGCTTGGATAAATTGGATACATGGTGTGAGCGTGGAATTATATCGATACTAGCTTTTGCTCACGACTTCATCCGCGTGGAATAGTTACTTTGGACTTTGATACAAACTTTGATGTCCTATTTCATCCCCATGTGGGTCTAAATTTCAAAAACGCAGGGAATAAAGGTTTATTTACTTCTCATCAAGTGCAAAAATACCAACTTTCATGGTTTATTTTCGATAATGACGAAGTCGCTACTTTTTTCAACCCCATCATGCCCCTTTTTATAACAAAAGGTAGCGTATGTCTAGTATATTTTTGTACAACATTTTATTAAAATCGTAGCAGTGAAAGCGTGACTTTGTTTGGACTTCCATACGACCTATCATCCCCTATTTCAACGGGTCAAACTTTTCAATGGTTTTATCTTCAACAATAACGTACTTCCATACAAACTTTCAATCCCTTCTATTCTTTTTTTCGATTTAAAAGGTAGTCTAAAAATGCATAAACATTTTGCTGGGATTCTTGCAGCGGATGAGCGATTGATTTTTTTGTTTTAGAGTAAAAATAGAAGACTTCAACTTTAAATACATAGGTACTTTCACAGTTATAGTTTTAATAAAAGTAAGTAATATTTAGTTACACATAAAGTCAGTAGCGTGAGTTCGAGAGACGCAGCGTTGGTAGGCTCCCACAAGGTGGACTGACGATCTGGTTAAAGGTCGCCGGGAAGCCGATGGATGCGGGCAGCGCAGGACGAAAGGGTTGGAGATCCTTGGGGGAGACCTATGTCCAACAGATGTCATCTCTTGGCTGACATCTCGATGAAAGTCAGTAGTGTGAATCTATCTACATATAAACAACATTTGACAATCGACAAAAAAATGATTAATTTGACAGATATAAAGAGAAAATAACCCACACGGACTCTTGCCGACTAAGAAACCCATTTGCCTAGTGCCAAAGTGGCTATAAGGCTATCGGAAGCAGCTGCCAGGAACGATGGAAGTGCACGCGCTGCCCCAGACATAAAGACTAGGGCATATTATGCGCAGGGGCGAGCAGACGCCAGTGTGGGCCGAACGCACTGTATAGGGGGATTGAGATTGCGTGGCCAGAAGTGCAATGAAATTAAGCTGAGAATCTCCTTAGTTTAAGCATCAGATAGAACACTGTTTACCCCAATGCGACGTTGAAAATAAACATTACAATCACTACTGCCCTATATCCAAATAAATTTAGACACACTGCTCTATGTTTTTTTCTTAAAATTTCCTCAAATGTTGCTTAGAATCCCGCTAGATATTTTTCGACCGGTTGCGTTTCTGACGTCAGATATCGTTGGGAGTTTCTTGGTTCATCGGCACGACGATACTGACATAGAATACAATCTGCGCTAGTAGGTATTATAAAGAGAAAGGATTTAATTATGTTTGTAGTAGATAGTCTCAAAAACTACTGGACGGATTTTAATTTTTTTTCACTCGTAGAATGCTACGTTTTGGCTAAACATAAGTTAGGTTTTTTTCCAAAATTTATAGTGCTATTTAAGTCCGTCTGTCATCAAATTTTATCAAAGTTACTGACCATACTAAAATATTATAATTAAATATAGAAATACACGGAAAAAAAGCGCCCTGCCCAAGGCGGGAATTTTTATTTATGTATTTTTATTTTCTAGTTTTTAAAATATTTACGCCTTTGTAAACGCAAATTTGTAATGTACATACTTGTATTTTCTAGTTTTACCCTTGTTCAGGCTGCTCCAAATTCGAGTAGCTAGTCCACGTTACCCTATTTCAGTCATTATTATTTTAAAATAGATCGTTGTGTGATGTCTAATAATAACAATCATTATTTTATTTTGTATTTTAATGGTAATGTATTTTTAATTGTGTTGTGTATTATATATTGTATTTTATTTAATGTTATATTCAATTGTTCGTTTCCCGAATAAATAAAATAAATAAAAAATGGCCTTAAAATAGATATTGTTTATATCGCTGCACTTCTAAGATTCAAACGAAATATTTTTGCAAATATTTGACGCCCAGTTAAGATGAAACTACCATATATTATGGAGTAATTACTGCGTTTACAAACGCGTAAATATTTTTAAAACTAGAAAATACACTGAATAAAATCGGCGGGAATTGAACCTAGCATCCTCCGCAATCTAGGCGGCTGTGTTAACCACTACGCTACCAGGTACACTCAACTTTTGAGTCGTCGATCACGAAAGTTAAGCAACCAAGTGCGTGGTCGGTATTCGGATGGGTGACCAAAATTTAACATGCTTGTATGACATCAAAATTTGAGGTTTCTATCAACTTTTGAGTCGTTTCAGGTATACGAGAAAGTGAAGAGGAGACCACTCCCGATTTTTTTAAGTATATTTTTTAGTTTTAAAGTAAACTTTATTACCATAAGATAAACTTAAATATAAATAACTTAAATATGAAGGATCTCTTGTACTTTCTAGGTCATTCAGTCGGCCTAACTATAAACTGATTTTTAAGCCATTAAAAATATAGAATATTCTTTTACACATTCGTTATATGTCATAGGGAGATAGTATAAACAGAAAATTGATCAAATCCATATGTGATTATTTGGAATCGGATATTTGGTTAACCTTAAAAATGTTTTTTTCAAATTCACATCGGCAACGCCGATGTATAGCCAACGCAACGGCTAAAGTCACTGAAGTTTTTTGTGAATCTATAATACAATCTTGACTAACTGAGGCAATGTTTGCAGACTTATAGAAGAAAAAAAATACCGGATTGCAAGTTACCTGTAAAAACTGTAAAAGTTAACTGTAAAAATTTCACATAGTAATAATCACTACATAGTATAAAACAAAGTCGCTTCCGCCGTCTGTCTGTCCCTATGTATGCTTAGATCTTTAAAACTACACAACGGATTTTGATGCGGTTTTTTTAATAGATAGAGTGATTCTTAAGGAAGGTTTATATGTATAATACATGCATATTTACATAAGCATTGCACCCGTGCGAAGCCGGGGCGGGTCGCTAGTATTCGATAATTTCAAGACAGTTTCAACTTCATAATTACCAAATTTATTATAATAATTCTCTACAAAACATTGATAACCACTTTTTCAAATTTAATTAATGCAAATTCGACAAATTCATGTCTACAATTACATTTTTTATTATAATTTTGTTTGTATGGTTGTTATCCAAATACGAACCAATAGATTGGTAGAATATAAGCATGTCTGACACTCTTAACTGGTTGTTTGAGTGTTCAGTGATATCAGGGCGCTGTATAACAATCGGACAACAAGTGTAACATTACAACGTTACATAAATATTACGTAGTACTGGACAAACTGGGGTGGCCAGTAGGTCTTTACCGCACAACTTTCTGCCCCGCACAATCAAGTTGCGGAATCAGCCTATATCAACAGTCAGTCAGACTTTCCGAGGAGGTACGATTTAGGACCTACAATTGAACTATTATTATTATACTATGTTTATATCTCAATGCCTTCAAGAGGGTATTCCTTTCTTGAAAGCATACGAATCTGACAAACTTCTGGAGAGCTCCAGTGTAAGTTTTGTAGTGTTAGAAACGCAACTATTTTATTTGTCTTGTGAGCTCATTTTGTACGGGGACCATGGTTTGCGCTTCTTTCCGCTAGAGGCGCTAATCACGTTTCCCCTACAAATTGAGCTCATGACGAAACAAAATAGTTATGTTTTTTGCACACAAAAAAATTACAACAAAGGTACAGGTGAGCCCACATATATATCAATCTAAGGAGATCTCCTTAGATTGATATATATGTGGTCGAATCGCCGAGTTCATAGGAAGACCGAGTGTCGCAATCAGCGGCCGTACTACATAACATGGTTCTAGTTGAGCATGCCGTAATATACACTATTCATTGCGCGCGTCTTAAGGACTGCGAAGCGATGAAAGATAAGCACAGCCGCAAAGGAGATTGGTCAAATCGGTGAGTTAGGTATTCACGTGACTTTATCGGAAGGCGGCGAAGTGGCAGCAATGTATGCCCACAGGGCATACACTTGTCACAAGTTAAACGCCGGCTTGGCCTATCTCCTTGTATTGTTAAATCTGTGGGTAAGCTGTATGTCCGTTTGTCTTTACATTATTTCTTCCAACATTTCGAATTTTCGGTTTACAATAGAATCTCAGATACTGAAAATCTAGTAAGTGTACTGACATAATGCAGCAATCTACACTAAATATCAAGTAGGTACTCATTATTTATGTTTCAATATATATTATTCATTTTATATTTTATCTATTAATATATTTATTTAATATACATTATAGTTACCTAATATATAATTTTACAATATTTTTTTTGTTATATAAATACTGTTATACAAATTAATAAGAAGCCGTCTTTTATATTCTGGAATTCGTTTTGATGTCCGCGATACAGGCTTGCCTAGTGTGGATTTCACAAGAAATGTTATTGTTTTAATTGTTCAGAAAATAAGGCATTTTTCATTTTTTCATATTTTCATCTTAGCAAATTAATTAGTTATTACATAAAAATTGCAATACTTAGCTGAAGAGGATTTTGATCTTGCTTAAACGCTATATTGCGAGTGCGAGACATTGAGAGTATGAGACGAGGCGAAAACTCTTATCATTGCATGGTTCCATGAACGTATAGCTCCATATAGAATAATAATTACCCCTAATAGATAGAATTATCGATTATCGGATGCAAGAAATAACTCTAGACCAATACTTGACTGGCCGACAACACGTATCGCCGAAAAACGATAAAAATATAAAACACGGTAGGACGATACCACGACCTAACGAAAGTACACAACGAATATATTTTTAAGAGACTGAAAAACGGTCACCGAAAGTAACCTAAAAGTATTAGAGCAATGAAAAATTGTATAAAAAATACAAAACATTAAAAGAAATCATTTAATTTAATTTAAAAATGTGTTAATAAATTCCATGTCGACTCGAAATTACAATTACTTAAAACAATCATAATTTCTTTATTCATTTAGGTACAATTAGTTCTAATTTAAATTGCATTATTTCTACGTTTTAAACTTATATAAAAAGTGGTAATTGTTATAAATAAAACCTCAACTTTCGTGTTAGCTAATATTTTGTATGAAAAATTGCTGCGTGCTTTCGCGTGGTTGTGCGTGCTACGGTGACGACTGGTGGACGATAAGTTGCACTCACAAACGACCTATTCCGCTATGCGACATGTTTAATAAATTATAATAATTTAAGCCAAACAGGAACAAATAAGTTTCCTGTGTTTTTTACCTTTTGGCAAAGAAGCTCTTGGTCTACATTTCTCACATTTCTCCTGTACCCGTAGTGTAAGTTTTCCCGTATTCAATACGGAACTATTGTAGTTGCGTTAAGAGCTCGATTTGTATAGGAAACGTGAACAGCGCCCCTAGCGGAAAGAAGCGTAAATCGTGTTTCCCATACAAATTGAGCTCTTATCGCAACTACAATAGTTGCGTATTTTATAGTAAAAAAACATACACTACGGGTACTGATGGTTACTGATGGAGATTGAAGCGAGGTTCACTTCGAAACCTCAACCAATAAGTGACTAGTTGTGAGTGGAGCTCCTGCGCCTGCAAAACACACTCAAAAAAACACATACAAAACGAAAAAAGTGGGTATTGATTTTTCATACCAAGATGATTCTTTTTCTCATACTAATGATGAAGTAATCAAATCATCTACAAGATGAATAAAGTTTTATGAAAATCGCTCTAGTAGTCTCAGAGCTACACGCTAAAAGGACAATGTCCATTTCTGGCCATTTGTGAACACAATTATACACAAAAAGTAATTTTATGAATAATATTATTTTAATTTTTGAGAGTATAACGTAACGTAAGTTAGTGTAAATGTCAACTTCTACAATATGTTTTTTAAAAAGAATTTTATTTGGATTACACTTTCTCCGCCATTTAATTTCCTACTGTTCTCACACTAATTTGTTGTGTAAGTAATCAACTTTCGTAAGATTTTTGAAGTTATACTTTATGAAAAAATCGGGAGTGGTCTTCCCTTGACTTTCTCCTATACCGGAAACGACTCAAAGGTTGATAGAAACCTTCTATTTTGATGTCATACATGCATGTTAAATTTTGGTCACCCATCCGAGTACTGACCGCGCACTTAGTTGCTTAATTTTCGTGATCGACGGCTCAAACGTTGATAGAAACCTTATATTTTGATGTCTTACACGTATGTTAAATTTGGTTGCAATAAGTTAAAGCATGCTCCAGTTATCGTGCTAACGCACAGACACACAGACACGTTGGACTCAAGGAGGTCCAAAACGTGTAAATCCGTCAAAATCTAGCGGTCGCATTTTTGACGATTACAAGACTTCCTCTATACTACGTACGAGAAAGTAAAAATGATCATAGTGAAATTTTAAGATGCGCGCGCATCATTGTAACACAAAGCTGCCCGCTAAACCGCTTATTAAGTCTCGAAATAAATATATATTGACATAATTTGTACTAAATATTATAAGATTCTTAATTTTAAATATTTATTACTTATTGATTATTTAATAAATAAAAGTATTTTTTTATTATTTCCAATAAATTATATTCAGTAGTGATTTAAATTGAATATTTTGATTAATATTATATTATACTATTCGTAAATATTAGTGAAAAAAATTGTGCTTAAGTAAATATAATTTATTTATTTTAATTTATTGTAATTATAGTTTAAGAATTTATATTTTCAATTGCTTCTTACCTACTAACATAGAAATTAAGGCAAATTGTTACTAACCATAAACGGATCAATGTTATCTGGTGAATAAATTAATTATTATTATTATATATACCTTTTCAAGAGCTCCAATATAATCTATCCGTATGTATCATTTATTAATATAATATTAATTTAATTAATTGACTGTGAAAGATGAGAAAATGGCGGTAGAAAAAAAGGCTAAAACCTTAAGGGAAATACGTTTTAATTCTGCTGGTTGAATCACTAGATCACACAGGAGGTTACAGGCAAAACGGCACCCGTCATAAAACATATTTTTCTAACGAATATTAGGTAGTCGCTTCGAATTTGGAGTGCGCGAACCGGAGTACTAACTTCACCTTACAGAAGACCACAGTCAAATACGATTAAATTTTTGTAGTGTTTTTTTTCTATTGATAAGGTCGCCAGAGCTCCACGGGGCAGGGAAGGGGATTAAGATTGGCAGCGTGCATTTATTTTTATTGACCGAACTGTTTGTATGGATTTCCAAAAATTTTCAATTTTGAGTTATCAAAATTAGCATAGTAATTATTTTCATCTAATTTTTTATTAATGACTTTGCGAGATTAGGCGTTTAGCTAATGTCAAGTGAAAATAGTAACATCGCACCTTCAAAAGAAAAGTACATACATACCATGACGCTCGTAGTCCCGACAGGAACTAGGGCAGAACCTTAGCTAACATTTCGTTACACATAAAGACACATCTGGCAGTATGGGCCATGCAGTATGTCCAAATACTTAGTACAGGCTGCCAGCCTGTCACCTACATAAAAGGGACACCAAACCCAAAAAGTAACAATCCTTCAGTAAAAAACAAAAAAGTCAACTAGGTACCAGGCAAGAATAATTATGTTACACTCAAAATCATTTCAGCAGTCCGGATATTTATAAAAATAAAAATAAACAAAAGTGACATTATCAAAAATTTTAATTATTGAAGCCAACCAATTAAAGTGAGAGATTCTGCAGTTTTGTCACCAATATTGGCAAAAAAATTAATTGAACAATTTTAATCATTCTACTTTCAGGTAAAAAGTAAGCTAGAAAAAATTTGCTAAATATGAACAATAATAAAAAAACACTCGAGTATCAAAGTGCAATGGATTGGTGGATTGAAACAAAAAAGGAGTCTCACAACCAACTCACAACACGTTGAATCATGACTATGTTAGCATTGGTAGGTGCCCGCTTGTGTCTTCATTTATAGAATTAATGTAATCATAAATGCATTGCTGCCTGCTGACCGTTACTGGTAAGATAGCCAGTTCACAGTAGTGGAGGGACAGGCTCTCATCATTGAAAGGCACCGAGCGCGGTTTTTGAGTATGCGCGCCAGTAGCAAACAATCAGAAACAAAACGTCGCGTCGCGCCGCACGCACACAGTGACACGTGGTGACGCATTATAACAGAACTAACGAATACACTAGTCAAGGCTGCGCCGTTATCAGCGACCGACGCTTCGCCGGAACCGCTTGTTATTTAAGTTTTCTTACTGACAGTCAAAGATGGCTACATCTAATCGTAAAAAATATTATTGTTGTGTATATGGGTGCCTCAATAAAAAATCGGCAAATCCGGAGCTTTCTTTCTTCACTTTACCTAGGGAAAAAGAAAGGTGAGTAAACATAATTCGTACCTAGCTACTGATTCGTAAGCTGATATGCTCAACATTATGTCTACAAGTAAACCGGGACCCTGTAATTGATTTCATAATTATGTCGTATTTTTGGAACGAAGTTCCAACGCGTTGTACAGACTTGGCGAACGGGGGCTAGGTGAAAAAAAGCGTAACAATTTACCGTCACGGTGTTTACCATCCGTTCGTATTTGTCTGGACATGTCCGGTTTCTAGACTTTTGTCCGCCCCTATGTCGTTTTCGTGGTTTGCGGTGGTTTCGATTCCGAATAAAACACTTTTGAGATTCAAGATGGCGGATGCGAGTTTTTAATATAATGTTAATATAGGTATCGTTTTCGTGATCCCGATTACGAATTTATTTGTAGAACATCTATTTCGTGATCCAAGATGGCGGATGCGACTTTTTAATAGAATATCATTTTCGTTGTTTTCGGGGGTCCTGTTTACGACTAGAAAATCTATTTCGACATCCAAGACTTTTTAACATAATATCAATTTGGGTATCAAGGTCGTGGTTTTTGAAGGTCCCAATCACGAATACAACAACTATTTCGAGATCCAAGATGGCGGACGCGACTTTTGGAACGACGACGTTCCCGCACGGCACGGAATTGGCGGATAGCTATTAGGATAGCGGGCTAGGTGAAAAAAAGTGTAAGAGTTTTCTGTTTCGACCCTTTCTTTTGTGTAGACGGATCCATAGACGTATACTATTGACTGTGCCCGCCCAGTCATCATTTCATACCAACCGAGTGGTCCACGACACTCACGGATTTCGGTTGACGGTCTTGATTATAAATGATACTAGTAATAAAATGAATTCGAATTTAAATTAGTTACATAGAACATTAAAGTAGTGATAATTTTATAGGTTAATTTTGACAACTCGAAGCAGTTTTTGGTCGTATCTTTGCAGTAATTGTAGCAAACGTAAAACAAGTCTAATTTAATTTAATCAATCGTTTAAAAAAGAAAATACTTGTAATATTATCCTTTCATCGCAGTCACCTGCATATCTGTTAACAGTATCACTAGTATTCACGGGCTAATTGGAAGAGATCTCTTTCAGTCAGATAAGTCCACCCTTGCAAACTGTGTGTGTATCATACCATAAGTTTTTAAGTAATTTTCAAGTGCAAGAAAGATTATACGCCATGATTTTCTAACCGTTTCAAGGTCACGATTAAAAAATCACGGTGTTTATTCATAAAATCCGTATAGACCAGGAGCCAGTCAATGTTTTTGTATTAAGCTTAAAAAATAATTAATACATATAAATAAATAGGTCTTACTTTGTGTACATGTTCTTTTGCCGTTATGATTAGTTCCTAATATAAATTGTTTGTTCTTTCCAGGCACTTAAAGTGGCTGCAACTGATAGCACGTGAGGATTTGATTACAAAACCTCACTATCATTATTTTGTATGTGAAGCACATTTCGATCCACTGGACGTCTGCATGAAATCTGTTCGCAAAGTATTAAAAAAGGATTGCTTCCCGTGTCTGCGTTTGCCTAAGCTAACTAAAAAAGGTAATGAGACAGAAATTCCTGTAACAACAGCAGATAGTTCAAGCCAAACAGAAATAACTGATATTGTAAAAAATGAAGTTGATTTAACGATTTTCAAAACAAATGGCATCACCGCGGGGAACATAGTTCACACTGCCGCTTCGCTTTCTGCAGATACTCCACGCAAAAGGGAACTGAAGTCCGAGTTGACAGGTTGTAAAAAACGATTGAAAATACATGAATCAGGGATAACATTACAAAATACAGCGAAATCATCACAAGACATGTTTCATAAGTTGTGTGATCGTTTTTTATCGAAGGACTTGACTGAACTTGTAAAAGCTCAAATGTTTCTAAAATCTAAGCACAAAGGCAATAGATATAGTCTCACATACAAAACGTTTTGCTTGCGTTTGTATTATGTTAACCCACAAGCCTATCGCTTGTTAGAAAAAACCATTAGTCTGCCTGGTAGAAGTACATTGAGTAAGTTATATATACCGATGACTACTGAAGTAAATGGCGAGTTGATGGCAGCTCTTAAATTAAAAGTAAACTATATGTCTGAGAGAGAAAAACAGTGCAGCTTAGTAATGGATTCAATGAGTCTAAAAACTAATCTCTTTTATGATATCAAAAACGACAAAATCATTGGCTTTCACGAAGTAGATGGTGTACAATCGCCGTCACCTGCGAAACGTGCCCTAGTGGTTCTTATAAGAGGTATTTTTGTGAAATGGTCCCAGCCAATTGGATTCTGTTTGCTATCAGAATGTTCAAGTGATGCTAAAATTTCTAAATGGATAAATAAAATAATAAACAAACTTTTCGAAATTGGACTAAAAATTAGAGTGTGTGTATCAGATATTAGTCCAGATATGTTAGAAGTTTCTAAAAAAAGAGGTGTTTCCGTGAACAAACCATACTTTAATATCAATAATCACAAAATTTATTATATTTTTGATGCACCACATTTAATAAAATTAATCCGTAATAACTTTATGATGTATGATTTTCATTTCCAAAATGGTGCTGTTGCAAAATATGAACATATTGTAACGTTTTATGATTTTGACAAAAAAATGGATTTTAAGCAAGCACATAAGTTGACTAACAGTCACATTAATCCTACGGCATTAGAAAAGATGAAAGTTCGCTATGCGACTCAACTTTTAAGCAGATCTGTGGCATCTGGTTTATCGACGTATATATATTTTAAAATAATCGAAGAATCAGCAAAACCTACAGTTGAATTTATAAAAATGATGAACGATTTATTTGACGCCCTAAATTCATCTAATCTTCGTCATAGTTATTTGCATAAAAATACGTTCAGTGGGACTGAACAACAAAAGGATTTTTTCAATAATATATTGACCTTATTTCAAACATTAAAGTTACGCGATCCCAAAAATGGAAAAGACGTCACTCAAAATATTGAGTTCATTCAAGGTTTTCAAGTCACAATTCAATCTATACTACAACTGCATGATGATCTTAAGAAGGAAGGATATACATATGTACTAACAAGGCGTCTTAATCAGGATATCATTGAAAACTTTTTTGCGAAAATCAGATTGAAAAACGGTATGACTACAGAACCAACCAGTAGGCAATTTATATCTGCATTTCGTAAGATTAGTTTTGCTAATATTACACGAGCTCCAAAAGAAGGCAATTGTGCAGAAGATTTGACAGAATTTCTTGTTAATTTGAGTGAACACAAAAGTATTGAAAATGCTTTTCAAGAAATTCATAACACTTTAGCAGTTCCAGCCGTCGAAAATAACGATACTACAGAAAATAAATTGCTTGAAATCGTACGCTCTGACTATATACATTTTGATCTACCTAAAAGAAAATCCTTTTTTTATGTATGTGGAGCTTTGCTGCAGAAATGTGTGGATCGCCATAATGATTGCGAATTACTTAAATCATATATCGATGCAAATCAACAAGCTTGCAACTATAGAGACCAAAATTTATTAGTGGTACCACCAGAGGAATTTGTAAAAAATATTAAGAGAATGGAACACGTTTTTCGAAAATCATTCGAAAAGGATCACAAAAATAGTAAAATTGGTATGTCAATCTATCGCAAGCTAAAACAAGTACAGTTCACATCGCCTTGTCCATGTTTTCCTAAGTCATATTTACAAAAGTTATATATAAGAATGAGAATATATTTTACTTTGAAATCAAATAACAAGGCGTTTCGTATTTCTCAAAACTGAAGAAAAAAAATTCTATCGATATCAATAACTGTTTTTCAAATAAATGTGTGATCCAATAAATATATATTTTATTTAAACCATTTTATCTTCTCAAATCACAAAACAATACATACATACATAATCACGTTCATAATTCCAAAAAGGGTCGAGTAACATTCAGTTACACACAAAGTCACATCTGGCAGTATGGGCCATATAGTACCCCCAAAATAGTGAAAGGTCGCCACAGATGTTACACTCAAAATCATCTCGGCAGTCCGAGTGTATGAAACAAAAACATGAGATAATTAAAACAAAATTGTACCAAGTTCCCGGTCTATGCACAAAAAACTGAATCAACGGACTGAATGATTATTATCGCATTGACGAGTATTTAGATATTATGTAGATATCTACATAGTTATTATTATCTTGTATTAGAAGGCACTGCATGATGTACAATTTTTACACTTCTTTATAACTAGCTTCTGATTTCGTCCCAGTGGGTAACATTCGAAAAAACGTAACATACATCATTCTTAATTTTAAGCCGATAAACCATTTGTATGGATTTGACTATAAAAATTACGGATTTCTCATACAAACTTTCATCCCCTATTTCATTCCTTTTAGGAGTTGAATTTCGAGACATTCCAAAATACTTATCCCTTTCTTAAATTTTAACCTAAAGGCCAAATACCAATTTTTATGGATTTTACTTCAAAAATGACGGATTTCTCATACAAACTTTCATCACTTATTTTATCCCCTTAGGGCTTGAATTTCGAGAAATCCTAAAATACGTCATTCATTATTTTTAACGGAAAATCCATATATGGATTTTACTATAAAAATGATGGACTTCCTATACTAACTTTCATCCTCTTAGGGGTTGAATTTTGAGAAATTCTAAAATACTCTTTCTTAATTTTTAATCGAAAGGCTATACTTATACCATTTTTTTGTATTTTACTTTAAAATTACGGATTTCCATACAAACTTTCATCCTCTATTTTACCCCCTTAGGGGTTAAAATTCGAAAAATCCGGCCTTATCCCTTACCTAAGTCATAAAAGGAACATCTGTGCAAAATTCCAGCTATCTAGGTCCAAGGGAATGGGCTGGGCGTTGATCAGTACGACAGTGAGTTAGGACTTTGCCTTTCATATAATAGATTGGGGTTTAATATAAATCTTCGGGTGTGACTATAAAATTTTACACTTTGGGGATATTTGTTACACGTTGGGAAAAAAAATCCCAACGTGTAACAGTGATACAGGAGGGCTTAGGAGGATACCGGTGGTTTTTAGAGGATAGGACCGGCGTTGTTCCGCGCCGGGAATCCCACAAATGCGCCAGCCAGCGTGGGGTATGATCCGTCAGTGGACTTTCCATCGTCATAAAAAAGGTAACAACATAAAATGTATAAGTAATTTATGCTTTGAATAGGTATTGTTTTTAAATATTTTTTCGTATCGCGCTTAGCAACAGTTAGGAACTATGAACCCGGCTCTGTCGCTAAAAGTTAGTTCAAACGTTAACTTCTTTTGTGCGGTAACTGTTTCCGTCACGTGAGACCTGCCTCTAATAATTGTTTCGAAATTATATTCAGTACAAAAAACTTAGTTATGAATAATATATAACATTGTTGACATGTTTAAGTAGGTACTCACACACGAAACTAATGTCGAATAGATCAGAGTGATCTATTCGACATTATTGATGGCTTTTTTTTCATATTACATCTTCATCTTCTTTTTTCCTCCTATCGTGGTACCAATTTATTTTGGAGTCGGCGAAGTATTCTTGATATCGACAATACCTAGGTACTACTAAGGGATTTGGCATTTGATTTTTACGGCCAGCCGTTACGCAGAACGCACGAATGCAGCGCCATGACCTATTCTTTGGCATTATGGCCATGGTCAAAGTAGCGACAGGTTGCCAGCCTGTCGCCTACTACATAAAAGAGATACTAAAACCCACAAAGTAACAATCCTTCAGTAAACAAACGAACAAAAGTCATCTCCGCAGCCTGGATAAGGGCCTGCGCCGACCAACGGCACGGGACGCCAGGGCATGGCAAGGGATTTTTTCGTGGACAATTTCGAGCTTATTTAAATGTAATTACCATTGACATTATTTCCCTTTACTCGCACGCTTCGGGATATTTCAACGCTCGGCAAAAAATGTGTTCAATGTTCTTTCCTGTTATATATGACGAACTTAACAGAATTTTTCAATTGTCATCCCTATTACAAATAAGCATAGAGCTCTGAAAAACTTACTAACCGAAAAAATACTACAAAAAATATTTGAAACATTTTATTCGGCAAGGTGGAGTAAGTACTTCCTTCCTTATTACCCGTAGTGTAAGTTTTGTGTTAAAAAAGTTACTATTTTTGATGCGTTACGATCTCAATTTGTATGGTCAACGTGATCGCCTAATCCGCTGCACAGTAGGTTGTCTTATATTAAAAAGATAGTATTATGCAATACGATGCCATAATATGGGACATTATCCTCCTAATACCATGGACGAAAATGTTAGGGGAGATTGACCAATAAAGAACGAGTTTTATACATAGATAATAATTATTTTTATGTTATGAAAAATATAGCCCTTAATCTACTACCTATTGCAACAGTACTGCTGAAGTTACGCAAGCTAGCCCTAAGGGCCGAAACTGCGTATAAGGATATCCTGGACGCTAACAAACTTTCCTGGGGACTTCACTTAAGCATCAGTTCCTACGAGGTTCCTAGAGCCATTTATTATCTGACCCGTTATAAAAAATCATATCTTCCTCGAAAAAACTCAATTGAACTCTTCTCAAAAGTTCTCTGATTAGATCTTTCTTTCTTTCTTTCTAATCTTTATACATATCTCTTTATACTTTACGGTTGTCTTACGTCCAAAAAAAGAGAAATAATCAAGAATTATTATAGCGACTGTTCTTTTATTAATAAGTTCAAGGGAAGTCCGACGCTCCAGATTTGAGGGCAAAATACTTAGGTATAGTTACTCAAGGTTTTCACTGACCGTTGGGACATGCCTCTAGTGCACAGATGGATCCAGGTCCATGTCACGCACTAGAAAAGAGTGTACGAAGGTAGGTAGTTTTATATTTCATAATTGTTTTACTAACACTATTTTAAGATTATCATTGTTACTAACACTTTATGGGTTTTGCCCGAAATAAATGATTATTATTATTATTATAATCTTTGTAAGGAGTCCCCTCCGACTCGCACGCCCTGGAGACAGGACTGAAGAGGGGTTTTTTGGGAAGGCGTTGTGAATTAGCTGAATCTTTAGCCTGTTTACTTCGAAGACTTGTGAACTCATTTGGTTGTGAACCAGTGACAGCTGGAAGACGCACTAAGATCAATGTGATGTACAGCTACATTTCTCAGGTACTTCCTCATACTAAGTGAAATGTTTTAGTATAACTTTAGACAATTTATTCTATTACAAATCATGGTTTAAAGTTTAATTTAGTACATTTTTTCATCAAATCATCTCAGCAGTCCGGGTATAAAACAATAAGCTGTATTAATTATGTCCTATATGTATGTTATTCTGATGTATGAGCTGTTTAAAGTATCTACAGTTTTATAAAAATCCATTAAATACCCTCAGAATTAAAAAACAAATTAAGAAAAATAAAAATGTAAGATTCCAATTGAAAAAACACTTTTTGGATAAATCTTGCAATATTAGGATATTTTTTTATCGTGTACGTACTTGCTTAGTCACTTTTAAACAGTCAGTATTGTGAATCAACAAATGAGTTTATATTTCTTTGATTTATTTTTACCTGCATTGTATTATATCTATTTAAAATATGTGAATCTGTTCGATGTTGAATTAGCTTCTTGTGACAAACCTTAGCGGTATTCTTAAAGCAATGTTAGTGAAACCGTCATAAATGTATGTTTTATTATTGTTAAATAAATAAAAAAAATAACAAAAATCCATATGCATACGAACTGTCGCATTTATAATATTAGTATGATATATAAGTAATTATAACAATCAGATAAGTATTCCAAATTCTTTGTATTCTCTAAGGGAAAATCTCACCTTAACCGCAAATGATATTTTCTTCTGTAGTTCACTGCAGATTGAATGTTTTGTGATAGACTTCGTTGGTCTATGGCTTTTTTAAGTCGGCACAGCTACTTACGACCGTCTTATCAAAGTTCATCGCTATAACATTATTGTGCTCCGACTGTGAGTGATAAGCAGTGATCGGAATTAGGTGAAAACCTATATTTACCTACAGTTTGTAGAACGAAAAAATCGGAGACTCCCTATAATATGTTTTTTACCGGTAAATCTACCGGATCTTTAATTACGTGAATTTAAACATCTAATTATTAATATTTACATTATAAAAGCTTTTCGTTTTGTCACGACTGCTTTAAAAAGGAATGTAATGTTTTCATGGTTCAGACTATGTTTATTTCTTTCATCATCAACAGCTCATATAATGTCTCCACCGAGGGACTCGACCTACCCCACATAAGGGGCGATTAGGCCTTAGTCATCCACGCTGGCCAAGTGCGGGTAGGTCGACTTCACACAAAACCTAAGAATTTCTTCATAGGTGTGTGCAGGTTTCCTCACGATGTTATCCTTCACCGTAAAAGCGTCGATTAAACGTACATATGAATTCAAATTTTGAAAACAATGTACGTGGCGGGGTCCGAACCAGTGCCTCCCGCGTGGGAGACAACGCCCTTACGCACTACGCCATCAAGGTTTTTTTTTTTACAATAAACCATAGTCAAATAGCTCTACTTTTTTGTAGCGTTATGTTTCTATTGGTGAGTAAAGTTGCCAGATCTCCATTTGGTGGGAAGGGGACTATAATTGTCAGCGCAAGGGTCACGTCGTGTTGCAAGTGTCTATAGGCTACAGTGCCTGCTTACCATCAGGCAGACCGACCAACTAAATGATAAAAAAAGACCTTTAATATTAAGAATTCTTAAAACTCAGCGCCAGTGTTTCTACCCGTTAGCAACAAACTTAAACGACCTCGTACAATACGTGTTTTAACCGACTTCAAAAAAGGAGGCGGATATCAATTAGACTGTATTTTTTTTTTGTTTTTTATGTTTGTTACCTCATAACTCTTTAATGGGTGTACCGATTTTGTAGATTCTTTTGACGTTTGAAAGCTGGTGCTTGTCATGTGGTCCCATTTAAATGTGATCGACATCTGACGAGCAGTTTTTGAGTTATCCCTAATAATGCCTATTTAATTGACATAGATGATATCGTAATATGTCTATGTATCTATACAGGGTCTAAAAGACATGAACAGTCAAACGAGAACCATGTATTCTGCTCACTATCATAACATTTTTTTTCCCTTAGACTATACCTGGGAAATTGATAGTTACGATTTTATTGAAGGTCAAAGTCATAATTTTTTTTTCATTTTTTTATGAAAACGTATTCTATACGTTATTTCTTAATTATTGTCCAAAGAAACATTATGATTTTTTTTAGTATTTCATAACAAAAAATGGCTTCAAAACGTTAGCGTTCTATGTAGCGCTCACTCGGTGCGCACGGACACTAACGAACGGGGCCGCCCGCCGTCTGGCAAAATTATCGCGGTTTTGCGAGTTGCGTGCGAGTTGAGTCCTTTACAATGCACGGTACAATTTGCAAATTTTTTAACACCAAAAAATAAAAATCATTTCCCAGCAATTTTTTTTTTAAATATGTCTTATTTTGATGTACAGAATATATGGTTCTCGTTTGACTGTTCATGTCTTTTACACCCAGTATTTGTTTCTATAATGTGTCTAAAAGATCTCGATTTCCTGAAAATGTATATACCTACTTAAATCACTAAAAAGCAAAGAGTAAATTATTTTTAAATACAAAAAAACCGCCTTCAAAACTAAAACCTAAACGTTTTTTTGAGGTCGGTGCCAACCTCAATATTTGGAATAAACGTGGTCACTTGTATTTCCGACCTAAAAAAAACATTTACATTTTTAAAAACAAAATTTTTATTTCTCCGTTTTTAGTTTTGAAGGCGGTTTTTTTTGTTTGAAAATAATTTATGTGAGTCTCGAAAAAAGACAAAGAGCAGCCACGGACAGCATTGTACAACTAAGTCAGTCTGGATATCGGTGCTACAATACAAAGTAGGTACCCTAAGCCTACGATTTTGCGTAGTCGCAGAATACGCAGTCCCCACAGAGTGACACAGTCTCCGTCACTCGTGATGCGCACCACGCGTAGAATTATCTCTCGGCGACCTAGAAAACATGTAAATGAAGTAATAAATGCAAATACTAGCTAAAATCTTTCAATACTCAGATTCAAGGTTTTAAAATCGAACACGGCTTTTAAAAATAAATAAGGATCACTCCTTTTCGAAAAGCAAACTATTTTTAATTTGTGAGTACCTACCTGTTTTCGTTGGTGTTTTGTGTTTCCATACTTTTACTGCATTGCCTTTTATTAGACATTATTTTCATCAAAGCAGACATGGTTAGCCGCAATAGACGTGATAACTATAGACTCCAATCCCAATCTGCTAACACTACTTTACTCAAAAAAAGCGTCTTTTTTATGGGGCCTCGATTATACAATAAAGTACCAAAATCCTTTAAAGTCCTTAATATAAATAACTTAAAGAAAAAAATGAAATATTTATTGATTGAAAAATGTTATTACAAAGTAAGAGATTTTCTTGATGACAGATGGGAAAGTTAACTTTAATTTGACATCGTTTTATTTTACATATTAATTTAGTATTATTATTTGACATTGTAGATATTATTTATTTGACATTTATGATATATTTTTTTTATTCTTGATTTTAATTGTAAAATTTGACATTTTTAGTTAGGTATTCAATTCATTATTTGACATTATTTTATTTGACATTTTTAATAAAAAAAATTTAAGCATGAATTTAAATTTTATAATGTTTAAATTTTTAAAATATATTTTTTGTACACCTTCCGAGGTAAGACATGTTGGTACCAAAATGATAAGCTTGTAAATCTTAGCTATGTATAGCATACACACACATGTTTCTGACAAATAAAATTATCTTTATCTTTATCAAATGCACAGAAAAGCTTGTAAGGAAACAGGTTTTCACTTGCATCACAAAACTGCAAGTGCCAATTTACAATAGACATCAACGCAATCACGAGCTACGCAACAGGAAAAAAACATTTATTGAAATGTATAAATGCAACTGACACAACGTCTAAGAAAATCGAACACGTCTGAACAAAGGCGAGAATAAAACCAATAAGTTGGTCCTAGAACATAAAGCGACATGAAACTGAAAACGGTATACGCGCTTTGGTGATGAACTGGTTGGTTACTAGATGGCAGCACGACGATGTTCTCAGCGTATATTATTTACCGTGTTTAAGTCTCGTTATATAAGCGAACAGAAAGCTAGGTACCGTCGCCGGGTCGCTGCGGCGCGGCGGCGGGGCGCGGGCGGTTCTCACGCACACAACCACGCCGTGTACCGAGCAGCGCCAACCGCTCGACGTATTCTTATTATTATGAAAGGAGAAACGCTTTTTGTAGGGCAAGAACTAAATTTGTATTATGGGTGCCGATAATAAAGATTGTAAACGCATTTCAGTACACTGAAGTTTGCACCTCCGTTCATAGATGTCGCGCTTCCGACTTGAGCCGTGGGATGCAATTTTCTGAGGTCGGATTATTTGTTATTTGATGTTACGTGAGCGACATTACTTGATAAACCTTCTCGTTACGTAAATTAAGCTTCGATCGCCCACCGTGAATTTGAATACCACGAAGAATATAATACGGGTACAAGTAGCATTTAACTTTAGTATGTAGGTAAGTACCTACTGTTATCATAGAGGTATTACTGTTTTTCCTTCGGTAAATTTTATTGAAGGCACGCTCAATTCGGCCCAGTACGTAAACTCCAGAGCGATAAGCGTGTTAGGAAAAAATCGGGAGTGGTCTACCCTTGACTTTCTCGTATACCGGAAACGACGCAAAGTTTAAAAAAAAACTTATATTTTGATGTCATACCTGCATGTTAAATTTTGGCCACCCATCCGAGTACCGACCGCACACTTGGTTGCTTAACTTTTGTGATCGACGGCTCAGAATTTGATAGAAACCTTATATTTTGATGTCATACACGTATGTTAAATTTGGTTGCAATAAGTTAAAGCATGCTCGAGTTATCGTGCTAACGCACAGACACACACACAGACATACATACAGACACACAGTAACACACAGAGACATAATTCCAAAAAAATTTTTTGGACTCAGGGTGGTCCGAAACGTGTAAATCCGTCAAAATCTCGAGGTCGAATTTTTTGACGATTACAAGACTTCCTCTATACTACGTACCTATGCGAGAAAGTAAAAAATCGCTTAGTAAGCAACAAGTAACTAGGTAGATACTTACATGACAAGCCCTTTAATTGGATAGTTGGATTGGCGCCTTTTGTTAATCAGATAATAATTTTCTTTCGGCCAACTATGAGGATTTGGCAGACGAATTAGAGGTGAACATTAAATCCTATTACCTTACGAATAGAGTGTATTTAAGGTTAATTCTAGTGCAAATGAAAGAGAACTTGTAGGAGAGTCAAGTGAAAGAAAGTCAAGTATCCTTAGATTAACAAATTTAATTTTTAAAACACAAGTTACATAGTTATGTTAGATACATCTTTTAATTAGATGTATTTTACGTTTACTCCGTACATATGAAATTAATCAACTGTTCTTAACAATAAGGTGTCTAAGAAATTAGTTTAAGTAACATCTTAGCTATAATTATTATTAAAGTTAGATGTGGTAGAATCCACTATTTCTCAGTCATAATTACATCGCAACCTAATCCAGATATTTTTTTGTTTGAATGAGTTTTTCTTTTATATGTTTGTCATTCTTATAAGTCAGACTTCTTATTTTCATCAGGTATCATAATGCAACAACATACCAATTTGATATTTGATTCACAAATTCTACTAAACGTCTGAAAAATGAGTAAAATTCTCACTTTATTTCTATATTGTCATAAACTTTGTAACAAAGCTTGTTTTTCCTACCTATGTGAAAATATTCCTTCCACGGAGATGGCTAGCGCCATCTAGTTAAGTTTAGTAGAAACTAATAGTTATTTATTATACAAGAGTGGAAAGTTCCTTTTTAACCGCGTGCTCGATTTGGATGACCGAGCAAGCGAAGGATTCTAAAGTTGAATCACGAGCGCAGCGAGTGATTCTAAATTAGAATCCTGAGCGTCAGCGAGGGAAACAAACGAGCACAAGGTGAAAAATCTTTCCACTCGAGTGCAATACGTAACTTTTCATCCCACCTCAGCGAGGAAATGACAAAATGAAAAAGAATTTTTTCACAATTTAAAAAGTTCTAATCATAAATTTGGCACCATAGAGGTTACATTAAATAGGTTTAATGACGTTTTGAATTTACAATTATATTGAGTACTCATTATATGTGATGTTCTAAATTCAAATCTACTTTGCCACTCAAGCGAATAAAATAGAATTTTCCAGCCAGATTTCGAAGCGCAAAATTACACTTTCCGAGGTGGTGGGATGAAAAAGAATTTTACATTTTACGACTAATAGAGTTAGAGTACTTATAGCTTTGCATTCCAGTTTAATTTGATGAAATTAGTTAAATTAATTGTCGAGTATTTTTTATAATTTACGTTTTTATGCAAACAATTAGTTGTAAGTACAAAGATTACGCAGGAAAAGACTTACTTTGCTTGTCTAGTTAACACGAAAATTAATTTATTCTTTCTAGTCCCTTCTTTTTCTTCTTTTTATTAATACGCGAAGAAAAAACTTTCTATCCCTTTTTAAGCATTTAACCGCACGGAGGAGTATGAAATTTGGCATAATTAAAGTTCATTTAGAGAAGAAATGCAGAAAAATTTAATATAAGTATATATAATACCTATCTGTTACAATAAATATGATTGAATAAAAGAGTTTGCACTTTGTGCCGACTTATCGGTGACTAGTTTGAATTAATACTCTTTTAAATTTCGTGCATTTTAAGTTTATTTTAGTCCTGTATTATAATTGCAGAAATATTCTATACTTAGATAAGATTAAAAGTTAAAAAGACATAATGTAACTGCAATACGAAATTTAGTACTGACATAGTAGTTATTGTTTATCTAATTGGCCAAAACGGTCATTCATAGAGATGATTCAGAACTTAGCGCATTATTATACAAACATAAATAAGGATAATCTTTGCAAGCTAAAGCGAGAAACAAATTTAAATTAATGAAACAAAAGTTTGAATGAAAATAAAGTTAACCTTCAATGACGGAGAACCTCACTTCCTCATGACGAAATATGCGTTCTGCTAAAATGACTCCTATTATCTAATAAATAGAATTTGAAATTGACTTGTAAGACACCATTGTTTACATTCGTCTTATCCGCTCAGCGGGCGCCATCATTGCGTAGGGTGGTGATCTTAGTGAAAGCACACTAGCACAGCATTGGAAACGCGCGGGAAACTTGAGCAATTTTGACATGGAATCAAAATGGCTGCAATGCACAGGCACAGATAAACAATTGTCTTTAAAAATCTATCCAAATAAATATTATTACTTAATTTGCACTGTACGTACATTGCGATAATAATTGATAAATAAGAATGTTAGATTGAGATTTTTTATAACTTTCTTTACATTCTCGCACTAAAATAGAGTAACCATATTTGAAGTTTGTTTTTTATTAATAATCAAATGTAAAAAGATGAATGTTTGTTTTTTTTCACTTCAACAGCTCATATAATGTCCCCACCGAGGGGCTCGAGCCTACCCCACATTGGGGCGATTAGGCCTTAGTCAACCACGCTAGCCAAGTGCGGGTTGGTCGACGTCGTCGTTGTTTTTTTTAATAATTGGTAATTAATTTTCCAACCAAGGAAAAGAAGTCAGTCGAGCTAATATATACAAACTTGAATGCTATATGCTTCAATTATTTTTGAGCATTCCTACTTCTAGAAATAAAAAACTTGCAACGGATTTTGTAATTTAGGCAAAATAATAGATATTACAAAAACAATAATAATAAGAAGCCTTTTATTTCCTTCAAAAAATTACAATTAATAGATTTAACTCTGAACCGATATACTTACAGGTCCAATGTGCATACCTATTGCAACTATTGGGAAAGTTAATAATATTTTATAAATAATATAATTACATACTACAACTATAAATCAAACGTAAGACCAATGTTTTATTTATATTTCATTAAGTAAACGATACACTTACGTAATAAGTCGCTGAAGTTACAGGAAAATGGGGCGCACGGTGCGTGGTGCGTCACTTGGCGGAGAAAAACGTGCCAAAATGCGTCACTACAGTCACTTTGCGGAAGTCGACAGCGCTGAGATCTGCCCTTCTTAGTAACGCAAAAGCTAAGTAACGGTACTCGGATGGGTGGTCAAAATTGAATTTCTTCAAAGCTATGTGTGCAAACTTTTACAGATAGACAGTTCTCCGACGTGACTTATTTTTTACTTTTATGCAAATAATTTGATATTAGGTATCTGTTTAAGTAATTTGCAACCGACTTCAAAAAGGTGGAGGTTATCAATTCGACTGTTTGTTAATTTTTTTTATGTTTGTTACCTCTTACATAACTCTTTACTGGGTGTACCGAAGTTGTGAAGTTTGAAGTATCTTTCAACATTTGGAAGCTGGAGCTTGTCATGTGGTCCCATTGTAATTGAATCGACATCTGACGAGTAGTTTTTGAGTTATGCCTATTAATGCCTATTTAATTGACATTCATGATATCGTAATCTTATCACTTGTGTGTCTAAAAGATCTCGAAAGAGTTTCCTAAAAATGTACATAAGTACTTAAAACACTAAAAAGCAATAATAAATTATTTTTAAATAAAAATTCGGTTTTTAAAAATTTAATGTTTTCTCGAGGTCTGTGCCAGCCTCAATATTTGGGAATAAACGTTGTCACTTGTATTTGGGACCGAACTCAAAAAAACATTTAATCTTTATAAACAGAATTTTTATTTCTCGATTTTTAGTTTTGAAGGCAGTTTTTTTATTTAGAAATAATTTTGCCATGTAAATACTAGTAGAAATTTAATTTTTTTATTGTATATCTTGACGTTCGTAGGTGTACCTACACTCTGTAGATGACCTTGACAAGTGGCATCAGCTAACTTTGTATCCTAAGAATTCGAATCGTTGGATATTGTTAAAATTTGGCCATCCATCCTTGTACTACCCATGACATTAGTTGCTTACCTTTTACGATCGTTACATAGAATTTAGAACGCACATACGAAGCGCTATCGTCCATCTCAGACCTCTCAATAATTATTATTAAAATGAGTCTACAGCCAACATAGCGATTTAATTGGTTGACAGACTATTGATAATATTTGTCAACCAATCATAGTCATTGTTTTATGACTTAACAATGGAATGACTTTGAATAGCTTTCAAAAGCCAGATATTGGATCAGCACTCAAAAACTGCGACTGGATTATTGGGAACATCATGATATAAAAGTATGCGATACACAGTTGAGCACAATGATGGTATACAATTAAAATGTAAAAATAATATTTAAAATATATTTGGTAAATAAATACTACTGTATAACGAATAATCGATTCGCTCTACTTGCATATAAGGACTTACTTGGGGATAATTTAAATTCAAAGGACATCTGAAAAATGCAGATCATGACGTGAAAACAACATTACGCTAAGCCGGTAGTAGGAAAAGGCTCAGATCACAATCTGTCGGAAGAAGTCTCGCTTGGACATTAAAAAAAGTAAAAAATAAAAATATGCAGTGGACTAACCGCTCGAATTTAAAGCGCGAACTAGGGTAGCTCCTTCTTACAGAAGACCACAGGCAAATACCTAACACTGCTACTACTATAATAATTATTTAAGTAAAATAATTATTTCGCCCTGAAATGCTTTTGACGATTTAAAAGTAGGTACTTAGCAAAGTCCATTTAAATAAAGACCTTTTTCATTTCATTTTATTTCATTATATTTATGTGCTGTTGTTTTTCTGTTGGTGAGTAAGGTTGTCAGAACTTCACTTACTAGGTGGTAGACCCATATGTAGGGTCGTCTGGGTAGGTACCACCGCCTTTCTTATTGCTGCCGTGAAGCAGTTCGCTGTGTTTCGGATTGAAGGGTAAGGTAGCCAGTGTAATTACTGGGCATGGAGGGCATATCATCTTAGTCCCTAGGATGGCAAACGCACTTGCGGTGTTAAGTGATTTACACTTAAAATTGCAAGTGTCTATAGGCGGCTGTGACCACTTAACATCAGGTGGGCCGCAAGCTTGTTTGCCATCTCGTAACATAAAGAAAAACGACGTAGGGAAAGGGACTGGGTTCTGCAGCGCGCGAGTGTTACGTCAGTATTGCAAGTGTCTATAGGCTAAGATGACTGCTTACCACCAGGTAGGCCGTATGCTTTTCTGTCAACCAAATAACATAATAAAATCTATTCTAAGTCAAAGGCAGCATGCTGTCACGGACTTTTAACTTAACATTCGAAAACCTTTTGATTAATTAAGCGTTACTTTTTTACCACCCGAGGTAACTACAAAATAATAGGTTGGGGAAAAAGTTTCTTCGCATTTTTTAAGAAAATTCAAAACATTTTTTAATATAGTTTATTTACATTTAACTAAAGTATGTAGGTACCGTTTTGTTCGATAACTTTTTGCCATCTTGTACGTAGGGACATGATCCCATTGCTATAGAAATTTTGGGACTTCTGGTCAAAATACCGCGACAAGTGGTTTTGGCAGTCCTCTCGTGATGTTAACCTGACACTGCCTAAAGAATTCTGAAGAGACCGAAACAGGTGGAAATCTGAAGGTGCAAGGTCAGGACTATACGGCGGATGCATTAACACCTCCCAGCCAAACTCTCTTAATTTTTGCTGAGTGGCTAAAGATGTGTGAGGTCTAGCGTTATCATGATGAAAAACCACACCCCTTCTGTTGATTAATTCCGGCCGCTTTCTCTCAACTTCTTGCTTTAATCTCATCAGTTGTTCGCAGTAGAGTTCAGAATCGATGGTCCTGCCTGGTGGTAACAGCTCATAATGAATAATGCCCTTCCAATCCCACCACACACACAGCATCACCTTGTTGCGAGTTAACCCGGGTTTCGCCACAGTCTGTGAAGCCTGACCGGTCTTTGACCACGACCTTTTTCGCACGTTCTTGTCGTACGTGATCCACTTTTCATCACCAGTTATCAGCTTCTTCAAAAATGGTTCGGTTTCATTACGTCGTAATAAAGAATCACAAATGAGTACACGGTTTCATTCAGTGAGCTCGTGAGGTACCCAAATGTCGAGCTTTTTTGTGTACCCAGTTTTTTTCAAATGCGCCAAAACTGTTTTGTGGTCAATTCCCAGTTCTTCAGCTACGTCGTAACTACTGACATGCCGATCTTGCTCCACTTTTTCAAAAATGGCATCCATTTTATCTGTAATAGGGCGACCAGAGCGACGTGCATCTTTGACATCAAAATTTCCGGATTGAAAACGCTTAAACCAAATTTGTGCTACTCTCACAGACACTGCACTAGGTCCATAAACATCGCAAATTTTTTTCGCGGCTTGCGTTGCATTTTTACCTTTTTTGTAGTAAAATTTTAAAATGTATCGAATTTCTTCATTAGATTCACTCATCTTGGCGGTACGAAAAACAAATAAAAATCACACATTTTCCTAATTTGAATTTGGAATTATGTTCTTTAAAATTTAAACTTTCAATGTTACCAAAACCAGCCAGATACAAATAGTATAGCCAAAGAGATTTTATTACAAGTTTATACATACTATAATGCGAAAAGACTTTTTCCCCAACCTAATATGATGTCATCCCCTGACCAGGAAGTGGGAGTGAGAGTTGAGCAGAAAATGCCACTTTCTGGTCAGGTGCTGCATAATAGTAGGTACCTATATTTATTTATAAATTATTAACTAGGGTGGTAAAACAAAGAATATCTCAGATCGCAAGTATTTGACGCCCAAGCTGAAGGCGAGGGCACAGTATATAGATGTGGCACATTTCTATACTGTGGCGAGGGCGATAAATATGCGATCTGAGGCTTACTTTTTTACCGTCAGAGTTAAATACAAAATTTTATGTCCCTCCCTGAATAAGTCAGCTTGCATTTTTTTCCTATCAGCTCTCATTTTATCATCAACTCCTTTTTCTTTCAAATAATTTCTCACACAATTCATACATGTGTCATTAACATGAATTTTACTCCAATAACACATAATACATGGATCAAAATCTACATCGCATTATTAGTATATTAGTCGCATATTATATAGTACTTCATTTCAAAAATATTATGTACTAGCGACCCGCCCCGGCTTCGCACGGGTGCAGTGCTTATGTAAATATGCATGTATTATACATATAAACCTTCCTTAAGGATCACTCTATCTATTAAAAAAAAATCCTTTATTTTTGAAAAGAAAGAAAACTGCTTTCAAAGGTTTTCGAAAATTCGCTTGCCACACCCGGGAGTCGAACCAACTAAAACCTGTAAAAATCACATCCTGTACTTTTATTGCATCGATCAATTATTAAGACGAAATGTCTGTATAAAACTTGATAAATTAAATGAAAGGAAAGCCATGAAACCCTAAATTATTTTATTTATTTACATAAAATGGTAAACTAACTAATTAGTTGCTCGAAATGGGCTCCATTCTCTTGAATACACAAATTTATTCTTCTAACAAATTCATTCATTTTAATGTACTTATAAATGACGTCAATGATAATTATTAACTACTAACATGGATAGCAGATGGATCTTTGAGTAACTTGACTTTGGTTTAACTTGACCCATTGAATTTATAATTCTTTTTCATTGCTTTCCTTTCATTTCAATTATCAAGTTTTTTGGAGAGAATTCGTCTTTATAAATAACCCTAACGATCAATGCAATAAAAGTACATAGTTTAATTTTTACAGATTTTAGTTGGTTCAATTGCCGGGTGTGGCAAGCGTTTTTTGGAAAAATTTTGAATTCAGTTTTCTTTCTTTTCAAAAATAAAGGAATGTTTCCTTTGAGTAAAATTTTCTGTCTACAGTATTAAGAATATTTTCCCTTCAGGTGGCATTACAAAATTCCACCCGGTATAAATAAATATGTCAAATTATTTGTCATTTTCTTTTTTCCTAATTTTATTTTCTATTGTAATATTATGTAATGGTGGCACTTCATGTGGCCGTATTTGGCAATTTGGCTTCATATGAACTCGGCGATTCGACCAATCTCCTTAGATCAGAGATTATCAAACTTATTTCTTTTACCGCCCCCTTTGAAAATCAATTATTTTTCACCGCCCCCAATTTTTTATACCTACACCTATAACTTAAAAACCACAATTTCTTTACACAAACGCGTTTAAGTATCTCTTTCGACGCTCAATCGTACCTACTGAGCAAGTATCAATGAACCAGCCGATTGCTTCCGGATTGCACCAACATCACTATTTAACAACAATATACATATACTGGAAAACTTACTGTATGTAAAGAAAAATATTATGCATTTTTCTCAGAAATTCCATACGCATAATGTAAATACTAGGAAGAAACACGATCTGGTTGTATATAAAACTCGTCTCCACAGAATAAACAATTCCTTTGTGGGCCAATGTATACGTTTTTACAATAAACTTCCGATGAATATTAGAGATTTGCCTATCCACAAATTTAAAAAAATTGTTAAATCTAAATTATACAAAAAAGCATATTACAAGATAAATGATCCAAATGCGTGGGAGTAAAATCTGCCCAAAATTTACGCATTTAAAATTGTAATTTATTCATTGATATATCTATTGACTGTAATGATGTTTTGAATTCATTACGAAATTGTAAGCTGTGGAGTTTCTTTCGCCATTTCTTCTCCATGTCAGCATAATAATAATTATTTAAGTAAAATAATTATTTCGTCGAAATGGTGGTAGGGCTTTTGACGATTTATAAGTACTTAGCAAAGTCCATTTAAATAAAGAGCTTTTTCATTTCATTTCATTTAACAAAAACTCGTTACAACTTGATTGCGTACGGCGTACGAGCTATCCTAGGAAATCTATGTTAAGACTTTTTTAGTTTTCATACCATTATACAGGGTAGAAATATACACTAATTATTCGATGTTGAGTAGTAGGTAGGTTTTAATTTTAGTGAATTTTAAAATATAAAGTAAATGAAATTACAAATCAACCATCGCCCCCCTAGACTACGCCAACGCCCCCCTAGACTACGCCAACGCCCCCCATTTTTTTCTGGGCCCCTCAACGCCCCCCTCTGGGTCTCCAACGCCCACAAGGGGGCGTTATCGCCCACTTTGAGAAAGACTGCCTTAGATTGATATTTCTGTGATGAACACCAATGCAGTTGTTTAATCTTCTTCTTTTAAATTAACGGCGTTCGCGACACATAAAAATTTTGACAATGTCGAGTGAAAATATAGGTACAGACAACAGCACGTTGGGTTACCACAAGCTGTCAAATTTTCCCAATCGATTATGCACTTTATATTGAATAGCCTTAGGTTGAAAATCGTTTGGAGAAAATTGACAGTTTTGTATAGCCCGGCGTGCTGTTGACTGTACATAAAGTAACAAACAATTCTACGGTAGATTGAGTTAAAACTGGAGTCTCTCAACACGTGTTTTTATAACAAGAACTCGGGAGAAACTGAAAAGTCTAATCAATTGGTGACATACGTTTCATTAAAGAATGAAACAAGACTTCCTCTATACTACGTACGAGAAAGTAAAAAGAGAATAAATACAGATAAAAAAATCGGGAGTGGTCGCCCCTTGACTTTCTCGTATACAGGAAACGACTCAAAGTTTGATAGAAACCTTATATTTTGATGTCATACATGCATGTTAAATTTGGTTGCAATAAGTTAAAGCATGCTCGAGTTATCGTGCTGACGCACAGACACACGCACAGACATGATTTCAAAAAAAAATTTTGGACTTAGGGTGGTCCAAAACGTGTAAATCCGTCAAAATCTCGAGGTCGAATTTTTTTACGATTACAAGTCTTCCTCTATACTACGTACGAGAAAGTAAAAATGTGAAAGATGTGAATTAGGCGCACATTCTAACAACATTCGCTTGCCTGAAAAAGTTCCTAATTTAAATATTATAAGAATGAACGAATAAACGTAGTTGGTGTAAAAGCTAACAACTTATTTTGAAAATAGGTACAGTTGTTCAAATTGTTAAGAAATATAACCAATTATTTGGCGATCTATAATTTTATATTGGTTACTATTTTACTAAAGATAAAATTTTGATTGAACTAATGAGTGTAGTCGGTGCGCCACGAGTAATTATTTAATTTAATCAAGGCGCGCAGCACTACTATAGATATTGTTTCGGTAAATGTGATTACTATGGTTATTATTAATAATAACCAGTAATTATTAATACTTACCTCGTGATTTGGTAAATATGATGAAAACTGTAAAAAAATAACCCTACCCATCATCACTCAGCCATATAGGTGCATAAAACACTAGGTACTCTCCCAAAAACGTTGCACTCCGCCTGGTCATAAAAAAATAACCCTAACCTACCCATCACTCAGCCACAGGGTTCGAAAGGATAATTATCAATAACAGTTTGATAATTATTAATAATAACCGGTAAAAGTAAATAATTAATGACTTTTGCCTTCAATTTTGATAATTATTAAGAAATGTTGGTAATTATTAATATTTCCCAATTAATCACACTTACCGTAACATATATAAATTATAATATATTTTTATCTCTAAGTAGTGGAACAAAAATGTATATTACTAGAAAAAAAAAAATAAAAAAAAAAAAAATTATTCCAAAAATGTATATTGTCCAATAGGACAAATTATGGCATTAAGATGTTTTATTGTTTGAGACGATAAGCTATAATAAATATTGACATGATAATATGCATAGCATAGTATTTTAGAAAATATGAGAGAACTCATGATACTTTCTTAAAACTCAAATTGTGTTATGAGCAAATTTATGTGCCGTTTCGTTGGCATTCCTTCCACTTCACACCACCGAAAATGCGCCACCTTTGGTGTCATATGGAATCCCTATTCCTTTTGACAACGTCGAATTCTAGTGATGTTTGTTAAAATCACACCTATACCACGGTAAGTTTATATCCTATACCAACATGCCCAGATTATCAAGCACTCAGCTAAATTGATAGACGAAAGTTTTCTTTTTTTAACATGCTTATATTAGTATGTTTGTAACTCCTGTGTATACTTATGTATTAGTTGTCATTGTTACGTTGGCGGTCTTAAGAATTTTTTTAATAATATAAGTATTTTCATCGACGGTTTCAATTCGCACTAAAAAGTGGATAATAAAATAATAGTTTAAAAAAAACTAAAAAACACGCTTTTATTAATCGGACTAAAAAGTGAAAAATACCTTTCAAATGATGAACGAAAAGTATAATTATTATTTAGAGAAAAGCGTGGGGTGTAATCGTTAAATTCGACCTCGAGATATTGATAGATTTACACGTTTTGGACCTGTGTCCAAAAATACCGAATTATGTCTGTGTGTGTGTCTGTGCCTTAGCACGATAACTCGATTATGCTTTAACTTATTGCAACCAAGTTTAACATGCATATATGACATCAAAATATAAGGTTTTTATCAACTTTTGAGTCGTCGATCACGAAAGTTAAGCAACCAAGTGCGCGGCCGATACTCGGATGGGTGGCCGAAAATTTAACATTCATGTATGACATCAAAATATAAGGTTTCTATCAACTTTTGAGTCTTTTCCGGTATACGAGAAAGTCAAGGGGAGACCACTCCCGTTTTTTTTTGTTAAGTGGTCCTTTTTACCTTCCTTTTTACCTTCCTACCATCACGTGGGATGGTCGAATTTGATATTCATCTTTTTTATAGAAAGATGAATATCATTGACCAATCAGGTCAATCAATACACGTTTTCCATGCTTCCCCAATAAAATAGTTAATCAGTTCCCTCGGGAGCATACCATGAAAAATTTCACTTCAAAATTAGTAATGTAAAATCACATTTTCGCCGGTTGTTTTATTCATCGCGCTATTAGTACAATTTTCCGCGCGAGTAATGGAACACTGCTATGGCGCTCGAAATTAACTTCCAATTTCGTTGCCACGGGTCACCGACCACGAAACATTGTGACGTCACTAACATTTATTATCACCGTGACGTCACAAATTCTTCGTTAGAGCTCTATCAAGTCTTATACAAAAGGTTACGGTCGTGCCCGGAATACTTAATTCTGTATATAAAGATCGCAGCGATTTTCAAATAATTTATTTTCCTAGTTATGTACAGACGACATTAGATCATAACTGTCAACTACATTCCACGATCATAGAGTTCACTCTTGTCTTTCTATTTCTAAAGAAATTTGTCAGTTAGTTGTGATAGCCTGATCTGGCAGCCAGTACACAAGAGTTTCATCACGCCTGTTATATGTGCTTGTTATCTCTGAACTTCTTTTACTAATTCAAAGTTCCTCTGAATACCACAGCCCTATAATTCGCCCTATAGTTCATCTTTTAGTATCAGTTTTAAACGCAGAGGTCCAGGATTCGACCCCAGTGGGGAACAAGTTATTGCTTGCTCAGTTTGGGCTTCCTCTATCGCCGCGTGCGAATTTTATATTCCAACAGTTAATATTATGATAGCCAGTCTCTCATTGGTTACAAGTGAAGCCGGTTCCTTCGGCCTTGACATGACTTACCATAAGGTGAGATAAATGCCAGGAACTTCCTCTGCAAGGTAATAAAAACAACCGTGAAAAGGTTCCATTGGTAAGAAAGAGTTGCTGCATTGAAAATAATGCTTTAAAGTCGCTAAAGGTTTTTTTTTGTAAAAAGGTCGAGCAAATTACTCCATTCCACTTGATGGCAAGCAGAAGTGGAGTCCAAATGCGAAGATAGCTAGTGTAGATAGCATTAGCTACCCTGGCCTTGCTTACCTGCAAGGTGCTTCTTCACGACTCTTTTGAATGACCCAGGAATGTAAGAAGGAAGGAACACGTGGGCTGGCTGTAAATTTCATCTCTTGACTGTGAGAAAAAAATGAGTTGCCAAATTTATTAGTTCGCGTTGGAATGGTATCCACAGCTCGTCAGTGACACCGTAATCCAGCACCGTGGTCAGATTAGGAAAAAGATCCTCAGAGCACTCGCCGTGGTACAGACGGTAGAACGCGCTAAATGACGCAACATTGCGACGCAACTGGAGAGTTGGATGGGGTTGTGAACATTCCTTACCAAACGCATCTCAACCTCAGTCCCAAGAAAACGTTTATGATCTGCCTACTTTATCGCCCAACTTTCTTATCACTCGCTCAATAACTAGATTTTTTAAATATATTTGGTTGGCAGACAAGTGGAGAGTTTGGTGGGATTATGAACATTCCTTAACAAACGCATCTAAGCCTCAGTACCAAGAAAATGTTTATGATCTGCCTATTTTACCGCCCAACTTTCTCATCGGTAGAGACACTCACTAACTAAATTTTTTTCATATATTTAGTTTGCAGACAAGCACACTGCCTGGCTGATTGTAAGCAGTCACGGTAGCCTATAGACGCTTGCAATACTAAAATGGTACTCGCGCGCTGATAACCCTAGTGCCCTTTCCTGCCCGTGGAGCTCTGGCAACCTTACTCATCAACAGAAACACAACACCACAAAATATAGTGTTATATGACTGTGGTCTTCTGTGAGGTGGAGGTACTGCCCCAGTTTGGACGCTCCAAAATCGAGCGGCTAGCCTGCTGTGCCATAACTCGATGAAACTGGAAAGAAGCTTCATCATCAACATATAATGTTCCCACCGAGAGGCTCGAGCCTACCCCACATTAGTGGCCATTAGGCCTTAGTCAACCACGCTGGTCAAGTGCGAGTTGGTCGACTTCACACACAACCAATTCCTTCATAGGTGTGTGCAGGTTTCCTCACGATGTTTTCCTTCACCGTAAAAGCATCGATTAAACGTACATATGAATTCAAAATTTAAAAACACATTGGTACGTGGCGGAGTTCGAACCAGTGCCTCCTGGGTGGGAGATAACGTCCTTACGCACTACGCCACCGATGCTTCGGAAGGATACTGCAAGTTATATCCATCTTAGCATAAGCATCTCAGCCTCACATGTGTATAACCGTTTTTCATCTGCCCCCTTTACCGCCCAACTTTCTGATCCGGCATAGAGATACCCACTGACTTGAAATTCTCTTGGGAGGTTCCCTTTTAGGCTAGAGGACGGACTAAGGTCCTCGACTGCTTAAAAACCTGATAACGGTAAGACTCAATTTACATTGCGACAGATCGAAATGGAATCGAGCTTACGAGTTCGTCACCTACTCAAATAGCACACAGCTTTACGTCGATTTTGTAAACTTGTAAAATGAACATAAATTTAAAAATGGAACAACCTTTACTACTTTATTACAAAAAAAATTAAGACAAAACTTGGTGCAAATGAAGAAAACAAAATTTCCCATAAACTGTGGTATTATTTTACCATTTAATAGGTATATATTTAAACAACACATTGTAAATATAAATAACTCAATTGTTTCAATGTCATTATTTTCCTACTATGAGTAAACTTACTGGAAAATACAATACCGCATTAAACCCAAGACAATCCAAAATTAGATCATAAGTTGCATAAAGTGAACTTCGATTCTTGAATACTCGAACATGATAGGTATAAGTATTTGGCTGTTAGTGTACTTTTTTGATGACGCCTGATGGTACCGGCTGCACATCGAAATTTGCAACACCATTGAAAAGCAAATGCGATGCCGATCTATAAAGGAACACGCTCTTTTTACTTTCTCGTATACGTAGTATAGAGGAAGTCTTTTAATAGTTCAAAAATTCGACCTCGAGATTTTGACGTATTTACATGTTTTGGAGCTCCCTGAGTCCAAAAATACCGTTTTTGGAATTATGTATGTGCGTCTGTGCGTTAGCATGATAACTCGAGTATGCTTTAATTTATTGCAACCAAATTTAACATGCATGTATGACATTAAAATATAAGGTTTCTATCAACTTTTGAGTCGTCGATCACGAAAGTTAAGCAACCAAGTGCGCGGTCGGTACTCGGATGGGTGACCAAAATTTAACATGCATGTATGACATCAAAATATAAGGTTTCTATCATCTTTTGAGTCGTTTCCGGTGTACGAAAAAGTCAAGGGGAGACAACTCCCGATGTTTTTGAAAATTTCTAGGTCGTATCGGTTCGGGAACACCGTTGGCGACAGTTGGTTCCACAGTCGTGTGGTTCGTGGCAGAAAATTGCGCGATAAACGCACGGTTGTTGATAACTGGCATCAAGACTGTGGGGGTGAATCCTAAACCCAGGTCGAAATATAAAGGCTATTATGATGATAGATTCCACCAGTATGGAGTTTTCTGCTAAGAAGGTTTTCATTGGCTGCTTACTTGAATAGTATCGCAAAAGCACAATGTCTAAATTAGCAACTTCATAATTATAACAAAATGTCACGTTACATCGCTTCAACTCTGTGTTAATGCGAGTTGAGCCTTATGCTACTCCTCGTCCTGTACTTATTAAAATCAGAGCACAGTCAAGCACACGCAACACACATCGCGCTTTACCCGGTACCACCCGGTTAAAACATGTTCCAGGGCGTTTCTCACTTATCCCTCCAGGGCACAACGCGCCTGAGTCTAGAGCCGAGTCTTTAGAAGCATTCAAGCACTTCGCTTCTCACTCGAACGCCTATATAGAGACTCTAGTCGATGTAGAGACTCACCCGCATGAGATGTTCGCCGACTAAAAATCCTCTTAGGAGGTTTGAATAGGGAAATAAGAAACCGTGCGACTAACAAATCCAGAATGAGCGACTAAAAATAATAAATGGACGACTAATCTGTTGATTTAAAGAATTATTTATTTCAATAATAATTCATTTAATCCTAATTTTTTTCTTACACGCCTTAAAGCTAATATTTATCAATTGTCTAAAATCCATAATAAAGTTTATTATCCCATTATTTACAACATTTTTAGGCACTTTTACATAAACACGATCTACAAAGCGCACTATAATAAACTCGATGAATTTGAGATCCTTCATTCTCAAAAGTTCTTACAAAAACTCGAAACCATTAGAACATTAGAGGCTCCGAGATCCTCCGGGATACTAAAGTTTTTCGAGATCGACTGCGAACAGAGAATGTATCTAAAAACTATGCTATATGAGTACATATAGTATTCGTTATGAAGTAAAATAGAATATAAAGGTTGTTGAGATAGGTTTGTTGAAAGAAATACATTTGAAATTAGACCAAAAAGGTAAAAAATCCTTGAACCTACCCATCTTACAAATAATCAATTTACCTACAAATTCTATTATTCATTCCGAAAGTTGTAAAACATTTGAACCTTAAATTTCAATTGTAGCCAACTCTATCATAAGAGAAAGGAAAGGTTATTTACATGTTTTGGTATTTTTTTATAATATTTTAATGTATAATTAATATTGAAATGACCCCAATAGTGGCATATGCTTCAGTTTTTCTTCAAAAATAATAATATTAAGGCGCCTTCCTAACCAGCTCGTTCCGTTACCGAATATGCACAGATTCGCTATAATTATTTACCGAGTGCATGCAATCACTATAGATTTCAATTTCCAAAATGAAACTTATAGATTATAAGTTATAGATATCTATTTAAGAACCTATAACCCCTTTTTAGCTAGCGTAGTATGGAAAAGCTTATATCAACGGCTAATTACCATCCCTCGTAGTAGAAATATTGATGGAAATTAATAGTTATCAGACTCTTATATTATGAGTTTCGGAGAAATAGCAGTTATTCCGGCAACTGATCCGTTTACAACACGAGCCGGAATGTGATAGCTACTGAAAGAAAATCTGTATTAAAATTGTGAACCAATACTTTTGTTGTGCTTTTTAAATACTTTCAACAGCAGTATATAGGAATGCTTATAATCCCAAAAGGGTTTAACTTTGCTCTTTTTTAAAAAATCGATTTTACCCTTATTCATCTAAGTAATTGTTACCAAAGATGAAATAATATAGTATTTTATCATTTCATTAACACAATTTGCAATATACATACTACCAGTTTTTGCCCGCGACATCATCCGCGTGGAATAGTTTTTTTTTTTTACTTTTTTTGGATTTCCAGATGAATTTTCATCCCCTATTTTATCCCCACTATGTCAAAATTTCAAAAACGCTAGAATAAGTTTTTATTTGTTTCTTATCAAGTGCCTAAATTTAAAGTTACATGGTTATATCTTCGGCAGTGACGAGCTCTCATACACATTTGCATCCCTTAAATTAACCCTTTTATGCCCTTTTTTACAAAACAAAAGGTAGCGTATGTCCTTTCCCACTGTCTAATCAATCTGTACCAAATTTCATCAAATTCGGTTTAGTTGTTTAGGCGTGAAAGAGTAGCAGACAGACAGACAGATACTTTCACATTTATAATATTACTAGCGGTAGCGCGCGGCTTCGCTCGCATATATATCGCGGTTATCGCGCCAAAAAGTAACCTATATCCTTCCAAGGTCTCAAACTATCTCCATATCAAATTTCTTCAGAATCGGTTCAGTGGTTTAGGCGTGAAAGTGTAACAAGCAAAAAAACTCACTTTCTCATTTATAATATTAATTAGGATAATTAGGAAAGTAGGGATTTGGAATCTTGAAGTTATTTTGAAGTTTTTTAACTTTTTTATATAAAAAGGTCAAGCAAATAACTCCATTCCACGTGACTGTAAGCATAAGTGGGGTCCCAATCAATGCGACGATAGCTAACCGCCGCGCTAGCTATCCTCTTTTTGCCGACCTGCGATGTGCTTCTTCACGAGTTAATTAAGCAGAGATTTAGGTGACATTTTGGTTACAGATAAAGCCACACCTGGCAGTAAGGGCCATGCAGTGTCTTTTTTCAAGTCCGCCTGGGCTAGCTAGCGCCATCTTATCAAAATCCGCCGCCATAAGCCGGAACACAATAATGCTGTAACATTATTATTACAGGATTATTGTGTTCCGACAATCAATGATGAGATAGCCAGTCGCTCTGTGGATGAGGTTCAAGGTGAAGCTTGATTCCATCTTCGGCCTTATCGACATTTACCATCAGGTGAGAAGAAGGAAAAGAGCTTCCCTGGCAAGAACAAAAAAAAAACATTCAAGTCGGATTCGCGCACAAAGGATTCCGTACTATCTATCAAATCTATCAATTCTGTACTATCGCCGATCTATCAATAAACGGCAATTATGTCTGTTGTATTAATGGGTAATTTATGGTTGTTGTAATGGGTGTCCCCTTAAATATTTGTTTTATTTTAATTTCTAAAGTTAATGTATAGCTAAATATTCTGTTAGTATTTCAAGCGTCTACGTGGTCTACCTGTTGCTGTTATCAATGTCGAGCAAAAACAAGCAAAAAAATATCACGTTTGTTGTATGGCAGACCCCTTAATTATTTATTTTATTCCGTTTATTGACATTTGTTGTTATAGCGGCAACAGAAATATGTTCTTCTCTGTTAAAATTTCAACGGTCTAACTATCACGGTTCATGAGATACAGCCTGGTGACGTGGTGACCGACGGACGGACGGACGGACAGCGGAGTCTTAGTAATAAGGTTTTTCTCTTTGAGTACGGAACCTAAAAATAACCTAATATTGATTTAACTTTCTTTATTTAACCGCACAAATAATTTAGGACATCACGAATTTGTTAAGGTTTTATTTCTTTTAACAGGAGCACTTGTGCGGGGCCGGCCGGGTCGTTCCCAGGACTACGAGAATTGGAGCACACCGGCTTCTAGCCTCGATACGCCACATCGCGTCGATTCCAATATAAGGAGGCGTACCGTGAAAGGTCGGACAGTAGGTAGTACATACCTAATATTGTCATGTCTGTGATGGTGTAGGTAGCCCACCTGCCTCAATGGTCCAATTTCCAAATAAAGTATAATTTTAATTTAAGATTTTATCGAAGTGATCGTAGTGAAAATCTTCGTAACGATCACGAAAGTTAAGTTTACTTAGTGAGCAGTCGATACTCGGATGGGTGACCGAAAATTTTTCTACTTTTTCTCCTCCGTGCTTCGAAAGGCACCTTAAGCTGTTGGTTCTGGCTGATGTCGAAAGATATCAGTCGTTTCCAAGAAGGGTTGGTATAGTAGAAGAAGAATAATAGAAAAGTTATATAGGAAGTTATAAAAATTTTGTTTATAAAAATCTTAATGTTTTTTTTATTGGGGGGGGGGGGGGGGGGGGGGGGGCTAAATACAAGTGACAGCGCTTATTCCATATATTGAGGTCGGCACCGACCTCAAAAAAACATTTAGATTTTTATAAACAAATTACATATTAAAATTTTATTGAAATGAAATGAAATGAAATTTGTTGCTTTTTGGTGTTTTAAGTACTTATAGAAATTTCCAGGACACGACGTATACCGGAAACGACTCAAAAGTTGATAGAAACCTTATATTTTGATGTCATATGTACATGAATTATAAATTTTGGTCACCCATCCGAGTACCGACCGCGCACTTGGTTGCTTAACTTTCGTGATCGACGACTCAAAAGTTGATATAAACCTTATATTTTGATGCTATATATGCATGTTAAATTTGGTTGCAACAAGTTAAAGCATACTCAAGTTATTGTGCTAACGCACAGACACACCGACATAATTCCAAAAACGGTATCTTTGGACTCAGGGAGGTCCAAAACGTGTAAATCCGTCAAAATCTCGAGGTCGAATTTTTTGACGATTACAAGACTTCCTCTATTCTACGTAAGTATACGAGAAAGTAAAAAGGGCATCATACCAAACAAAAGGAACAAACCTTCAGTGTCCAAAAAATCATCTCTAAATCATCGTAGCAGTCCGGGATCATATCAAATACTGACATTATCCAGATTCTAGACTGCAACTTACGGATTAACAACCGAATTCACTTTCAATCGACACGTCAAGTTTCGAGAGAGTCTTAAAAAAGCAGTCTATTTATCTTCTAATCAAAGTGCGACCTTTCCAAATATACGACTATAAAGTGGAGGAAGGGTTGCTTCGAAGTTTTCGAAACCTTTCAGATCCCGGGTTTGAAACTCCGTTTCGGAACATAGAGTATGAACCCCCGCTGTTAGCGGTCACCGTAATAAATTAAAGCGAAAATTTTACATTAACTCTGGGACATAACAATAATCTCTATTAGAAGTTACCAAGACACGCCATAATGCAATAAGTATTTAATGTCCGTACTTAGTGAATTTGTTTTTATTTCATTTAAATTTAGACGAATTCGAAAATAGGAATTCCCCATAATAAGTTTTTAGATAGAAAAATGGAACTTATTATTTTTGATTTCGACATCACTTTAGCGACCTTTTTTATCTGTTCAAACCAGGGATGTAACGGAGGTAGTTTTATCGGAACCGAAGTCGGAGTCGGAGTTTTTAAATTTGATTTATCGGAACCGGAATCGGAGTCGGATTCGGAGTCGGAGGCAGGGTCACAAGTGGTGGCATGAGAAAGAATTTTTATTTACAGACAAATAAAACATTCTTTAATAATTTTTTTTAAATTATAAAATAAAACACAAACAACGAAAAAAAATTAGCATATTATTTACAAATAAACAAGAACACACATTATATTAAATGAACAAAACTGTTCATAACAGTCGACACAGGCCGCCGTCGCCGCTATGTTATGCTTCGACCTCCGATTAAAACCTCCGATTTAAAAGTGTCGGAGCCGAAGTCGGAACCGAAGGTGTAATAATAATCGGAAGTTCCGACTTAACGGAACCGGAGTCGAAGCTCCGTAACATCCCTGGTTCAAACCATTACTACCTCCACAATATATTTCGAAATACATTTTCCAATTCGTAAATTACTAAAAATGTATTGAATTAAAAAGCAAAATGGCCGCACAAAAGTCATCAACAAAAAGAGCGGGAAACTTCCCCCGCCAAGCGGCCATATTGAATTGGTGCGCTCCATTGTGAGCTGGCTCGCCACGTGCGGCGCACATCTGCCGGGCGGGTGACGCACCCTCGCGCCACATTTTACGTCTGTGTACTCCCGGCAAAATAGTCGGGTACAAGAGGGAACTTTCCATTTAAAAAATATAATCTTACTTGGAATGTAACTCAGAGTTTATCTCTTAAATATATTCTAGTCATCGAAAGATTGAGAGGTAACAGATTGACATGTTATGGGCAGCGTGCTGACGAGCTGCTGAAACGCAACAGGGGCAACTTGAGCGTAATGATTAGGGCTCTCTAACTGGCGAGACATATTTTCAACATAAGATTAAAAGGTGACTGATTCTTGCAGATTCCATGGACAGGAGCGCGAAACACCAATGTACTCTCCTGTGCTTTTGTGAACCTATCATTCACAAAAGAAACCGACATTAAGGGAGACTCATTCTTGACTTCAAAACAACCAAAGATATCTTATAATTTTTAGACAATGCCCAGCCAAAGGAGTACATCATCAACAGCTAATAAAATTTCCTCACTTCACCCACAACCTAAGAATATCTTCATATGTGTGTGCAGGTTTTCTCACGATGTTTTTCCTTCACCGTTAAAGCGTCGATTAAACGTTACAATATGAATTCGAAATTCGAAAACACATTAGTACGTGCCGGGGTTGGAACCGGTGCCTCCTTAAGCTCTACGCCACTAACGTTTCCCAAAACATAGTCCCGTGAAATAAGCGGGATATGGTCTTTTCAGCATACGTACGATTGGAACACAAGGCTAATTCTGATTTTTTCTCTGCAACGTAGAGCTATGCCAACGTTACTCACCAACAGAAACACAATGCTATTATTAATATTCTTAGACTGTACTTGTACTTTTTATTGTTTGACAGGAGAAGTGATGATAAAAAGCGAGCTTCACCCTGAACCCTCAACTATGAAGCTTCAGGCTATCTTATCATTAACCCTTTTATTTGGAGTCGGTGCAGTATGTAGACAAGCGCTAACGGATTTGGCATTAGATTTTTACGGCCGTGTGCCTGACACCAACCCTTCTTGAGAACGACTGCTATCTTTCGACAGCACCTAAGACCACTAGCTTAACGTGCCTTCCGAAGCACGGAGGATAATCGTGGTGAAAAAGTTCTCGGTCACCCATCAGAGTACCGACCGCGCACTTGACAGCTTAACTTTCGTGATCGTCACAAAGAACGAAAGATCAATGCGGGACTAAAGGTCGTAGCACACTGATCAGCTCGGAAAAGGAACGCCTCTTTTTTTACTATGAACGCTACGGAATAGTGGCTGAAAGACGACTACGGACCGTAGCGCATTGCCTCTTTTTCATAGTAAAATCTATTTTTTTTTTTACTTTGTCACTTGAATTTGGGAGACTCCACATTCAACTGACAACGTTTATTCCAAATATTGAGGTTGGCACCGACCTCAAAAAAACATTTAAATTTTATTAAACAAAATTTTTATTTCTTCGCTTTTAGTTTTGAAGACGGTTTTTTTATAATATAAAAATAATTTATTTTTTGCTTTTTAGTGTTTTAAGTATAGAATTTTTCAGGAAACTATCTGGAGATCACACAAGTGATAAGATTACTGTATCATCGACTTTTATTAAATAGGCATTATTAGAATAGAATAGAATAAATATTTATTCAGTACACAAATATAGATACAATTATAAAAATGAGAATTAATTAAGATACAAATAATCTATTGTAATGCTGAATTGCAGTCCAACTCAGCATATGCCGGGCGTTATGAACGCCACGACGCTGGTCTTCCGTGGACACCATATGCGTGTGCAGTACAGCGGAGAACGACTGTACGCTACGCCGCACCGTATTTACACAAAAAATTACAATAATAATAATAGCAGTTGGAAAATTGAATAAAAAATAAAAAGAAATGGCGACTTTTATACGAAAAGAACAAAAAAATTACTTTCATTCATTCAGAAAAAAGTACTGAACAAGATAGCCTGCAATCTACTTAACCTCAAGCTTACAAATTAATGTTTATCTTTTTGCAGATTCAGTAAATAATTTCTATAGTTATGCTTAAAAGACCAAATTGTTTCGCATTTTCTCATGGGTGGAGGTATGTTATTCCAGCATTTCGTGGCAGCATACCGAAAGCTTCCACGAAACGCAGCTGTGTGGTGCTTAGGACATAAAATTCGCGATGCTATCCTGACTGACCTATTAGAGAAAGACAACTTATTAGGGATAACTCAAAAGTACTGCTCGTCAGATGTCGATCAAATTTAAATGGGACCACATAACCAGCACCAGCTTCCAAACGTTAAAAGAATCTTCAAAATCGGTACACCCAGTAATGTAACAAACATAAAAAAAATACAGTCGAATTGAACCTCCTTTCTTGAAGTCGGTTAAAAAGAGGCGATACGGTTCCGAGCTGATAAGTGTGCTACGACCTTAACACCCGTATTCACAAAAATTACTATGAGATCACTCGACACTTGGATAAGAAACGGACCAATCGCAGAGCTCTATTCAAGGCTATTGCGTTGAATAGAGCTCTGTGATTGGTTCGTTGTAGGTCTGGACCTAATTCCGGTGGGCGAACTATACCAGCATAATGTCGGGATTCCATTTTCGGTTTTAGTACTTATAAACAAATCTTTATTTCCTACCCCAGTCCCAATTAACTCGTGGTCGGTGTAATATTTATATCAACTTACTGCTACAGGTTTTGGTATAGTTTTATAGCAGGCCACCTCATCATCATCACTTCAGCCGAAAGACGCCCACTGTTGGACATAGGCTTCCCCCAAGGATCTCCAACCCAATCGGTTCTGCGCTGCCCGCATCCAGCGGCTTCCGGCGACATTTACCAGATCATCGTTCCACCTTGTGTGGGGGGCCTACCACCGCTGCGTCTCTTCGTCAAAACAAACGGCCGTCAGTCCTCCTCGCAATGTGCCCTGCCCACTGCCACTTAAGATTCGCAATTCTTTGGGTTATATCGGTGACCTTGGTTCTCCTGCGGATCTCATCATTTCTGATCCTCGATCGCCTGCGTTACACGAAACTTCCTAGGGGCTGCTGCTGTTGGCTTACTCTCCACCGCGCGAGTGACCGCATGGTGTGATGGTTTGAATGGGCTTCAGAATCTCGTTCATTTCGCTTTACGACGCCCACGGAATGAAAGGGAGTATTCCTATTCGTGACATCAGTAATAAAACAAACAAAAAGTTTAAAAAAAATCAACCCGACTATGGAAAAAAGAAAAGAAACGAAATCGGGGATTAGAAGGTAAAATCGATTCCTATTATTATTAAAGTCGGTTAAAATTTAGCCAATGCTACTCCTTCCTCTGAGAATGCTACCCGGACCATAGTAAAGAAGTGATTGACAACATATTTGTCAAAATCACACTACGAAGTAACATACGTAAATATAAACATACATTTATATAGATTGCTAAAATCATAAACCTTCCTTTTGGCTTCGCCGTAATCGAGTAATAAGGATATGTTCTGAAAATTATTTATTTAAGTAGTATAGAAATTAACGCAAATTAAAAAGATTTCAACCCGCCTGTGTGTTGTCTAAAATAAAGTTCATTATTCCGTATCAACTACAGCTTCGACTTCTATATAACAAGACCAGAATAGCTTTGTGCGCTGAATCCAATTCAAAAATAGCTCATAATACGACCGCATAAGTGTCTGTTCTTGGCCGTCTACGTAATGTATATACAGACTATGTATACATACATACACATACAACGCTAACATATAATTCGCTCCTATTTCCTATGTACAAATCGCTTTGAGTGAGGTCTATATAGTACCTATATTCAACTACATGCAAAGCCAAATTGGGGTATAAATTAATGAACTATTAATGCAATTCAATACGTAAAGACTGATGTGTTTTACTATTGACATTGTCTTAATGAGTAACGCTGCTGACACATCAAGAGGTCCGGGTTCGAGTCCTGTTTATGCACAAATAGGTAATTGTGTGATGAACAGGAAAACGATGAGTAATTTTTGCTTATATTATTTATTTATGAACATTTATAAAAAGTGATCTTATTACTTTAAGTAAGTAATTATGTACTGTCCGATTTTTGGCCGTTTTTCAGTATTTGAAAAGACGGTTGTCAGAATATTTAAATAGCAACGTTGACATGTAAAAATATTTGTTTTGTTTCATAGTGTGAATGTGGAAACATTTAATGCAAATTATGTTACCTACTTATTACAGAAAATTTTTCAATCTTTAATCGAGAAACTAGTAAGTAAGTACTTACTAAGTGCGCGATTTAAATTTAAATTAATGATTACTTCAAATTAATACTACAAATTAAACACAGATACCTAAATACTTGACTTTCTACAGCTTTATAAAAAAAAAAACAACTAAAAAGAGTACATTTGTACCTCAAAGAATACCTAACCAGTCTCTTTGTTCGACTCCCATCCCAAGACATTATTCATTTATAAAATTCGAAGCTAACAATAAAACCTTCATTTATGCAGTAAACTTGTAGAACTAGTAGTTGTAGAAAGCCCATAAATATAATGTACCTAATATTGAACTATTCGATTACCTAGTCATTCGATCTAATTTTACATACGATTTCCAACTCACTATTACAAACACTGTATTAGAGTTGTCAATTTGAAAAACTAACTAATAATTTCGATATAAGTTTGCAAAATACGAAATTGCCTAATTAAAATTTAAATACAATAATCAGTAGAAACAAAAGCATAGCAATAATAAAACCGATATTAACGCGGCGCGGAGTGCGCATGCGCGTACCTCCCCCAACCTCCCCTTCCTATTACGCACTCTATTTAGACGAACGCTACAAAGACCGCTCTGGGAGAGACACAGCAGTACCTCAGGTTTATATAAACCAAAAAATTGAAATAAGTTCTTTAATTGTAGTTTTTAAGGCTTAAAATAATTTGCCTAAGGGTGAAAGAAATAATTATGAGACAGTGGATTCGACGATCGAATTTTAACACATGTCCCGAGATAACTAAGATACCTCCACTTAAATGCGTAACTACATGCTCAATCTCATTTGCACAATTTTTTATTTGTACATACAAACACAATGACTTTTCATAGTAAAAAAAGCGATACGGTTTGGACTGATAATCAATTTTATACAAACTAGAGTTTTGTGCGGGCCATTTATGCAGTATACCGTTTTGCCATCTTAACGCACGAAACATGTTTGCTTGAACAACAATTTGTGCAAATGAGATTGAGCAAGCAGCCGGGCTTTTAAGTGAACTTTGAACTTTATACATGTGAGATAAGGTTCAGAATTTATTACAATTTTTTAAATATAAGTCAGTTTGTATAACAGCCAACTACATAATCAAAATTCTTGAGTCATTGATCAAGATTGAGTCCATCCAAAATTTCACATTTACATTAGTAGGATTGTTAAAAATAATTTTGCAAAAACGTTAATTACTTAATAACTATGAACGGATTGGATCACGTCAGCTTTCAAGTAAAAAAAAATCGGTTCATTTCTTTTGGTAGGTTTAGGTTGATTTTGGTTGGTTTCAGGTGATTTCGGGTGGTTCGGTTGATTTCGCTTGGTTTCAGTGGGTGTCGGTTGGTTTCGGTTGGTTTTGGTTGGTTTTGGTTGGTTTTGGTTGAATTTGGTTGGGTTTGGTTGGTTTTGGTTGTGTTTGGTTGGTTTTGGATGGTTTTAGTTGGTTTTGGTTAGTTTTGGTTGGTATTTGTTGGTTTTGGTTACTTTTGGTTGGTTTTGGTTGGAGTTGGTTGACTTTGGTTGTCTGGTTGGTTGGTATTGCGCCTCTAATTTCCTCACATTTATTGAGAAAAGCACTATACATGACTCTGCGGGAATGGGCTTGCCCTGTGGGCTTGCCGGACTCGTACATAAGGAGCATGGTAGGAGAAACAAAAAGAAGATATAAGTAGACCTAACGTTTTAGCGCAAACATATGTCATCAACGAGTTGACTAGTTTAAAACCGAAGACAATAAAAAAGATAATTAATTTAATTACTTCAGAGGCAAACCTTCTGAGTAACAATGTACTGTAACTTCTGCCTATCTATTTTGGTCTCACTCAGGAATATTGTCATAGAAAAAGTTATTGGATTCTGAACGCTGCTGCCAGGCCCGTGATAAAATATGGCAATCTCATGGCGGGAAAATAAAATTGGCGGGAAATGATAGAAAATTATGGGAGACAATGAAGTGAATGACGACAACTTTGCAACTTGTCTGTTTTTTACTTACTCTGTGCTGTCTGCGTAAGGTAAACGCATGATGGCGTGAAAAGAAGAATACATTCATTTATTTTGAAAATCGCGTAGAAGGCTCGATTTTTTTTGCTAGGTGGTAGACCCATATCTCGGTCGTCGGGGTAGGTACTAACGCCATTCTTATTTCTGCCGAGAAGCAGTTCGGATTGAAGGGAAAGGTACCCAGTGCAATATCTGGGCATGGAAGGCATATCATCCTAGTCCCCAGGATGGCAACGCACTTGCAGTGTTAAGTGATTTACCCTTAATATTGCAAGTGTCTATAGGCGACGGTAACCACTTAACAACGCGAGCTTGTTTGCCATCTCGTAATATCAATAAAAAATGGTTTCTATTTTTATTATGCATGATTTGATTTTCGTGAAAGTATGATGGTGGGTTCGAGTCCCGTCCTAGCTACTGGACAAGATTTTTTCTTGTCTTTAATTTTTTTTATCCAATGTACATATAAGTAAGTTCGCCCTTGCAAACTGCATCACTGTTTGTTTGTTATTTTTATGTTACAAAGTGCAATAAAGAGTTAAATAAATAAAAAAATATATAAAAATCTCGGTTCTGGGTGTTTGTGGTCGCGTCCCCCGGAACAGCTCGATTGATTTTTATGTTTTTTTTGTGTTAATTTGGTAGGTATTAGAATAGGTCGTAATTTCATACCTTTAAGAAAATAATATTTAAGGCAGAACAACATTTGCCGGGTCAATTAGTTAGGTAGAAACTTCAAATATGGCATATAAAGCTTCCGAAGATGGAAGCGAACTCCACCCGTAATCCTCGACCATTGAGGAACTGGCTGTCTTATCAGTCCTGATTTTGTTTCTCTGGCACATTTTAATAATATGTTGGTAGCTAGCTAGGTAGGCTTCAAACCACGCACATAGTACAACATTTGAAACGTGTAGCAAATGACAGAATGTATAGAAGGCCGCAGGCCAGGGTGCCCAATACCACAGATAATATAATACATACACTATACTAGCCAATACTGTAAAAAAATCTTCAATAAATTTTTAACCTTATTCTATGGCATCGAGCACATGTCCTCGGTGTTCTATGGTTATAATATAAATAAGCTAATAGTTCACTGAGGAAAAATTTATAGTGGTAAACTACACTGCGTGTGTTCATTTGTGATATATTTCAAAGAATTTAAAAATAAAAGAATGTTTATATTATGTATGTAATTTACATAAATAGTAATTATCGAATAAAATCACTCCGTAAAAATTAATTAGCATTATAATAACATTAAGTTATAACTACGTGCACATATTACATATCTTGAAGCGCATGCCATAAAATTATTGAAAACATTTTGAAATATTTCGGATCACAACTTCGTCGGGCTATCGGTAAATTATGAAAATGTAATTTTACACTGAAAGGTGAAATTTACGCTCTTCAAACCATCGTTACGGTTATTTCAATTTTGTAAAAAATATTAGAAATAATAGATTAATATTTATGTACGTAGGTACATCTATACTAATATTATAAAGCTGCAGAGTTTGATTGTTTGTTTGAATGCGCTAATTTCTGGAACTTCTGATTCAAATTGAAAACTTATTTTTGTGTTTGATAGTCCATTTATGTAGGAAGGCTATATAACAACACGTAATGACCAATAGGAGCTGAGCATTACTGAGCATTATTTGCAAAAACTGGAATTCCACGCGAATAAGTCGCAGCTAGTGTTAGATAAATTATCTAATTTTTCAAAGTCTTTAAATATTTAACGTAAAATATTGTAACATCTGACCTGGCTGTCGGTTTTTGATTGTTGGTTCACTGAAATCCTTTAGTTAGTTTTCGGATTAGATGTCCCATTACCTTTAAAGCGATGAGCTGGCAACCTGTTTCTATTTTGAGGCTACATCTGGCAGTAAGTTCTTAATGATACTTACCTCGGGCTAGATAATTGGTGTGAGCGTGAAAATATATTATTATTATTATTATATAGTATGAACATTACTACCAGATGTGGCTTTACGTGTCATGCATTTATCTTCCAGTACCCGGACTTCTGAAATTTTAAGATTTAGATTGTAACATCAGTCCTGGATGTTGGCTTTTGTAGGCTGGCTCAAGAAGGTTCGCTACTTATTGGGTTTGGTGTCCATTACCTTTATAGCGGCAGGCTACCAACCTGCCACTATTTTTGGCACGACATGGCCCATGTGCCAGATGTGGCTTTACCTGTCTGTGCCTAAAAAAGTGACGAGTGATATCGTCACTTTTTTTTTCGCGCGCTTTTAAAAAACGCTATTACAATAAAGCTAAGGTTTACATTAGCTTGTGTTATATATTTTCTGACTTTTTTTTCGCGCGCTTTCAAAAACTCTATTACATTAAAGCTAAGATTTAATTTAGCTTGTGTTATATATTTTCTGAAAGCTGAATAAATTTAGCATATTTTAGATCCCCTTGTTTTCCCAAATATGAAATTAAAAAAAATCAGACAGAGTGAGTGAAACTGGACACCCGCCGGCCTCCCGGGCGTAGGCGCAGAGGGGCTTATATATAACCAAAGGCTGCATAACCCCTATTGGGATTATATGTAGGTACTCTCTTACAAATAAACATTTTGTCGGTAAAGAAAAGAAAGACTCGTTTCTGCGCAATGCACTTTGTTGATTTTGTTTTTCAGACAGTATAGAGCCTAGATATAAATAGTGTTTAGATATAAATATTCAGGTGGGATTATTTACTTGGTGACTAGGCACTGTGCACAAAGCCATGTGATGCCAGCAGAGTAGAATAGCATCACCCAATATCCCGTAGAAGGCGACTAATGTTTCAGCAAAGGAGTATTGATCACCTTATACTCCGTCCACCAATCCGCATTGGACAAGCGCGGTGGACTACTGCATAAACCTCCTTCGATGACAAGGAGAGGCCTTGGGTCCGAGCTGTGGGTCGAGTTATAAAGGCTGTTATGATGACTGTGCACAAAGAGACTTCCTAGTTATTAAAAAAAAGGTATAATATACCTTTTATTGACAACATATTATGTTGAATAATGTTTTCAATTTAGAAAAGGAATTGTGAAACAACATCTCTTATCCGATCGTCAAAGTGCTTCGATAAGCTCATGTCCCGTTGATTTATAACACACATTTGAATGTTATCACTTTTCTACAAAAAACCTTTATACAGATTAATATTTATTTATCGATTTAATATAATACTTTACACTTAGTATGTGCATCATAGCACCACTATTTTTTTTTAATTCTATTGCAAATTGTCTCTGATGACATTTTCTGCGTCACCGGGTTTTTAAGAAGGCGAAGACCTTGGGGGGTCCTCAAGCCTGTAGGTCGAACGTTCCTAGGGGATTACTAGGCGACCGAGCATCTCCCCCGTGGGGAGTCTCTCGACCGCCTAGCGTCCCTAGGGCGTCCGTGTCGGAAGGGTAGCACCACTGTCTATAGAAGTTCTTATAACACTAAAAGTCTACTCATTGGAATTTTTTTTTATTATTATTTCTACCCATTCAGCTAAAGTCAAGGGATCTAGCCCTAAAAAAATCAAATTAGATCTAGATTTTAAAAAATTCTCTTTTATCGCAACATTTAAACATTATAATATGGGAGTCACAATTTTTGGTGTAGAAAATGCGTCAGACTTCGTAACTTTATTTCTGCTACCGTGCTCCTAATTTATTTTGAGGCCGGTACAGTTTGTCATGATATTGCCAATAAATTCTGCTATAGGATTTGGCATTAGATTTTAACGGCCGTGTGTCTGTCCGACACCAACCCTCATTGGAACGACTGCTATCGTTCTACAGCACCCAGGACCATCAGCTTAACGTGCCTTTCGAAGCACGTAAGAAAATCGAGTTCCAAAATTTTCGGTCACCCATCAGCGCACTTCGTAGCTTAGCTTTCTTGATCGTTACGGACGACTTCCTCGTATATTATATACTTATCATAAAACTTTTATTTAGATAATGCATCTTACCCAATTGATTGTCAAAAACCAATAACAAAACTTTCACCCTTTCACCGCGCAAAGCCACTCGAAAACAAATTTTGAACTGTAGAAATCAAAATCTGAGCATGCCACTAAGTTGAGGCATTGCATGGCCATACTGCCAGATTTGGCTGTTTGCTTTATTAATAAACGCCACCGACGCTTCTTTAGATAGCATTAATTTTAATCTGTGGTAATTGATGCTGGTGTTGAAAATAATACTACATAGCTATCTAATATTCTAAGCTAACACTGTATTCAACATTGTTTTTTTACCCAAATAAATAAAAAAAAATTAATGCTATCTAAAGGAGCGTCGGTGGCGTAATGCGTAAAGGCGTTGTCTCCCTCCCAGTAGGCACCGGTTCAAACACCGCCACGTACCTATGTGTTTTCAAATTTTCGGTTCATATGTACGTTTAATAAACGCTTTTACGGTGAAGAAAAACATCATGAGGAAACCTTCACACACCTATGAAGAAATTCTACTGTTGTGTGTGAAGTCGACCAACCCGCACTTGGCTAGCGTTGTTGACTAAGGCCTAATCGCCCCTAATTATAATGTGCGTTAGGCTCAAGCCCCTTGGTGGACATTCTATGAGCTGTTGAAGATGATGATGAAAGCTCTGCTCAGTTTGGTATATGAAGCGTGATAGGATACATGTAATCAAGGAGTGTTCAAAGGAATTTGCTGAACGAGTTTAATAATGTATAGGTATGTCTATGCCCGGGCATATCATAATGTCGTAGGCACAGAATTATCAATCTAAGTATTATTAAATCTGTATTATTAAGTCTGTGGTCGTAGGCCAATAGCCAACTCTCCCACAAACATTCCACCACACTTAGTCATTAAAAAAAAATCTGTTTCTACTGATCACCACTACCATTTTTAGAAAACGGTTACTCGACCAATGTTCGAGATTTTTATGGTCTAGGGACTATTCTCCAGGAAGGCAGAGTAGAATAGCATCACCCCATACCCTCCAATGGGTGTCGTAGAAGGCGACTAATGGATCTGCAAAGTGGTATTGATCACCTTATACTCCGTCCACCAATCCGCATTGGGCAGGCGTGGTAGATTACTGCCTAAACCTCCTTCGATGACAAAAATAAGCCTTGTGTCCCAGTAGTAGGTTAATTTATAAAGGAATGATGTAATATTAGCCTATGTCATATTCTTTCACCATTAGACATTCTAATGACAAAAGAATTTGAGGCTTTTTTTCAGTATTTTCAAATAGCATGTAGGTCAAAATTTTAAAACGCTGGAACAAATGTTTATTTGCTTCTTACCAAGTGCCCAGATACAAAGTTTCATGGTTTTACCTTCCATAATGATGAACTTCCATACAAACTTTCATACCTTACTTCAACCCCTTCATGCCCTTTTTACAACAAATGGTAACTTATGTCCTATTGTAAAGTCAAATCCATTTTTAACCGAATTCCAAAAAGGAGGAGGTTCTATGTTCGTCCGTATGTATTTTTATTATTGATATTTGTACCAAATTTCATCAAAATCTGTTCAGTGGTTTAGGCGTGAAAGCATAAGAGAAGAAACATAGTTACTTTCGCATTTATAATATTAGTAGGGATTTTTGCTAATGCAAAATAGTTGTTATAACGATACTGTTGGACGCAGCCTCGTCAGCTCGGCGAACCGGTTCGTGATGCCATCAGAAAAACAGCTGCCCTCTACCAAGACATAACGCAAACAGCGATACTATAACGACATGACACTGTAATTTATAAGGAAATAAAAATTTATGTTACACCTGGCTGCATTATCATGAGCCCTTTGCCATTCTGCGAATGAAAATTAGTACTTTTGGGTTTTGGCGCAATTTATGTACACTGATTCGAAGTTTTCCTTTGAATGACCATGTATTATTTTGGAAAAATTGTGAAAAATATTCCTATTGGATATTCAATCTATTTCAAAGTTTTCTCTACTATAATTATTTTTTTACACATCGCACCTAATTATATTAATAATAAAGAGATTGGTAATCTTGGTAAGGTATAATCGTCACACGTGACGCTGACGACGCCCCGAGAGAAAAAGAAAATATGAAGAATATTCTGATGATGAGATTACATAGAATAAAATCTTGGAAAAACATTATTCGTAGGTTAGCATGGTTAAGTCCTCGCATTACTCTGTACTATATCAATATAACCTGGATAAGATGTAAAAAATTATAAAACAACCTTTATAGAAATGGTTTTCGCAATGTTTTTACTTATAAGTACCTAGTCAAGTGAAATTAGATGAAAATGGTACATCCCTTACATTTAGACTTTATAAAAATACTAACCGACCAACTTTTTATAGGTGGGGAATTGAATTCTGCGTAAAAAATATGCTTCTTTAGTTATGAAAAAAAATGTTACCATGATGCGATAATCATAAGGCGATTCCAGTATTATGAAATCGCCTGCGATCGACTGCATTATAAAGCAACCGAAAAGAGCGGTCGCCACCAATATCTTGGTACAGGGTATCAAAATGCTTGAACGTAGAGAGCGCTACAGATTCGGTGTCAAAATTTTTATATAACTCTGCGAATCTTATCAAGCGCTCAACCAATAACGCCTTTGGTTTTTAAGCCTTAAGCAATAGAGTAATAAGGATGAATATCGCGTGTGATATTATTTTGACGGTGTTACGAGAATAATAGGGGCTTTAGACACGCAGTGCTGGCAATAGGTACAGCTATTTTGACGGAGCTCCCATGCATTTCACTTCGAAGTCAATTAGTGTTCTACTTCTGTTTAATGGGAATTGGATCTATCATTAGTCTATTTTATTCTACTTATGAAAATTGAAATTAATTTATTCCTGTAACTACATATATAGTTGATTAAAATTTTAATACAAATTATAAAAAATAAACAATATTAATAAGGATGCTGAAGGATGCCAATTGGGATCTGTGATGACTAGGAAGGCATAACTTAAAATATCATTAACTTACAGATAAATTTCTATTAGGTTGGAAATTACTTTAAATAGGTAGTTATAATTATATTATATTCTTGAATTTTCTGATTTTTATTATATTCTAGATCAATATTGCCAATTTAGCGTCACCTTTACATAAATTTTATAAAACTATTTTGTTCATTTTTGAAAACGTTTACTAAAACTATGCGATATTTACTTTCCGGCAAAGAGAGTTTCAAAAATATTTCAAGTAAGTATATTTAATTATATTTTACTGTAAAAATATTTTTTAGGAAATATCTTGTTCACAAAAAGCCGATACTAAACAATTCCCATGTCAATCTAGCCACATCATATTTCGGAACCCGATTATGTAGTAAAAAAATGTCAACTTAGTTACTTTTTCTTCTTTTTGCATTCGTTTTGCATAAAGTTTATACTTATAATTTTCAACTGTAAAAAAATTTGCAATATTGAAAAGGTAATTTTAGTATCTATGATACAATCAGCCATTAAGTGAACAAAATGTTGGTGTTCATCATCTCTCAATTAGTTTCGATCCGTCTTACGCTCTTTAGCGAGTAAACCTAATTCCAAAAATTTTAAGAAAACTATTGTCCAAGGATCAAGAAAGTACCAAAAAAAGACTGTTTTATTTTAGTTCACATATATTATTTCTAAAATTTATCCATTCCAATTTAAAAAATAAAATGTCTGGATTCAGACGTGATATTAAAGTTTTTGGTTACTTGGCGAGGCGTATACATACGAAAATAATAAGGTTAAATATATCTATTAAACAGTAGAAAGCAGATTAAGGAAACTGTACGTTGCGCTCGAAGAGAAAGGTCGTCCGTAGCATTCACGGTACGCCTCGCCAAGTAACCAAAAACTTTAACCAACTTCAAAACAAGCTTTATAATTAAAATAAATCTTTTCTAAATATAAGTAACCTTTTATTACACTGAATGAAACATGTTGTAAACCCTCGATACCTATCGAAGAAGAAGAAAACTACACCATTTTTCTTCAAAAAAAGGCATGAAAAACTTCTTTTCTTTGCGACGGAAAAGGTTGTATATCAAGCCTAAATGCGATAAAGGGGCACACTAGGGTTATGTGGGACTCTCCGACTCCAGCATACCCACTAAAACCCTCGACGTTCTCTACGGTCCTCATGTCGTTGTGCTCAGCAGGGGAAGCAAGTTTACGTAGCCATGGTCACCTGCGGCTGGCCCCATCAAGCCTCAACGTGTTATACCTTCTATTGCCACAAGTTGTAATGACCGCTTACTATTAAGTGGACTGTATGTTCGTTTGTCACCCAATTTATACTATTATTATAAAAAGAAAAAGATTTGTATGTTTGTAATGAATAGGCTCAAAAACTACAAGACTAATATAAAAAAATCATTCATCATTAGAATGCTATTTTTTCACTGAGTAACATAGGTTATCTTTATTGCAAAAAACATTTACACGGCTAAGTCGCCGGCGGAGCGCTAGTATGTGTACATTTAATAAAAAATTACATAAATATTTAAAAAAAAAAACAAATTGTGTCTAGTATGTATCATTGAGATATAATTTAAATACATAAGTAATATATATCTCAATGTCACTAGTAGTAGTACCTACTACTAGCATTCCATGCAACAGAAAAAATACTTAAAATTAACATTTAATTTGGTCAGTGCATTCATTCCTCACTCATATTCTATTAACACAACAAAATTCATTCAAAAATGAGACACATACGATGCATATACCCACACTACACATTACCCATCACACATAACAACCCACATCCGTCACACACAACACACCACAATTTAATATAAATAGATCATAAATAATTATTTTAAAAAAACCTTTATTTTCCTTACATTTTAATTATAAATTATAAAGTATTACTTAATAAGAACATAATGCATGTCATACGCATTCCCAGTTTAATGATTAGTAAATATGTACCCATAATGTATTTTATAATAACTGATCGTAAAACAGCCAGCAACTTATAACTTGTACCACACGCTATTTTATTGAATGTATTATACGAACCAAGCACAAAAATGTAAAACTACCTCTTTGATGCTGGCATAATTGTAATTTTAATTATAATGATTGCACATCTACCCTCCTAAATTACCACGATATGCTTCTTAATTTTATTGAATTAACTTGTTTTGGTAATGTTAATTATTGGATATAAGACCACTTAATGGGGTGGAGGGTTGATAACCTGAGATACAGGAATCATCCTAGTTCAGGTATCAACCCACCATAATATCTGTTTATTACAATTATTATCCATACCTGTAATGTATCGTTTTTTATGGTGAGAAATAAACGATTATTATTATTATTATTATTATTCCGCAAGCGACTTTGTCAGCGTATATTGTTTTGCAATAAGTAAAATATAGTCTATATTACTCAATGAAAATGTAGCAAAGTAACGGTTAAGCAATTTTAATATTGGTTTAGTAGTTTTGGAGCCTACTCATTACAAACATACACATATTTTTTTTAATACCCAATATTAGTATAGATTAATGGCATTTCGATGACGTAACGCAAACCCAAGAGTTTATCCCCGCTACTAAAAATCGCTCAATGCGTCTAAAGTTTTCATGGAATAACTTTTGTGTTAACAAACGCATATTTTTAAAACAAGAAAAATTACACTGATAAAATCAACCTGCCCCAGGAGGGAATCGGACCCAGTATCCTCCGCAATCCGGTCGGCTGCGTTAACCACTACGCTACCAGGGCACTGCTTTCGCCGTCGAAATTTGTCAGTGCTTGGTGCTTATGTTCAGTGTTTTTTTTTTGTAGTTTTAAGGAATGTTCACTTCAAAAACCGTAGTTTCCATACGATTTAACTTGTTATTACTTTCTTGTATACGTAGTACCTATAGAGGAAGTCTTGTAATCGTCAAAAAATTCGACCTCGAGATTTTGACGGATTTACACGTTTTGGACCTCCCTGAGTCCAAAAATACCGTTTTTGGAATTATGTCTGTGTGTGTGTGTGTCTGTATGTCTGTGTGTCTGTGCGTTAGCACGATAACTCAAGTATGCTTTAACTTATTGCAACCAAATTTAACATGCATGTATGACATCAAAATATAAGGTTTCTATCAACTTTTGAGTCGTTTCCGGTATACGAGAACGTTAAGGGGAGACCACTCCCGATTTTTTTATTGACTCTTTTTATAGTCGTGGGCCAAAGTAAGATCAACCTAGATGAGACCTATAAAATAGAAAGTGAAACAGGAAATACTAACCATTCCATTTGTTTCCGATCCAGCAGAAGAACGGTTAAATTGGTGAGTCAAAAGACCGCTCATGATATGAAAAGATATTAGAGACATTAGAGTAAGTATAATAAATTGTGGCATAATGAAATAAATATGAAAAATTTAAGGCAAGTTAAAATATGGTCTGAACCCTTCCTCTTATTCGCACTAAAATTTAGATGTAGCAAAATAATTAACTAATTATTCTTATTGATATTTTATTAATATAATCAGGAGAAATGGACAACTTCGTTATAAGAATCTCGTTTTAATTGAGTCCCGATGAGCCGTCAAAACAGACTGAATGACTTGTTACGTCTTTTGCAGCGTGAAAATGTACCTGAATTTCAAATAAACATTTGTAAATTGAAATTTTCCGATCCTATAAATTGATTACACTAAACTTCAGTATTGACATTTTCAACGCATTATAAAATTTTGTTTCAAAAGCGTTAAGACACAGGATAAGCTGAAATTGGAGCGCCCCGTCTATCCTGGTGAGGTACTCACACCTTATAAAAGACCTCATTGAAATAGCACTATCACTTTGTATGTATGTGTTTTTTCATCGATAATAAGTGTTCCCAGATTTCCACTGAATAAGGCTAAAAAACTCATGGTTAAATTTTCCTTCGCGTTCGCCGCGACTGCTGGTCAATGTTTTATTTCAAAATTCACCATATCACAGATTTTTCCCGCTTAATCGATTACCGAACGGCGCACAAAGGCGGGAGATGATCGCAAGTCGCATGGTTGACTGTCTCATGCATGGTTCCAAAGACCACAATGTACATAATATTGCAAAATATTTGAAAACATTTCAAATATTTTGCAATATTACTAAAACCGGAACCCGGACTTTTGATGATCTTATTTTATTTTATTTGGGGGACAGCTTACATAGAGAGATATACAATACAATATGTTACAAGAAGCCAGTAACAAGCCTCCACAGGTAGCACTAATATAAATCCTAAGTTTCTTACATTATTGTACAAAAAGATGTCTTTGAGAAACTGTTTTTAACAAAATACAATAATAAATACTACAGCAAGTAGTTAGTTACCTGCCAGCATTCTATTTACACTACTTATACTAGTACAGAATAAATCTATGTTGTTATTTGTCCTGCAAACATCATTAAATTGCTTAACGACTCGAATTCAGTAAGAGTTGCTATGATGCACTGTATGCGACAATTTTGAGTGTAACATCTGACCTGGTCGTTGGCTTTAGTTGGTGTGTTTACTGAAGGATTGTTAATTTTTGGGTTTGGTGCCCCTTTTTGTGTAGGCGACAGCCTTGCAACTGAAGCTCTGCTTGAACCCTTTTGGAATTGTGAGCGTGATTATATGTTTGTATGTAAACCTAAATAAAAAATACTACGTGTTGGGGACTGTATTATTAAAACTTCTTCTTCGATGTTTCTTGCTTTATTTTCGGTTGACGATTAAGTGCCGTTCTGGCCATTACAGTTTTGTTATTTGATTGCCTAGTGTCGCAGATCGTACCGGTTGCGACACGGTGTAAGTGCCTGTAGCGTGTAAGTGCGGAAGGGAGATGAACATATTGGCGGGGGGGTGCTATGTCCATCTCTCTTCCCCTAGTCTTCTCTATCTGAGAAGTTGTGTAAAATAAGGTGTGAAACATTTCATAATTATTTAATCCTGAACTTATCTAATTAGTAAAATATAACAAAACAAAACTTAAAAAACATAACAACACGTAACTTAAACTATTTTATAGAAGGGTCGCCTCGTCGTCATCAACACTACGGTTGTCTACGTAATCATAATAAGCCTTCGCGCTCTTTTAAGGAAGCTTATCCAATACTGAAAACGCTGAAAGCCATAAAATAAAAACGCACAAATATTGTAGAATTCTACTTTGACAATGTGCTAAATAAAGTACAGCATAATAAACTCTAACACAACGCAATATGGTAGAAGCAGACTCTAGTAGTATTTATGTAAGTGCACCCTCTAACTTTCGAATAGAGGGTATTAGAAGGGCGCCGGCGCGCAGGGTCGCTCGGAGGTTGGCAGACGCTCTCAAGGGTAAGGGCAAGTGCATCACTACACACGTATACTAGCATTCATCTACACACAAAATAATGAACGTACAGAAGAAGTTTAATTTTTTTATCATTCACAGGGAAAATCTTGACATTCATCTCACTGTATGGTAAGTAAAGTAGCGTTTGAAACCTGAAGTTCTCTCTTTATTACATTTTAGAAAACATTTGTGAAAACTTATTTACTGTGAGGTATCCATACTCTGTACTTATTAGCTGTAAGTTTTCTCCAAAGGTGTAAAATAAGATTAAGCCAAAAGGAAGGGTAATGATTTTAGCAGTCTGTATGTATATATGTTTGTATGTATATATGTTTGTATGTATATATGTTCGTATTTACCTATGTTCCACCCTTTTTTTTGACGGGGAGGTCAAATGCATTTACGCATCGTCCCTGCGGGGTGGTGCCAACCACAGGGGATATGTGGGACTCGAGATAAAGGCGTTCCCTCCATACCCACTAAACATCCTCCCGTAATAGCGCACTTAAGCTTTGAGCAACAAAGACCATATTTTAACCGACTTTAACAAGAGGAGGAGTTTGAGAAAGTTTCCTTGTAACCGATTTTAATTAAATTCCTTTGAAGTTTGTACACAAAATCTTGTTGTGGTTGCTAAGCAATGTGAAAAGACCAAAAACCAAAAAATGGAACTACGACTTCATGTTAAAAATGATGTTCGATTTCTATTGTAATTGAGTGCAGTTGATTTTACCTTGTAAACCCCGATTTTAACGAATTTCATGCCATTCTTTTTTCCATAGTCGGGTTACAGTGTTTTACACTTTGCTTGTTATAATGATAACTCTAGTTGAACTTATGAATTATAACTCTTTCCATGTCGTTATTACGAAACATGTAAAGCGGAAAAAAACTTGCTGAGTTTCTTCGGCAGACTCGTGAACGACATCAAATTTATTGACTTTCAAGTGTATTATTTTAGCTAAATGAAAAAAACAATTGAGCGTTGTTTGAATTAAATACTGGAATTTGGAACACAAAAATGCTGTCACTGTTATTATGGCAACAGCAATAAGATGTAGTTAGCGAGGGAGGTTTAACCATCGGATCATATAAAATATTTGATTGCCCCCTGTAAAGGATGAGAAATAATAAAAACTCCGCTGGACCGGTAGGTGTTGTTATTATCTGGGGTCCACGTCCGGAAGCCTCCTCGTGGCGGACCCTGGTAACGTGATGAGGAAACTTTCTCGGCGGGTGTGTGGCTTTTGATGTCAAGTGTCTCCACTTGGCATTTGAAGTCACATGCCATCGTCGAGTTGGTTTTCTCACCACGTCTAGTTCCGGACGGCCCTTTTCAGGGCCAAGACCGCGCCCGATGGCTGCTCCCGGTGTCCTCGTCAGGAGGACGCGCCAGGTCCAGCAGCCGTCGGTGAGGAAGCAGCCTATAAGGCCAGCGTCGGTCAAAGGCCCACAAGGGCTGGCGTTAGTCGGTAGCCCCTGTGGGCTGATTGGCACCACCCCGCAGGGACGATGCGTAAATGCTCCCTCCCCGTCAACAAAAAAAGGTGTTGTTATTATTTTCTATATATTCTCTACCTTATATCTGCCTTAAAATCAAAGATAAACCCACAATACAAATAAAATACAATTAAAAGTACCGTGATTTTGGGGGGGGGGGGGGGGGTAGTCTTAAACCTCACCAAGGGTGAGGGAGGGGTCAAAAATGCTAAAAAAGACATCACATGATTAATGGACGGCCCCTGAGGTGGCGTTGTGTGTGCGTAAAATATGAAACTTAACTTCTCTACTCTATTTATTTTGTGATCTCAGACCTAGACAAACTTTTTACGCAGTGAAGGTGTATTTTCCACTTATCTTTCATTTACAAAGTTTTCCAATGTTTCTCGGTTTCGTGTTTTGACCGCGTCTCTATTTATAGAGTTATTTGTAAAAGGACTAATGTTTCCACATTCAAATAAATAGTATATCTAATTAACAAAGCATAAGAAAGTAAATGAAAATTACTAATTATGAAACGATTTCTTTATGTCAATACTTCTTCTTTTCATATGGGTTTTATTTCATTCCATTGATAATACCTAATAAATTTAGCACTAAAGTAATAAAGTACTTCATTTACTATATACTTTATTATTCGTAATTATTAATAGTTAAAATTTCAAGATTATTCAAATATTTAAAAGTGTACAGTCGCTGTCATAATTACACTTGTGCGCAGCAAAGATGTCAAAATAATTAGAACACATTCAACATCCGAACTTTTTATGAATGAGAATTTAATCATAATTTAGGTAACTTCAATAGAAATGAGTTATTTTTACTGTCTAAATTTTTGACTAAAACACCAGATAAACAGTTTAAAATAGAGATAGAATTACTCAGAACTCGATAATTAGGTAAGTCGAGAAACTGATTAGGTTGGTATTTGGTGTCTACAACTTCCGAAACTGACAATCAAATAAATATTTTTAAGAAAAATACCATCAGAATCAAAACGAAATAATTTTGCAATTTTAACTATACATCTCTGAGCTTCAATACCGAAATAGCCAGTCACTAATTTGCTCACGTAGTCTCCTACGGTTTTATTTATTGACTAGCTTTTGACCGTAATGAAACACACAAGATCGGAGACGAAAATCAACAAGATTTATTAAAACTTCAAAAATTGATAGACAGCATATTTTGGATATACTATTATAAAAACACAAATAAGGTTTTATATCACAACACTCCCCCTATATCCAAAATCACTTATCTATATTAAAAGCAGACACTCCCAATCCTTCCTTTCCTCTTATGAGAGCTGGCTTGGGTAACGCTTTCGTAAAAATGTCAGCAAACTGATCATTATACTTAACATACTGTACATCAAAGCGCTTCTGACTGTCTGTATAGATCTCGAACTTGACAGCCAAATAATTGTTTGACAAGCCAGGATGGCCGCCACAAACTCGGCTTCAGTTGTAGAGAGTGACACACATCTTTGTAACTTTGAAGCCATGACACTGCTCCCCCTGCGGCCAGACATACATAACCTGAAGTAGATCTTCGAGTCATACCATCGCCAGCAAAGTTAGCATCACTATATGCTTCAAACATGTCTTGAAGTGAAGAAGCCTTGTACAGAATACTCTATGAAAGCCGATAATTGCAAGGTTCAGTTCGACACAGGCAACAACTATGAATGTCGTTATTAGAAATAATTTTCCTACTTCTCAAATTATAGACTATTCTGTCACGGGCAGGTTCAAGAAGACTATCAACTTCTATAACTTCATTCGAAGTAGTATTTGAACTCTCCGCTCCATTAATAACAACATCTTGAGGTGTTTCATCCAAAACCTCGTTTTGTTCGGTAGGAACAATAAATGGTAAATTACAGAAGTCTGACGAAACTATTTCTGTTTTAAATCTTACATCTCTCGATAAGATGACTTTGTTCGTATGAGGAATCCAAATTCGATACCCATCATTATCACCACAATATCCGACTAAATATCCCTTGACGGCTTTCTTATCTAACTTCTTACGTCTTTGACTAGGAATATGAACAAAACATTCAGTACCAAAAATCCGTAAATGTTCTATAAAAGCTGATTTGTTATACCAAAGTTCATAGGGCGACTTTCCGGCAACAGGCGTCGGTCCAGTTCGATTGAGCACGTAACAGGCGGTATTGATAGCTTCAGCCCACAATCTTTTCGGTAGCTCTTTAGAATATAGCATACTTCTAGCACATTCTACTAGAATTCTATTTTCTCTTTCGGCTGCTCCGTTTTGTTGCGGTGTATAAGGCATGCTAATACGATGATACAATCCAGCTTCATCAGTAATACGACGCACCTCAGAATTACAAAACTCTTTACCTCCGTCAGTCAATAACTCTCGAACAGTATGCCCAACATTTTTAACCTCAGCTAAGAACTTAGATAAATTAGTCGAAACTTCTGACTTTTCCTTCATAAAATAAACTTTTCTAAATTTTGTAAAATCGTCTTTAAAAGCAACAAAATATCTACATCCTCCAATTGATAACTCGGGCATAGGACCACAGACATCAGCGTTTATTTGGTCTCCTGGCTTTGTACCTCTTTGTAACCTCGTACCAAAAGATAACCTTGTCATTTTACCATAAACACAACCATCGCAGTCAACCGTATCGGGAGAGAATGCAACTCCATTGCGAGTCAAGAATTGTTTTACATGACGTTTATTCTGGTGACACAGTCTCTCGTGCCATACTTGCAGGCTAACGCCGTCTTTTAAAATGCAAACATTATCTGTTTTCACACGCATAACTAAATAATACAGATTGCCATTTCTAATACTCATAGCAACAGTTTGAGCATCCTTATTTTTAAAAACTCGTTTATTTTTGTCAGCAAACTCTGTATAGCCGTTATCAAGCGCTGATCCAGCAGAAAAGAGATTTTGTTTTGCGTCAGGTACATACCAAACATTATTCAGGATAGAAGGTCTCCAAGCACCATTGACTCCCATCTCAACATCAATTCTTCCATATCCCATAGCATACATAGTCCGACCATCACCCAACCTCAATGGCTTAGGGTTGTCAAAAGACGTGTAACTCTGAAACCAGTTAGAATTAAATGTAATATGGTGAGACGCACCAGAATCAACAATCCACCTAGTGTCTTGATTACCACAACTGCCAACAAAAGCATCACCTTCAGAATTTTCGTTTGAAGTATTTCCCTTCTTTGTCTTTTTAAAAGCAAAACATTTAGATTTTACATGACCAAATTTACCACAGTGAGAACACTTCTTGTTCTTATTTTTCGCTAGTAACGCAACAGAAGACGAAGTAGATGTAGAGGGTCTAACTTCCTGCAATCGTTGCTCATGAAGCCGAAGTCTTTCCATAAGAATTGGAATACTCCTCTCTGTCTTCAGTACAGATTCCCAAGCGTTTTTAAACTCCAGGTAATCCGACGGTAGAGTATTTAGTATCCTATTCATTAAGAGAGACGTAGGAAGACTACCTTCATCCTTCAATTCTTCATTAAGCTGCTGCCACAGCGTCTGTAGCTTCGAAACATGTGTAGCAATATCATCAGAACTATCTTTAGTATAAGTGAATAATTGACAATATAAAAGATCTAACCTTCGATCGTTTTTCTGTTCATAAATAGAGTGCAAAATATCCCACATCTCTTTACCAGTTTTAGAGGTCAGGATATGCCTCTTCGGCTCAGCACCAACACTAGTACCAATCAGATACCGCACAAGAGCATCACGTTCCTCAAACTGTTTAAGCGACCTTTTATATGCAGCAATTTCATCTTCTGAAGCTCCATCTGTTGGCAACGAAGGATATTTTTCCACGCCCGAAACAATATCAGATAAATTATTTACCGACAATTGTAGGTTGGTATCAAATTTCCAAGTTAACCAATTTTCTGATCCTTGCAGTTTCTCAATTATTTGTCGGTCCATTTTTATGAGACTAGCCATAATAATTTATTGAATAAGGCCCATAACCTAATGAAACACACAAGATCGGAGACGAAAATCAACAAGATTTATTAAAACTTCAAAAATTGATAGACAGCATATTTTGGATATACTATTATAAAAACACAAATAAGGTTTTATATCACAACAGACCGCGACTTCGTCCGCGTAGAATAGTTATTTAGGGCAGTGTTTAAATTTTCTTCTTATTACCCAAGCGCCATATACCCAATGTTCATCGATTTTACTTTAAAAATTACGGATTTCCATACTAACTTTTCTTTTGACCACTTTAGATCGTGAATTTCCAAAAATCCTTTCTTAGTGCACCCTTGGACCTCATAAGGAACCTACGTACTATATTTGGAATCTCTAGTCCCAGCGGTTTGGGCTGTGCGTTGATATGTCAGTCAGTCAGTCATTCAGTCAGTCAGTATTCATTTTTATTTATATAGATACCTAAGAACAACGAACGCGAAGCCTCCGATGCGCGTTGCTCTGCAGAGACGCAGTGCGGCGCGCGTTCATCGGCATTGCTTGCTGACACTTCGCGTGGACGCGTACGTACAGATACAGACGTGGCGCGGCGCGGGGTGGTTGCCACCTGCAACGATGTGTGGTGCTTCATAAACGCGCATACACAATTCGCCAGCTGCGGTCGCCGCGCCGCCCGCACCGCACCGCGTGCGATGTGCGGTGCTCCTTAGAATACAGAGTACACTTATTTGCTGCTGCTATAAAGGTTTTATACATAGATGTGGCAGCTTCAATAAATAGTCCAGTGTATGCCTAAGAGTGGATTAATATGAGGTAGGTAAAACAGAACCATGTTTACGAGTATGCCCGCGACGCACCAGAGGACGCTACCAGCTAAAAACAAACGATATTTCGCAAACTAACATGTAAAACGAAATATGAGTGATAATGTATACCTATAAAGAGATATATGGAAACTTATAGAGAGAGATGTAAACTTAAAACGTAGAGGCAATTAATAAATGAACCTTTTACATTTAAAAAAAATACCGTAATCTAGTATCCACACAGATATCTACTTAATTTGGGTTAGTGTGAGCGTGAAAATTTATATAAGTGAAAGTGAATAATTTACAGAATAACACAGCTAAGTGATTGAAAAATCTGCGCAATGTTGGCGCAATGATTGGTGATAAAATACAAATTAATGAGGCATTCTATCTGACGGTAATAAGAGCAAGTGGAATCCAAAATAAAAAATCCGTTGGCTTAGACAAGTGGCATTCGTTTCATAACGATAAGATATCGAACTTCGTCATCATAGGCCATATTGATTGGTTAGCTACAGCGTATTCGCTTCCGCTACCAACTTACTTAGAGCTACGATTGGCCATGTGATTTAACGACGGCTGAAGTCAGTCCTATACATTTGATCTTATCCGCCGTCGTGGTGGAGTGGACTTTATAGTCCGGGTTTCAATCCTGGTAGCGGCAAATATTTGTGTGACGAACACGAATATCTATTTGCGAGTCATTGTTGTTTATATATTTATTTAAGTTTATTTTTAAAAATATCTAAAATTATTATGTGCTTATATTTTAAAAAACCAAAACACAAGTTCTTAATGATACTTACTTTGGGCTAGATAATTGGTGTGAGTGTGGAAATATATTATTAATAATTATTATCGAACTTCGCTATCGTTTCTCTTTGTTACTTTGTCTTCGGTCCCAGGATGCCCGCACAAACCAGCCTCAACTGAAAGGACCACATCCATCAAGAGATGAAAGTAGTAAAAGAAGATAAAACTTAAATTTTGTTAAAAACAAAACTTGCAACTGTACACTGTCTGCTATGATACCAGACTAATATTGATTAGGTACTTGTTAGTACAGATACCGTTTTACCAGGCCTTACCTCTCAAAACCATAATACAAGTTTAGAAATTATTCAATCAAAGAACTTCTCGATTGAATAATAAATTAGCCCTTATTTCCCCCGAGTACGGTTCGAGTTTTGTCCTGATTTCCCGACTTTAATCCTTTTCAAAAGGTCCGGGTAAAATTACAAATTCTGATAATCAGGCTGCTGGTATAGTGAACCACCCTTGAACCGTGACACTTCAAATTATTGAGTAACTTAAGTATGTTATGTTAGAGAAATAGGTCGAGGCTGTGCGTACTTACATGAAAAATGGTTCTGTGTTAGGGCGTTTGCACTCTGTGCCGCGATCCTTTAACTGGCGCTACCACCAGCTTTCCATCTCTCCCTCTACATTTTGACAACACAGCACACTCCAAAGCACCCTCTGGCGTTCCGCTCCTTTCCAATTCGAACTATCGATCGAGACTGTACGGGTTAGAGAGTCCCCCGCGGGAGATGGTCGCCGGCTAGAAATCCTCCAGAAAGGTTCGCATTACATGCTAAAGGATACACCAAGGTCTTCGATTTCGCCCTGCGGCCACCAGCACTAGTCAGCAAAAAAAGTTCAGAGGCGGCATTACCCACGTTCGGGGGATAAAAAATGCAAAATTACGTCATAATAATGGTCGATGAAGCCTATGAAAGGTACATAAATAAGAAATTGATTATATAAGTGTTTAAAATAATATAATATAAAAGACTCTTATAATTTTATATTATTTTTCTTTATAAAAAGGTCATTATTGGATTAATTTGGAAGCCAAAAAGCTATGTCTGCAAGTACGACACGGTGAATGGTCGTTTCAAAAGGCGTCATGAGCTCGACGTAGTGGAGACTACCACAGTTTCGTAACAGCGGGATCTGACGGGTACATAAAAATGCTTGCAGCAACGTTATACCGGTTACTGTGGTGCTCGACACTAGTTTTTACTTGCAACTCGATTTTACATTTGAATACACGCAACTTATAAGATTGCTGTTAGGTTTTCAGCGTTTATGTAATATTTTTACAAACAGAATATAGAACGAAAAATCTTTTAACTTTTGACTTAAAAATTATTTTGGATATTTTAAATACTACACCAATCAAAGACACCTATACTTACTAATGTGGGAATAATATTGTCAAACTTACATAGTAATTTGTACATTCTTTTCTTCCGTAGTGTACTCACAAAACTTGGTACCGCCAAAATTGGTAACTTTTTTGGGCGGGATTTGTGAGTAGAGTTAGAAAGTTTGAAATAGTGAAAAAAAATCACCTGTTCACTTGTTTGCTTAACTTTCGTGATCGACGACTCAAAAGTTGATAGAAACCTTATATTTTGATGTCATACATGCATGTTAAATTTAATTGCAATAAGTTAAATTATACTCGAGTTATCGTGCTAAGGCACAGACACACACAGACAAACACCCAGACATAATTCACTTCAAACAAAATATAATAATATCAAAAATACACATAACTTAAAGAGGAAATTCATAGAATATGGAAGCTCAATGAAATTCACATTGTGCCTCTGGTGCGCTCCAGGACTGGAATTATACCCAAACAATTACATAGTAATATCAAGATTTTAAATTTATCGGAAAACTCATACATTACGATGCAGAAGGCAGCAATACTTAACACATGTAGGATTGTCAGAAAATTTTTATTAGATTCAAGTAGTCAGTTTGATAAAGTGACCTCTAACGCTTGGTGAAAGCGTTATGTCTACATAACCCCGTAAAAAGGAGAAACAAGTAAATTTCAATAAATCATAATACTAATAATAAAAATACACGAAACGTAACTCTCTCTCTCTCTCTCTCTCTCTCTCTCTCTTTCTATCTTCACTAACTTATATCTCCCTCTCAACTTCCGTTCGCCTCGCTCGATCACACGTTTCGTAACGCTCTTGTTACGCATTCACCAGCTTACTCCCCAAGTCAAGAGTGCGTACCTAAAGAATTTTTACTTCGAAAAGTGACATAGTTTGAAAACTCTGAAGCTATTTTCAGAAAATGTTCATATGAGAAAAAGTAGCATCTTGCTAAGAATATAATATAATAGTTATTTTGTTTTCAGGTGGTTTTCACAGTGTGCAGTGTGCTATGCAGCCGGTGGAAGCTCCATCAGTCACTATGACCAAGGTCACCAGCTCATTCGCCTCAATCCACCAAAACAGTCGTGAATTAAATTTAATGTCATACGTTATTTATATCAACATTTAATTTGCGTTTATTTATTGAAGCTCTGTATTGACAGGCAAGGAGCAGCATTCCGCGCGGGAAATTACAGCTTTTACAGCGCAGGGCTGCAGTAAAGCTGTAATTACAGTATCGAGCGCAACAAGTGAGTTACAAGCGGCGAGTGAATAACTGACAGTGCTATACAGGCTACTCGCATGATTCCACCATTATAAATATTAGCTGTAGAGACACTGTATAATCTTCTGTGCCTAATAAATATTTAGTTTCAGTCCCCGTGTAAACTCTTGGATTGACTTGAGTCCAACATTCCAGAAGAGTTTTAAGTTTTTACTTAATTTTTATTCCGATGTTCCAATGGAAACGGAAAATTCTGGAAAACTCTTCATTGTAGATGGATTTACAATAGCCACAGATAAGTGTGTCCAGGTTGGGATAGCAGCAGTAGCCTTGAAGAAACATGGCTTGTTACCGGCTCTCTAAATGAATCATCTTAAAAACACTTTATTCACCTCCGTGGTCGGGATAAGTTATTCGTTTTTTACTCAAATTTGTACTCGGTTTGGTGGGTAGTAGCCTGATAAGTTCGCCGTCCAATTTGGGCTAAACCAAGATAGATTCATGTCCCAATTGAGCTACTGCTCAAACTAGTACAAATAACATACTAGCAAAACAACTCTTTTCTACGAAGCACTCATTATCTGGCGAGCGAGCGTCGTAAACAGCGGGTCGGAGGCGAGCGGTGACACATCGCTGTGATTCACAGGCGCTGGACTGCGCGTGCACAAGAATCTGTGACGTCACCGCACGTCCGGCGTCTATTTGACAAACTGAACGAATTTTATCGAGCATCGTTCTCATTTGGAGTGCGTTCCAAAACCAGGTGAAGCCAAGTAGACAGCGTAAGAAAGCTTTCTAATTGGTGAAAATTAACTATAGTTTAACAAAACTAACCAATGGTGAAAGCGCTTCTTAATAACGACCAATAGTGAGCTACCATTTACTCTACCCCGAGTAAATTGAGATCGTTTTGGAACGCACCCTTAATAGCGATGTTGTGTGGTGTTAGGTTGAGACTTATAATCTTATAATATAAGTTACCCGATTTTTTTCATCTTTGTAATCATTATATTAGAATGATTACAAAGATGAAAAAAATCGGGAGTGGTCTCCCCTTGACTTTCTCGTATACCGGAAACGACTCAAAGGTTGATAGAAACTTCAAGAAATATATTAACTAAAAACGCCTATAGAATTAAAAAAAAACTACACAAGCAAACTAAAGAACGCTGTGTACGATTAAAGCACAAACTCTATTGTCACACTGTGACTACAGTCTATACAATCAGATATGTGGGATTGTAGATTTTTGATCATAGTTATTTTAACGCATTCGTGATTGTGCCACATACTCCTTTTTGATGATAAGAAAACTTATTTAGGTCAAAACTCCTCCAGCCCCACGAAGTAACTAGAGTTGTGTAGCTCGCGAATGAGTGATATAAAAGATATATATCTTCACGAAAGAGCTAATGTATCTTTAGCTCAGGTGACGTTCAATTATATCTTTATATCATTTATATCAATGTGTCATAGATAATACGGACGACGGATACCGAATGAATGGCTTGCGAATGAGTGATATAAAAGATATATATCTTCACGAAAGAGCTAATGTATCTTTAGCTCAGGTGACGTTCTTTATATCAATGTGTCGTAGTTCAGTTTGATAGATACGGACGACGGATACCGAATGAATGAACGATTCCGATCACAGAGAGAGAGAGAGAGAGACGAACACAACTTTGTCTAAGCGACACACCGACACACAGTCTCTCAAATCTATGGACACGACTCCAAGATATAGTTTGATGATTAATATCACTTTTCAGACACTTTGGTTTAAAGCGACATAATAACGCTAAAGATAGATATAGTTCTTATCAACTATATCTATCTTTAGTACAAGGCAGGCAATGTATCTTTAATGAGATACTGATATACAAGAGTGATATATATCACTGAGTTGAAAAGATATATATCTATCTTTTCACTTTAGTGATATGTTTGGCGCATCGCTAGAAGTAACCAACCATGAACTGGAACGACACAGTACGGGAGTGAGACGCGACGAAAATAATAACCAAAATTACGCAATCTCAGAATACCTACAAAATTGTGTACAAAAAATCATTAAATTGACTAGAAACTTATGGAATAATTTTATTTTTGCGTTTACAAGCGTTTTAGCGGTTTTTTTTTGCGTTTGTACGCGTAAATATTAATACTAGAAAAATGCGCTGAAAAAAATCGTCCCGCCTGAGGCAAGTCGATTTTTTTCAGTGCATTTTTCTAGTATTAGAGAAACTTAATATTCTCTTAGATTTGCGCGAGCACTACACATTATAAATAAAACAACTTTTACGGATTTAGCTGTCATCCCGATGTCATCCCGTTACCACGAAAGCTGAAAAGCGTTACGAAACGTCAGGCAACAATAACATCATGTAAAATCTAATTACACGCGAGTTAAATCCGTAAAGTTGTTTTATTTATAATCAGAGAAACTTATTACGACACCGACTGGTTTTTATTTTTCAGGACTATAATTTGCAATTAGCGGGTCTGTAGTGTAACTATAATAATTATTACACTTTGAAACTCTCTTCGGTTTCACTAAGAAAAATCATTGGAAATTCCTGTCACTTGACCTTGACAAGGAATTACTAATGATTTATCATTTTCAATCGGTACTGAGGTACGGAGCAGAAATCAAACCCAAATCATACCGCATTAATATTAAAGTAAAAAATATCCTTTAATTAACTCGAATCTACAAGTTTCTCTTCTTATATCGGGACTTTAAATTTCGTATTTTTAATATCTAAGTTGGTATATTTGATCTACGACAAAATCTTGGCTGGAATTGAATCTTATGTCGTAGCACAGATAATATGGTTATGGGTAAGTATTCAATTTAATTACCTATAACTATGGATTAAATATTAATTAAATATGGAACTTAAAAAAATATATTATTAGATTAACTTTAGTATCCGTATGCTCCCAAATCAAATAGGTAGCGGTTTCAGAATAGTTCCCCTTATGTTCGTCGGTTCACGCCTGTTGCCCGCAGCCGAGCGCCGAACGTTTCTACCTTTTGTATTCATAACCTCCGCATCATCTCGGTGCTTGTGCCGAATTTGCCTCACCGCTTGTGACCTTCCATTTATTTACTTTCGGGTATGTTGCGTGTGAATGAAGAAAGGTAAGCGGCGGTTTCGAACTCAAGTTTTTGAAGGCGTAACTTGCCATGGTCGTTACACTCCACGTTCTTAGGATAGTTTGCAGTCTAGTGTCTAGTAAGGAAGGAAGAAATAATTGAAGATTTGCTTAAATATTTCATACAAATCTATTAAATAGATAATCGAAAATAAATTAAAGCTCACCAAATGGTAGTGTACGGGACACCCTTAGATTAAAACAATAAAAAAAAACTAAGAACACACCTTTATATTAAATCGGACTAGAAAGTGAAAAATAACTTTTTAGTAAGTATAGAAACTAAATGTTGAACGAAAAGTACCTATAATTATCATTTTAAGAAAAGCGTGGGATGCTCAATAACATTATAGTCCTTGAAAATATTCGATCGGTACAATTAAATGGAGCAGTCGTGTGTTAAAAAATACCTACTCTTTTCGTTCATCATCTATTTAGTTTCTATAATACCTACTAAAAAAACACTTTTTATTTTAGTGCGATATAATATAAAAACGTGTTTTTTATTTTTTTTTTATCTTCCACTTTTTAGTATAGTAGTACTTATAATAATAAAAAAAATCTTAACACCGCCAACTTAACAATGACAACGCCATCTAGTGACGTATATCGGAACTAACATTCCAAACGTTTATTTTATTAGTCCCAGCTGCTCTAATCAGGATAATGTGATATTCTTATCGAATTATTGTAATAGCATCGGTCTTTGATAAGTTTATAAAGTTTAAATAAAATCTGACTGTTAAAGTGAGTCAAAATTGCGTACCAAGGAGTCGGTTACATACATGCAAACATACAGGTGAAGCTTACATGAAACTTACAAGCTTATCAAAATATTGAATTGTCGTCGGTCGTTCATAAGTTTACAACGTTTAAATACCTAAAATAACTTACCTAATAATTACATATGTAGCTCTTTTTTACCAAAACGGCTATTTGCAATCATTTTATCAATTGCCAAGTACCTACCTACTTATTTCTGAAAACTTTTAGTGAGAATTTAACTTTTTTTGTTGGCTAGGATAGTTCAGATTAAGTAATTAATTACAGTCGAATTTACCACGCTCACACCACCCCACGGGGGAGATGCTCGGTCGCCCAGTAATCCCCTAGGAACGTCCGACCTACAGGCTTGAGGACCCCCCAAGGTCTTCGCCTTCTTAAAACCCGGTGACGCAGAAAATGTCATCAGAGACAATCTGCAATAGTATTCAAAAAAACGCTCACACCAATTATCTAGCCCAAAATAAGTATCATATTATGTTATGGATACTAGATAACGGAATTTTTTTTTAATAAACAACCATGACTCGGCAAGAAATATTCGTGTTCATCACACAAGTATTTGCCGCTACCAGGATTTCTCATTCCGGGGATGTCATAAAAGCCGACTAAGGGACTGACCAAAATTTTCCGTGTATTCGGATTCTCACGTGGATTGAATGGAGTGACGAAAAATTTTGGATATCCAAATCCATCACTCCATCGCTCCAAACCGCTCATGTGTTGCCGATCCCACGTCCATTTGGTGACGTGTCAGAAGTTGTAGCGTAGAATGAAAGTAAATTGCAGTAACGCGAAGGAGCGATCGTTGTTTGCTCTAAGTTTTTGATGACAACCCTTAGACCATTTAACACGGGACGTGGCATAGCGCAGATTTAGTACTGAAAACATTCTACCGTTTTTCGCGGGGGGTGGGGCAAACACGCATAGCACACATTTTCTCACTCGTTCACACTGTTGCAAAAATTGTTGAGCGCACACTCGCGGGCTCGGCTAACCCGCGTACCACCATATCGCCTTACGTTGTTATATCGTTGTTTCTGTCGCAAAATTTGTAGATGAAAAATTGTATTGTTATGTGAAACAGTAGTTATTTGAATAGAAAATTACTTCCGTGTGATAAGCAACTCCGTTTTAGGATAACTTTAATGTTTCTGGTCGTCGTTTACAAGAAAACACTCCGCAACCAATAATTTTTACGAGGTCCGCTTAGCGACTGATACGAATTCAAAATGGCGGAGGGTCGTCGCGGCGAACTAGTTTTTTATAAACTGACATGAACGTTTGTTCATGTACTTTGGCAGAGGGAAACGCATCCGCTTGCCACGTCCCGTATAAAATTGTCTAAGTGAGACATGAACTGCCAAATATAGATAGCGTACTTATTATTGCTCGCCAATGAAACAAAAACATGTGAAAACCTCTATGACCAACCACCGCTATACCTACCTACATCAGACGTTATAACGTTAGAAGTAATTACACTTAGTTCAGTTTTGGGACTTTTGGGTATAGTCTGACCTGTCATCTTCTGTAGGTGTATGTCATAGGTTCCCAACGGAGGCGGTACCACCCCCTAGGGGCGCGTGCTTTGCATTTGGGGCAAATGGGGGGCGTTTAATTTGTTATTATTTGTGATATTAAAAGACAATAACGGACATATAAATTGATAGGTACCTTTATTAAATATAATATAATGGAATTTCTTTTTCTTGTAAATGGGGCCGTAATTTATTCAAGGTTGGGAACCTCTGGTGTATGTGATTAATTTTTTAATCAATCCTTGTAGATGTAGTGATAGTTTCTATTATAAAGCTGAAGAGTTTGTTTGTTTCGTTGGTTGAACGCGCTAATCTCAGGAACTAAGATACTGATTCAACTTGAAATTTTTATTTTATTCGATAGTCCTTTTGTAGTAGATAAATTATTATTTATACTGATACACTAATTTGAATCGCAATCTCGTCGCGACTACAAGGTTAGGATGTCGTAAAGGGGGTGCTAACCTGCACCTTGGTTAGGATATTCATTACAACAAGTCCTAGTTCCATACTAAACTACTTCGGAAACCTAACCTAAGTCCTGCACCCCCTTTGCGACAGCTTGATTCGTTTTTCAGTTTGATAATAAAAGTTAATTTTAGTGTTTTATTGAGAAAAGAAGTAGGTACTAGAGATGAATATCCGGTAACTATCCGGTATCCGGCCTATTCAGCCTAAAATTACTATCCAGCCGGATACCGGATAGTAACTCAATATCCGACCGGACACCGGATATTAAAAAACTAGGACAATTTCATAATAAAATGCAATACTTAATCTTTGTAAGGTAAATATCAATAAAATGGCTTATAATTATGACGACTTTTATTTAAAGTTGAAAAAGTTTGTTAAAAGACCAAAATTTACTTCTGAGTTATTTCCTCTAATGAAATACATAAAAAGTAAATATCTAAACTACATAATTTTTTTTAGTAAAAACTTAGCGAAACTGCCCGAATTGATCTGTATGCGTTTGCGGTGCTAAACGCGTCACGACATACAACGAGACAATGGGCCAAATATCCGGCCGCCGGATATCCGGCAATCCGTCCTCGCAGCTCGCCGATTCTCTAGTAGGTACCCAAACTTTAGCCTGGAGCCAACCCAAGACTACACGCCAGGAATCGCCACTGGTGGTTACCTAAGTTCAAATGGACGCACGTTACGCATCTGAACAGATGACATAACTATACTTACAACGTGACTGGGAAGACATTGAATAGGAGTCTATAACATGTGTGTAAACACCGTTAGCCGCAGTGGCAGCGTTACTCATTCGGTCTGGTAAGTAAGTATGCGCGTTTTGTTTACCGGTATATAGGAGGTGCCTATCAATAATACCTATGGTGAAGCTAATGCAGTTGATGCACGGGTCAGACCTGTAAAAACCTTAGGTAGGTAAGTTTTTATAGACCTTTTGAAAATAGCCTATCCTTAAAAAGACCGGTGCAGTTTTATCACAACGATATGAATAACGCAGCGATTTTTCCTTGGTCCAGTTGTTTCGCAATAGCCGCCTACGTGACTACTATCATGAGCTAGCAAATACGTAAGTTTAGACAGAAGTAAACATGTCCACACTTTGTTCCAAATTCAATCTGAATACAATGAATCAATTTTATACATAAAGCCACGGATACACTACGGAAAATGTCCCGCAACACGTGTCGCCAGCCAGCGACGTCAGGTGAAGTGGCGCGACGTTATATAGCGTCAAGCCAAGTGGTAAACGATACTCAACGTTTCTATCAAACGAAATACCAATTTTTGACTACTACTCATACATTTGTCACGACGATCGCCATAGAGCTTTTTCAGTAATACGTCAGTTTCATACATTATATTCGGAGTTCTTGTTGTAAGAACACGTGTTGAGAGACTCCATTTTATCCAAAATCTATCGTACAATTTTTTTGTAAATATAATTAAGTTTTCACTTGACATTGGCAAAATGCATAATCTTTAAGATTTGCGAATGCCATTAATTAAGAATACAATAGAATAGAATACATTATATTCTATTCGTTAAACGTACGGCGCAATCTATTGGTCACTTGGCTAGGCACTCGTGAGTTCGTTCGACCGTCAGCATCGCCACCGTCATGAGTCACACGATGTCGCCAGATTTTGACATGTCGCCAAAACGTGTCGCGGGACATTTGTCCCCTAGTGTATCCGTGGCTTTAACCACAAATAAACCTTATTAAAGTAGCTAATGTCAAACTGCTATGGCTCTAGCGGTCATCAACCTCGCGATTTTTTTGCTCCTTGTAAGTCTTTGTTTATTTATAATTTAGTTACAATAGAAGTAGTACCCAATGGCCCTTGATGACAGCAATATTTTATATTACAACTATTATCAACAATGGTTTCTATTTAACTGTGTGGTGATAGAATCAGTGGCGGAGGAGTTGGATTGGAGATACTTGAGTGAACCCTCAAGTCCAACAAGGGGTGTATCTCGGCTACAATATATACGACTCGCGAGACCCCTCCGTCCCGGCAAGGCCACTCAGACAACACAAGGCCGTAGGCGGTTGCTAACTCCTCGTTCCTCCTCTAATTCTATTCAGAGGCGGAAAAGAATTTTATTACTGCCAAGAAGTTCTATCAGATCTGTAATAAATTCCAAATGAATCGTTATTGCGGCCGCCACCACACATTTGAAATCTGACTAAGTAGGGGTAGGTAGGTACTCAGACGACTAGTCTGAGGGTAGGGTAGATACCTACCTATATTATCAAAAACATGTAATTAAATGTGAGAAAACGGGATTTATACCACGTACCTCTGTTTTTTGAATTATCCGATATTTCGGCGCAGTTTCATGCGCCATGGTCACGGATGAACTGTGGTACGTGGTATAAATCCCGTTTTCTCACATTTAATTGATAGTGACCACGTAAGTTTAAAACAATACAAAAACATGTAAATTAATTGGAATTTGTCGACTAATATCAGACCATAGGAATGACGAAACCTTTCCCCATTGACGTTGCGATACTAGGTACCCAATCTTTCACAATTTTCTCGTGAATATGAAATTATAAATTTCTTCTTATTAAACAATTAACAGTATGGCGGGATCAGACAAGTTCTTTGGGAACTAGAGCAGTTCATTTTTGGAGTTTACTCCTTAAGAATCGATTTACATATAAAAGGGGCCCGGTATGAGAAAATTGTGAGGAGTAAAATCTATTGATGAATGACCTTGAATGACCTCGTTACGTTTTTGGTGCGCATCCTATGTCGCGAAACTTTCTAATTTGGTTGTCATACAGTATCAATCTTTTTTTAGTTAAATAAACTCTTTTTGCGTCTGGTTAGACTATGGTTAGAATAGGTTAGACTATCGAACTTAAGGAGTAAGTCTCCAGTCGTGCGTCGTAGCTGACTTGTAGCTGACACACACATTTTTTTTTCGTTTTCATTATTAGGAATAAATGTATAAACAAATGGTTGACTGGCAAAATCTTATCCATAATAACGCCTCCGCAAACATTAATAGCAACAAGTTTCTCAATATTAATTTTGCATGAGTTTGTATGTAAGATAAATGCAAATGCGACTTTTTCTTACTAATATATCACAGTCTATATATTTATGAGAATCAGACTCACCCACCTGTGGTACCTGAGTGGTTACCGTCACCTATAAACACCTGCAATACAAGGCAAAATCACTTTGTATTGCAGGTGCGTTATCATCCTGAGGCCTGAGGTCTAAGATGAAATGCCTTCCATGCCCAATTACACTGGACCTTTCCCTTCAATCCAAAACACAGCAAAATGTTTCACGACTGAAACAGGAAAGGGCGCTGGTGCCTACCCAGACGACCCTTTTTTTCGGTGAGGTAAAGTCGTTCCCTCACTATCCACCAAACATCCTCTACGGCCAGAACTCATTCGCGCTTTTAAAGGGCGGCTGGGGGTGCAAAAACAACTAACACCGACACCGCCCCAACGCCGCCGTTTTGTATGTACTACTTGCAGTCTTGCACCAATTGCTGGCCAGCGGCCCACAGGGGCTGCCGACCGACTATAGGCCGGCCACCCTAGACGACCCTACATACAGGCCTACCACGTGCCTACCACCTAATAAAGTAAGTAAATATTAGTTCTTACACAGTCAGCCAACGAGCACGTCTAGGGCAACCGAGGGACGAAAGGGGCGCGGTGGCGCTGGCGCCACCTAACTGCCATACACTCTTTTGGTAGACGCTGCTCATCATGTCTATTCACGCTGCCATTCCGTCTAGACAAAAGCGGCATTTTCCACAATTTCAACTTTATTTTTTTGCAACGCTTACTATAGTTGTGACCATTACAATAGATGGTCATACCCCATCGCTACCCATATTTTATATCGAAATAATATTATAGAAAGTTGCTACGTAATTCTTTCTAGTTGTTGTGTTGATACTAAATCGTTAAATAACTGCTAACCCCGATTTTTAAAAAAAATACTTTTTAGGGTCATTATGTCTGACATCAGAATGTCTGGTCATCTATCCAGTAAGAACCAACAACTGCGAAAGTGAATGGAGTTTTTTTAAACGAATAGTTTGTACCAGACTGCTACCTATACTGGGTGTAAAAGACATGAACAGTCAAACGAGAACCATGTATTCTATACATCAAAATAAGAAAAAAAATACTGCTGGGAAATTATTTTTATTTTTTGGTGTTAAAAAAAATGCAAATTGTACCGCGCAATGTAAAGGGCTCAACTCGCACGCAACTCGCAAAACCGCGATAATTTTGCCAGACGGCGGCCCCGTCCGTTAGTATCCGTGCGCATCGAGTGAGCTACATTGAACGCTAACGTTTTGAAGCCATTTTTTGTTATGAAATACTAAAAAAAATTATAATGTTTCTTTGGACAATAATTAAGAAATAATGTATAGAATACGTTTTCATAAAAAAATGGAAAAAAATATTATGACTTTGACCTTCAATAAAATCGTAACTATCAATTTCCAGGTATAGTCTAAAGGAAAAAAAATGTTATGATGGTGAGCAGAATACATGGTTCTCGTTTGACTGTTCATGTCTTTTACACCCTGTATAGATTTATCGTTTTGGACCTCTCAATTTATTACTATTTTAATATCTGAACGCCTGTACAATTATACGAGCAAACTCTAAAACTTATTGAAAGTGATTAATGCAATAAATAAAACAAATATTGACAAACAATAAAAATTTAATAAATGTGCAACAGTTATGAATTGATTACTTTCAATAAAATTATTACAAGTGGTGCATGCACACATTACGCATTTGATTTCGCGTTTGCTCGTATAATTCTACAGGCATTAAAATAGTAGGTAATAAATTGATTAATTTGACGCCGTCGTGGTGGAGTGGTCAGTATAGCTGGCTTCACATCAAGCGGTCCGGGTTCGAATCCTGGTAGCGGCAAATGTTTGTGTGACGAACACGAATGTTTGTTTGCGAGTCATGGTTGTTTATACATTTATTTAAGTTTATTTATAAAAATATCTAAAATTATTATGTATATAAAAAAAAAAAAAAAAAAATGTCCGTTATCTAGTATCCGTAACACAAGTTCTTAATGATACTTACTTCGGGCTAGATAATTGGTGTGAGCGTGGAAATATATTATTATTTTCTGAATTTTCTTATACACTTAGAAAATTGAAGAAATCTTTCTTCCCTTACACTTACTGAAGTGATTAGTGTTTGAGACCCACATAGAACCTGTATTGGTGGATTTTTTCGAAAATTGGGATATTTAGTTTAGAACATCTGATTTCATTGCTCACTGGGGTCTTCATATCCTAAGAGCATAGTGGCCCTTACCATAGTTATAGGAAACTGTAAATGGGTAATGTGAAAGAAAAAGAGCATACTAACACGTATATTAGAACGAGATAGATAGACGAGACCGGCCGACCAATACGCAAGCGGCTTTAGTCAACCTGTCAGTCACGTAGAAAAGACAGCAACTGTCAGACTGCGTACATTTTTCACGCACATATGCGCAAGTAAATGATGATTTTATAACTTATGTACAAATGCAGTTAGTAAACAGGGAAATATCAGTAGGTCATGCCTTGGACAAATTCCGAACGTGATTGTTACGTCGCATTCAGACGGACGCGTTTTCATTCTCTTAAAAGTTATTGCAATTTGAGTTCTATACTAATTCATTTTCTTCATCCCGCTTTGACACTACTTTCTAAGTGGTATACCACCCAGCATACCACCAGTGGTATGGCCGGTGGTATGGTGGGTCCGCAGCGTTACTCACACATTGTCTCGCCTTAATTGAGTCATTGCTAATGTATATAAACGTCATAAATCTTTGGCCCTTACATATTGCAACTTTTTGCAGCGATACAAACTCGATTCAGTCTCGATGCAGCATCGATGGTCACAAATCTTCGTACCTTTACACACATGCATTACTCAAAGCAGCTATCAGTAGCTAGCCGTGTAACTGCTGACAGTCGTGATGCAAACGCGATACAGCATCGATGTAAACGCATACAGGCTCGTTACTAAGAGCTATAGCACACGGCGTATTTCAAACGCGAGAAGACGCGCCGATGACGCGCGTATACACGCTTCACCACACACGGGGCGATCGTGAAAGGCACGTATAGACGGGCTATAGTCCAGTCACAGGTTCTCTTCCACCTTCCTTTTATCATCAATACAAATGCAACAACCAGCATCTACGGCGTACCTGAAACGCGCGTCATTAGAGCGCATAAAATACGCATTTTGCTATCGCTGTAACGTGATAAAAGCACGATTGGTGGCAGCAAATGGCTGTTCTTTCCCCCTCTACCCCCGAATCTGGATCGATACAAACGTGCGTGTGCATCGCTACTTACTCGCGGTTATCGCTGGCGTCAACATGCAGTCGCGCGTCTGTATTGCTACAAAAAATTGCAATGTGTAAGGGCCCTTAATGTCCTGTAGTAGTTATTATCCAAAAACGATGGATAAACGAAACATAACGGTATTTGAAATAAAAGGTCAACCATAAATTCTACATCCATTATATTTCAACGTCATTAGTGGTGACAATTAAAATTAATATATTTCAATTGCGCTCGAGTCCATTTTTACAATAAAAAGTTATGAACTTAAAAATGTTACGATTGTTCTTACATGTAAAATGTCTCACGCATCCATTATCTCACATCAGATCTTTGAAAAAAGTCGACACTGTTACAGTTGTCGCATCGGAAACAATGAATGTGCTGAGAAAATTTGAATAGTATAAATCAGTCTAAACGAGAGGTCCTTGGATGCTCACTTGACGTCGATCAACACACACACTGGCCCTTCCTGCTGTCTTATAGCTAATATTAAACAGGAAATATTATAAGCCTTATAATATAATAATAAAAAAATAGTATGTACCTAGCTGTAGTACGAACATGCATATGGAATAAGACCGGTCAATTGTTATGAGATTCGAAATTAAATTTGACTAGTTCATTTAATTGGTAAAGCAAAAAAAACAGTCTTCTTCTCAACCCGACCCGTTGCATATTAACTTGTAAGACTTAATTGGCAACTACTTCGTCATGCATTTTTATGTGACGAAATACATATTTTATAATACTTATCATTAATAACATTTTCCATAAATTCGATAACTAATTATGGCCCGTATACAGGTCTGTTCCATTACGATATCGAATCAAAGAATTAAATAATACTTGCAAGGAATGAAGCTTATAACTTAAAAATCGCTTTTCCGCGTATAAATACACCTTAGACACAGCCCGCGTACATCCTTATTCAAATACAGTCTTAGCATATCAGTATCACAACATTCGGTGTTGAACAACGTCAAGCGAGCGACACAAGCTGTTTGGCAGTGGGCGAAATTCAAGAAAATCGAGTAGTAATAATAATATAAGATAATTAAGAATCACAATACAGTTAATACTTATTAATAAAACTTACCTTAGGTCAAATACGAAAAGTGATGACACACGTGTACTCTGCCAGCCTGTGGCGATCGAGTGTCACATCCAAAGGAACATAGACAACTTTGTTTTTTAAATAGGCAATGACTTTTATTATAATCTTGGAGTATCCACTCAAACGCCACAAGAATAGGTATAAAAGCACCATGTCTTGGCATTGTCTTAAAAAAATTTGTTGCAGTTTACCGATAGTCACTGCAATTGCTAACGGGAATGTCTATAATATGCAACTTACACTATGTGACCTAACATTCCTTACATAGAACTACTTAGTTGTTAGACGCAAGAGGTACTGTCGGGAAGCACAGATATCATGGTCAATACTTTATCACTCGTACAAGAGACTTAACTACAAATTACAGGTTAAATAAAGAATGGTTTAAACAGTTCCTTTGCACCAAAATATCTAAATTTTAATTTTTAATTTCTACAGCTGCAAGTCCAGTAAATTCTTTCTACATTATAGACTAGATATTTAGTTTTATTTTAATTATTTATATATAAAAAGGTACAAAAGTGATCACGTTAGCACAAAGGGAAAACATTTACATTTTATGAGGAAGTTGTAAATTCAGTCAATATTTTTTACTATCCTTATTAGAAGCAGTGGAAGTACCTTATGATCTTTATCTACAATTAAATACAGATCTACTAGAAAACCAGATCAGAATTAATGATAATTAATAAAAAAAAATGTTTATAATATATTTAAAAAAATTAGTTTAAAGACAGATATGAAATATTTTATATATAGTAAAATTTATGAATTAGTTTGCAATTTAAAGTTTAATAGAACTAACATTGAAATAGCGTTGTAAAATAATGTTACAACCTTTTTAGATGACTATGATTCTGACTTATATTTGAATTCAAATTAAAGTTGTCAGCCTTTTTTGTTTCTTGTGCCTTTTACCAGAAGACATTAAAAATACAGACCTTAACGAAGTGCAGTGATTGGTTTCATTGAGTTTCCCTCTACAGATATATATAGTCGAACGAACGAAACAATGTCAATGTTGATGACACAAAGCGAATGCATTAAAAATTACACATGAACTACAATAGAACTATGACTAGGTATAGAATATAGACACCTGATATTACTAGCATAATAAATAAAGTAGGTACAGCATATTTCAGTGTTTGAATCATTCCTTATTTACCCGAACAGTAGTAAGTAGCCTATACCAACAACAATCTAGATCAAAGTAAAGCCAGTCTTACCAAAATATAATGTGTACAGCACCTCTTGTGTCTTCCAACTTAGTTGTATTGCAACAATGGTTGTACGAGGCTGGTACACGTGACGTCATCGCGGTACACAGTGAAATTCAATACACATATAACTAGGAAGTGATGTCAATGCGTGGAAGCAACCTCAGTCTTTTCAATCGTCCGATGTGAACCAACAATGCTGCTTGTCCTGCCGGTAGTATCCGTCCCGTACTGGAAACCACGTAAATTGTGTGTATTAGATAATTGTTATATCAATATTTTGAAGTTTGTCGACTTTGACTTAGGAATCAATCAAATCTAGAGCAATTTATGTGTTACTATACTCAGGGCCGGATTTAAAGGTCTGGAGGCCTCGGGGCAACAAAGGAGTGGAGGCCCCTTAGCCCCAAATTATTTTCCAAATAAAATGAACAATTTTTTTCAATCGATTTCGGTTAAAAAATAGGCATACTTCTTTACGACCTTTAATCAACGAACAAAATAGAAAGATATTATTATTATTCCCTTTATTTCTTTTAAAACACATACAAAATTATACTTCTAAATATAAAATTTTTACAATGTATAACATTAAAAAAATATTATTATTATTATTATTCATGCAATCATGTTTGTACAAAGCACCGTAGGTAAAGGTAAAACGCGAAATATAATATGAAAGGAAAAGTTGTTTACTGGTGTTTACTAGATGAATTAAAAAAAAAATCCGAAGTCTAATGCGGGGGCCCCTCTTTTGTGGAAGCCCTAGGCTGTGGCCCCGCTTGCCCTCCCCAAAATCCGGCCCTGACTATACTGTTAAGATTAATGATTAATTATGATTGAAATTCTTGTCCGAGATAAGTGGTGAGAGGCGACTTAACGGCGTGTTGCGACGCAACTCGGTAACAGTTGATTTCGTATTATATAGACGTATATAGACGTACCAATTTAACGTTTTTTTAATGTTCTTGCAGTACTCGTGACTGAATTAAAAGTACTACAAATAGGTATATTTTTCTCAAAAAGCACTTTTTTGTGGCCGGGATATGCTGCAGCCGGCCACGTGTTCTGGTTGAGCGCTCAGAATGTTAAACCAAATAAATGTTCCTTTTGTGTTCTTAAGTAATCATATTGAAAACTTAGGAAAAAAAGTACATAATAAAGAATATTTGGAATTAATATTGTTTTTGCTGGATAGCGCCTGTTGAATCAAAATAGCAAAAACCCTTAGTATGAGTTTTGATAGTTTTCGAGCTCAATCAAACGTATTGTCTCTTTTCATACATTGCCCACTGTTTCTAATAGTTTACGATAGAGGCGCTAGTGAGCAATGTATAAGAAGAGACGATACGTTTGATCGAGCTTGAAAACTAACAAACTCATACTAGGGGTAAAGTTTGCTTGTGAAGCGATAAACGTAATAGTTGCTATCGCATCTCTGTAGGAGCATTTTTTTTATGAAAAACTACTGTAATGAAAAAGTGTACATGTCATTTGATTGTGTATTTAACTCCCTTACTTCGTTATTATTAAAAACAAAGTTATTGCTTTGTTAAGTGTAACCTACCTACATAATGTTTATTGTAAGACTAAAATTTTAAACGTTTGAATATTTATTGTTGTATCTACGATTTGTTTTCTACCCTAGAACAGAAATGAGAAGAAAAATGTCAGAGTAACAATGACAGTAACAGGTCTTTTTTTAGGATGTTTTGAGATTCGATCTTCTATTCTTCTAGGGACACCGTCAAAACTATTCAACGTTTTTTTAGTTTAATTTTCATAACATCACCAATTTTATTTATTTTCCGTAATTATTTATGACAAAAAAGCGGGAACACAATAAATAAAAATTTCATATGTGAGGGTAGAAAACAAATCACGAAAGTACTATGACTTTCAATGAAAATTGAGAGCAGCTCGGCCAGTTTCTTTACTTTTATTTTAAAAGTGAGGTATTGAAAATTTATGATAATATCTACTAATAATTATGTTGGAATTAAAGATTTTCTAGAAGTGATTGCTTGCTTAGCGTTTATAGTACCGCATTGTTAGAACTCATTGTACAAACGGCTGCCAAAGAAACTAAACCAAAACCTAAACCGACAATTTTCTTCAATAAACTTGCAACCTTCTACCATAAAACTAAAATACAAAATCTATTGAAGAAATTGTCTAATTTCTTCAATAGATTTCTTCATTAGATAGTTTGTGAAAGTCTAATACGCAGCGTCAGTACATTGTCTAATATCCTATCATCTGTTTACTTAAAAATAATAAAAATTACTTACCAAAAAAATGTTTTATGCTTCTGTAGGTTGCTCTATTGGATCAGTGCGAGGTTCGTCGACGGCAACGCTCTTCACTTTAATGTCCGTCACCTCCTCCTTGCTATCCTCCCCTTTGTCTGAGCCGTTAGCTTCCCCATTCGTAGCAACCTTCGTTTCCCCATTGGACCCGTTCATCTCCTTCCCATTCTCTTCCATTGACAGGCGCGAACTTAACTCCTCGTCTTTACTCGCGTCGCCATTCAAATTAGGCTCTGCGTCACCATTCGTTGCTTTACCATTTACTTGTTTTTCTGGTACATCATTCGCCTTAACTTCTTCAACAACCGCTGGTTCCTCTTTCTCCTTAGGCTCTTCTGTGGCTGACGGAGCACTCTCTTCAATCGAGTTTTCTTTACTTTCTACTTCTGGTTTCGCCGGCTCCATTTCAACTTTTTCACTTTCTGTTGATTTAGTTTCTACTTCTTTTTCATTTGTTTTTACTTCTTCTTCCTTTGTTTCTACTTCTTTTTCTTTTGTTTCTACCTCTTTTACTTTTGTTTCTACCTCTTTTTCTTTTGTTTCTACTTCTTGTTCTTTTGTTTCTACTTCTTTTTCTTTTTCTGTGACTTTCTCTTTTTCTGTTTCTTTAGGACTGCTCACTATATTGCCGTCTGTTACATCGTTTACTTCGTTTGTCTCCACCGTTTCTTCCATTTTTTCTTCTACGACTTTCTCATCAGCAACAGGAACTTCCTTTGTAACACTAGATTCAACTTTATCACTCTTATCCTCAGTAGTGTCTGATTTCGTGTCTGTAATTTCTTGTACAGTGTTTAAATCGATATCTTCGCATTTTTTCATGTTTTCCATTTCTAATTCTGTATCTAGTATCCTATCGACGATGTCATTAGAATCTGTATTTTCTGTTTCCATTGCTTCTTCCGTAATAGTATTTAATAAAGGTTTTATGGGAATGTTATCTAAATTAGTAACATCTTGAACCTTTGATAAAATTTCATCACATTCCTTTTCTAATACTTCCCCAACATTTTGCAAATCTTCCATATCTTCAACAGCCGGTGGCTCCTCAACAACAGGTTCTAAATTATCAATGATTTCATCTACATCGGCTAGGTCTTGCTTTTCAGTGACTTCTTCGATTTCTGTGATAACAGTAGGTTTTTCTTCAGCAATAGGTGCACTGGAATCACCATTTTTAATATCAGCTGATTCTTTACATTCGTTAGATTCGGGGGTTTCCATAGGTTCGGCTTCCATCTTCTCAGTCTCATTTTGTTCAGTCTTTCCAAGTTTCTCAGTTTCTTCGCTTACAACAGGCTCGATATCTACGACAGGTATGTCTCCAATATCATTGGAATCTGATATTTCTTCCACGGTAGTAGAAGTCTCCACAGGGGTGTTTTCGTCTTTCTTTTCTTGTACAACCTCATCAGTAGCTTTTACTTCAGGCGTTTCTTCAACTTCCATTTTTTCTGTTTTCTCCGCTTCTTTTGTTTCCTCCAGTACGGGTGGTGGAGCTGACACCTCCGTTTTTGGCTCGGTATCGGACAATGACTTAACATCATCTTCAACATCAGTCTTTGGAACCTTAGCAGGTAGTTCGTCCTGAAATACGCGAGAAAAACTCTTTTTATTTTACACTTACAAACAAATCAGTTACTTTAGACAAACAAATGGATTGCATTCAGAAAAAAAGAGTAAGTGTGTTATTACTCCATGTTGTGCTATAAAGTAGGTATACATACATACGATCACGCTCGTAGTCCCCAAGTGTGGGTTGAGCACACAGAAATGGTATATTTAGCGATATTCGATAAACCAAAATCTACTAATGGGAAAGCCATACAGAGAAAATATAAAATGGCGTAATCTTGTTGGTAGGTATTTCCTTGCACACGGTTAGCTCTGGTAGAAAATCACCCTAAAAACATTTTAAATAATAGATAACATTTTTGCAAACAATGCTCTTAGTGAATATCATCGCTATTATGCAGATCTATTCTCACCAAAATATTAATTATTCATGTGAAAGGTAGCAAAAAAAAGATTATAGTAATATTAGTGGTTTATTTATCATTATTGTAAATATAACAACATAAGTGTCACCATGTAACCTAAACAAGTCTGACAACATACAATAGCAGAATATTATCTCTAAAGCTACTAATTTAATTTTTACTTTGTATTTTGAATGTCACAATAAATAAAATGTAAATACATAGGTATAGATAAATTGGATAATTGAGCATAGAACAGAAACAGTCACCACAAAAAGCAAATTATCAGTTCTAACTTAATAACAGTTTTTATTGTTTATTGAAATTAAATATAATCATTATTGTAGGCGTAGAAGCGGTGCTAAGAAGCAGCTTTCTAGAGAGAATGAACACGAGAACAATAATGTTATATAGATTATTTATCATGGTAGATTATTTATCATGTAGATTATTATCTACATGAGCAAGCAGCAGAGGCCAAAATTGAACACCAAACAGGTGGTTGAAAACACAGCTCCTTTTGCAATAGCTGCCTTTACACGTACGCTCAATCGCGTGCGATTTTCTTTACCGGTTTGTAACCACACTTTCTTAAGCGCGTTATTCCACGGGTTCGTTTTTGACAACGGAAAGAGCGCACGTGTAAAGGCTACTCACGCGCGCTAGACAGCGCTTAACTGGCGTGTGTTGGAGTGTGTGCATTTCGCGCAGTTTTCACAAGTAATCTAGGACGCTACAGAGCGCGCGCAAGAATTCCTCATATAAAGGAAACTGAAATTATGAAGACGGGATTACGCCACACTCATCCGTATAAAGGTCGCAGCACATTAACAGCTCGGAAAGGGAACGGAACCGAATCGCATTCCGCCGCGCCATCTAACAGGCGTCAACTATGTAACGGAAACATTAAAACGTGAAGATGAAGTTCCATATTAAAACACCCAAAAATATTTTAAGACCTGGCTCCATACTAAATCCGATGAATTTTTTCTAAGCACCCATTTTGCTACACCGTAGGCCTGGCTCCGGAAATACGTACGCGCGTTGACCTCGAGACGGCTCTCCCTCGTCGACACGGTAATGTCCAGTAATGTATCTTCATATAAACAGTCGGAACACGAGTCATGCCCACGTGACCCGAGTTCGGCACAAACTCTATAACATTCGCGACCGGTCGTGGTACAGAGTGTGTACCAGGGATGCAATTCTCATGCCTTCGAAACAGTCTCGAGCTCGAGATAAATCTCGAATTCGAAGTTTGATCGAGTTTCATTGACGTTGAGCTATTCGACTTTTCTCGAAGGGAAGCCACTCGAATTGCTTCGAGTGGTTGGTAGCGGTCGAGACATATGTCGAATTCGAACCACCACAATTATTATCTGTAATCTATGACCTTATACGTCAAATAGCTGCATGCATTAATACCTACCTACTTACCTACCATACACACAGTTATTTTGTGATTTTGTGAGGTAATCAAATGATGCATACAAGAAGCATTGTAAATTAATAAAAATCAACCTATCTAGATCAATAAAAATGAGTGATGAGTGTTTTTGATATTTTTCCTATAACTAATTACTATAAAATTATATAATAGCTTTAAAAACATTCAGAACATTTTGTAAGAGGTATGTTGTTGCAACAGTTTTAAAACCGAATAAAACGTGTAGCACGGAACGCATCGTAACGTGATTATGTTCTCAAATGGCAACATTTCACACAAAATCTCGAAGTAGTCGTGAGAATTGAACACTCGAAAAAAAATCTCCATTTACGAGATTTTATGGCCGAAAAACGATTCGAAGAGTAAACACGAAAACGAGAATATTTCGGCGCGGGAACTGCTGACAGTTGACCACTTACTGCCGGCCGCTCGTGGGACCTCTTGTCCCGAAGCGAGGCGGTGTCGTTCCGTTGTTGATTAGTGTGCGTTACAGTATGGACTTTCATACAATGAATACTAAACGACTCGAGTTGAGGCGATGCTGATCCGTTTCCGATCTGTTATATGTGCTACGACCTTTAAGGCTGCTAGTTGCCGGAGGTGTACCCCTTAGAACCACTCATAAACCATTTGTATTTTAATGTAAGTCATAAAGTGTATAGTATAAAAGTTATTAATTGGACATATTTTCAATAAAGTAGTTATAATTTTATGGAGTGCACTAACTCAGACTTTGAATAACAAAAAAATATCAAACTCAGGTTATACAAAATATAATTTTCTTTCCAGTTGATTTTCAACAATCTCTATAACAAAGCGTTTTATTGAAAATATTTGTCAGTTTCTGGTAACCTGATGTTCTTTTGACTGTACAATTACTTGCTATTATAAGAAAATAATCGCAAGTTAGAAAATATTGAAAAAGGACATTACGGAAATTACTAACTTTTTGTACAATATCTAGAGGAGATACCAGAATAACCCAAAATTTAATTCCACAATTTGGAGATGAGGTGTGGAGACAAATTCGAGCAGTAAGGGCGCCTTCAATTTAGAAAATCCATATAAATAACAACGCGCGACAGCGGATATGGATTTCGCAGTAGCTCGACACAAAGCGGCTAAATTGAAAGCCCCTTAAGTCAAACTTTCATTAAAAAGGATCTTTTTATAATATAATTGCTATTACGGCCATCTCCTCCTCACTGAAGATACATCCTTATAATATCAGATAGATATAAACATACATAAGATATAAGTACATACACATCTACAAAAGCACAACAAACCACTACCATATACCACTCACCAGTCGGTCTACAAAAATGGCACATTCATGCAAGCGTGCTACATAATTAGACGGGCTAGGGCACCTGAGGGTCTGTCTTCCGCTTGTTGGAGACGGTCAGCTGCTGGAAGCTGTGGATCACGGGGAAGCTCTCCGTGGCCTCTGACGGGAGAGGAGCGTTGCCTTCGCGGCTGACTAGCGCTACGTTCAGGCCGGACGCTTTGGCTGCCTCTGCCTCTGTAAATGATAATAAAATAAAATTTAGAAAACAGAATTATTACTTTAGTGTACACAGATCCACTTCAAATGTTGGTTTATATTCTCTGACAATTATTTTTGTTAATATTGGCATGTAGCTCAGCGGAAATCGTCGTTGGTCGTTCGGATCCTCATATCAGTTCACGGATTCTCAGATCACAGATGATTTTTTCTGGGGATTTCATTTAAAAAATTTCATCATCAGCTCATATAATGTCCCCACCGAAGGGCTCGAGCCTACCCCACATTAGGGGCGATTAGGCCTTAGTGAACCAAGCTGGCCAAGTGCGGGTTGGTCGACTTCACACTCAACCTAAGAATTTCTTCATAGGTGAGTGAACCACGCTGGCCAAGTGCGGGTTGGTCGACTTCACACTCAACCTAAGAATTTCTTCATAGGTGTCTGCAGGTTTTCCTCACGATGTTTTTCCTTCACCGTAAAAGAGTCGATTAAACGTACATATGAATTCAAAATTTGAAAACACTTTGGTACGGGGCGGGGATCGAACCAGTGTCTCCCGGATGGGAGACGACGTTCTTACGCACTACGCCACCGACGCTTTCGTTAAAAAACTTATAACAATCAAAATGGCATTTTTTTACATTTTGTAACGATATCATTTATTTATAGAACAAGCATATGCCGTACCTGTCACTGTGACCTGTATTTAATTACTAACCCTGATTTTATCAGGGCTTGGACCATCCCTGACAGAATCAGGGGTGCAATTATACCTTTTCACATTTGAAAAGAGATAACTGCAAATCCAAATAATAATATTAAAAATTTTATTATCCATGTTACGCATTTAGGGGAATTCTAAAAAAGATACACTGTAATGGTACAAAACAGAAGATACACAAACTAGAATTTTAATTTACCAAGCAGACGATTACGAGAAGTACCAAACCGGATATCGTCAAAAGACTATTTAGAGTGCGTTCCAAAACGATTTCAATTTACTCTGGGTAGAGTAAATGATAGCTCACTATTGGTCGTTATTAAGAAGCGTTTACACCATTGGTTAGTTTTGTTAAACTATAGTTATTTTACACCAATTAGAAGAAAAAAGCTTAGCTTCACCTGGTTTTGGAACGCAACCTTAATAAAGGATTTTCAGTGCGGAATAAGGAAGCAACTCCTTTGGTTCGCAAAAAATTGTTACTAAGTCGGCGACAACCTGGTAACCTACTGCGATTGTTGATCCAGTTTCCGAGCGGTGACCAAAACGTAAGCAAACAGTGCTTTACTACAATTTAGGGCAGACACGAGATAAGACATTTGAGATATAAGTAAATAATTTCAAGTATTTGCCTAAAGCCGGCGCCAGGCATGTGTTCAAATACGCAAATACCTACAAAGTCATGAAGTGTGGCACGGGCATTTGAGTATTTGTGCAAAGTTTGAACAGACATTTGAAGTCAAAAATACATACAAATGCGAAATGGCATTCAAATGTGTGATCAAAGTTTGCTCAAACATTGATTGCCATGTCTGGCGCCGGCTTAAGAATAGAAGCCTTCGTATCGGGCATTTAAATTAACAGTGACCTTTTATCTTCTTATACAGGCTGCAAGAAAAAAAAAAAAGAAGAAATAACTTCTGTAGGGCTAATTTAGGCGCCTTCATCGCTGGCTCGGTGCGTTTTCGTTTCGGTACCGAATCTATAGGGTGTAAAAGACATGAGCAGTCAAACGAAAACCATGTATTCTGCTCACCGTCATAACATTTTTCTTCCTTTAGACTATACCTGGGAAATTGATAGTTACGATTTTATTGAAGGTCAAAGTCATATTTTTTTTTCATTTTTTTATGAAAACGTATTCTATACGTTATTTCTTAAATATTGTCCAAAGAAACATTATCAGTTTTTTTAGTTTTTCATAACAAAAAATGGCTTCAAAACGTTAGCGTTCAATGTAGCTCACTCGATGCGCACGGACACTAACGAACAGGGCCGCCGTCAAGCAAAATTATCGCGGTTTTGCGAGTTGCGTGCCAGTTGAGCCCTTTACATTGCGCGGTACAATTTGCAATTCTTTGTAACACCAAAAAATAAAAATCATTTCCCAGCAATATTTTTTTTAAAATATGTCTTATTTTGATGTATAGAATATGTGGTTTTCGTTTGACTGCTCATGTCTTTTACACCCAGTATAGTAATTGCATGCACTCGGTCTGTACAGATTCGTTGCGGAAACGAGCCGGTGAGGAAGGCTCCTAAAAGTTCTTTTTTGGGACAAATTATCGACTGGTAAGATGTTAGTGTAACATCTGTCCTGGTTGTAGGCTTTTGTTTGTTAGTACTCTGAATGTCAAGTTACTTTTCAGGGTTGATACCCGTTTTGTGAGGGCGAGAAGCTGGTAACTTGCACTTTGACGCACTACATGGCCCATACTGCAAAATGGGGATCTAATTGAATGTTACATACTAAAGCTCTGCTCAACCCTTTTGTGGTTAGGGGCATGATAGTCTATTATGTACGTTTTTTTTTTTCATTTATTATTACAAAATAATACACTGAGTTTACAATTCTACAGTCTGCCAAACTGTGTAACAGTTTGTCGGCAGTGGCTCCCGTGGATTACAAGCTGTATAATTTTATTTTATCCTTAACTAATTAACATGTAACAATATTTATTCCCATTTTTGTTTGATGGGAACTAAACCTAGATATAGACACATTGGATTGACACGCCGTCGTGGTGGAGTGGTCAGTAACGGCGGTCCGGGTTCGAATCCTGGTAGTGGCAAATGTTAGTGTGATGAACACGAATATTTGTTCATGAGTCATGGTTGTTTATATATTTAAGTTTATTTATCAAATATCTAGTTTATTATGTATATTTGTCCGTTATCTAGTATCCATAACACAAGTTCTTAATGATACTTACTTTGGGCTAGATAATTGTTGTGAGTGTAGAAATATTATTATTATTGGATGTCTTACAACGTACACTACGGTTTCTCCCGAGTTCTTGTTGTAAAAACACGTGTTGAGAGACTCCATTTTTAACCTCAATCAACTGTACAATTTTTATTACTTACTTTAATTACATTTTCACTTGACATTGGCATAATGCGACGCGATGCCATTAATTAAGAATAGAATAGAATAGAATAGAACGTACACTACCTAACGATGATGATAAAACTTGCATAACAATGTGTTCTAAACTTAGAACATCATGCATTTTATGTCTCATCCTATATCAACAGACAAATGGAACCATCCGCGATCGTGTTAGTCACTATTGAAAAAATATTATGAAAAAATAATGTAACAAAAAATGTCTATAGGTACTAAAAGTTTTAATTGCTAACACTATCTATTAAGACGTCTGCTATCAGGGCCTAATTTTCAAATTCTTAGTCAAGTGCCCATGTTCTGTGGCTATGTTTTGTCTTCTGTCCTACATTGTGTCTGAGCACGACGCGACTGTACCAAGTTTAAGCAGGCATCTAATTAAGGAAAGTTTAAGTATTCGGGTGTTAGTACAACTAACCTTTAGGAATATCGGTCAGGAACAAAATCTCGTCAGCTTTGCAACCAATCTTTTCAACTATGTTCACATAGCTGGCTGCCTCTTGCTTCGCCCCCACGGCAGTATCAAAATGTCCATCGATCAAATGCAGCAGGTTCCCAGCCAGTGATTGACCAAAAAGTAGTTTCTGAGCATCGACCGAGCCTGAGGAATAAATGTAGACCTTCTGGCCTTCGCCAGAGCGCCACAACTCCAATGCAGGAGAGACGTCGTCATACACGCTGAAATTAAAAAGTTAAAAATTCAGACCTCATTTGGTTAATTATCACGTACAATATTTATGATACCAGCATTCTATAACATGCTGGTGTTCCAGCTAATAGTGGTATTTGGTGTTAAGATTCAGATGTTGCATTTTTTTTAAATTACAGGACTAAAATACTCTTCTTACGTCGATTTTGGGGTTAATAAACAAGACAAAATATCCAAAGCGGAAATGATACACAAGCATTGATGACAAAACTCTAATGTCCTGTTTAATAGGTTCCAAGTAAGTTTCCAATTGTGTTTATTTGTCAGATAGTCCATACTAAACTGTTAATTTAACCTACAGATATCTCCTATAATTGGAACTTATGAAAACGGTCGTAAATGTGTTTGTCAGTAATAACACAATATCATAGTCTAGTATTTTAACACAAGTAGTTACTTTTAATTTAAAAATACAAAATTTACTCACTGTCCCTTGATGTCTCCGCTATCGTAGCCCTGCTTCCAGATCAAGCCTTGTAGGAACTTCAGCGCACCAACTTTCCTGTCGGAGGACATCTGCCATTTCACATTGCTCACTAAACCTTCAATTTGTTCCTCCTTAGTAGAGTCCTATAAAGAAATACATTTGTGATAATACTTAAATTACATATGGAGGTTATTTTTTTTATTTAGTTATATAAATGCTAATACTGACGCAAAACAGGCGCATAGTCTTCGAGTAGCGGAAACAGCCCGTATGACGATAAATGCATACCAAAGCGTAAAAACATAGTGGTTCGACAACTTTGAAATTGAGGAAAATGCCGCTTTTGTCAAGACATCGTGCAGTACAAATACAATTAACCAGAGCTGTGCACTTTTAAAACCAATAAATAGATTTAAATAAAAGACATGTCTTGGGGGAGGCCTATGTTCACCAGTGGGCACCTCTCTACTGATGATGCTGATGACGAATATGTCTTCTGATTTAAAGATAACAATATTTCACTTTATACAAAACATAAATAACACACATTTTCGGACAAAAGGTTTTGGACATCACTATTTGCCCCATTGCATAACCTATGTATTCATATCAGATTTAAAATAAGGGGATATTTCGATTTTTTTTCGATTGCGGAGTTTGTTCAAGAGGTCGCTAATCTTTTTTATTTTATTTTTGAGAGTGTATTTTTGCAATGTTTAATGTAAGGGCAATGTATTTATTTATATTTTGCAAAGGTGATAGGAAGATCCATCCCTATCTTTCTATGCACATACATACTTTAATATTTGTTTCTGTAAAGTGGTAATAAAACACTTTGTAATGAATGTCCAAGTTGCGGACGTTGGAATTTTGTTAATACAATGAAACTGACTGGCCTAAAATTAGACACAGATATCTGTGTATTATGATTACGACTACCCATTAGGGAAATACAGGAAAAAATATCTCTCGTATTATATTACATTATACTTTCTTATTTAATCAGATAGTGTTATGGGTGACGCGATGGATGGAAGTAGTGTGGGCCACAGTTATGCGTTCCTCGTAACGATCACAAAAGTTAAGCTACCGCTGTGTGCGGTCGGTACTCAGATGGGTGACAACATTTTGCAATTCGATTTTCCTCCATACTTCGGAAGCTAATGATCCCAACTGCTGTCGAAAGATAGCAGTCGTAACCAAGTCAGAGGCCCTAAAGTGTAATCTTTAAAACTCCGACAGCTATTCCAAAAAGGGATTGTGTTAGGCAGACAACGGCCGGCTGTAAAATCTAATATCATAACAATCGAACTAGCATAAATATGTTTAAACTAGAAAAAAAAAACACTGCATAAATCGAACTGTCCCTTTTTTTTAGTTTGAAAAATATTTACGCCTTTGTAAACGCAAAAAATATTCCATAATATAGGGTAGTTTCATCTTAACTGGACGTTAAATATTTGCAAAAATATTTCGTTCGGAACTGTGAATCTCAAAGATATGATGAAACAATGTTTACCATAAAAACATAAGCAACAAGCACTGACAAATTTCGACAGCGAAAGCAATGCCTCGGGCCGCCCGGATTGCGGAGAATGGAATGATGGGTACGATTCTCGCCTGGGGCAAGTCGATGTTTTTCAGTGTATTTTTCCTAGTTTAAAGACAGTATTTCGAAGGTAAGACATAGGTACACCATGGGGCAGGGTAGGAGAAAGAGATTGTTATGGATGGCATTCTTAATTACATTTTTACGAAGTATTTTTAGATTTTTAAATAAATATACCGTAGCCTGTGACGAATGGAAGTGTCCATTCATCAAGATACAGATGACTCCCAAGTCATGGTTGACGTATTGTATTCGTCGTGAACGGCGAGTGCATTTAAAATCAGTGTACCGAAACGGAAAATCACTTTTATTGTTTCGATTACCAGCAGGTAGCAGGTAGAGGTAGTTGACTCGAACCCGCGCGGACATCGGTTTGTGACAGTCATCGTTGCCAGGACCATAAGAAATACTAATATTGTTACGTATTTTTAAGTTATTTTACACTGACTTTAGTAAAATAGATTGAAAGAAATCATAATTAACCTATTGCACAGCAGATTACAAACAAAAATATGCTGTGGAGGCTGTATCACTAAGAACAGAAAACAAGTTACAGTGTTAGATTATTTTTATTATGAATAATCTAAATATATATAACTCAAAGGTGACTGACTTACTGACATAGTGATCTATCAACGCACAGCCCAAACTACTAGACGGATCGGGCTGAAATTTGGCATGCAGGTAGATGTTATGACGAAGGCATCCGCTAAGAAAGGATATTTGGAAATTCCACCCCTAAGGGGGTAAAATGTCCTAAGTCGCAGGCGGAAGCTAGTATTAATATAAAATAACTAGTTTGTCAGAAAAATTAAATGATTTTAGAGTTTATTTACCATATTCCCAATAACACTCGGGAGTTATGCCAGCCTAATTTCGATTAGCAAGTACATCTTGAATCGCAACTTTCGTAAAAAGCTTGATGTCGCTTAAATAATAAGGAAGTAGTGTTCTTACGTACTTAGTGTACATAACTTTTATAGTTAGGAAGAATGAAGTCACTAAAAAAAATACGACATCTTCTATACCCCAACAAAGCGAAATATTTGAAGAGGTTTCATTTTCTGACGTAGGTATCGCAAAGTAAAGTTCAATGATTCGTACCAAATACTTGCTTTGTTTAATTTGTGAATTACCGCTTAGACGTAGGCCAAGAGAGCCAAGGCACAACGGATTAGCCGCTCGAGAAATGAGTTAATTGTTGTAACCACGGAGGTAACAAATCCACCTTACAGAAGACCGTAGTCACATTACCCTACATTTACGTAGGTTTGTGTTTCTATCGATGAGCAAGGTTGGCAGAGATCCACGGGGTAGGGCGGCAGCGCTGAAGTGATACCACAGTATTGCAATTACCTAATTGCATTTTCCCATGGGCATTAGGCAGAGATAACTTGCTTATACTTTTCTCCCATACCTAACTTTCACTTCCATACATAAGTGTTGGAACAAGCACACCGTCATGCACAGCCAGTCGAGTCTTTTCAAACACCTTCTGACCACTCATAAAGGCGTGCTACGCCCCATTCACCAATTCATTCATTCGCCGCTTTCACTCTATTCTCAATGTCACCGTCACACTTTCCATCTCTCGTAAATATAGATCGCAAATAAACAAACTCTTTCACTTGCTCAACCTTTTCACCTCCAATCAGAATGTCACACAGTCATGCTTTCATCTCTTTCAATCACCATAACCTTAGTCTTGCTTACATTCACTTTCATTCCATTCTCAAACAGAGCTTCATGCATAACAGTTAGCATCTCCTGCAACTCATTCACCGACGACGCAAGTATCACTTGGTCATCAGTGTATAGTAGACATTTGACAAGCAACTCATCTATTTGTAATCCGTATTCAGTCTCTTTCGGTCTTGTCAGACATTGAATAGATCGAACAGCCACGGAGATGCTACATCCCTGCCTCACACCTTTTCCAATGTAAAACGGTTCTGTGTATGCACCATTTATACTGAGACAAGCATTGGAACCCTCATAGACATCTTTCAATGGTCGGTCAGGTTGCTGCTGCTCAACCCCATACATAGACAATGCCGATCACAGTTCACTTCTCACCACTCAGTCACAGGCCTTTTCCTATGATGGTGATATATTTCACCGCATCAACCCCAAAAAAAGTGCAACTGTTCCCAGTTTTTGGTATAGAAGTAGGCACTGGTGTAGAAGAAGCAGAAATATCAATACTTATTGCGCTTAAGTTATTGTAATTTGCTTTTTTGTACACAATGTAGACTTATCCTGGAGCTGGCAATACAAGCAATATATGAGAAGAGTTCTTTAAAATTAAACATACCTCTCCAGGGATGGGAACCAAACCCTCGACGTTGTTCTCCTTATCTTCGAGTGCAAGTTTCCTCAGACCGACCACCGCCTCCTTCACATCATCGGAACCCCACTGGCTGTCCAGGAACTTCTTCACATTTTCCTCCGCATACGGGAACAACTTGTCCTGAGAACAATATAATTGGTTTCATTAGCTGCTTGTTCTTCTTTTAAATTATTGGCGATCGCGACAAATAAAGATTACCTACGCATTTTGCAGTAACAGGCAATTATACGGTAGATTGAGTTCAAAATGGAGTCTCTCAACACGTGTTTATACAACAGGAACTCGGGAGAAACTCTAGTTGCTAGTTGAATCTATTAAAATTATGAGAGATGACGGACACTTTTTAACCGACTTCAAAAAAGGAGGAGGTTCTCTATTCGACTATGTATGTTTTTTTTATCAACTCTGAAAGGGGAAACTTACGCAACCTTATGTATGAAAAAATATTCTAAAATAAAAGAAACAGTCTTCAAAACTAAAAACGAAGAATGAAGAAATAAAAATTTTGTTTAAGTATACAAATCTAAATGTTTTTTCAGTCCCAAATCACTGGTAGTCAGCGACAGCGAGGCGACGGTTGACGTTAACGACGACGACGTTGATCGATAAAAAGCAATAAATAAAATGCACAACCTGAGTGCACAACACTACGAAAGCGATATTACGGACGCGATATTACGGGCACCGCTTGACTGAAGCGCATCGCTCGTGCGTTGCTCGTCGCGCCGCTGTCGTAGAGGCCAGTTCCATTTAAATCTATGTGTCGTGGGCGGTTAGTATAGTTGAGCAGATCCTGAAGTACTGGACCATAAAAAGCTCGACCACAGGTCGAGTAACCCATTTAATAAAAATGGTATTGGGCAGGAGTGATCAGTAGGTTCAGGGTTATTTTTAATGACCAAGAGGAATGGACTGGTTTGTGGGAGCATCTAAAGACATAATTGCGGCGTTCACAATGTGCCCGGACATATCACGATCTGCCCAGCAGCCCGTAAATCACGCCGCCTTCGCGCCTCCGTTGGTCGACCCGCTCGTCTCTGACTTCGAGTGCGCGGCCTAAGGCTTGAAACAGCGTTACGTAAGCAGACTCCCGAAAAAAAGGGATAATATTTTGAGAAACAATAAATTTATTTTTTACCTTTTTAATAGAATTTTTTTCTTTTTCATTCCGGAAACTTTTAGTGCGCCTGACGTACATATCTGTTTATTATTGCTAGTACAATCGAACATTCTTTATTTCCAGCTACTAATTGTTCACATAATATAGTAGAAATACATTATGTATTGCTCTTAGAGAAAATACTTTGGAGCAATAAATCGACTAACCAAATCGGCGACTACTAGCAAATAAATAATTCTAATCAACAAAAGCGGCTAACAAATTTTAATACGGTCCATCTAATTGCGGTCACAAACAGCATAGCTTTCTATAGACAATAAGGCCCCGTCCTGACCAGCTTGGTGCAATTTCGTGTCTGCACTGAGTCTGAATCTACAGTGTGTAGGTAATCTGTAGATTCTTTACAGAGTAGGTGTACCCTAAGCCCTCATTTAATTACATGTATATTAAATGAGCGCTTCATCCAATGGCAAGTAGGTAATAAAAGCGAATTTTGAAACGTGGAACCATGCGGATCTCACAAACCACTAGGCGACTGACTATCTTATTACAACTGTCTGATAACAAAAATGCCAGGTGAATTTAAAACAAAATCTACCACCACAGCCTAACAAATCGCGCAAAAATCCAAGTAGATAGGTACTGTGTTGGAGATTGAACTCGAGTCTGGAAGTCGATCACAATTACAGAGCCATAGAGGCAGTCAATTCCTATGAGACTCAGGAAAATATTTCAAAGACGAAAAATGTATATAACAGCTTTTGCAGGGATGAAGTTACTTCTACAGGGCGGATTTAAAGACGAGCAGTAATTCCCATAGATAGGCTATCTCTATTATACCCACCAGTTGCAGAATATTACAATAAAGATTTGAACAGATCGCAGAAATTGTTAATTTTCTAAATATTTTTTAGCAACTTTTGTAAACTTCGCAGCTGTATACATAAGAAAAGAACGTACGATCTCAAGCCCATTGTGAAGCTGTTTTTAAGGAAGGAAATTTAAAGGTCATTAGCCTTGAGATAAAAAGTAACTATTGAACAAATAAAGCTTGAACTGTGAAAACGACATCAAAGCGTGTGTGATGTGTACCTACTTTTTTAATTATGGGAGAATATTTTTGGCAAGCTAATGCAAATGCATACCTACATCAAGAATCCCATAGGTAATTATAAAAAATACTATTATACATTAATTAAAAACCTGGTTTCTTTTAGAGTTGCAGTCTTCCCTTTCTCGAAAGACCAAAGAAAAATTATTCCGGAAATCCCTACCGGATTTTTTTGTGTATCATCGCCATTAGTGGTCGGCGCAGTACGTTGCTACCTATAAGATTTGGTATTTGATTTTTACTATTGCATTCTATTGCAGGAAAGTAAAAGGTGGGGGTTTGTATGCTTGGTGAGTACAGGTATCTTATCTGAACTAATCCGAAAATTAGAAGTTCGCAATAAAAACATAGGTAGATAATTCTATATTATAAAGACTCTCTAATTAAAGATTAATATGTTAAGGATGTTTTAAATTGAAATGTCGAAATTCCTTTGCAAAATTCGAGTAACGGAAATTATGTATCCGTCAAAGTTTTTCGACTTAAAACGTTTATTCATCAGTATTAAATAGAGTAACATTCCAGAAAGCGTTAAATCTAAGAATAATGAAGAAAACATCATCATCATCATCATCATAACAGCCTTTATAATTCGACCCACTGCTGGGACACAAGGCCTCTCCTTGTTATCGAAGGAAGTTTAGGCAGTAGTCCACTACACTTGCCCCATGCGGATTGGTGGACGGAGTATAAGGTGATCAATACCCCTTTGCTGTTCCATTAGTCACTTTTACGATACCCGTTGGAGGATATAGGGTGATGCTATTCTACCCTGACATCACAAGGCTAAAAGAAAGAAGAAAATATGTTACAAGACTATTAAAAATGTTCGAAAACTGAACCACACCCACCCGGAAGAATAGGATACATCGACACAAAGTCAAAACTTTCGTAGTCCTCGCAACTTTCCGTGCGACAAAACGGACAATGAATGATGAACCATGTGGAAAAGCACATAAGTCATGTAATAATACACAAATAACGGAATTATCAAAATCACAACGAATCCATTCAAAAAAATTAACCAATTTCGCCTTCATGGAACGGTCATTTGTGACTCTACCTGTGATAGCAAACTTAAGAGAACATTTTTTTATCGAAGAATAGGTAGTCAACTCTAAATTTTTGTTTTAATGTGAATAAAGATTTCAAGTACCTATTGAAAATTTCGAAGGTCGACAGCATTTTTAATTGGGGTCTATAACAAAACTTGAATTCCTGGTGAAACTGCATAGTCTACGAATGCAGCCGACGGGTGAACGAACTTCGCAAGTTGCCGGTGTCCAAACCGGATAGCAAGCCTACCTAGCCGAACGAGGCCGCTCAGGGATACTACAGGACCGATATAGGTGCAACTTTATGCTCCAATTCCAGACGCATAACAATTTAAACTATTTTAACTGCGAATTAACTTCGCCTACAGGCTTGAGTTTACCAACATGTGCAACAAACGATTAAAAGTTAACCATCAGTTTCTGACAATTCTTCTATACGATAAATGTCATAAACAGTCGGTTAAATAATAATCGCCTGTTTAAATGTTGGTGAAAATTTTAAGAAAACGGAAGTGAACGACCAAAACTTAAATTAGAATGAGTAATAAGAACTTTGAACTGAAAAAAAACGGTAAGTAATAAAAATACCAGCATAGAATCGAACTCTAATAAAATAAAATGCCACCTAAAGACAAACTCATTTATAGAACCGTTTTTTGTATAATTTTAAAATCGCACAAAGTATGTTTTTTTGTCAATAATATGAAGTTCATTGTAAATACACAAATTATGGAATCTAATTAGAATCAGTGTGAGTATTTTATTAAATTACAAGTAAACACAATTTTTAAAATAAAATGTATTATCTTTCATCTTTCTACAAAGTATCGAAGTATTATTCCAAAACGTCGATCTCGAAATCAATAAGCATTATAGTTATTGTGGCGACTACAAAAATTCCAGTCGCGTAGGTATAATATCGATCAGCTGAGTTCAATGGCGCCGAATTAAACGCTATATTTAAAATACGTGGCGCGGAAAGTCACATTGCTAGTGATAATAGAACCAATATAAACAAGGAAATTATAATTATTATCTTGTTATATCATTAAGGATAACATTTTTGTAATGTTATACCAAATTATTGTTATAAAATTATTTTATTTACTGTTTAAATTCATTTAATACGTGGGGCGCACTAAAAGTTTCCGGAATGAATAGGAAAAAAGTATTATTAAAGGTAAAAAATGAACTTATTGTTTCTCAAAATATTCTTTCATTAAATATTATTTCATTTTTCAAAACTTTTTCATTCGATTAAACCAATTTTGAAAACTTGTGCCACTTCCGTGGTGACTTCAGAAACGCGTTTTACATACTCTTCGACAGCGTCTTCTGTGATGAAAATCGTTGACCGCGTCATGGGTTCTTAATTTTTAAAAGTCACAAGGAGTTCTACGTTTTCACCTTCAAAAATTCGTTTGTCTGTCCTGGCCATGTGGGAACAAACATTGTCGTGGTGCAAGATGATACAGCGTTTACGGTTATTTTTACGTAGTTCGTCAATCATTTCCGGCAAACAAATGGTCATGTACCAGTCACTATTCACGGTACGATCATTCTCTAAAGCAACAGTAGTCACGTGTCTAGTTTTATTAAAAAAAGAAGCAATCATCCGCTTAGATGCACTTTTCATGCGCGCCGCTATCGTTGGTTTCGGCCCATCTTGAAAGACCCATACGCTCTATAGCTGCTTTGTTTTGGGATCGTAGCAATAAATTCATGTTTCGTCACCTGTTACTATGTCTCACACCAAATTTGTCGCACCTTCGTTGAATCTGGTAAGCATGGCACCAAGTGGCGCAGTCCGTTTTTTGAGCCTCGGTCAAATTGTGTGGGATCCACCGCGAGCACAGCTTTATCACACCCAAATGTCTGTGTAGGATTGATTGTATTTGGGACATGCCTATGTCTAAAAATGCGCGAATCTCATGGTAAGTCATATGCCTGTCTGTTTCAATCATATGGCTCACAGCATCGATGTTTTTTATTGTTCACAACGTTAAACGGGCGACCATCGCGAGATTCGTCACTGAGATTGACGCTTGAATGCTGCAAACCAACTAAATAGTCGTCTTGCATGGTGCTTCATCGTCAAAAGCAGATTGAAGCCGAGCGATGCTCTGTTGAGCTGTCAAATTACGCTTAAAATCGTAGAAAATCATACTACGAAAATCCCTAGTTAAATCCATGTTAATGTAGACACGCAATTTTAAAAATGGCGCCACAATGTAAAAACCATTGACAGTCAGATGAAACAAACTGCATTCGACAACCAAAGAGTTCAATTTTCAAATGTTGTAATTACTTTTTAAATATTATTTATGTAAGGGACCAGTTCCGGAAACTTTTAGAGTGACCTATGTATCAAAGGTTTTTCCGGCTCAAAGGACCAAATTAAAAAGTATGTATGTGTATTGTAAGGCTGTATGATGTACAAAAAATTGGTTGTCTGTAAAGTCGGTTTACTGACGATAGTTGAACGTGACAACGTCTTAAGAAAATACTGATGGAATGGTAGCATTTTTCAAAAGAAAAATTTAATTTCATTTGTATAATAGATTTCGCATTATAGTATGAATAAACTTGTAATAAAATCTCTTTGGCTATGCTATTTGTATCTGGCTGGTTTTGGTATCATTGAAAGTTTAAATTTTAAAGAACATAATTCCAAATTCAAATTAGAGAATTAGATTCAGAGCGAGGTAAAGCCGCATGACGTCATGTTTTTTCGTGCGTGCAGCCGGCTCTATCGAATTATAAGACGTTGTCACGTCAAAAAGGAATAGGTACTTTCGCCTCATTATTTATCGGTTTGTGTAAGCGTGCCCTGCCCACGGTTGCGTATTTCGTTCCGACCTTCGGTATAACCTCCGATCCAGTATTATCGGAACCGAAATCGGAATCGGAGGTCTAAAATCAATCTAAACTTCCGACCTTTCGGAATCGGAATCGAAGATCCGTAATATCTTAAGGTACCTACGTCAGCCATACGATTATAAGTTGAATATTAAATGGGAAGGGATTGGATTTGGTCCTTTTTGGTAGCTTCCTAGTCGCCCCTGATGCGTGTGTAGCTGAGAGCAGACGAGCAGACACGTGACAGGAGTCTTGAGTCTAAGGCCGCCAACACACGGACTGCACCACAACAACTGCACGAAGTCGCATCGGCAACCGCATGCAGTCGCTATATTCAACTGCATGCAGTTGTCTGTAGTTGGATCTGACTTCACGAAGTTAACGCCAAGCATTTAGACCAGGAGCTCGGTGTTTGGTTTGACGTCGAAATGGAAGCACAGACACTACTTCTAATATTATTAATACGGTGCCGCCGCCGGCAGCGATGTAGTAATCGAATTAAAAAGCTGCAACGTGCAGCGCGGATATGGATTAATCCTTTGCTATTAAATTGCCATACGGGAAGTGATTTTTTCATACTGTATCCGAAATTAAGACAAGATGAAAGTAAATTTTACAACTATTTTAGAATGTCAGTTGCTGCATTTGATCAATTAAACGATTTACTAAAAGAATGAGTGTCTCGTCAAGACACTATCATGCGGAAGAGTATTTCAGCAGAAGGGAGAATTACAATCACCATAAGGTAAGACTTTCCATGTAAATATGAATTTATTTTCCTCAATAATGCTCGTAATGTATCTTATGATTATTTTGTATTTTTTCCGTTTGACGCAGCCGACGTGCGTCCGGCTCCAAGAGTAACTGCAAGCTAATTGCATGCGAACGGCGGTGGAGAGCATGCGACAACAATACACAACTGTAGCCGACCGCGCGAAGTTGAAGGCACGACTGCATACAGTTGATATTGACTTCACTCGACTGCAGCCGACCGCGTGCAGTTGATACCATGACTGCACGAAGTCGGACGTACAACTGCACGCAGTCAAATGTATCGACCGCGCGCGGTAGCTGCGATGCAGTCCGTCTGATGTCAGCCTAAGTCTAAACTTGGTCTAAACAGGTGAATTCAACGACGTAACGTATGTCGTGTCCTACGTAGTATCAGTGTTATGCTAATTCTCCACCTGCGTTAACGTTAGTGTTAATGTCCAACTACGTATTACCTACGTAACGCATTAAAAATGCGTTTTGGGGCTAAGCTATACACTAAAACCATTTGATGTGTCAAAAAACCGACACCCAAGCTATCGCATAACTTCTAATGCCATTACTAAATAACTGTTGGCCGGATCTACGTGACGCCTAAAATACTACTGTAATAATCGAATGTTATCTTTGCAGTCTAACTAAGGTGTAGATTGATTAGAACTTAAGATGAAATATGTACAAGAAAGTTTAGATGATGACCATTGGCTATATTCTACTGGATTTTGGATATTGCTGTTGCCTATTCTTTCATAATGTCAAATTATGAAAAATCTTAGAAAGAGTAACACTGCAACTTTAAGTAAAGATTCACAACACTGCAACTTCCTTCTTATAGTCTTATTTGTTGTATCTTACTTGAGCAAGGAAAGGCTATTGAAAATGGTAAAACAAGCACTGAAATTCATAGCAGAAACGTCATTGTACCTGATACAGCTATCAAGCATGCTATTGTCCAGCTTGTTTGTAGTGCTCTAAGCTGACTAGTCGTCGGTGGCCTAGTGTGTAAAAGCGTCGTCTTCCGCCTGGGAGGCACTGGTATGAACCCCGCCACGTACCAATGTATTTTAAAATTTTGAATTCATATGTAAGTTTAATCGACGCTTTTACGGTGAAGGAAAACATCGTTAGGAAACCTGCACACACCTATGAAGAAATTCTTAGGTTGTGTGTGAAGTCAACCAACCTGTACTTGGCCAGCATGATTGACTAAGGCTAAATTAATTTTAAACTAAATTATAATTTTTTGAAATAAAACTATTATCAGTACACAATAAAATCAAATTTAAAAATGCTGTCATTTAAGAATGTGTGTTATTTTTTTTAATGGTAGTGTTCAATCAATCACTGCTTCTTAGATTCTTGAGCTAACACCAGCAAAATCCATTTTAGGTGAAGATTAGGTTGATACCATTATCATTCAATAAACTTTGATAGGCAGGTATAAAATGAACAGATTACCTAACTAATTATTCTAAATTGGGTAGATCCTTTTTTACCTATAGATGTACAATTTTTTCAAGAATAGGTCAATAAGTATTTACATAGCAAGTTTATATGTAATGTACAGTAATCATAAGAAAACGCTAAACTTGAAAGTAGGTAGCTACCACTAACTTAATTAATTATATACCTGTGACTACCTACCTATCAAGTTATTTAAAAATGTTGACTGGTTGAAAATTTTTGTTTCAATTATTCAAAATTGTGTTACAAGTAGACTTTGCGCAGTGAAAGTAGTGTTATTTTAATGCACAAGCATCCATGTTGACAAGCAGTTATGAAGAATCATTGAAATATATAGGTTTTGTGGTGTGTATGACATTGAGATTTTTAAAGTGGACCTATCAGTTGCCATCATGAGGCCTGTTGCCATGAATTTTTCACCAAGCACCTTAGATGCATTAAAATATGTGACATCCATATTTTAATGCAAACATCAAGATAGAATAAATTACCAAACAAAGAAATGGCTCAAAGGTCGTGTGGAGTAAAATAATATGTATTATGAATTTAATTAAAATTATTTGAATTTTAACTCCCTTTCCATTAAGTAAGTAATGCTTATTCCTACAATTATTATAATTATTTTATCAATTTTTAATGTTTTTGAACTAATAAAGCTGTAGAGTTTGTTTGTTGGAATGATTGGGATAATCTCAGGAACTACAGATTCAATTTTAAAATTACTTTTTTTGTTGGATAGTCCATTTATCGAGGAAGGCTACCTGTAGGCTATACATATTTCGGACATCCACACGAAAGAAGTCGCGGGTACAGCTAGTTTACGAATAAAAAACAGTGCATAACTCAATCTTGACAGACTAATAATGTAGGTACCGAAAAAACATGCCTACGTGAAATAAAGTTCGTCATTGATATTGATAGTGAAATCGTAAGTTGCACGCGGTCAATGCTTTGTTAATTATTATTCCCCAGACATCAAGAAACGTCAATCATATTTCATCTCTATCGCGTTTTGATATATCGACGGCGGGTGAGACAAGGACGGCCTGTGGGATCTCGATGCCTATTCAGAGAGGACAGTTAACTGTTCCACATTTTTTACCATCCACAAGCCAGCTGCTCAGAACAGCTGTTCACGCCGGTTTACGTGCTCAACGTGATAATACTGATTTTAAAAAATCTTTGTTACAGCTGAGACATTTTCCGTGTCACTATGTACAGCTCAAAGCATTTTATATTCAGACCATGCCCGATCTGCCACGACTTACGATTGATGTGGCTATCCCAAAGAACCTTTCAATTCCGTAAAATACAGCAAGACGGTGAAAAAAATAACTATAAAAATGTAAAAATAAGAAACTAATACTTTAATTTTTAGAGCATGTGTCTGGGGACCGGACAATGAAAGCAAATGAAAAAGGGGTACCTACCATTTTGGTTTCGTCCTCCATATTGCGAATCATAAATTGCGACCATTTTGCATGGAGCATTGTGAAAATTTATAAGTTCCCAGTAAAGGGTTTCACAATCATACGAATAAAAACAATAATAAATTAACACATAAACATAGCGAAACAAAACACCGGCCGGTCAATCATAAGACCTACCTTAACAAAGCTGATCGATGTTGTTGTTCCTTCGATATCCAACAGAAGAATTTTGCACTTCTTGATAATTTCGCTCATTTCTTTAATCTCATTCGCCATTTTGAGCCCTCAGTACTGCCTATAGAAGGAGTACTTATTTAGGAAAACTAATTTTAGTTGACTAGAAAATCTTTCTTTCACGCTACGCTACCACCCCACACCACAGAAAAAAGCATTGATTGAACGACGCACGAGAAAGAACACAGGGAACTGAGACAGATGAGATAGATGCGCAGCTGAAAATGTAATTGGTTAAAGAGAGAAAGAGATAGATACATAAAAGCAAAGAGCGAATGAGAAGAAAGAACGGAAGGATACACCTTTGATTCAAGGCCGGCAACATTAGGTAAAATGCCCTCTATGTTGCCCTTATAATATAAATATTACCCGAATATATTATGAACCCAATCAAACATCTGATTCTTGTACGCGAATAGCAAATGTTTGAAAAATCACGTCTCGTCTTTTAAATCACGGGCTCGTGTTTTAAAAGAGATAAGTACCGCAAATATCAAGTTTACACTTTTTGTGCAGATAGATGCACTATAGATTGAAACATTACCTAAAATTTCTTTTCTATAATGTTCACTAGATTTTAAGATTAAATTTTCCATAATTGCATACAAATACACCATGAAAATATTTTATTACATAGTATAACAGTTGTTGTTGTTTTAAAATTTAATGGTTAATGGTAAAGCAAATGAGGTTATTTCAATAAGTCACAATCAAACAAAGGAGATGGCCCACTCTCCATACAATTTTTGCCCCACAAGCAAAAATCTATGCGTCACGATCAAGGTTGGATTTCTGAGTTAGTTTTACATTCTATTAAAATATTACATATCAGTTATTGCTGTAGGTAGTGGGGTTTTAAAGTTACAAACACCATAAAGTTGTGATCATTACATAGCCATAACGTAAAGGAAATATATACAATAAATAGCAGTTTTTAAATCCTTTTTTCAATTTAATTTTGAACCCCGCTAGATACGTTGTATCCATTTATACACTCGCATTCTATAATTTAAATAGTTATTTTAAAATAACATTGTGTAGTCTCTGTATATTTTTCAGTATTCAAACATGAAACGACTCTGGGGCAGGAATGGGCCATCTCCTTTATGTAGGCATATTATTGGTTTAGATTAGATTAGATTTGGACTATTACATGTCTTTTGGTTTATTTTTGATGCAATTTGGATTTTTTTTAATATATCTTTCCTTTTTTTTTGTAAATTTTGCAGAAGTTGAAAGGTAAAATCAAATTTGTTCCTTGATGATTTAATAATATTTTGAACAATAAATTAATAGGTAAAATTGGAAGCCACACTACCGATAAAAAGTGGAAAAAAAAACTTTTTTGACGATCACGTGGCACGTGCTCTAGTCGTTAGAAAGAGACAAATGGATAATAAGAAGTTTCAAGATCGAATTTTTGTCTTCACTTTTTGTTCGGGTTGTGGCTTCCAGTTTTACCTATAATTTTTTTTATTGGAACTTATTTTTTTTTCAAACTGTGTGAGGGGGTTGCCAACCTCCCTTAACTTCTCGATCGTCGTTGCTCCCGAAATAGTAACAGAGAGTTTTATAATAGCAACCCTTGTGTCCCCGTCATGTTGGTACTATTTAATCAAATGGCGCGATTTTTTTAAAAAACTTCTAAGTTTGTAAGCACAGAGTAGGTAGGTAATAAGTAAACCCTGTTCTGTTTGTGTCGTGCCACAAAACAGGCGAGCGCGAGAGCGCTTTCATTTATGATCTTTTTCTGATGTACCTCCAAAATTTTCCGGATTTCCTGTATATGCCTTGAAAACAAAAAGTTTGCGGAACACTGTCGTGTTTTTGTTTTCATCTAAATCGAACACGCGCCTCCTTTGAACATATTTCGATATTTCTTATAGTTTAGGCTAAGAGTTTAGGATTTGGCCCTGCAGACCCACTTGAAAAATTCAACCTGTATATTATTTAAGGTGGGGATATTTTAATTATTTTTAGATCTTTTTTTTGTTCAGATTTTTTTTTCATTGTATGTAGGGACCTAATTAATGAGTTAGAATCACATTCTATAAAAAACAAATTTCAGGGTTTGCGTTGTTTCAGTTACATGTTGGATATTTCTGTGGCATCGTATCTTAACGAAATAAATGATTATGATTTAGTTTTTTTTGTTTAAATGGTATTTTCATCAGGTGTGTTCTTAGCTATGATTTAAGAATATCTCGTTCAGCCGTTTGATGATCTTTAGCTCTTTTTTAGTTTTGAAGGGATCTGAATTTCTTAGGCGCAGAATGTCCAATTCGCAAAATGTCCAACGGTCGCAAAATGACCAGTTCGCAGAATGTCCAGTTCGCAAAATGTCAATTTCGCGAAATGTCCAATATTCCTCGTAACGTGATTATTTTACTAAACACCTTCTTGTGTTTCTGTGATGCATATTATTGTGAGAAACGCCCTAAAGTCGCTTCTGACACTAGCCGGCCGCTGCCGCGGCACGCTCGCTTCGCTCGCTCGGCTCGTACTGTGTTTATGTCAACCTAACCCGCTCGTCGCTTCGCTCCTCGCTAACCTAAGTTACACTGTCACTAAAAGGGAAAATCTCGTTACGATTAATATTGGACATTTTACGAACTGGACATTGTGCGAATTGGACCTTCTGCGAACTGGACATTTTGCGACCGTTGGACATTTTGCGAATGGACATTCTGCGCCTAAACCCAGCATCACCGGAAACTGTACAGTACCCCTAGCATATTAGTATGAGTTTGTTAGTTTTCGAGCTCGATCAAATGTATCGTCTCTTTTCATACATTGCCCACTATCGCCTCTAGCGTAAACTATCAGAATCAGTGGGCAATGTATGAAAAGAGACGATACGTTTGATCGAGCTCGAAAACTATCAAAACTCATACTAAGGGTACTGTATCCAACGCCTCACCAGGAGGTGTCGTGTTTGGTTTGATTGGTCTCAATGAATGGTTTATATTTATTTATAGAAATAGACAGCGATCAGAGTCTTTTAATGGAGCAGGCAGTGGCGTAACTACCTACAGAGAGGCAGGGACTTCGACCATGTCACTAATCTCTTAAAAATACTCTAGAATTTGATCATTTATAAAAAAAGACTGAGATCTGAATTATTTGACAAGAAAATTCTCATTTTGGCAACCTATCACCATTTGGAGGCACTGCATGGCCTATACTACCAGATGTGGCGTTATGTATAACGAAATGTTACCTAAGACTGCTTAACCCTTCTTGGGACTGCAAGCGTGATCATAATGTATCTATGTAAATTTCAGTTTTCGGTCCACCTTCGGAGAGTAAATAAGAAAATACTTTTGGATCATCCAATGAATTTGCCACAGGCCTCATGGTATAATTACGCTATTGGGAGCAGGAGAGAGTATCAACACCCTCCTCCACCGACGGCTGCTCGACCTGCCGCGTCCTCTTGACGAGGACACATCCGTTTAAATGACCTAAACTTGAGAACCACTAAACATGTTTTGGATGGGTGGTTCCTTGTATCTACTTTGCTCTAAGAGCCGTTCATTAAAAAATGCACTTTGATTTCATTGCAATTAGTATTTGGGCAAAACTAATATTAGACACTTGGCTAATCTGCGTTGTTAGTGTCATATTGTAAGTACCTAAATAAATTCCAATATTCCATATTTCTTTTTATTGACCCAATGTATCATTAATAATGCTAATTTAATAAAAATAAATAATAGGGTATTTTGAATATATTGAAATAAAACAAAGTTTTTATATTGACCTTTCTTATTTATTACTAATAGACATATAGACTATTTTTAAACATTAGTAAACTACAAAAATGTCGCCTTATAAAAATATACCTTATAAATAATTTAAATATCTCAAGAGGAATAGGAAATGCGCTCAGTCATATTGCGTTCAAAATTACGTTTTATTTACATTAAATGTGTCTGAAATTTTAATTCAACTTTAAAATAATTACTTAACTGTACAGATAATAACTAAGTTACAAAAAAATTTTCCTAAATATGTTCTTATCACGTTTTCATTTGATCTAGGAGACTATTTTTGTACGGCCTTTTCTTTTCTTCGTTCTTCATTTTCTTTACAAGTTGCGGTGTTCCGATGTTGGTGTCAGCTTTTCTTTTCTTCACCTGTGAATTAAAAATACTTATTAGACATTGCATTTTCCCTTATTTACGACAATTAGGTCTTCACTTCGCCTAAGAAATTATCGATATTTTCCTACACAATATTTTTTTCTTCTTCCACGATTCTATAAATATTGCAAAACTGCCGCTCCGACCGCGACTTTTCGGCGTATATATATTTTTTGTATTTAACGGTGTCTGTGAGACTACCACCCCAGCCTCTGAAGGTATTTAATGGTGCCTGTGAAACTACATCTCTAGTCGCAGAAGTTGTTTAACGGTGTCTGTGAGACTACCACCCAAGTCTCAGAAGGTATTTAATGGTGTCTGTGAGTCTACCACTCTAGTAGCAGAAAATATTTAACGGTGTCTGTGAGACTACCATCTCAGTCGCAGAAGGTATTTTGACGGTGTCTGTGAGACTACCGCTCTAGTCGCAGAAGGTAATAACGGTGTCTGTGAGACTACCACTCTAGTCGCAAAAGGTATTTAACGGTGTCTGTGAGACTACCATCCTAGTCGCAGAAGGTATTTAATGGTGTCTGTGAGACTACTACCACCTGTCTCTGAAGGTATTTTAAGGGTGTCTGTGAAACTACCATCTCAGTCGCAGAAGGTATTTTGACGGTGTCTGTGAGAATACCGCTCTAGTCGCAGAAGGTAATAGCGGTGTCTGTGAGACTACCACTCTAGTCGCAAAAGGTATTTAACGGTGTCTGTAAGACTACCACCCCAGTAACAGAAGGTATTTTAACGGTGTCTGTGAGACTACCACTATAGTCGCAGAAGGTATTTAACGGTGACTGTGAGACTACCACCCCAGTAGCAGAAGGTATTTTAACGGTGTCTGTGAGACTACCACCCCAGTCGCAGAAGGTATTTATTTAATGGTGTCTGTGAGTCTACCATCAGTCGCAGAGGGTTAATGCTAAGTATTCACCTTAGGTTCCTTATCTTCAGGTGCAATGGCAGCAAAGACGAAGTTCCTCTTGCTTGAAGGCGCCAGGTGGCCAATCTTAGGTGCGTCATCATCCACCGCCAGAGGGGTGGCCAGTGCTGCCAGCCTCGCCAAGGCACCTCGGCCGCGAGTTAAGAGAGATCCATGGTAGTTTTGCTGTAAATATACATTAAATTGGATGTGGTATGAATGGCCAGGGTGCCTAGACAAGTGGCCAATCAATTGCGCTAAACGTTTAACGAAAGGAAATATAATGAAACTGATGTACTGAAAAAGCTCCATGACGACCGTTGTGTCAAATGTTTATGAGTATTAGTTAAAGATATTGCATTTTATAAGAAATTTCTAACAGAATAATTCTGACGCTCGCCAGAAGGCACTCGGTGCATACATTTTGTATTAGATCCCATACACTGTTAGAAAAATTTCTTGTCTAACAGTGTACGGGATAATACAAATGGTAGGTGATGCAAAAAACATATTTGCAAGCATCTGGCAAAATTAAAGAACCGCCTAAATAAACTGGCTTATTTTTTACTCTTTAATTGTTTGTTGCAACTTGCAACTTTGGAGCTATAAGGGCTGACTTAGCACCACAAAATTCAACTTCGACAAAGTTCGTCCTCAATTTACTCAGTCTCGCGATCCACTAAATATCTTGTGAAATTATTATGTTCTATTGCAATGAGGATCAGTAAAGTTATAGCAAATTCAAAAGAACTAGTATCCACGTTATTCTCTATGACATAAGAATGATATTTCTTTTTGAATTATCCAAATCGGACCATTACTTACGAAGATATTAAGTTATAAACATTAAGCCATTCATGCCGCTAAGTCAGTGTACGCGGGATGCGTGTGACGTCACTGTGACGGTCCGAGCGCCAGCGCAGTCGACGGAGCGGCGGCGGCGACGCGGTTGGTCATTTTAAATGCAATTTATTTTTAAAAAAGTATAAGTATAACCTTCCAAAAGTGGATTCTTTCATGGTATTTGATTACCTAAGTAATCATTGTAATTTCACCAGCGCTGAAATCCGTGGTTGGAAACTGCAAAGGTAAGACTGCTTATTTATCTTCGTACGTAGATAATTATTAGTAAAACTTTAGGTCTAGGCCGTTAGTACCTAGTAGGTGGTAGTAGGCAAGTGAAAGGAAGAATGAATGTAAAATATAGCAGGGACGTATTCAGAACTTATGAATAACGTGTATAAATTAGGTACTTATTTATAGTCTTTAGGTCTAATCTAAGCTGTAAGTAGTAGATTTATGAAAGAAATCATTCTTTTACTTTACCTATACCTACATTCATGTAAAGTATAGGTACAGGGATGTATTCAAAACTTATGAATTACTTAAGTGTTCATAGTATATTGTTAAACGAATGTTGTTTTTGTTTATTCTTACTTATATAACTATGTTGTTTAATATATTTTATTATTCTTCTTTTTCTCTTTTTTATTTTATGTATAAATATAGTATAGGTATAATTTCATATTTATTTTCGTTTTATATTTTTATTCTGTTTTATGTATTTATGACAGACCGGGACGGGAAACCTATGGAGATGAAGCTGTAGGATTTTTTCAGGTCCAGAGGTTGGGAAATGTATGTACGGTAAAAGCAAAAATAACGACTGAACACAGAATAAAAAGTAAAGTGTATGCTGCACATTTACATGTGATGAAAAAGAGGAGACGGTTCTGAACGTGGAATGTCATGACTGTGCGGCTCAAGAGGGAGGCTGCAAACATAGCGTAGCATTTTTGACGTGGCTCCATAGGTGCAGCGAGGAGCCATCTCCCACAGAAAAAAAATGCTACTGGACCAAACCAAAACTGGCTACTATAGGTACAACTGCGAAATTTATAAAAGCTAAATATATGGTTCCCAGCTCAGTTACTATTGTAGATAATAACACTGATAACACTAATGGAGTCCAGTTTTTCCAAGCTGTTGTGCAAAGCCTCAAGGAAAATTCTGTTAGAAATCAGTTATCAGTATATGTTACAAAGAATGAGTATAAAAAATTGTCTTTGCATAATCTTGTTCATCAGTACAAAAAGGAAGGCAATAATATAAATAGTGAAGATGATTTTATTGATTATTGCTCTAACAAAATCACCATGGAAAAATGTCACAAAGCAGAAGAAGCAACAGTTTTTCAAGCTAGTTCACCGTTATGGCATGAGTTAAGGTATTGTAGAATAACCGCGTCTAAATTTCACGACGCTGCATATTGTAAGACTCCCGATGGTGCTTTGATTGAACAAATATTTGGTGCCTCTGTACCAGAGACTTTGGCTATGAACTATTGGAATCCGCTGTCAGAGTAGAAGTAGCCAAAACAAGGAAAATAGTTATTGAAAATGGTGGTTTCTTTTTAAAACCTGATTGGCCTCATCTAGGTGCTTCTCCAGATGGATTGACAAGTGAATACGTAGTAGAAATAACGAAGAAAGGAAAGGAAAGTTTCGTAAAGAATAATGTTCTTTGCAGCAAATCTAAAGCTCAAATTCAGCTCCAAATTTTTTTTTGCAATAAAGTCTAGGGACTGTTTTGTGTAGCTAATGAAAATTTTGAAAGCAATAAAATAGACATATTCGAAGAAGATTATTATGAAAATATTGTACTGATCTTTTAGAGATATTCACGCATTTTTGAAAAACTGGTTGAAACTTAAAATTACTCTTTTATTATTAAATATGGCATGTGCTTTTTTATTATGCAAGGTTGTAGAAATAAAACTCTTTATAAGAAACTAAAGCTTTTTTATTTTTACACTTGATTACTAAATAGACAATCCTGTAAATTAACTAAACCACAGGCTATTGTTACAATATCATCCAAATATTTTATGTATGAAATATCGACATATGCGTGAGGTCCGATCATCTTAAAGTCTCTCAACTTCCCTATGCTTCTTTTTATATGGATTTCTTTCTTTTTTACTGTGCCCTGTTTCCATTTGATTGGCGTATTATTAGATTTAGTTTTCATTTTTGGTTTCATATTAACCTGCACTGCTTGTGTTTTTTGATCCGTTTCATTGTTTTTTGATAATACATCTATTTCTTCGGGTATGTTAAGGGGATCACTGTTGTTGATGATGATTTTTGAGTCTTGATTCTCACACTCTACTACTTCAATGGAATGCAAAAACAGGTCTTTGTGTCCAATATCTTTACTTAAAACTCTTGCAAAATATTCTATATCTTGTCTTTTCTTAAAACCGGGTCTGTTAATTTTTTTTTTGAGGTTTTTGTTATTCAAACTTATGAGGCAAAACTTCCTTCTTCAGTTTCAGCTTTCCTCCAACCAACTTAAACTTTATGTAATTTTCCATGTCTTCTTCCAACTGAAATAAAAAAATTGGTTGTCTGTAAAGTCGGTTTACTGACGATAGTTGAACGTGACAACGTCTTAAGAAAATACTGATGGAATGGTAGCATTTTTCAAAAGAAAAATTTCATTTCATTTGTTTAATAGATTTCGCATTATAGTATGAATAAACTTGTAATAAAATCTCTTTGGGTATACTATTTGTATCTGGCTGGTTTTGGTATCATTGAAAGTTTAAATTTTAAAGAACATAATTCCAAATTCAAATTAGAGAATTAGATTCAGAGCGAGGTAACGCCGCATGACGTCATGTTTTTTCGTGCGTGCAGCCGGCTCTATCGAATTATAAGACGTTGTCACGTCAAAAACTATTGTTAATTTATTTGCTTCTAACAATATGCCGAGGCAGATTTCTAAATGCACCGCAGTTGTGTCAATTATTAAGAAATATTATCCTTTACTCTTTGCTTTTTTACCCGAGTACGTCCCTGTGTCAGGCGAATAGGTAAGTACGTAAGTTTATCCACAAAACTCAGAAAAAGTAACTAGGTATGTTTTTATTAATACAGCAGGCTTATAAGAGAACACTTATTTAAACTACACGTAATAGTAGGTAGGTACCAACTTATTTTCATATCAACTAAATAATAAGTAGGTATAGTTATATTGGTACTTACATCGAAATGATCTTCGCAACAATGTCTTGTAGGTGGAGTTTTTCATCTCTTTTCACAACGGCATACCATTTTTTAAGTAATTTTGGGTCTTTCGGTACGTTAAAAAAGAGTATTTCAGGCGTTTGAAAAGAAGTATTTGTACATTTCGGCACTATACAATATTTATACATAGTTAGAAAGGCGGATTAGACGCAAATCGGACACTTAACTTGTTTCAAAGACCCTGCGCGTCTAGTCGCGCTGTCGCTGCCAACGGCTAACTGGCATGGACCGTCACAGTGACGTCACAGCCTACAGCGCCGGCCGGTTAGTAAACTCCGCTAGTAATTTGATCATAACTTCGTAAATTTTTGTCGTAGAACAAAAATTTTTGCACTGTATGTTAAGGATTTCTTAGCTCTATAAATCTGCATTCTCAACTAAAAACGTTACGGATCCTCATTGGCAAATATTAATTGAATATTCATACCTGCAGTATGGAGAACGGTTTCTTAGGACTCGGTATATCTTTGGCAGTCTTTTTTTCAGCCGCTGGAGGACTCATTTCGGTGTCAGCATTAGTTTTATCATTTGCTTCTTCTAACAAATTGGACATGGTTCTTGATAACAGGTTAGCTTTGATAATGGTAGTTCTGTTTATTGTCACGTTTAATTCATCTTCGGTTACGTCTGTGTTTTTCTGAAATAAATTAAAATTATAATTTTAGTTATGTGGATACCCGCCCATAGCTAGGGCTTGATAAACAATACATAATAATAATAATACATAATTATATTATTAAGTGTGCTAAAGGTGATTAAAAATCTCTCTCATCACATCACTTAAATTCTGAAGGCTGATATTTATATATGGTATTCAGGGGACTATTTCAAGACTATACAGGATGAATTTTTCAAGTGGGTCTCAAAGCCAAATCCTAAACTATAAGGAATATCGAAAAATGCTCACAGGAGTCGCGAGCCCGATTTTGATGAAAACAAAACTGCATCATTGGATTTTTGAAAAAAATATCAACCAAGGTGGAACAAGAAATATTTTATTAAAATTTAACATTTTCCATTAGTTTCCCGTATATCATTACTTCCCAGAAATCGATCCTTATTAACAACACTATCGAATGGTGTAACAATACAGGCTGTCTTTTTTCGAAATCATTAATTGTGTGCGCTTCTTGTTTAGGATTATTGATTTTTCAAAAATCCAATGATGCAGTTTTAGTTTAGACTAAAAATTTTATAGAAACCTTATATTTTGATGTTATACATGCATGTTAAATTTGGTTGCAATAAGTTAAAGCATACTCCAGTTATCGTGCTAACGCACAGACACACACACAGACATAATTCCAAAAAAATATTTTTGGACTCAGGGAAGTCCAAAACGTGAAAATCCGTCAAAATCTCGAGGTCGAGTTTTTTTACGATTACAAGACTTCCTCTATACTACGTATACGAGAAAGTAAAAACGTTATTAACTAACTCCTGCACGAATCAGGCTAGCAACGTCGTTTATAAACAGCAGTTTGCGTATAGAAAATTAGAAGTGACATAATTTGTGCCATTTATTAATATTGTGTCTGGGAGGGTTTGTCTATAATATGACTGTATATTGTTTTTGCCAGTTGTGGCTTTATAATATGTAACCACATGTTACCTAAAGTTCTGCTTAGCCCGTTATGGGATTCTGAGCGTGACGATATGTATGTAAAAGTTGCTAGTACCTACCATTTGCCTCAAGAACATTTCCCTCTCATGCCGCTGCTTACGCCATTGTTCCTCTGATTCAAATTCTTCCTCTTGTGTATCGCCTAACTCAGGTATTGTCCCAGTTTCTTCCTCTCCATCTGAAATAATTACAAAAATATTATAGTAAAGGCTTGTTGTATACAACATGGACTGTATTCTATTCTGTATTTAAACGACTTCAAAAAAGGGGAGGTTGTTCCTCAAAATAAACTCCTTCAAAAGTAAAAACGGAGAAATAAAAGTTTTGTTTCTAAAAATATAAATGTTTTTTTTTTTTTTTTTTGAAGCGCCGGTGGCGTAGTGCGTAAGAGCGTCGTCTCCCACCCGGGAGGCACTGGTTCGATCCCCGCCACGTACCAATGTGTTTTCAGATTTTGAAATCATATGTACGTTTAATCGACGCTTTTACGGTGAAGGAAAACATCGTGAGGAAACCTGCACACACCTATGAAGAAATTCTTAGGTTGTGTGTGAAGTCGACCAACCCGCACTTGGCCAGCGTGATTGACTAAGGCCTAATCGCCCTCAATGTGGGGTAGGCTCGAGCCCCTCGGTGGGGACATTATATAAGCCGTTGATGATGAAATGTTTTTTTGAGGTCGGTGCCCTTAATTTGGAATTAACATTGTCACTTGTATTTGGGACAGACCTCAAAAAAAAAATTAGATTTTTACAAACAAAATTTTAATTTCTCCGTTTTTAGTTTCGAATGCCGTTTTTTTATTTTCTCATATCAAAACGAGCCATACTGCCATGGTTACAATGACGACAAGCCGTATAAAACTAAGTTTGGGTGTGGCCAATTCGGAACACTTACATATATTCCTTTTAAAAGACTACTTATGACATCTTTGGATTTGTGTTGGCATTAATTCTTTCTTTAAGGCTTCAACAAATATATAAAAGGCGAGTATCTAACCAATATATAAAAAAAAGTTGTCGAAGTGGCAATTTTATGTGTGCATGAGTTTGTGATAGTTGTTCCCAATATTACGGGTGATTATCATAAAATCTCAGCCATAAACAGTAATATTTCTGAAAAAACAATAGATCCAGAGTCATCATCATCATCATTTCAGCCGAGAGACGCCCACTGTTGGACATAGGCCTCCCCCAAGGATCTCCAAACCGGTCGGTCCTGCGCTGCCCGCATCCAGCGGCCTCCCACGATCTGGTACCAGATCGTCAGTCCACCTTGTGGGTGGGCCTACCAACGTTGTGTTTCCCGGTACGTGGTCGCCACGCGAGGACCTTTCCGCCCCAACGGCCGTCAGTCCTCCTCGCAATGTGCCCTGCCCACTGCCACTTAAGGTTCGCAATTGTTTGGCCTACGTCGGTGACCTTGGTTCTCTTGCGGATCTCATCATTACTGATATGATCACGCGGAGAAACTCCGAGCATAGCCCTCTCCAATGCCCTTTGGGTGACCTTGACCCTTCTTATGAGGTCCATTGTAAGCGGCCATGTTTCGGTTCCATAGGTCATCTCTGGCAACACACGAATTAAAGACTTTCGTCTTGAGACGCTGCGGTAGATGGGCCGAGAATATGCAGCGTAGCTTAACCGAGTCTCACGCCTCGCTGGAGCTGTATGGGTTTGGAATTCTGGTCCTGAAGGCGGACTGACATAGTGGCGTTTTCGCACAGTGACCGCAACACTTGGATGTATCGGTAGTCTATGTGGCACCTCTGGAGTGACTGGAGCACGGCCCAGGTCTCGACAGAATCGAAGGCTTTCTCATAGTCCACGAACGCTAAACATAATGGCAGATTATACTCTTCGGTCTTCTGTATAACCTGCCGCAACGTATGTATGTGATCAATGGTACTGAAGCCTTTTCGGAATCCGGCTTGTTCGGGAGGCTGGAAGTCGTCAAACCTGCGCGGGAGACGATTCGTTATAACTCTCGAAAACAGCTTATAAACATGAATCAGGAGTGTGATGGGTCTATAGTTCTTTAGTTGGGCCCTGTCGCCCTTTTTGAAGGGTCCAGAGTATTTCTATAGAATAAAACATTACGCTTATACAACAATTAACAGTTAAAGTTTGGAAGTAAAGTTTCCATATTTGGAACTGTATGCAATAACTAATTTTGCTGTACCAATTAAGAACACTATGCTTTTTTAGGCTATGTCGGTTACCTTGGTTCTCCTGCGGATCTAATCATTTCTGGTATGATCGCGCAGAGAAATCCCGAGCCCTCTCCATTGCCATTTGCCATGTGACCTTGAGCCTTATGAGCCCCAGGCATCACCTTTTTGTCTAATCACAAGAAATCAACACAGACCTGCATTTCGCCAGCGGAACTTCCGTTGCCGGCCTCCCCCGCCCATGTCGTCTTCGAAAAGTAATTCTTGGATCAACCGGACTTCACGCTTGTCTTGATCCAATACGTCTCTCCTGTAAAGTTTATGAAATAATTTATTTAGTACAAATCCGCAAAGATGCTTCAGAAAGATTTAGCTAAGAACCCATTGTCTTTAGACTACATCTATGCTTCAATTAGGTATTAGAATGTGTTGGGGTCCACGTCCGGAAGCCTCCTCGTGGCGGACCCTAACGTGGTGGGGAAACTTTCTCGGCCGGGTGTGGCTTTTGATGTCAAGTCCACTTGGCATTCGAAGTCACATGCCATCGTCAATTCCGGACGGCCCTTTTCAGGGCCACGACCGGGCCCGAAGTCTCTCGGGTGCGGTCCGATGGCTGCTCCCGGTGTCCTCGTCAGGAGGACGCGCCAGGTCGAGCGTTGCGTACATGCATTTGACCTCCCCGACAAAAAAATACATTAAAAAAAAGGTATTAGAATGTGATGAAAATAGGACAAAAAATCATCTTGCTTCTCTTACCCTGATCCCAGTATATTTTGGGGTAGCTGCAGTATGTCTCGCTATCGACAATATTGCTATAGGTCAGGTGAACGGCCATAAAAATTTAATACCAAAGTACAGTCAACAGCACGTCGGGCTATACAAAACTGTCAAATTTCTCAAAACGATTTTCAACCTGCATCGATTGAGAAAATTTGACAGCCTGTGGTAACCTAACGTGCTGTTGTTTGCACATATTAGATTTTGACCGGCCGTAAATAGGCAAGTTCCTGACACCAACCCTCCTTGGGAACCACTGCTATATTTCGACAGCACCTGGGACCACAAGCTTCAAATCAAATTAATTAAAACCAGAAAAAGTACCCAGCATCCTCTGCAATCCGGGCGGCTGCGTTAACCACTACGCTACCGGGGCACTGCTTTCGCTATCGCAATTTGTCAGTGCTTGATGCTTATGTTTTTATGGTAAACATTGTTTCATCAAATCTTTGAAATTTGCTCTTCTAAGATTTGAACGAAATATTTTTGCAAATATTTGACGCCCAGTTAAGATAAAACTACCTTATATTATAATTTTTGCGTTTACAAACACGCAAATATTTTTCTAAAACTAGAAAAAGTACACTGAAAAACATATGATTTTTTCAGTGTATTAAAATTCAAGCGGAACAAAAAATCATGATTAAAGCAAATAATAAGTAACATCTATGGTTTAAGGGTCGCTAAATTCAGAGGTTCCAAGTTCGACCCCCAGGAGAATACAAATTTATTCTCAGTTTTGTAAAGATGTAAATCTGCACCATTGTTAGGCATACGTCAGCTTGATGACGTAATCAAAAACGAAAGACATGACTAAATTCGTCGTGGTCAAACAATCATGTGTCACAATCACTCAGTTGGAAGAGCAGTCGCCCGGATAGCGAAAGGTCGCGGGTTCAAGTCCCGTCTTAGCACTTATCCATGACAGGATTTTTTTCCATGTTTTTCGTTTTCTATTTAATTTGGTATCAATTTCAATCATACATAACTAAACTTGCCAAACAAATAATAAAACAATGGTATCCTTACTTACTACTAATTTGACTGGATCTGAAGCTATTTTGATTGTTCAGCAAGCGGGGACTTATTTCCACTGAATATTGAACTGAAAATTACGTCGATTCTAGTTTATTAAATATTACTCACATATGTATCTGTCCAAGTTCTCTCTGCAGCTGGCCTTGGTTGAAGGTGTCGTCGTCACCAGCCTCACGCTCCATGCGATCGAGGCCTGCCTCGTCTTCATCGCCAGAACCCATCCACTCGTCTTCGGAAGTCAATTCCGCTTCTTGTTCGAAGAATTCGGTTGCTTTACGTTTCTTTTTGGGGTTCTGAGGTTTTACTTCTACCTGTACGTGATATATACCTATTTTGAGTGTGAAAAGGGACCAGTCCTGACACGTATCCCATAGAGCATGCATGGGAGGAGCTCGGAAGGCTAGTCAGGAAGAGAGACCTCTGACACTTGCAGCCTTAAAATAGGCCGTTATTGAAGAGTGGGAGAATAGACCTCAATACCGCTTGAGGAACTTAGTTTTTAGTATGCATGTACCCGTAGTGTAAGTTTTTTAGTATACAAAATGCAACGATTGTAGTTGCGTTAAGAGCTCAATTTGTATGGGAAACATGATTTACACTTCTCTCCGCTAGGGGCGCTGTTCACGTTTCCTATACAAATTGAGCTCTTAACGCAACTAAAGTAGTTGCGTTTTTTATACTAAAAAACTTACACTACGGGTACTGATCGCATACAAACCTTGAGAAGAGTCCATGAGAGAGGGTATGACTTTTTATAAAAAAAATGACAAAAAGTGAATTATTTTCTTTGAAAGAAGTTCCTTGATTTTACTTATCTTTTCATTTTCAAATAAATAAAAGGTTATTTTTAATAAACTGTGGTTTATTTTACGAGTTAAAAAAAATACTTTCAAATTCTTTTTAATTCAAAGAGTGCAGTTTTAAAGTTATTTGAAAAAAATGAGGTGACCCTTTATTTTTGCGGACGAGTGTATATGGAGCTGAATTTCCGTAAAAGAAAAGGTTATTTATAGTATATTTTAAAGATATTTTCATAAACATTAACACAGTTTACGGTTGAGTGCAAATCATTTGAAAACTCTTACCTCATTTTCCTCGGAGTCGTATTCTACAAGCTTTTCTTCTTCATTATCGATATCATCATTCTCAGTCAAGAATTCCTCTCCATCTGGTTCACTATATTCATCTTCCTCATCATCTGCGATTTTATTCGATTTAAGATATTCAGTCAGTATTTATATATTCAATTAAAGAATGTATGGTGTAACAAAATAAAAATCAATATTTTTATTTAAGTTATTTTAAATGGGCAAAAATGCACTCAGTAATTATAAAAGGTCACTCTTTCGGGACGAAAATAATTATAATTAAATAATTATTAGTTATAAGTAAAGATTACTTGAAATTGTTAATGATGTAAAGCCATCATCACAGCCAATAGATAAACGAAATATGCGGAAATGATGTATTTGCAGTTTTTGATTTTGACCTTATTCAATGCTTGATATAATAATTACTTTTTAATATAGTTAACATCACATATAGCTAATAGTAATAATCAGCTATAAGAAAATAGTTTAGTTTTTTTGTAAATGTTTACAATTAAGTATTTATCACCTGAAATTTGTAAAGCCCGCTTTTCTGGTTTCCTCCTTTTAAGCTTTTTCTTTTTCTTGACTTCAGTGTTTTCATTCGCATCATCATCAGAGTCTATTATAAATTTCTTCTTTAACTGTGCATTAGAATTATTATGTTCATTCTCCTTATTTTGACTCTTACCATCGAAGAAATACTTTAAAGGTTTAGAAGCTTTTAAATCCGGTTCATTTAGTTCATCAAGAACTGACATTAGTACATTATTTTCTCTGCTCCTCGTTTCGTCATCTTTTCCTTTAATTTCATTAGTGTCGGGATCATTTAAGGTAAAGTCTTGGGATACATCAATGCTAGTGTTAGCATCATCTTCTTTGGTTTGTGACACAAACTGATTATCATAAAATTTTCCAGTACACATATCTAGCAAATCTTCTCCTATTAACTGCGATTGTAGTGTTTGCGATTGCGTGGATGGTGGTTTAAATTCAATGTAATTTTGCGAAAAGCTACCAGAACACATTCCTACCACGGCGTCTAAGTTATCCTGTTGAAAGACACAATAAATCAACACCAACACGTTTTGTAAAAATAGAAATGAAACCATATTTATTTACACTTACGTCAAACGGTTGAGTTTCTGATATAACACTGAGCTTCTGTGTACCACCTGAATCTAAATCAATATTATTTTTAAAAGCACTATTAGAATTTAATATAGAAAATGTCTGAGATCCTAAGTCTTGACTGCAGTTTTCAGTTACTGAGGTAAGGATCTTTGCAGTTGGTTGTTTGGTATTACTTTCCTGACTTGTGAACAGGTCATCAGAATGGGCTGTAGGAACTTGTGCTAATTGTAGTACGTCGTCTAAAATATGGAAAAGTATTAGTAAAATTTATATTCTTTGAAAGAGTAACATAAAACTAAACCAACAAAATATGCATACCTTGAGACTCGGTGATTTCTTTCGGAGTATCTATTTCAACTAAGTTCGATTTATTACATTCTTGTGAATCTTCACATTCAACAACGTTCTGTTCTGCAACACAAGCTTCAACGTCTTTCTTATTTCCATCCAATAAATCAGATGCTACAATTTCAACTGATTTTTCTTCTGAATGTTTTTCAACTGTTAATTCTATTTTTTCATCTGGGATTGGTGCTATTAATTTAGCTGTTTCTTCATCGTCAGAATCTTCGAAAGCCTTTAAGATTCTGCCTTTTCTAGGCTTCGAATTAGATTCAGATTCAGATTCCGAGGAGTCTTCTTCTTCACTAGAATCATCATCATCTTCGCTGTTAGCTTCGTCTTCTTCACCATCGTTTTCGCCACAGTGGTTCAAATCTTTATTATTATTTTCTACAGTTTCTGCAATTTCATCTTCTGATTCTTCAGCCTCTTCGTCAAGTAACGGATTCGTTTTTCTTGGTTTATCTTCTATTAACACATCATCTTCAACTAACTCTTCTTCTTCACTGTCTGATGAAGATTCTTTCTCTTTAATAACTTCGTCTTTAAGTTTAGCCTCGATCTTGTCAATGTCATCTTCAGCACCGGACTCGTCAGCTTCGTTCATATCACTTGCATGTAATTTTTCGCTTTCAAGGCGCTTTGCCCACTCAAGAGAACGCTGTTCTGCTATCTTGTCTTCAAGATCTTGTTTAAGTTTTAAATATAATGTTCCCGGTTTTTGCCTACAAATAATTAATATTAAAGAAATTTATCATATTTAAAACTATACATACATATCAATAATATACAAAACAATATTTCGTTTACGGCTTCTATGACTACTATACGTGAACAAAACCTTATGTTTACAAACTTTTATTCAATTATAATTATGTTTTAAATAAACTAAGGTTGCGTTTGCCTTTACAATATTTATTTCAAAGTTCATTTTACAGTCAAATACAATCAAATATTCAGTGACTTTAGTTCAAATTATCATTTTAAAATTACCTTTTTTCTTTGCCCCTTTCCATTTCTTCTGGTGTCTTTAATTTAGCAAAGAAAGTAAATCTTTCTTTCAACAATTCCACTCCAGTGAGTTTCTTTGGGGCTACAGAATTACTGCCATCTAAATCAATTATCATTCCGGGTCCGCCTGTCAGTTTTGGCTTTAGGCCTCTTAAAGGAGCATTTTTTACAAGTGCAGGGGAGTTAACATTTCTGTCAACATCAACTTCTAAAATAGAAATGAAAGAAAATATATTAGTACTTTCTTTAATGAAATAGGGCTTAAAAGTTATAAAGCTTCCGTATAGCAAATAATAGTTATGGAGATGTTTCGAGTAAATATGGAGAATATACCTCTTAAAACTTCTGCGTTTTCGATCATGCTGTCTATTTCTTCCATGTTTATATCATCTTCATCGTCATCAGGAAATTCATTATTGATTTCTACATCCATTTTATCCACTGGACTCTTAATAGTTTCTCCTACTAACCAAATATCATTTTTTTCTGTATCATCATAATGCAAGGATATTATCTGGCTTTCTTTTTCACTGTTATTAATATTTTCATTATTTATATTATTATATTGTCCTATTTCATCAGTGTTTTCAACGGAAGGATCATTGTTAACGGTAATTATGTCATTTTCTTCTACAGACTTGGATTCTGAGTGTCTATTGGTTTCAGTGATGTTCTCTGTTTCATTAACATTAACTGTATCTTCTATTGATTCATTGTAAACTAGCTGCAATTCAGTAGATTCATTTTGATCGGATTTATCATGTATACTCCTATCAGGGTCATTACATTTGTTTAAAATTTTATTTGCATTGGCATAAACATTATCAATTTCATTCAACTGTATGCAAATTTCATATGCTTGATCATTGAATATTTCTGTGTTTTCAGGTATACTGGGATTAATATTGGCTGTTGGACTTACTATACCTGTTGTGATATTTGATTGCTGTACTTCATCATTTACAGTACTTTCCTCATCATATCGTTCATTGTTGTCTGTAGCATTTTCTTTTTCTACAGCAATGTCTGTTTTCATTTTAATGTCACTTGTAGTATTTATTGCAGGTGCTGTTACATCATCATCTTTATTTATTTCATTATTATCAATAGCAACATCTTTCGATATATCATCATCGTCATCATCATCTGTGTCACTCTTACATAATTCCATCATTTCTTTTTGCCTTTGCTCTAATGAAAGACTGTAATAAAAAAAAGTACGAACTTAACACGTTGAACGCCAGACCAAAAACCATGTTTAGCTCACTGCACCGTGGGTGCCCACCCCCACCACGTGACCACCACCATGGGTATGATCACTTTAGGTTTCTCTAGGCCACCGACAGACCGCGTGTCAATTGTTTTTAATATGGCAAATGACCCACGCGCCTCCACAAAACATTCTGGCGATGTGGTACAAAATAAAACGAATGTTTTGGTGTCTGCCATTTGAAGAAAACACTAAAACGAAAGAAACTGGTGTTTGCCATTTTAAATCTCGGAAAATAATGCGCACTTCAGTTTCCATTAGCCGCCC